>JAQFVV010012409.1:9478186-10103173 GCA_028023455.1 Epiperipatus broadwayi | reverse complement strand
TCTTTTCATTCTTTTTCAATTATATTTCCATTCACATTCCGTGTGCCTTTGTTAAAATGCACCACAAAAGCTTTTACACATATTTCTTTCCAATTAATATTTAATTAGTATTAGACATTCCACAATTTTTATAATAATTGACTTCCATTGTTCTGCAAAATTAGTCTCCATCTTGATATTTAAAGTTCTTTATTGACTTAAATGTATATATTTAAAAGTTTATCAAACAAAAAAATATTTTTTTTTTTTATTTTGTGAATTTTTCATTTTTATTGGTTCAAAAACGCACTCATACATACACATAGCGATGTGTATAGCTGGGTTTGGCAAAAGAGAGGGAAAAAATCAGAGCAAGTGTATAACCCCCCCCCCATACCTCTTCTATGAGTTCTTTTTAATTAAAATAACTAAATCAATTCTGCACAACCACGCAAATGACCATTGATTGTACATCAAACTGTAAATATTAATTTTGTTAGTAAAGTAATATATATTTTTAATAATACGTTAGTAATAAGATATATTTTTTTTTTAATAATGCGTTAAGTATACGAATGCGTATTTGTCTAATTATCGCAACAGGGTTTGATTGTACCTGCCCTGTTGCAATACCCCACTACCGGACGCCTTCAAATACGGTCTATGTATTTGAATGGCTCCTAAATATCATGAACCGTTCATACCAGCATGAGGCTTGAGGGAACGAGCATTGTATGATTCTTTTACCTCCTGCCCAGTATTCACCCAGAATGCATTATCCCCCTGACACTTAACAATAGGGAAAGGTCCCTCATACAAACTGCAAAACTTCTTACAGATAAATTTCCCCAGTTCGCTCACATGTGGGGGTTTCATCATGACTAGGTCACCCACTTTAAACCGATGAGGCCTTTCCAGTGTATGTTTGTTTCTTTCCTGACTCCTTTTCAAAAGTGTATGATATGCCTGCTTTTGGTCCTCCTCCACATTTATTGGCTTTTTCTTTGGTCCTGGTATTTTGGCCTTGATTAATTCAAGGCATGTTTCCCAAATTGGAGCTGCATGGGAGAGAACCCTGTGGATTCATTAACTGCCCAATTTATGTAGTTCAGTATTTCTAGAATCTTTTTAACCCAACTTCGGTGATTAGTTGGGATATATGTCCTAAACAACCTACCCAACTCAAGCATCACCCGCTCACATGGGTTCGATTGTGGATTCCTAATTGATGTCAGTATGTGTTGGATCCCTGACTTCTGAACCCATGCTTTCCATTCTCCAGAGATAAATGGTGTGCCATGATCCGATAGGATGCTTTGAGGTTTTCCTATCACTGTAAAATATTTCTTTTCAAGGAGACGTATGGTGTTTCGGGTATTTGCTTGAGTCATGGGATATGCAGCCACAAATTTACTGAATAGATCATACACCACCAACAAGTATTTTTTTTTATTAAAGGCGGGCAATGGTCCATAATAATCTATCGCAATCATCTCATGTGGCTTCTTTGGAATTATGGAGGTCATTGGGCCTGCATAATTCCTATTAGCAGGCTTAGTTTTCTGGCAAAGTTCACATTGCCTGATCATTCTCACAACAGTCCAATGCATGCCTGGCCAATAAAATCACTGTCTGAGCCACTTTTCGGTTTTTCATATCCCATAGTGTCCATATATTTGGTGAACATGAGTCACCACTGCATTCCGCATTTTCTGGGGTATTACAGGTCTCCAACTATCTGGTCCCCTTTTTGTTCTGTATTGGAGAACAGCTTGGTCAAGTTTGTATCGGTTGATCCAACTTCTGGATTCATCATTGTTTTTTTTTATTCCCTTTCAGTTGTGCAATTATTTGACTTAACTGGACATACTCCCTCTGACACTGGGCTAATCTCTTAAGGTCATTCTCTACCCCTTCATTAATCCTTAAGTCTATTCCTGCCACATATAAATTTTCAGCTTTAAGATGACATGATGGCAAACGCACTGGGTTATGGCTAAGAGCATCAGCTACAATGTTATCTGACCGCTTACAATGCTTTACCACATAATTATACTCTTGGAGGTATAGGCTCCACCATACCAACTGACTATTTGTCAGATAACCATGGTTAATAAATTCTAAACTCTTATGATCCGTAACCACAATTATTTTTGATCCCAACAACAATGTGCGGAGTTTTTGGAATGACCAAACAATGGCCAAAGCTTCCTTTTCTGTGGCAGTGTAATGCCGCTCTGGACCCTTGAGCAACCTACTTAAGAAATACAGCACTTTTACCTGACCATTCTCTTGAATCTGTGATACTGTTGCTCCCAGCCCATACCCGCTACTCTCAGTCTGCACTACAAAGGGTTTCTCAAAATCGAAAAAAACCAGCATTACATGTTTCATGAACCCTTGCTTCACCCTCTCACATGCTTGGCTTTGCTTTTCACCCCACTCCCACACTACATCTTTTTTCAGTAATCTAATTATTGGTTCCATATGTTGAGCAAACTGCTCCTGAAAACGGTTGTAGAAGTTACACATACCCAAAAAGGATCGTATCTGCTTTTTTGACCTGGCTGAGATTTTATCTGGATGTAGCCAGACACCCTGCAATCCTATAAGGTGGCCCAAGAATGTAACTTCCTCTTGAAATAGCACACTTTTCCTCAGGTTTACCTTGATCCCTTTATTCCAACATTCCCTTAAAAACATTTCCACTTCTTTGGTATGTTCTTCCATAGTAGCCGATGCCACCAATACATCATCCACATACATTGTAACTATTTTCTTGACTTCAGCAGATAATACCTGATCCAAACATCGCAGTAAACCAGCCCCACTGTTAATCAGGCCGAATGGCTATGGTTAAACTGATATGAGCAGCCGTCATATCTAAAGGCAGTATACTTATGATCTTCTGGATGCAGCCTTATCTGCCAATAGCTTGCTGTCAGATCAAATGTTGAAAAAAAATTTTTTCCTTTAAATCTCCCAAGTAATTCTTGCATGGGTGGTGGTATGTTACAATCTGGGACCGTGATTTTATTCAACTGCCTCGCATCAAGACATAACCATACGGAATTATCCTTTTTCTTGACGACGACTATTGGGTTACAATAAGCCGACGAGCTTTTTGATATAATACCCCATTCCAACATTTGATCTATCTGCTCCTTCACCTGCTTCCTATATTGATGAGGAATTGGGTATGATTTTGCCTTAAATGGTTGTTTCATTTACTTGAATCCTTTGTTCGAACCCTGGGATCACACCTGGCCTGTCTGAAAATACCTTATTGTATTCCTTCAGTATCTTTCTTAGTATTTCCTTCCCTTCTCCCCCAGTTATCTTCACCTGGTGTATTTTTTCCATTATCAAATCATCATTGTGTTCTTCAACAACTTTCACAGCACCTATTGAACTATCCATGCTATCCATTATAAATCCAACCACCTCCCCATTACATGTGGCTTGTCTACTTTCATAGTTCAACTTGCACTTATATTTGTATAAAAAGTCAGTTCCCAATACAACATCACAAATCAAATTTTTCATGACTAGGAATACATGGGGGCAACTTACTCCATGGATTTTGACATCCAGCCATATTTGTTTGGGTTCAACCTTGGCCTTTCTGTTGTTGGCCATTGCCACTTGTACAGCTTTCAATGGTAGAACAGGTATATTTGGTTCTCTGGTGAGTTTATGATACAATCTTTCTGTTATTACAGAGACCTGACTCCCTGAATCAATAAGCGCTTCTACTTTGGTCTGTCCTGCTGCTATCTTTATTTTCGGACATGTTTGGCATGCATAACTCGGTACGCAGTCCTCCCATGAACAAATTAGGTTTCCCATGTGTTTTGAGTTCGGTTGCTGTCTGAATATTATGTCTTTCCTTTGGTCTATTTCCTTTTTCTCTCGAATCCGTCTCATTTCCGCACTTATTTCCATTTGACTCAATATCTCATCTATTTCTTTAGATGGGTTATCTCCTCCTTCCTCTAGCATCAGTCTTATTCTTATTGGCAGATTTCTGCAGATGGTCTTCACAATCTGTTTCTCTGAAAAATTACATGCTTCTAATGTCCTAAGTGTGGCTACTTGACGCCTAAAAAAATGAACATATTTCTCTGGTCCATCCTCTTGAAACTTCTCTCTTATCAATTGGGATTTAATGTTGTCCTGCCTTTCTTCACTCCAGAAAACTCTCTCTAGGGCTATCTTGTAATCTAAAAATGTCTGCGGTTGGTTTAGCAACGAATTCCATCAATCTATGGCCTGCCCTTCTAGGTGATAAGACGCTATTATTGTTTTAACCTTGTCTTGTGTTCCATAACACACAAAGTATCTTTGCAGACTCCTAAGGTGCTCTACTGGCGTCTCTTCCTTCTTCCCTCCATATACTTTTATTCTTATCAACTCCATCCTCTTTATGTGATGTATATATATTTTTCTATGTGCTAGGTTCCGAAATCCCAAACCCCCAAAGCACAGTGCTGCCCCCTTCCTGGACTTTCTTATGCCTTCAATATTTCTTAAGTATATATATTTATAATTTTACCGTGGACCGATCGATATTTCATTATGTTGTTTTGACTTACTCTTGTGTTTCACTTTTATAAAACCCCGTTTTGAAAACTAGTACAGATAAATTATTGTTATTTCAAAACCTTCATTTCAAAGTTAAGTTTCAAATTCAGAAATTGTCGAATGATTATAAAAGCAAAAAGTGAAAATATATTAAAAAGCATAGCCACTGTGTGGGTGTAAATTAAATATAATTCATTTCTCGAATTTCTTTTAAAACGACATTAATTTATATATATATATATATTATTTTTATCTAGTTATGACATCTTATAGTAAAAAGTGACAGAAAGCCAAAATAATTATTTTGTATCTAATTAAAATGGATTAATTATAAAGGTTAACCACTTAAAACACTCGTTTACTTTTTTCTTTTAAAATATCTGTATTACTTTTTTTTAAAAAAAAAAAAAATCAATCGCGAACAATAAAACATTTATGTTCGTTATTTACAGAAAAAAAAATCCATAACAAACTGAAAGTTCTTTAAAAAAAAAAAAAACAGTCTAACCTAAACTGATTACTTTATGAAATGCTTTTATCTTCTGCACTCAGTTGGTATTTTTCATATAGCCTAAAAAGTTGTTTTTTTTTTACTTATAAAACTCAATATTAACTACATCCAACTCTGCCAATATAATATACCTTCCGTTATTAGCTAAAACAATAATGATCTGACAAAACCGATATGTATACATTTATTTACTTTCTCAAAAAAAAAATCATGCTAAATTCTTTCATATTTTTCTTTCCCTCATTGACCTACTTCTCTTCGATGCCCTTTTGTTGGGTCACCATTATAATGGGATTAGCCATTTTCCATATATATATTACGCATATATGTAGTCTTGTACGATTGCGTGTATGTATATATAACGATACATGTATAGGCGTAATGGTTTAAAAGAATATCTATTCTTAAATTATTCCATTTTATTACCCCAGCGATTTATGAGCATCAATTTATGACTTCAAGCGCCAATCCCATATTTCTATAAGAATTATGCTCGGAGAACTGGAATACCAATATGGAAATGCCTCTGGACTAGCTCTTGCTCAGGGCTGGTCGTAAAATTTACCGGCAGTAGATCTAACTCTATTTTTTTTTTTATTTTAAAAAAAAAACTCAACATAAAAACAAAACAAAAAAAAAATCATTCATTTTATATACATTTATTAGCTATGATATTTACGTATGTATAAAAAAAAATATATTATTTACTTAAGTTAAATTAGTGTCTCTTTTCTCTTTTAAATCAAAGATTCATATCAGTTTTCTTTTTTCTTTGTTTGCTCCTTTCTCTTTTTGCCAAAACTCCCATACACACAATTATGCTATTATATGTATTTTGCACCGAAGATTTAATTGGACTAATTTGTACACTAATAAATTCCGTAGTAAATAGTTTGACCTCTCCGGGCAAAGAAAATAAATTTTAAGTTCACAATTGTGTCAAATAAACAGTTTTCTCAAATTCGTGGAGTAAGCTTACTAAAAGTGACATATATAGATGTAATTAGAAAGAAAATACCTGGTTTCCCCAGGGAATTGATCGAATCCTCTTGGTGAAAATGGAATCTCCGATCCTTTGTCGGTGAACGAACTTTGTTTTTTTTTTCTTTGAAGTTCGGGTTCCATGGCTAAAGTCTGTTTATTTATTTATTTTCTTTCTCTTCTGGCGATTCAATATTGTTGCTTATTGAGGCGAATTCTCCGGACTTGATGTCCCTTCTCTGCTATCGGCAGCTGCTATACATTCTGGGGCAAAGGATTCGGACCCTCCACACGTTGAAGCCTCTATCCCAGCCTGACCATATTTTATCAAAATGTATATCACGTTGACCGTCCACTTTCTTCTACCTCCAAACTTATACTAAATAATTAATTTAATTTTTCTTTAATTATCAAACTTATTTTTCTTTTCACTCTTTTTTTTAATTATATTTCCATTCACATTCCATATGCCTTTGTTAAAATGCACCACAAAAGCTTTTTACACATATTTCTTTCCAATTAATATTTAATTAGTATTAGACATTCCACGATTTTTATAATAATTACTTCCATTGTTCTGCAAAATTAGTCTCCCATCTTGATATTTAAAGTTCTTTTGTTGACTTAAATGTATATATTTAAAAGTTTATCAAACAAAATATTTTTTATTTTTATTTTGTGAATTTTTCATTTTTAATGGTTCAAAAACGCACTCACACATATACATAGCGATGTGTATAACTGGGTTTGGCAAAAAGAGAGAAAAAAATCAGAGCAAGTGTATAACCCTCCCCCCATACCTCTTCTATGAGTTCTTTTTAATTAAAATAACTAAATCAATTCTGTACAACCACGCAAATGACCGTTGATTGTATATCAAACTGTAAATATTAATTTTGTTAGTAAAGTAATATATATTTTTAATAATACATTAGTAATAAGATATATATTTTTTTTAATAATGCGTAAGTATACGAATGTGTATTTGTCTAATTATCGCAACAGGGTTTGATTATACCTGCCCTGTTGCAATATATATATAATTAAGAGCATGCTAATTAGCTCTAAACAAGCTTTTTTATTATTTTTATTTATGATAAATGCTACTACAAGAGAAGGCATTCAAATCATTTTTATCTTGGATTGTCCCCATCCCCAGACTGGTTTCGACCTATGGGTCTTTTCAGTGAGGTATGGATAAAAATGTATGTGCATATTGAAAAACTTATATAACATATACATAAAAGTGTGATTCGTAGAGTACATATAATGAGAACAAAAAAATTATTATATAAAAATTTTTTAATAATAATTTCTAATTTTTGTTTATCAATTTTATTTACAAATTTTTGAATTGACAGTGGATTATTATATATTACATATTAAAATCTGTTATTAACAATTAAAAAGTCATACCACTGAAGCAATTGATGTAATTCAGATAGATATAGATAAGTCAATATAATATAAAAAGTGGCATAATTATAATGTAGAATTAATATTAAAAAAATACACTAATTTTATTTATTAACTGAAACACATAGGCTTATTATATACCTGTTGTCTATATATGTAATATGTAGGGTATATGAGCACAGACTTTCACACGATCCACCACTCTCCACACTATCCCATAATACTGATACGCTTGAATACATATATGCTGAAAAGATAAATAATCACCAATATACGTATTTCATGCTAAACCAGCAATCATCAGTTGGTCCAGATTACCATCTCTACACATATATGCTATAAGTAATCTGAATATTTTAAGAGATTGAAAGAGCTAATTTTGTTTTAATTCATCATTAAACTGCTAAAGTGATAAATGAAATTGTTTTAAATGGATGGAAGATTAGGTGTGTAATTTATTATTTAGACGGAGTGAAAAAAAGAAAATTAATTTAATGAAAGCTAAAAATATTATGTATTTAGCAATCAATGCTAATATACATACTAATTGTTGACAAATTATTTATGACGAAAAAATAATTAATTTACCCTAATTGCTATATAAAATCATGCATTTAAGTGACCAGACACATTTATTTTGAATTGTTAGATATTCTCTACTTCTTGTCTGTCTAAAATTTATATGCACATGGGATACATACGTTTATATAAGTTTATAAATATTTTATTATAAAAGCTAGATTAATATATAAAAGTTAAAATATTTATTTTATTTTTTGTAACCTTTTTACGTGACAAATTATAAAAATAATTTTTACTAAAGTATTACAAAGATCTGAAATAAACATTGGAAGTATGTTTATTGCTTTCTCAAATATATTTTGACTATTAACAAGTACTATCATGCAATAAAGTAAATGATTCATTCTCTTGTAAAGCAAAGTGCTTGGCTTATAAGCTATAAAAGAACATAGAATACATGATAAATACTGTAATATAACATTAGGAGCTGCAGAATAAGTATGCAGAGAAACAACCTAACATTGCATTAATCTATGCAGGACCAAACAATCAAATGTCATATTTATCAGGAGTTCATAAGATGTCTAATCCATAGATTTGAGCTTTAGAATCCATCACTACTGCATTAAATTATATAAGGAAATCTCAATAAAAGTTTCCTTTTTTTAAAAAAAAAGGTCAAAATGCAACACAGTGTTTTTAAATAGCATATATATTAAAGCTTAATTAGATAAAATATATTGTACCAAAATACTATTATGGTGCATAAGAGAACAAGGCAAAACTCTCTCCATACAGTAGTGCCACCCTGTACCAACCAGAGTAACAATGCTAGGATAAGAGATGGTGATCATGCGATGTTTAATGATGCATAAGTTTGAATCCTTCAATATTGATATTTCTAAAAGTTAAAAGAACATTTTCTTTAATAAAAAAATAAAGAAAATTTTCAAATTGTTTTATATATATTGAGAAAGATGCTTTACTATATCTCAAATTTATATATGTAGATTAGGAGTTTCGGTTAAAATTTTCTACTTCAAATTAATTTAAAAATTTGGCTAATTTAATTTTTTTATTAAACATGTGTTTTAAAAGAGCAATCACATGTATTTATTGTACCGGTCGAAAATGTATGTCCATCCAACAAGATTTCGAATCTAAGCAAAAATACTCCCGAATCCAATCATCCCGAGATATACAGGTCAGGAGCAATCATGAATTCTAACCTATTTGCCCATTTCCCAAATCTATAACACTAAGGATAACAACTACAATGATACCACATGAATTCATCCTATCCTGGCCGTTTGCTACAATGTTTTGCATGAGAACTCAACTGGTGATGATGATGAGAGATTGAGTGAACTCGAGATACAAGTTAAAAGCATACATATATATATTAATGAGATTCGATTAACTGGATTAAGTTTTAAAATTATAAATATTTATTTTGACAAAAATTCAAGATTTTATATATATAATCAACTTCAAGCAGTTTAAACTATTATTTTGGTTACAAATCTTTGATAAACTTGATTCAATTATTTTATTTTAAAAAATGTCAATTTAGTGTAGCATAATATATTTTGGAAATCGAATTTTAATATTACAAAAACAGATTTTATCAGGGTGATTGGTGGACGTTTATACATTAAAAAAACATATTATACGACTTCATAGGATGCCCTTGGCATTTGATACATAGTTATATTTTCATTTATAGAATTTATTTACAACAATTAAATAAGGATATGTTCTGATCCGTAAGTGTACTGAAACATTTATTTATTACACGTTTTCGACATTTAGAAATCGAATATTGCGAAACTATATAAATATGGGGCTTGCTTATTTTAATAAAGGGGAGGGCAGCTTCATGAGAGGTTGGATCTAAAACTCCAATGAAAAATATTACAAAGAGAAAAATGTTTCATTATCACATATCATTATGATTTATTTTGTCAAACAGGCTAGAAAACAAAATATAGGAAATTGCGGTGCTAGCATTATATCAGTGAGAGAGAGTGTGGCAGCTTTGGCAAAGGAAATGTCATTCTCTGATTATTAAGGTGGTACGCCAGCTTCATGCTAAGGGCTATGGGCCGGATCATGGCAGAATGTCAACTACACTAACCTGCATGTTCCAGGAGTAGACTTAGATCATTGTTACGAATAAGAACATTAATGAAAATGGTAGGCTTCGAATCCCCGGCGTGAGATATGGAAAAATCAAAGCAGTATATAAATATATACTTTAAGGAGAAGAATGACAAATGAAGATGATCGTGAATCTCTGGAATGAGGTACAGGTGAATCAGATCAAGCCCATATGTGGCTTATTAATAATTTGTCATATGCTAGCAATGCTATTATAAGAATATGAAATCATTGGATTTAAATACTAAAATAAAGCCTTAAGTATTTTAACAAACATATAATGATATGCTAAAATAAAGACCCATGTAAGATAAAGTCGTTTACCAAAAGTTAAAACTATAATTAACGAAGCGTGCATTACTCCCCCTTCTTGAATCACTATTTTGTTTAACATATATAAAAAAAACTAAAATTCACGCACTTAAAAGTGCAAATAATAAAATAGAAGTAGGTTGCCAGCCTTTTGGCGATGATGATCAATAAAGAAATCAATGAAATTAACAGACATCAATATCCCCCCCAGATTGAAAAGCATTTATACATTTTGTATAAATTTACCATAACATATTTTTTTTAGCATGTATTCATTTAAAATACAAACTCAATTTTACGAGCTATTTAGAAATAAATAACAAGAACTCAGTACCCCCCCCCCCCCCTTTCTATTCCACAGCAGGATATAGAAGTTTATAAGACTGGGTTTTTACAAATAAAATTTAGTGAAAAATATGAAAATATCATTAAAAATAAATTATAAAAATGTCTTGCGTTGTTAGCCGAGAGGTATCGCAGCTGCCATGCAAGCAAGTAGCTGGTTGCAGACGGTTGTGGGTTCGCGTCCCGGCCGATGCTATGACATATGAAGAAAAATAAAAAAATTATAAAAATTATAACCAAATTAAATTATTAAAATAATAAGAAGTGTGAGTTGGATGAAAAATTTTATAGTAACATTAATTTGGATTGCAGAGAATTGACACAAAGAAAATAATTATTAACTTAACATACTTATCGATTGGCAAGTTAAAAAGAGATTCAAAATAAAGAGAACATTAATTTTAAAGAGTTAAAGGTTAGAATTTAGGTACTACGATTATAATGACTTTGGGCTTGTTACCTCAGGATTCTATGAAATGAAGTATTGATGAATCTTTTGTGGAAGGTGGCTTCTTTGATTGTTTTGTGGCAGGTAAAGTCTATTTGATCTAAAAGCATGTTTTTTGGGCTCAGCAGTTCTCTGACAGCATGGGCATAGGAGCTACATCTCTGCATGGTGAAGAGTTAAGCTGAAGATGGAGAGGGAGGTGGCTTAGGCCCCTCTACTTAAAACTATTTTAAAAGTCAGACCATGTGGAATCAGCTAGTGACTATTAACCAAACTCTCCCCACAATAGATTTTTAGCCCTATTTATACAAGTTTTGAGTTATTCAAAGAATGTTTTTAATTAAACTTCTTAACTCAAATTGAATCTTTAATTTACAGAAATATTTTCTCTAATGTTATGGAGATGCAATCGCTAGATAACTGTCCAAAAATAAATTCAAATCAATTTCCAGATTGGAAATAGATTTGATAAAAATGTTAACAGCTAACTTAAAATCAATAAGCTTTGTTTTAAATTTTACTTTGATTTAAAAATTTCTTTTAAAACCATGAAACAAACTAATGTTATCACCCCTTTAATTACTCTTAGACAGTCAATGATTGTATCTTCCATCTTGAATTTTTGTGTAATTATATGAAGAAAAATAATTACAAATTATTAGAAATATAATTTTTAAAAAAATGCAAAATTATTTACAATATTTGTTTGTGCTTTTATATATATATAAGCTCCGTTAATATATGTATATATCTGAGTCACATCTAGAGACATTAATATCAAAATAATTAAAGAATTTTTATTTAAAATTTATATTTATAACTTTTATAGACGCTTCTCAGAAATATACGTATAGTTTATAAACATAATACAAAAAAAGGAGCAGGATGAAACATGGGTTGTGGTAGAACAGTGAAACTTGATCTTGAACTAAGGTCAACTGTTTCAATATGCACACCCATGAATAGGTAGAATAATTTTGTTAAATAAAAGTAATGTCAATTTTTTTTCTCAAAAAAGTAAACTTTGTAAATAAATATGTTATCTTTTATGTAAGATTATTTTAAAACTTTGTAGAACAATGCTTAACCTCAAAATAAAATTTTAATCTGTTGTTATAACAAAATTTAAAAGTTAAGATTGTTCACATAAAATATGTAATGAAAGTAATTAGTATGAAATGTGAAAATAATTGATTAAAACCTGACTGATTTATTAATTAAAAACCTGGCTATTTTAAGATGTTAATCTTGAAAATTCTAAAAAATTTATGTGGAGAACAAGAGACTGAATGGATATAAAAGCATTCAGAAACTATTTATTCATCGAATAAGTCTATTCAATTTATTCAAGTTATTCATTCATTAGAGGTATTAATTAATCATTTTGTGAACAAGCTGAGCCTCTTTCCAACTCTTTCATTAAAGTTAGTGATACTCCAACATTTTGACAAGTGGCCAACAGTAGTACAATAAACTGAACAATTTTTCTTAGTAGTGTTTTCAAAATATGCTGGATTAGGTATCTCATTAAGATGAACTCCACATTGTATGTTGAACCTTCATCCTCCAACATGAAATCATAAATCTTTAGAAAGCTGACCTCCTAAAATCAACCTACAAAGACTCAACTGACTGCCAGGACAACTAGAAAATGGACAGTGGCAGCTCCATCTTCAGTAAATTGCAGGAATCTAAAGCAATAACCTTGAAGAGCTTAGTAGTAATATAAACTTTTATATATCTTAAAATAAACTACGGGTTGTTAAAGTGTTTTTTTGTATATGCACATTACTTTTTATGGTGATTGTCTTATAGATAAAGACGCCGTTCGATGGTGCCGTTTTCACGCTAAAACTATAAAATATGACCATTCCCGGGCTGTTGATTATAATAATTTTGCTGTGTTTTTTTTGTAATGTGAAAATAAGAACAAAACAAAATCGTCTTTTTTAAATATTATTTTTTATTAACGTATACAATTTAAATGATAATAATAAATGTAAAATAAAATCAACAAATCACAATATGATGTGTGTTTTTTATTTTGCTTTATTAGAAAAATCAATTTTCTATCGTATATTTTTTTACTTGTGTTACGGCTTTTTTTTATCAATTTTCTATCAGATATTTTTTTACTTGTGTTACGGCTTTTTTTTATCAATTTTCTATCGGATATTTTTTTACTTGTGTTACAACTTTTTGTTGTTGTTGTTGTTTAAAAAATAATAATCGTAATAAAAAGAAAAATTTCTTAGTCTATTTTTTTAGTCTTCATTTTACTTTTTTTTTTTTTTTACAGACAAAGAGATATTAAGGCTATTTTTTACTTCAAATAGAATGACAATAAAAAGTAAAAGTTGTTAGGGTTAGGTTTAGGGTTAGTTTTAGAGTTAGGTTTAGAGTTAGTTTTAGGGTTAGGTTTAGTTTTAGGGTTAGTGTTCTGTTGTTTGTAATGCTAAAATAAAAAATATCAAAATCGTAACCGTAATCGGACAAAAGAAAGAAACTCAAACTTTTTTAAACAACAACAAACACAAATAAATGTCTTCTTTACTTATTAACCATGTTTATAATATTTGCTTTTTATGAAATTTACAAAAAATCATGCATATTTGTACTTTTCTTACTGGATATTTTTTTGTTACCGCTCTTTTTTACTTCAAAAATATACACACAGTAGATTCTTCTTTGACTCGTGGAATGTTACAAACAGTATGTTACTTGACGCGTTACCTAATTGCAACTCACTAAAAACATAGATCTTGTCAACATTTTCCCTATTAAAACTTCAATACAGTATATTGTAAAAAGTCTGATAATTATTACTTTACAAAATCTGAACATTTCAATACTTTAAAATAAATAAAAAAATCCAATGAAAACAACATTTCCATCCAATTTAAATACACACTCTCTCATCAAGCCGTAACTATTTTCTAAACTGTGTGAATTCAGAAAATGTATTTGCTGCGATGCGACATACATGCTGTACTGTGACGTGACATAGCGGCCTGCATTCTGTAGCACAACAAAAAAGTTGTATTATAGAAAATGCGGGTTCGAACGTGTCGGCAGTGGAAACAGCATTTTTATCTGTTTTAGCGCGAAAATGGCACTATAGAGTGGCATCTTTAGCTATAAGATGAGTACCCTTTTTATAAACCATAATGTAATACCTTAAATATATTTTTCTTTATTTTATTCATCCATTCATTGATATCATATATATAAATCCTCACATGATCACCTTCTCTTATACTAGCACATAATTGTTTATTAACAAGGCAAAACTCTCCATACAGTAGTGCCACCCTGTGCCAACCAGAGTAATCAATGGATGCCAGAAGGCTTGTGCATAAAATCCCTATCTAATGCCTACTCATCCAATATCCCCACTGATGAAGGCCACAAGCCAGAAACTAGTCTGGGGATATTGGATGAGTAGGCATTAGATAGGGATTTTATGCACAAGCCTTCTGGCATTCATTGATTACTCTGGTTGGCACAGGGTGGCACTACTGTATGGAGAATTTTGTCTTGTTTATATATAAATCATGTATGAATGTTTCACTTTTCTTTTAGAGTGTGCTTTAATTTATGTTTATAAAAAAAAATTAACTATAGAAGTAATTTTCTCTTTCATCTTCCATTGGGAGTTTTCATCGATTTTGGTTTTAGAAGTTTTAATTATTATTGTAGAATAACTTGATCCCTCTCTTCTTCTCTTGTAAATGATTTAAAATCTAAGTGTGTGTTTTTTTATTTTAAGACAACAAATCTAAAGTTTAATTAGTCAGAAAAATCTTTTAAAGAAGGTTTGTAATAATTTTCAAAATCAACTTTTTTTTTAATTAATGTTATTCAATTTATTTTATATGTATGATTTGATTTTAGATTTACTAAAATGCTTTAATGCATGTATATATCATGTATTATATAAAAGTATTAATCTATTTGTGTGTACTTAAAACAAATCCATAGGTAGGGTATTTATCTGGTCAATATTATTATTGTATTCCTTCTGGTGTCTTGGATCATCTATTGCCTTTATCACAGTCTACTTACTCTGGTATGGCCTGGCTTTGGTATACCCAGCATGCCCACTTTGTTATTATCACTACATATTGGTGAATCCTTTGGAGTCTCTAATTATGATGTTTTTGTCAAGCTCATATTCTTTTAAACCAGGTTGCCAATCACTAAATCTTTGACTTGCTTATCTTTTGCATGGTAATCTTAGCATGAGTTTATCATGCCTCTCTTGTGTTGAATAGGCTTTTCTCATAATTATTAGGTGGTATTACATGGTCACAAACACATATTTATTGTGTGCATATATGAGTAAGCATACAATGAGATAACATTGAATATTTTATTTATTTCTTATTAAATTCATTCGCATATAGCATTCATACTATTTTATAAAATGCTGTTAAAAGAATATTTTAATCTTACTGATGTAATTGAATAGGCAATCAATTTAACTATCAAAATTGTCAATAATACCATACTTTCTTAAGAGATTCATAGATTAAAACGGGCAAACCTCTCTATACATATTGCTACTCAGTGCAAACCAGAGTAATCAATGGATGCCAGAAGGCTTGTGCGTAAAATCCCCATCTAGTGCCTATTCATCTAATATCCCCAGATTAGTTTCTGGCTTGTGGCCTTCATCAGTGAGGAGCCTTGGATCTGATAGCACTGCACCTAGATCTTAGGATCTCAATACCAATAGAGAGTTTTGCCTCTTTTAATAACAGTTAAGAGCAAGTATAAGAAATGGTGATCATGTGATATTTATTGACATTCGTAGATTCAATATTAATTAATTTATGATTTCATTATTTTCCTTTAATTGTAATAAACATTATTATTATATCTATTAAATTAATTTAACTGACATTTGTTTGTTGTATCTGTCTATCTATAGTTTAATAGTTATGAGTCTCATATACCAAACTGTGCAAATGTCAGCGGCAGGTAATTTATTTTGTCAGGATGCTAGTGAATATTCAGTCATGCCAAATAATTTTTTTAGATTCATTAAGTAGCCTAGTGGTTTCCTCAATTGATGATGTTGTTAATGTTGATGTGGATTTGGTGCAATGTACATGTATGATTAATGGTGTAAAATTGTGTAAAATTTGTGTAAAGTCCTGTGTAGTTATATATATTATTTAACAAAATATTTGTTTGTTGAACTTAATATATATATATAATTAGTTTCCAACCAGTAACCACCTAAACATATATATATATATATTAGTTTTATTTATGTTAATCAGGTCGTGCATTAAAAAATCATTGATTATAAAAATGCACGTGGCTTTTTAGTTGCACTGTTTGTTGTTGATCATTTTCTATTGCTTGCTGAAAAGGAATAAAGAAAGAAAACTGATCCACTGCCATAAATTGTAAAATTGATGGTAATTATTGATGGTAATTATTGAGACTAAAGTGCTAGCTTATGTTTCACGTAGAGATTGAAGAGAATAATTTCAATAATAGGAATGAATAAGTACAACTCAAGGCCACCTTTTATAGGCTCTGACTATTCTTTATTCATGAGAAATGGCTGTTGTTTGTCTAGAATGTTCATTCCTGCTAAATATATTATTTAAATAGTATGTTGAGAGGAGAAAAAGTAAAGCCAATGTGAAAGCAGTCTATAACTAGTGCTTTATTGCAGTCCAAACCAGCAAATAAGTACAGTATTATTATAATACATAGGTGTGTGGTATCTTGAAATTATATTAACTACGGAAGTGAACATTAACACTTGAATTGTGACATTTGTGAAAGCTGACCTTGAATATGTCTGTGTGCAATATAATCTACATATTTCTCTATTTCATGCTTATGTATTTCCATATCGATATATCTATATATTAAAACAGACAAAAACTCACTATATGTATTGCCACACAGCACCTAGATATTGGATGAGTAGGCACTAGTTGGGGATTTTATGCACAAACCTTCTGGCGTCCATTGATTACTCTGGCTTGCACTGAGTGGCAATACATATAGAGAGGTTTGCCTGTTTTAAGAACAGTTATGAGTAAGCGTAAGAAATGGTGATCATGTGATGTTTATTGGCTTATATATAATATAAAATTTTAGATTCAGTCTGAATTCTGCCCTTTTTCTTCACTGTATTTAAATGAACTTATTATGGTTCTATATATGAGGAATCAGAGTGAATTAGAGGCAACATATATGAGAACAATATTGCATCAACAAGGATTTTGAGTATTCCATCATATGAATGGTTGAAGAGGTGGAAGGTAGAAAAGATTAAAGCCTGTTCACTTTGAAGATTTGCTATATTGATATAAACTGGGCACTAACTGTATATATGTGTGCAAGATGATGATCTGGAGCAATTAATGAATACTGGTTCAGCACAAAATATGTATATTGGAGAGCTTTTCTTTTTACATGCATGTGGCCAGGTGTATCGGTTATATAAAATGGAGTGGATAGCTGAATGGTTCTTGAAAGTCCTTTCTCTATAATTACATCTAAATTTCAGTATATCGTGTAATAATAATTTTTCGTTATCTTTAGTAAAATATTTTTAAAAAAAAAAAATTGAAGGGGAGGGGAGTGCTAATTACTGTTTTGCACAAATTTATTGATGATCCTTCCTCTAGTCTTGTTTCCACATACAATAAACTATTAAAGTTCACAATATTAGTGTTTGTATTGGCACTCGCAATTTATGTTACACATCTCTGTTCCCAAGTGGTCTTTTGTGGTTTGGTTAAGCTTCACTTAATTGCCTTTCACTAGTCATAACCTTTTCTCTGCACAAACATACTTGCTTCTCGCTTGTTACAGTCTTCTCGCTTGTTACAGTTCCACTTTAGACTTAGTCATTGCTAGTCAAATTACTAATTTATCATTGATTGATAATCTGTTATTACTTGAGATCCATACTAACTGCAATCCAGACTAACCATTTTGGTTGCTTCTTCGCTCTTTGTTACAATGGGAGTAGCTTTTATAGGACCTAATTTGTATGGAACTAGCTCTTTAATTTGCATACAAATTCTATTCTAATTGAATCTATATTTTGGGACGATCTCTTTAAGCAAATTTCTAGAGTAATTTTCTCGAAAAAATGAATATTATTAAAATAATGAAATCTGTGTGTATTTATAAAAATAAATAATCTTTTATTTACCTATACGGTTTTTATGTGAGCAGACATTTCAATTACATAGTAATTTATGTCAAACAGGAATGAAGTAGATATGCTTTGATAATGCTGAGTCAATGTCACAGTGGAAAGTGAAATACATTTATTTTAAAAAACAATTTCATGCAATTTTTAATTTGACATTTAGATATATTCGCCCGTTGTTGCTTGAATTCCCCATCCTTTTTCATATTTTTGCAAAATAATCTCTGAATTTTCTATATATTTAAATAATTTTAACAATATTGCACTAGAGAGCACTGATATACAACTTAAAAGTAAACGTAAATGCTTGGAAGCAGAAAGGGTACAAATAATGAAGTTATGGAAGATTAAATATGAACAAAGTCAAAGTGGGCTATTGGTTTTTATGCTGTGTTTAGGAAAAATTAAGGGGGTTTGAGATATAAAGGCCATGGAGTTTACAAAAATTATGTTGTGGAAATGGGATGGAGCAGATTATGGGAAAACTTAGGATGGGGAATGGAGAAGGAATGGAAAGTGGCTAACAGGTTTCTCTGGGCATAGTTGTTGAGAAATTCTTGACTTCGTTTAAGGAGAAGTCACAGTGCATCGTATCACATACAATAAATTGATGAAGATCGTAAAATTGCCAGATTATTATGTAAGGTTTACAAATAATTTATTTTAAAAAAATTCATAATAATCTTCTTTTTCTTTTCAAAAACTTTAATTTTTAATTACCAATGAACATATATATATATATTAATTAAGAGCTTGTTTGAGCTATTGGTACGCTCTCTGTATTGCATTTTTGTAACTACAAGCTTATAAAAGTAATGTCGCGTTATATATGACTTGGCTTTTTTAATTTATATATATCATACACATTCCAACAGTTTTTATATTATTAGTCATCTTCAGAGGATCTACAACAAAAAAAATACATATTCTTATAAACAATAACATATATTCTTATAAACAATAACATATATCTGATACGTTATTGTTTATAAGAATATGTATTTTTTTGTTGTAGATCCTCTGAAGATGACTAATAATATAAAAACTGTTGGAATGTGTATGATATATATGTTCATTATTAATTAGAAAATAAAGTTTTTGGAAAGAAAAAAAAAGATGGTTATGAATTTATTTATATTTTTTGGAGAACATATATATTTTAAAGAAAAAGTGGTGAATTGGATAATATTTTGGTGAACAATATATGGTAAATAATTTATTTTATTTATAATTTAAAATAATTTTGATTGTTTGGCTAGTAAAAATGTGAATCACTACTTTGTAAAAACCACATATAAATAACACGGCTTGTTTAAGAAGCTTTCGCGTACATTGCTTTGAGCTAAGAAGTAATTATAAGCTAGGATAAGGGTTCATCTATGTTAATCAGTATTAGTAAATATTTGAAATACAGGCATTCTTCATATACGTGGAGTTTAATTGTAAAAATAGGGATTTGAACTCAGACTTCCAAGCACCCTTCAACTATCCACACTATCTTATACCACCGACCCACACATGTAGAAAAGATAAATAATCACCAATATATGTATTTCATGCTGAACCAGCACTCATCAGTTTGTCGTGATTACCCTCTCCCACTCATATACATAATCAGTGCTCAGTTTATATTAAGATGGCAAATCTTCATTCTTTAATGGATAGGCTTCAATCTACCCCAACCTCCAACTCTTCAGCCATCCATACCATTGGAAATCTGGTGATAGAATGCCCGAATCCATACTTTATGCCAATATTATTCTCACACCAATGTTGACTTGTGTCACTCTGAACTCTCATGTATAGGATCTTATTTATTTAAATACATAGAAGAGGTATAGGCAGAATGCGGGCTTAATGTGTAAATATTTGATATACAGGCATTCTTCATATACCTGGAGCTTAATTGTAAATGGCATGTGTGGTCATGTGTATCAGTGGTATAAGATAGTGTGGATACTTGAAAAGTGCTTGAAAGTCTGAGGTCAAGTCTCCTATATTTACAATTAAACTCCAGGTATATGCAGAATGTCTGTATTTCAAATATTTACACATTAAGTCTACATCTTACCCATCTCTCTTCTATGTATTTAAATAGATATGGTTCTATACATGAGAGGTCAGAGTGACTTGAGGTCAACATGAGCATGACAATAATATTGGCATCAGCATATGATTTGGGATTTTCATCATCCGATTTTCAGTGGTATGGATGGCTGAAGAGTTGGAAGTTGGAGTAGATTAAAGTCTATCCATTAAAGTATGATGATTTGCTATCTTAATATAAACTGAGCAGTGATTATATATGTGTGTGAGAGAATCTGAACCAACTGATGAGTGCTGGTTCAGCACAAAATATGGATATTGGTGATTATTTAGCTTTTCTACATGTGTGTGGTCATGTGTATCAGTGGTATAAGATAGTGTGGATAGTTAAAGGGTGCTTGAAAGTCTGAGTTCAAATCCCTTATATTTATAATCAGTATTACGTAAAATATCTGCTCTCTGCTGCAGACGATATTCGCACCGATAAAAATCCTCACCATATTGTGATTGCTTCCAGCATGCAATATCTTGTAGAAAAGTTCTTGGCAGAAAATCTGTCAGATGATTGGCATGGGAAGCGTTCGGAGTAATAAACATTTAAACGGTAGAAAGAATTATTTATTTATAGCTGATGATTACTTCTTTTTTGACTAAGAAAAACACTTTACATTTCAGATAACTATTATATCTTTTCCTACAAAAACATATTACAGATATCAATGGATATTTGTAATTACTCTTGTTTTATTATATTAGTTGAAATATTACTTATGAAATTACTACTACTGTATTATTAAAAATTGCCAAAACCAGAAAATCTGACCTTCTCTACACTGAAATTACATTTTTGTATAAATTATAAAGTTATCATTCTGATAGTTATCAATTAAAAATTGATTTAAGTTACATGATTTCAAGCTAAAAGAAGCAATTGAAAAGTATAACGTTGAAAAATATGTTTAAATTATTGGCAATTTATTGAAGTACTTATTATTATTGCGGTAACTTAATGGTCTCTAAAGACCAGTCAAGGATTTAAGTAAATAAACAATATACTTCAATATACAGAGAGGTAAAACTCTTCATACAGTAGTGTCATTCATCGTAAGCCAGATTAATCAATGGATGCAGGAAAGTTTATGCATAAAATCTCTAGTTAGTGTCTATTCATTCAATATCCCCAGACTAGTTTCTAGCTTGTGGCTTTCGTCAGTGAAAAGCTTTAAGTCTGAGAGCACTGTATCTAGATATTAGGATCCAATGCAACACTCCAGCAGTCACCTTTTCCTTTTTTAACTAACTATAAAGATTTGAGTCCCAAATAAAAACACAATAATATTTTCAAGCTAAGCTCATTAGCTTATATAATTGTATAGATCTGAACTTAGTTCAGCATCCATAACTTTCTAATGTCTTTGGTTCTTTAGTAACCCCTATCAGCATAATCTATTGGGCAGGATTGTATTAATCCAATGAACGTCATATGATTGCCAATCTTTATGCATGCACAAGCTATTTTTCACAGAGGCAGAACTCTCCATGCAGTAGCTTTCCTTAATACATACCAGATTAATCAATGAAATGCAGGAAGGTTTATGGATAAAATCTCTATCTGATGCCTACTCATCAAATTGAATTTTAAGATCTAGGTTCAGTGCTCTCAGATCTATGGCTCCTCACTGATTAAAGCCACAAGCTAAAAACTAGTGTGGTGAAATTGGATGGGTAGATAAAGATTTATGCATAAACCTTCATGCATCCATTGGTTAATCTGGTTTGCACTTAGTAGTGCTATTGTATGGAGAGTTTTGCCTCTGTGAAGAGCTTGCATAAACATAAAGAATGGTGATCATGTGATGTTTGGTGGTTTAATACCAATCCTGCCCAATAAATTATGGTAGTTATTAAAGAACCAAAGTCACCAAAAAGTATGGATGCTAAACTGAGTTCAAATCTATATAACTATACAAGCTAATGAGCTTAGCTTGAAAACATCCTTGTTTTCATTTGGGACTCAAAGCTTTATAGTTAGCTAAGATAAGCAAAAGGTGGCTGCTGGAGAGTTGCATTGGGTCCTAAGAGCTAGGTGCAATGCGCTCAGATTCAAGGCTCCTCAATGATGACAGCCACAAGCTAGAAACTACTTTGTGGATATTGAATGAGTAGACACTAGATAGGAATTTCATGCTTAAACCTTCTGGCACCCAGTGAGATTAGTCTCACTTGCACTGAGAGGTATTATTGTATGGAGAGTTTTGCTTCTGTAAAAAACAGCTTGTGGACGCATAAAGAAATGGTGATCATGTTGATGTTTGATGGTTTAATACTTCAATATATATATAATAACAATGATTCTGTGATAAAAATAAAACAATAAGACCATTAAAATTCATATGCTATTTATTATCCTCGGGTGAAAGTAATCTTTTTTCACACCAGAATCCAAATATATTTTTGGACTTTCAAATCGTCTTTTGAAACACAAATGACCATATATTATTTCCATATACAATAAACTAATAACGTTCATAATATTAGTGTTTATATCAGCATTCATAATTTATGTTGCCCATCTCCTTTTCTAACTAGTTTTTGGGGTTTGGTTAAGCTTCAATTAATTACCTTCACTGGTAATAACCTTGTCTATATACAACACACTTACTTGTTTATCACTTGCCACTGTTCCAACTTCACTGCTAGTCAATTTTTTACTGCTAATCTGTTATCACTTCAGATCCACACAAACAATATTTTCCTCTATTTTAGTTGCTTTTCCCCTCTTTCTTCAGTTACAATGGGGGTGTTTTATATATTATCTACTTTGTTTGCTACAAGTTTTTTAATTTGCATACAAATTCTGGATCAACATTTCTTACGCTTTCTTATAACTGTTATTAAGACAGGCAAAACTCTCCATACAGTATTGCCACTTGGTGCAAGACAGAGTAATCAATGGATGCAATACTGAGTGGCAATATTGTATGGAGAGTTTTGCCTGTTTTAATAAGTTATAAGCAAGCATAAGAAATGGTGATTATGTGATGTTTATTGGCTTAAAACCAATCCTACCTAATAGGATAATGGTGGCTATGGTTATTAAAGAACCAAAGACACCAAAATGTATAGGTACTGAACTGAGTTTAAACCTATATGACTACATAAGCCAATGAACTTGGATTGAAAATATTGTTTTCAATTTAAGATTTATAGTTTTGTAGTTAAGTAGAAATAAAAGGTGGCTGCTGAAGGGTTGCATTAGATCCTAAGATCTAGGTGCAGTGCTCTCAGATCCAAGGTTCCTCACTGACGAAGGCCACAAGCCAGAAACTAGTCTGGGGATATTGGATGAGTAGGCACTAGATGGGGATTTTATACAAAAGTCTTCTGGTATCCATTGATTGCTCTGGCTTGCACTGAATAGAAATACTATATGGAGAGTTTTGCCTGTTTTAAATTCTATTCTAATTAAATCTATATTTTGGAATAATCTGTTCTAAGAAAATTTCCATAATAATTTTCTCCAAAAAAGGAATGTTATTAAAATGGAATTCATGTATATTTACAAAAATAAATAATCATGGTTTTTTTTACTTACATGGGTTTATATGCATAGGCATTTCAATTACACAGCAATTTGTACCAAAGGCAAATGACATAGTTGTCATTTTGATAATGCTGCTTTATCGCTAATGTAAAATGAAATATATTTATGTTAAAAAATAATTTCATGCAACTTTTAATTTGACATTTAGATATATTCTCACATTAGTAGCTGAATTTCCCGGTCCTTTTTCAACTTTTCATATTTTTGCAATGTAATCTGATATCTGAATTTTCTATTTCAATATTTAAATAATGTTGACAATTAGCACTAGGGAGTGCTGATATAAAACTTAAAAGTTACAATGATTGATGAAAATCATAAAATTGCCAAATTATTAGGTAAGGTCTAGAAATAATTTATTTTATTTATAATTTAAAATAATTTTGATTGTTCAGGTAGTACAAATTTATATCAATACTATGTATAAAATCACTTATTAATACATTATTTCAGCCTTAATAACTCAAATTGTTTAAGTGGTGTAATGCTTTCTCATGCATTGCTTTGTGAGCTAAGAAATGGGGTTTGGCTATGTTTGTCAGTATTATGTGAAATATCTACTTTCTGTTGTAAAAGATATTTATACAGCATACTAAATCTTTTAGAAAAAGCTGGCAGAATATTTCTTGGGTTATCAGCTTGGTAAGTTACTTCCAAGTAATAGGCACTTATAGCTGGCAATTACTTCTTTTTTGATTAACACAAAAATCTTTAGATTTCAAATAGTTATTACATTTTTAGACAAAGTATAATTATGACAAGAGTATATTTCAGATATCAATGGCTAGTTTTATTGTATTTAGTTGAAATAAGTACTTATGTAGTTTGCCTGCTGAAAACTTGCTATCCATTTTTTTTTAAATAATCCATTTTCAGGGGCTCAGAACATATGATATACACAATATGGCTGACTGTTAGTTATCATATTCAATAACTATGTCTTTTTTTTATTTATTAAATGTTAAAAAAACACAAAAGTCCAAAGGTTTATAATTCAAAAATTTTTTAATGTAAATACAGTAAATAAAATTAAAAAAAAAAAAAACATTATTTATTAGATTATAACAAACATGCACAGTGACATCACTTTTCAGGTGGGCACTATCCCGTAATTTTTAAAATATTCTGCTGAAACACACAAAAATCTAAATAGTTGTAAATAACATGTAAATGCAGTAAAGAAAATAAAAAATGGTCAAGTCTTGGTGGCTGAGTGGCAGCTGCCTTACAAGCAGCTTTCCCAGGTTCGCTTCCCAGCCGATGCTTTGACACATGGAAAAAATAATAATAATAAAAATAAAATATGATAAAACAGTGTATAACAAACATGTAGGCTGACATCACTTTTTGGGAGAGCACTATCCCATAATTTTGAAAATATTCCACATCTTGTTCTGCTGATGAAATATTTTAATCTTTTTTCCAGTTCTGTCAATGAAATATTCCAGACCATATTTTCAAAAATGATATGGTATAGAAGGATTGTTAAAAAACTGCATGTAAATTGATGTTTAAAAACAAATTACAATAATTTGTCACTTGTTATGTTAGCACAATTAGATTACATAATGATACTAGGAAGGATAACATTGAGAAGGGTGTAAAACAGGATGCCCCCATTTACTTGTGTGCAATGGGGAGCTAAAGTAATAAAAGTAAATGGAGGTTATTTAATACAATTAGATTTTGCAGATGATGTAGTTGTTTTTGCAAAAAATGTTTTGTTGCTTCAGGAAATGCTGCAAGAGTTATCAGATGAAAGTAAGATTAAAGGTAAATGTTAAAAAGTCTAAAATAATGTTCAATGGATTTTCTTACAAGATAAAAAATAAATTTTGATTATGATGAGTTAAAAGTTAACAATCGCAAATACTTTGGTCATATTATTACTACAGATGGAAAGATAATAGATAAAAATTAATCATACAATTAAACTTCATTGGAATGCTTTTGGTAGATATAACTTAATATTAAAAGGAAATAATATGCCTATGTGTTTGAAAATGAAGATTTTTAATAAATATGTTTTATCAATTCTTACTTATGGATCTGAGATTTGAACACTTAATTGGAAGAGAAATACAGAGACTTCACATCATTCAAAAAAGTATAAATAGATGCATGTTAGGAGTAACAAGAAGAGATTTAAAATGCAGTACATGGATAAGAAAACAAAAAGTTAATGACATTAAAAGAATTAAAGACTAAAGTGATTGGGCTGGATATATTGCTAGAAGAGATGATAATAGATGGATGATTGAAATCTTAAACTGGATTTTAGGAGATTGTAAAATATCCAGAAAGAGACCACATGGGAGATGGATGGATGAAATAACAAAGTGTGCAGGGTGGTGTAGAGAAGGCTAGAGTTCAGAAAACATGGATTGACCTTGAAAAGACCTTCATACTGCAGTGGATTGATAATGGTTTAGTATTATATATATAAGACTTGAACTGTCAAGCTCCCATCTATCCAATTTATCTTATATAACTGATACACATAACCACATATATATGAAAAAGATAAATGGTTTCCAATATATATATTTTGTGCTGAACTAGCACTCATCAGTTGATCCAGATAACCAACTCCCACACATATATATAATCAATACTCAGTTTATATTAAGATGGTAAATCTTTAAACTTTAATAGACAAGTTTCAATCTTCTCAACCCTCCAACTCTTCAGCCATCCATTTCATTGAAAATTCAAAGATGGAATGCCCAAAACCCATGCTGATGCAAATATTATTGTCATTCCTATGTTGACCTAAAATTGAGGGAGAAAATAGTCTCTAAAACAATAAAAATCAAAGTCATCCATGAGTACTTCAAGTGGGGATTATATATCCAGGGGAGGCAAATAAACATATCCAAAATCAAATGTGGTAGATAAATATCTATTGTATTACTATACAATGCATAAACATATTGAAGCATGCATATATGCTTGCTTCATTCTTTCTTAATTTCTCACCCATTCCTCAACATGTGTAATAATTTGCTTAAAATTTGCACGCATTAGTAATGTGAGTGTGTGTGTGTACAACGTATCTTATTTTAAGTTAAAGCTGTTTAAATTAATGAATAAATGTTAATGTGCACATACAATGGGAAAAGGGTTGGTAATGGAAATGCCATTACAGGAGGAAATGTGGGTGCCTTATTTCCTTATCAATAGTTAAAATCGGTTAAAATAGTTACAGTTGAACACCTTTGAGGTCTAGTCATGTTTAAAGGTGTTAGAAAGCAAAACACAAACAAAAGCAAGGAAACAAACTCAGCAGCAAGTTGGGTAATGTTAATTGAACTGTAATTAAATGTAGAGTAGGATCAAATCCCCTTAAGAACTCAAAAGTGCACCCCAGTTATACAGTATAGAAATATAAGCTGGGAAGAGGGCATTGATGGATATTCTGCTTTTTAAAAAAAAATAGATTCTGATATATCTACTGCTTCTTTTTTCCAAAGAGACTCATATTTTGCCAAATTGATTCGTTAAGTTAAAATAGATATTTTTGTATTATCTGCCATCATGAGCGAGTAATCTGGTGTTTGCATATTCACGGTCATTGTCAAAGCATGGCATCAAGATGATAGTTCCATCAACATGACTGAAATCCATCTATGTTCTTGTCAATTCCATGCGGATCTTGATAAAATGATAAAATGCCGTATTTATATCTGTGCAGAGAAATCCACAGAGCCATTACAATCTTGCCGGTAAACTTTGCTAAAATACATTAGTACCTTTTACTAAATGTAACCAAATTATTATATCTACACTAGTCTTAACTTGAGAAAATTTCATAATATTAACTATATAAAAATTTACTGGTTTCAATTATTAGAAATTCAATTGTATAATTTATCTTGTTTACATGTTAACTTGAATGATGGAGGGAGTAAATTTTCAAATAGTTTTAAACTGGGTTTACGCTTCTCTTCCCCTGATGTCCAAAGGAATATCACAAATCGAGAAGATGCTAAGCTTAAAATAATAAATTAAAGTAAGTAACAATATGTATTTTGATTGATTTTCATTTTCTTTCTCCCCATCATTTCAATTAAAGATATTTTTTTCTCATTCTTAAAACTTGCTAAAAGAGAGAATTACTGAAGGATGACAAGCGTTAGTATTATAGTTTTAACATTTTATATAAATAGTATTGCTGAAGTGTTGCCCTATAAATATAAGATAAATTAATTCTGTTATAATTTAGATATTTCCATAAATAAAAAAATTAATTTTAATCATTGACAAGCCCGTATTTCATTTATATATGCGTGACTTGCATTTTCTATATGTAAATAAGGAAGTAAGTCATCTTTTGTAAATTAATGTACTAGATAATGGACTAAACTATTATTCAGCATTATGGGTTATTAATATTCCTCCCAGCTTAGATATGTTACAGTTAAATTTTGAGAGTTGATATTTAATTGTGGATGGGTTGGAATTGCAAATACAATTTTCTGAAACTACAACTAAATTCTTTTTACTCACATTTAAAAAATATACAAGTCAGACATCAAGATCAATATATTTAGAATAAAATAGGAATAATTTATGTAATTTTAGGTTGTGGGAAAGAACATCAAAATGATCTCAAAACGAATTATGGTAGTGAATATGGAAGAAAAATATATAAGAATCATATTAACCATGTATGTCAATGAAGTCTTTGGAAGGTATAAAAATAATAATTTTAGTTTAAACAGGAATTCAAGTAATCATGCTAAAAAAAGAAGATGATTTAACAACTGAAAAAACTAAAAAGCAAGAGATATGAGAGACACAATATCCATCTCAGTGTTGATATGTAACGGGCACTAGAATGGACCTTATATTTAAAAATACATATTTTTTGTAAGTATTTTTATTTAATGTCTCAAATCCAAGGCTCCTCACTGATGAAAACCGCACACTAGAAACTAGTCTGGAGATGTTGGATGAATAGGCACTAGACAGGGATTTTATGCACAAACCTTCCTGCATCCACTGATTACAAAAGCTTCCACTTGATAGCACTACTGTATGGAGAGTTTGGTACTCTTATTATATATATTCCTACTATGTTCATTGCTTTCTCCATTAGATTATAAATAAATCTTTTCAATAAATTTTAAAATGTACCGTTTTTATTGACCAGGTTCAAATACCCTGTATGGTTTAATGCAGTGACAGAATATCAGAGTCTGGAGCCTATGTCTTTAGATTGATTTTGGTTCTGGTATTTCCAATACCCGATCTTCTTATAACCTCCAGAGTAATTAGCTATTTAATGCTGAAGTGGCAGATCTAATTGCTATTAATTCCTTGCAAAGAAATTACAAAAAAAAAGCAATAAATCTCCAAGACCTAAAAGACAAAAAATGTCTAATTATCTAAAAATAAATAAATAGTATTAATAAAATAATAAGTCATAAACCCTAATTCTCTCCAATGGGAAATAAGTAATATATATAAATACATGAAAGCAGTCAACATTTTACCAATATCAATAATAATCAACTATCTCAATCCGTTGTCAAGGCAACATCTTAAACAATATATATACAGTATTCAACGATAAGTTTTAAAATACTTTGGGAATATTAAATTACCAGCTTAATTACGACTGCAATTAATATCAAACACCACCAGGATTAATGATCATAATCAACTCCTTTCCCCCTTTATATCTAATTAGTTACTGCACAGGGATTATATAATAGGATATTGTATCAATTAATGTAAGTGCAGGAATAAATTTTGTTACTCCGGCTTCTACTTTTAACAAAGAATTTTGTAACACGAATCGCCAGTTTGTTTGTTTGAGATTCGTTGTAATTGGAGTAACAAACAAGGAAAGAACGGTAACCGTAGACATCAGCATGGGGAGGGGGCAGATTTAGGGAACCTCCCGGATAATTGTATCCCAACATATTTATACTTATATATATTGATATTATATTTCATTCATGTTTGATTTATTAATAATTGTCTTTTCTTTTTTTCAAATGATATTACTGTTTGCCGTCATTACTGAATACGACATAATTCCAAGATGGACGAATACACATTTAATTTCTCATTGCACGAATCACCAGTTTTTACCTTAAGTTATTTTAATACTAAATCATATTATTATAAACTCAAAACTTTAACACATTTAAGAGTGATTAAAAATATTTATTCATTTTTATAAAAAGTGAGAAAATAATATAAGTTAGTTATCCATACGATTTTTAAAAAGGCTATCTATTAAGTTTCATTGCTGAAACGAAAAATAGATTAAACGCTAAGATCGTGTACCCACTTGGGGTTGAGCGATCGCAGTCTAATTCTCCGTATACTATTATCCATTTCATTGGCAAGTTCTTTATCGCGAATTTTAGATTCTAATTGCTTGTTAAAATCAGAATGTAATTTATTTAAATGTCTGAAATGACTCACAGTATCATTTAATAAATTAGTGTTATTGACTAACTCTTGAGCTTCCGGCAGCTGGGTCCCAGGATGCCTCTGGTAAACTCTTACTATTGGCCGATCTATACGTTCTTTAGCTAGGACATCTTTAGTTTGTACAGGTCCAATAGTACTATTCTGAGCACCTTCCATTACTTCCAACCATCTGCGGGTTTTATTGGTTGCAATTCTATTTAATCCTCTTTGCCTGATTAGATTATAATTTAAGGCTGAAGATTCCGTATTCTTTTTGGACAAACCTTTATCTACTTTATGATGAATTTTTTTCCTTAGAGAAAGCATTTTATCGTAAACTTTAGAACCCTCTTTTCTCAAAGTTTGTGAAACAGTAATATTAGCTTGTATATTTCCCAATATGCAATGCACAGCCGTTGAATAAGGACTAAGCGGATCCGGCTTGGGTGGAGGACGGGATTTAGAGTAGTCCTGCAAAGTTCTTTTACGAGTCTTATAGTTATCTAGTTCTAACACTAGAGAGCGTTCTTGTATAATTTCTTTCAATTCTGCACGGAGTTTTGCAAGCACTTGTAATTGCTTATCCATGCACTCTATTTCTTTAATAGCAAGTACTTTAAGATCTTTCAAACTGCAAAATTCGTCTTTTAATAATGCATCGGCATTATCGATTAAGCTCTCAATGTTTGGTTTATTTCTTCGAGCTTTCCAGTTAATGTTGTTAACCGAAAAATCTTGTTTAAATCTGAGAAACACATTGTTGAATTCGTTTCTACAATTGGTAAGAGCTAAAATTTCATTGTTAAGATCGTACAACGTTTCAATCAAAAAAGAAACTATTTTTCTAGTACTGCGCATATAATTACGGGCCGTTTTATTACTGACTTGCCGCAAAAAATCGCGAGTCACTGGTAAAGGATCTTCGTGCTTTGACAGATGTAACGATTTATTTGTCCCATCTATCGCATCCTGTACATTCTGAATAACCTTTTTCGCATCATCACGCCACTTTTTGTTCATTTCATCAAACTTGACAGATTTATAAGTACAAGCCATTTTAATTTACCGTTGGTATTTAAATGATACAAGAAATATACATAATCAAACTGATACAAAATGCTTATTCTAAGAAAAAATAAAACATGTAAATATTGTCTCGTGAAAGTGTTTAGTATATATTTCTATTAAGTACAATTAAACAATGTACTCCTTTATAAAAAAAAATGTTAGTAATTAATCTCGTCTAATACGTATCTTTCGCAAGTTTCTTCGTTCATATATCTATCTTTATTTTGTACAAAAATATAAACTGGTTTTAGGGTTAATCCACCTGGTGAGGCAAAAAGACATTGCTAAAATAAGACTTTTTTCAATTAGTAGCAGAAAAATATCTATATTAAGAAAACATTTGTGCGCTTTAAATGGAAAAAAAAATTCCCCTTCTTCCTCTCTTATTTTATTCTTGTTATAATGAGCAAACTTTCTTGGGTACATATTTTTCAAGACAGAATGGAAGATAGGGCTAGTGATTAAGCTGGGTAATATTTAAAATCTATGTAACTATTTTTAGCTAAGCTTGGTTCCAGAGGAAGCAAATTTAATAGAACAGATTGGCAGTTATGTATATATTTTAAAAAAGAGCAGATCAACCTGTAAAAGGAGACTGTATGGTATTGGGTTTGCTATAAAGCCTAATTTAATATCTTTCAATGTACCAATAAAAGGCTAATATTATTAAAACTTGGCTTGCACAATGATATGTGTCAATGTACTTGGAACATTAGATTTAGAATTCATAGAAAGTGTTTACTCCTTATTAATTGATAGTATTATTACAGCAATACCGTTAAAAGATTAATTTTTTTTTTCTTGACGAGTTTAATATTTATGCATATAAATAATGCACTTTCTTCAAACATTACTAGCAATGGTGTTGGTATTATATATTCAAATGGACCCAGAGAATATGACCATTATGTTTGAAATTCAGACTTTATCCTTATTCACAAAATTCTTGAAACGGAATATTAATAATTTTTATTAGTCATTCATAGGACTAGAGATTATCCAATAATGAATGATGTTTCTGTACTGTAATTTTCACTATACTACTCTCATTCAAGGTAGGGACTGGTTTCCATTCACTTTTAACACCTTGTAGAGGGATGTAATCATAGACATAAGACATGAATAAGATGAAATGTGCATCTTTGGTGATCATAGATCTTTTTCATATGTCTTTGGTCATATGTTTATGATTACACCCCTCCACAAGATGTTAAAAGCAGATAGAAACCAGTCCCCATCTTGTGTGAGAGTGGGGTAGTGACAATTACACTGCAGAAATACTATTTATTTGGGGGACTTAGAATTTAAATGGTCTGTTGGTATTGAATTTTTGCATACACACGGATTATCTATCACAAATACTTTCCTTAGGCAGAAAAATTATTATAAAAGAGCAAATGCAGCCATGCTAAGCAATGAGAGTTAATAAATTACATTATACTTAGGGTTGTGTTTGATCTGAATTGCAGATTTCAGGTTCAAACCAGCAGTGATATCAATAAATATATGAACCCTCAATAAATATAGTTGTCCATAGATAAACCTAGTTAATACTGTGCTGGTCATGCTGAACTCCCAGCTGCATATAGTAGCTTGTCTCGTGAGTTCTAGTCAAGACTCTTGTGCCTGCCCTGGTCATCTTGCCTCAAGTTCTAGTCACGACTTCCAGCTGTACTGGACAGCTTGCCTTGACTCAGCTATAGTCTTAGCAGCTTCTAGTCCTATCATGGACTTGGTTTACTGTGTAGATGTATCAGTAATGACTATAATAGAAGCATCTTCACTGTTGGAAGTGGTTTCAATTGAGAGCATGTTCAGTCATTCGGGTTAGACATGTTCTCTCTCTCTCTCTCTGGCTTGCCTCCAAAAAGGCTGACTATTTATTGCTGACTATTTATTGCTATATTCCCTACCTTACTGGCAGCAGTCAGATTCAGAGAGCATTATTGTTTATTAGCCTATACTAACCAATGGTAGGATTTTATACACATGTTTACACATTGACCATATGTATGTTTTAACCTTTGGCTGTGTTTGTACATTGGTTATCCACATGTTTGCATATTAGTTAGTGGCAATGAGTGCTCATTCCGATTACATAAGGAAAGAATCTGTACTAGTCTACTTCTGAAGACAAGGTCAGATATGACAGGAATGAAATTAAGTCACAATTTTAATTCATTGTTTTATTTTATCATTCAAAGATTATTCTTTTTACTATTATCTACTAGGTTTGTTTTGTTTTTTTCACTATGAGAAATGTTTTAACTTTACACTGTCTCATTGAGCATCATATATTAATATTTTTAGTAGACATATCAAAAGTATTTAAGGAAAATTGAGACTAGCAGTAGATTTAGTTTGAATCACGATGTGACAACTCATTCTGGATGAAGTAATAGTAGCAAATGTGCAACTCAGTTTAATTTTAATCATGACAGAGTAAGATCTATGTTAATATCTGATGATAGAGAATGGATCCAATTTGGAATATCATGCATAAACATCAAAAATTAGAGAGCTTTCTAGTCTTTGGGCAAAAAATTCTAAAGAAGAAAACATAACACATGCATATTCAGAATATGAATTATATATATTTTAAATGCTTAGAAAAATGATCCCACATAAATACAATGTATAAAGTTCTTTTTCAGCAAATACAATCAAAAAATATATAGATTCTCCTTTTTTCTTTCCAAAAACGTTATTTTTCCATCATCATACATATTATCCAATTAAAATTATCAATAAATTATGTGGAAAGAAAAATATTGAAAGGATAAAAATAAAATTGGATAGCCGAGAGGTCAGCGCAGCTGCTTTGCAAGCAGTTGCTTACAGACAGTTGTTAGAGTTCGCTTCCGGCTGATGCTTTGACATATGAAAAAGAAAAAAATGAATTTATATATAGTTAGTTATAATGTATCAAAAAATACTTTTTTTAAGATTAAAAAGATATTGGATACAAATAGGAAATATGGGAAGGAATGCAATTAGTAATGGGATAAATGAAACAAGAAATAGAAATGTTGAAAATATGAATGGTATTTATAGAATTGAGAATTTAGATTGTAAAAAAGATAATAGGAATGTGTCATAAGTAGGTAAAACAAAGAATAAAATAGGAACAAGGTTAAAACAACATTTAAGTGATAAAAATTCAAATGTTAACATACACAGTAAGGAATTTGGACATATAGATTTTAAGATAAGATTGTTGGAAAAAGTAAAATTAGAGAATGGTAAAGGAAAGTTTATATAACAAAAGAAATAAACCTGTTCTGAATAGAATAAATTATGTAAATGATATATTTTAAGTAAAGAATAAATTTGTAAGTAAAGGTATTGTTTTGAAATAATTACTTAAGAAGTATAGAAAGGAAAGGGAAAAATATTTGTGGTTTGTTTTTAAAATATATATATATATGGATATTGTGGTTTGTTTTTAAAATATATATATAGATAAAAAAAGGAAAAAGTTTGAGGAGAAAATAAGCTACTAAGTATAGTGTATATATAATGTAGTATATGTAAAAAATAAAAGATGTACTGATAAATGAAAGGAAAATAGTTTTTTATGCTAGGGATAGATGCATTTTTTTATGTTTCTATTTTATTTTTAATTGGAAAAATAAAGTTTTTTGGGGGAAAAAGAAGAGTGTATATATTTTTTGATTGGATTTAGTGGATATATTTTATAAGTCAGATATATTTTGAAAGAAAAAAAGAGAATGTGTTCTGTTGTTAAAAAGGTTTTAACAATGGTGATTATAAGTAAAATAAATACAATGCTAAAACAATCCAATATACTGAACTTTTAAGACAAACTGTATCAAAAACTTAACAAAAACCTGGGTCTATCAAATAATTGTACATATAAATAAGTAGATTTTGTTTAGTGTCTGGTTCTTTTATTATTTTGCAATAATCTTTATCTATAGCACCTAGAATATGCTTTTATATTGATCACATGCAATTTAAACATATTTTAAAAAGAGGTATTCATTAACAGATGCACCAGAAGTAAATCTAATTGCCAAAAATAAAAATCTGAATCATTACCTTTTATACAATTGCTGAGAACTAAAAATACAACTGAAAAAAAAAAAGAGATTTGCAAGGAAATAACAGACTAATTTTTTTTTTCCATATGCCATAGCATCGGCCGGGAGGTGAACCCACAACAATTGCTAGCAACCAACTGCTTGCTTGCAAGGCATCTAAAAACACTATAACCAAATAATGTCAGAGTAATTAATAAAAACATTTAAGTACCTTTAGTGATCTGAAAAGCTAATGTTTACTTGGGTACTAATCTCTATGCTGAATTTAACATTTTTACACATTATAATGGTTATGCAATAAAAACCATTAAAAGCATATTTAGTCATGGATATTAATCTCTATGCTGGATTTAACATATTTACTCATATAACAATCACACAATAAAAGCCATTAAAAAGCATATTTAGTAATGGATATTAATTTCTATGCTGGATTTAATTAATGCAATAAAAGCCATTAAAAAGCATATTTAGTCATGCTGATCAATATAAAATAATTTTAGAAGTCATTGATTAATTTAGGAATGGCGAATATTTTATAGTCAAATGCCAATGTTTCATGCATGAGTCCATGTGCTATCTAACCTTTGTGCTTCTATGCAATTTTTGTATAAAATGCAGTGTTATAAATAAATAATATTGGGTTAATCTTCCACAATATAATGTACCATGGAAAAAAATCAAAGTTTAAAAATTGCTTACTTCCTAATGAGAGACTTTGAATCTGATTGATAAATGATAGTGATAGAATGTTATTCAAAACGTAAACCCCTTCATGATCTCTTTTGCCTTTTTTAGCAATTTTGGGCTGCAAAGTTACGAAAAAAAAATTTGAAAAGTTAAAATAAAAGTTAAAAGTTATTATGGCCTTAATGAATGGTGCTAATATGCCACAAAGAAAGCATGTAAAAATTTCTATCTAAAACCTTCCTCAATCCTCAGACCACTAGTTTCAAGCTTCGGCACTTCTCAGTGAGGCGCTAACATGAAACCAGTGATCTGAGGATTGTGGAAGGTTTCTAGATAGAGGTTTTTAAATGCTTTCTTTTATAGCATTTATCAATAAAGCTTGTTAGAACAATTATCACTGCTCATTATTTATTTTTATTGACTATTATGACCTTGATTGAGATTAGAAGATGCACCTTGAGCATTATTACACTTATATATATATATATTGTATATTGATATATTACACTATATATATATATATATTGTAATGATATGAATATGATAAGTATGGATATAAGTTTCCCAAAGAACAGAGACTCTATTGAATGTTACAAAGTTGAATTTAGGCTTGTATCAGTTAAATGACTTTGGTAAAATTTCTGCTAATTTCATTCCTCAAATCATATAATCCATACCACCACAAGTTTGAAAGATATATAAAATCATAGGAATGCTAACTCTAATATATATGGAATATGGTTCCAGAAAATAATATTCTATTTTTTATTGGAACTAAATAAAGGTAAAAGATAAGAATGACCAAATTATACACTTACGGATCATTGTTTATTCATAAACCTTATTAAACTAAAGTAGGTATATTGAGTTATAATACTTCATAAATATTCTTGATAAGATATAAGTTAATAAATATAGTGTATGATGTCCATTTAATGTATAAAATCACTTATGATTTTAGACAAATAAGTTTAAAATCAAAAAAAAATTTGTGATTTGTCTCATTTAGTAAGTATATAAAATTTATAAAATGTTATGACTTATTCAGATTTAGAATGAAATGAAATCTAAATAAGTTAAGTAAAATATAAATTTTTTTCTTAATGCTAATTCAACTAATTATCAAGTTTTTTTTTCCTCCAATATATATGCAATCTAAAACATCTATTCGCAACTATAACGTACATATATTAACCATTAATTATATAAATAAAAGTATTTGGCAGGAATTGGAGGTAAATAAGTAATAAAACACATAATAACTATAAATACATAAGCATTTTAATAGATCCAGTGCATATTAATTTATACTAGGTTCATAAGAGATTTAAAACCCCAAAAAACTGTTCACAATTTAACAAATCCTTAGATGACTTTGTTGTGAGCAGTCTTATTTAATCCATATTAGTTAGCTTTCTATGATCCAATATTGTATAATTTTAGTCTTCAGCAATAGATATAAAGGTGTATGAACCCTAAACTATTTGTGTTTCTTTAGAAAGTTTGTTTAACTTCATTATTATAAGTATATTTTTAAAAGATAGTCTTATTTCATCCATATCAGTTAGATTTCTGTGATCCAATATTGTATAACTTCAGTCTTTATCAATAGATATAGAGATACATGAACTTTCTATGATATAATATTAAATCAACTATGCTCTTTATTACTGTTTCACAATGCTTTATTTACAATCTTCTTTTGACAGTTTCCATTGACCCAGCAATCTTCTTCAGAACTACAACATAATACAAATTTATAAATATAAATATACATGAGCATATAATTTTACAGTTTATATATATACATCTTATAATCATTTAATTATTATCTTTTTAATATTATATAATTTACTCTTTTTACATTCTATATTTATCAATTAATACCTCCTATAATAATATATATATATATATTTTAATTTACTCTTATTACTCTTAAATATTTAAGTCTAACTTTATATCTTTTATACTTTGCATTATTATCATTCATTTCAATTAACATTGAATATTTAAATTTACTTTAATCTATGATTACATTCAAAGATCAGCCTTTCAAGCTACTTATGCATGCGTCTTCTGTGAGTGTTAAATAATAAATGAATACTTCACTCCACAATACAAGATATAGTATTTATGCAGGAATAAAAGGAAACTCTTATTCCTATGACTCAAATTCTTTTATATGAGCAAATCTGAAGTACTGTTGAGTAAAGCGTGAGAGTAGAATTCTCACTTTAAATTACTATCTACGATGTTTAAATGAATGACGTCGGTGAAATTGTCTAGAATTTACTAAACGTCACTCTAACTGAAACTTAATTATAAGTAAATAGAGTGACGTTTAGTAAATTCTAGACAATTTCACCGACATCATTCATTTAAACATCGTAGATAGTAATTTAAAGTGAGAATTCTACTCTCACGCTTTACTCAACAGTACTTCAGATTTGCTCATATAAAAGAATTTGAGTCATAGGAATAAGAGATTCCTTTTATTCCTGCATAAATACTATATCTTGTATTGTGGAGTGAAGTATTCATTTATTATTTAACACTCACAGAAGACGCATGCATAATTAGCTTGAAAGGCTGATCTTTGAATGTAATACAATTGTATACATAGTGTCATATAAAAATAAATACTTATTTACTTTAATCTATGATATTATTATTATTGTAAACATATTTACCCACCTTTCACTTATATCTCCAAATCTCAACTGCTAAATTCAAACTTTAAAATTTACAATTATACTGTTAGTAGCTCCCTCTTTAAAATTTTAGATTTATACTTTAGCAGCTCCCTCTTCCAATTTTTTATAAAATTAAATCTTTTTTATTTTATATCAATTTTTTAGGCCCAAATCTCTATTTAATACAGTCTTAATATTATTAATATAAATAGCCTTTTATTTTTCTATCTCTTTTATTATTAGTAAATTGTATTATCATTATACAATCCTTTTCAAATGCATGCCCTGTTTCTAATTTATGTAAATATATCAGTGACTTTTTATTATATGTTGTAATAGTTTTCTATATATTGACTTTTTTGTTTCTCCTATATAATTTACTTTTAAATTATTAATTTAACACTTTTTGCAGTTAATTTTATATAGTCTATTTATTTCATTATCTGAAAGCACATGTATAGTGGAGTAAGCTACATTTATTATTATAATTTATAAAAAACATCGTGCTTTATAAATTCAATATTTACATATGTTCAAAGTTTTCATTTAATAATAATGTATTGTAAATAATAAAAATTTTGTGTCATCAGCAAAAATCAAATGCTTCAGATTTTCCTATACATGTAGTTTGGGTGAAAAAGATATAGTGGATCCATTCTATCTTTTAAAAGACTTTAACTTGTGTTTGAAAAGAAGAGTATTCATTATAATTAGCATTCGATCTATAATGCACATGTGCAGTGGAGTAGGCTACAGTTATTATTATAATTAATAATATACTTATTTTCTAAAATACTGATATTTTTTCTCTTTTTATTAACTACTTTAACATTTATTACATTACTAAATGTTTATTAATTTTACCTATAACTATATTTAAATTTTTAACTACATAATTATTCCCTGTTTTTATATCTATATAATTAACTTTATTACTACTTTTTTCTTCTTTATTATATTTATTTGGATAATCATTATTTATAAATTCTTCTTTTATTAAATCTATTTTTTTAACATAATCTTGAACAATAATTTACTGCTCTATGAATTCTAGAATATATTGTATTTATTTTATATTTATAATTTGAGTGCCAATTAATTTTATTATTATCTATATTACTTTTTTTATGAATTGATGTTTCAATCCTACATTTCCCTTCTTCATATGACTTTATCAACTTTAAATGATCAGTATATTATTCTTTTCTTTTTCTACAATAAATTTAATATTCTTATCCATCTTACTAACATTCTCTATAAATAAATGTATCTGTCTTTGTGTTTTATTAAATATCAATAAATAACCATCTACATATCTTTTAATAAAGATTGGATCATTATTTTTCATTTAACTTTTTTAATTCTTCCATATAAATATTACTCAATACTCCACTTAATGCTCCTCCTATTAGTAAACCTTTTTGTTTATAAAACCTTATTAAATTGAAATGTTACTTTTTTACAACATAATTCTATAATCTTGTTTGTTTTATAGGTATATTTATATCTTTATTATCCTTTTTATATCTATTAATTATTATATTTATTGATTTCTCCACGTTAATATTTATATACATTGATACAACATTCATTTTAATCATTGTCAAATTTTAAGTTCTATATTTATTTATTACGTTTTTAATATCACTTATTAAAACTATTATTTTTTATATATGATTTACAGATAGTATCAATATATATTTTTTTAAATGTTCTTTATCAACCATTTAGATATTTTATTATAATATGAACCACTACTACTAATAACTGGTCTTAATGGTATTCAAAACTTTAGGTGCTTCATAAATTTTAGCTGCTATACAATCTTTTACCCCTAAATAATCAAATGTATTATAATCAGTTATACCCTTTTTATAAAAGTCTCTTATGATTCAATATTGTATAACTTGTCTTTATCAATAGATATAGAGATGTATGAACCATCTAAACTACTTGCATCTCTTTGGAAGGTTTGTTTAACCCTGTTATTATATTATATTCCTAAAATATAACTAAAATATATTCCACCATGACTGTGTGTGTGTGTTGTATGCACAGATAATGAAGCTAGTATATACCATCGAAAACAAATATATGAAGCTAGTATATATCATTGAAAACAAATATAAAATACTATTTTAGCTGAGCGCTTTCAAGAGACTTTTTGCTTTCATATTCATAGCTACTATCTTGTCCAAAACTGCATTGTTAGAAGGAAAGTTTATGCAAAAATAATGCAAAATAGTTATAACTGCCATTTTTGGAACAGAGCAAAGCAGGCTTCTCTTCAATTTATGAACTTAGGATCAGTTGCTATGTGTAATGCTTCTCTGATCTTGTGTTTAGCATGGTGTCTTTCTGAGCAAATGATGTTAGCAGATGTGGGTTCAAATCTATGCCCTGTTGTTTTTCATGCTCAACAAAGATGGAATTGTCTTCCTGTTTGGTTTTAGTATTATTGTAAAGGTATTTATGCTGAGCCACTGTTGGCAATATTGGTCCTGGTCTCCCCATAATATGCAGCCTGGCAGTTAGCTTGGGGGTATGTCATTTTATACACGACTTGAGGGGTGAGTTCAGGTGTGATTTTGTCCTTGGAATTATTGATAAAGTCTGTTTGTATTGGACATGATATGTGATGGTGAAGTCAATCTTCAGGCATTAGGATTTGCACAAATATTAAATAAATTCATTATAAATTCTGATAATATATAAATATAATTCTATTGCATATATCTTCTGAGCATAGTGGCGAATGTTTGGAAAGTTAACCTTTGATATTTTAATTCTTATTCAGCATGAAGGGTATCCAATTTTTTATCGGTGTTGTTGGGTTTTTTTGTTTCCAAGGCAATTTCATCATCGTTACACTTATGGAGTTTTTATGTTTTATTTTAATAAAATATATACATATATAAAATTGCTGTTTGAATTCAGCTGCATAATTTTGGAATCTCATTGGGGGTGAATCAATAAATCCCTGTAGAACACTGTGAAAATGCATTCCAGTTGTTATCAAGCTATGACCGGAATTTAAAAACTTGCCCTTCTAAGCGGAGGTAAACTCCCCTCCTTAGTTATTTATTTCCAGGTTTTTCTTGTATTTCTACTTTTTAAATAAATGCATCTTTTACCATTCCTAATAATACAATACAAAAGTTTTTTACCATTGTGAAATTCTTCGTTGAGGTGGATAATGTTTTTTGTTTATATCTAAAAGAATAAAAGAGAAAATATTTTCTTTTAATGATCCACTTCTTGTTGTTTTTGTGCTGTTGCTGTTAAGTCATATCCAAAGTTTACCATCATTATGTGTGATTTACATGTTGGCATTATTGTTATAAAATTTAAGCTAATAAACATCACATGATCACTATTTTTTATGCTTGCTCTTAACTGTTATTAAAACAGACCAAACTCCATACATATTGCCACTCAGTGCAAGTCAGAGTAATCAATGGATGCCTAAAATCCCCATCTAGTGCCTACTTATCCAATATCCCCAGACTAGTTTTTGGTTTGTGGCCTTTGTCAGTGAAATGCCTTGGATCTAAGAGCACTACAGCTAGAAATATTATAGTGTTCTCAATTTAAGACTTGTAGTTTTGTAGTTAAGTAGAGATAAAAGGCGGCTGCTGGAGGGTTGCATTAGATCCTAAGATCTAGCTGCAATGCTCTTAGATCCAAGGCTCCTCACTGACGAAGACCACAAGCCAGAAACTAGTCTGGGGATATTGGATGAGGAGGCACTAGATGGGGATTTTATGCACAAGCCTTCTGGCATCTATTGATTACTCTGGCTTGCACTGAGTAGCAGAGAGTTTTGCCGGTTATAAAATTTCCTAAGTAATCTTCATTACAACAAAAGATATAATTCTATTTATGCACATGTATAATATCTGTTTATTAATTATCTTATGGAGTGTATAAAATAAATGTTTTATGTGGTAAATTTAAGTTATGGCTTTTATTTTGAAATTTTAAATGTTGCTTTAACTTTATTATAAAAATCTATTTCTAAAATTTGAGTGATATCTTGAAGTAATATTATTAAACAGATAGTGTGTTTATATTTAAGAAGATATCATTTATACTAGATCGTTGTTATTTTGTACTTTTATCTTTACGATTATCAAAATATATTCTTATTACCTAATAAAGTGGGGGTGAAATAATGTGGAAATTGGAGAGACATCTATTAGATATTTTTCTAATTAGGAATCTTGTATAGAGAAGCTGTACATATATATCCATATATGTGTGCTTCACCATTCATTGTTTAACTACTGACCCTAATGTCAACCGCAATGAATGGATATTAAAATAAGTTATAAAATACTAATATATATATATGTTATAGGTGTGGTTCAATTAAAGAAACATTTAAAACAGAATAAATTAAAAAAATCACTAGCAAATACATAATGTAAGCTAATGGATTTTGGTAATGTAGGGTAGATAAAACTAATAGATAATGGGAAAATAGTTCCAGGTGAACACCTTCCTGGCTAAATTTAACTTACATCAATTTTGATGAAAGAGTAAAATTTGGTTATTTGTCTGCAGGGATGATTATCAAAACGAGATGTTTTTAAGATGTTTGAGGCAAAGAAAACATTAATAGATTTCCATTAATGTTAAATAGGGCTGAGAAACATTAAAGTGTTTCCAAAAAGGAGGTGAAAGGGGTATAAACATCTAAGTTCTGATGGTAGTAGGGTTCTTGCTTGTTAATAAAAATGTTGACTGTGATATAAAAGATACAACTAAACTCCTGTCTGTGAATCATATCAGAGTAGAGAAATTCATCTCCATCCTCCCATGAATCCATTCTTGGGTGTCCAATAGATGGAATCTAGTAGAAGACCAGAGATTCATGTCTAAAGACTGCCTACTTTTATGGCCTAGACAAATCGAAATCAAAACATGAAGCACCCGAACATCCATGATGCCAACCTCAATAGATGTCAATACATACCACCCATTATCTTGAAGCTTTGATCACCAAATCTCAATCAACCACGTTTTGAAGAATAATTCATATAAGTGCTTTCTTTGTTACCGATAATATTTTTCTTGTAATTTATATATTTATTTTTTTTGTTATTTATATCTAACAGCATTCCAGCAAATATCCTGGATAACAATTAATTTTCTTATCTCATACATATATAATGTAAATGTACATATTTTAAAAATTAAATATTTTGTGATATAAATATAGAATATGAAGATAATACAAAGCAACTTTTTTTTCTTTTGTTTTTTTCCCCCAGTAATTTGTGTGTGAAAAGCTGGGTGATGGATTTAAATTTAAGCTAAATCATTTCTAAATTCTACCCTCATCTCGCTATTTAAGGTGAAACTCATTTGTTTAATAAGTTATAAAAGTTATTTATAACTGAAGCACACAGGTTTATTATATACCTGTGTTTAAATATGTAATATATAGGGTATATGAGCACAGACTTTCATACGACCCACCACTCTCCACACTATCTCATAATACTGATACACTTGAACACATATATGTTGAAAAGATAAATAATCACCAATATACGTATTTCATGCTAATCCAGCATGAGGTGTCAGATTGATCTTAGGTCAACATGGGTGTGACAAGAATCTCAGCCTCAGGGTGGCCTTTGAGCATTCCATCATCAGATTTTCAATTGGATGGACGGTTGGAGTGTGGAGTAGTTTGAAGCCTATCCATTAAAGTATGAGGATTGGCTATCTTAATATATATCTGAGCACTTATAGCATACATGTGTAGAGATGGTAATCTGGACCAACTGATGATCGCTGGTTTAGCATGAAATACGCATATTGGTGATTATTTATCTTTTCAACATATATGTGTTCAAGTGTATCAGTATTATGAGATAGTGTGGAGAGTGGTGGGTCGTATGAAAGTCGGTGCTCATATACCCTATATATTAAAAGTTATTTATCTCAATGAAAAGAACTATCATCCACCTTCTACCGCAATTATTTAGTTTAATGATTTTTTTGAAAGATAGGGAGACCTCTAAGTGAACTTTTTATTCATAGTTATGTGCAAAATACTATACGATATTATATTATGACTACTTCTAGGCAAGTTATATCAATCATGACTAAAAAAAATACATCAACTCAGTGCTCACAAAATATTTTAACTGGTTTATTGAAATGACTAGTGATGTCTTCTACGCAAAAAAAAAAAAATATTCAAGTGATTTACTGGTCTCGGGTACCAGTGGCTTAAAATTGATTTATAGTTGGCTTTCAAAATCTATTGATATTTAGGAATTCAAAAAATTTTCAGTACTCAAAAAAAAATTTTTTTTTATTATATATATAGGGGATTTGTGTGGATTAGAATAATCCTAAATATTGTATTTCCTAATTGAGCCTTGTAATTAGGTGCCAAAAGTTATAATGGTATAGATCGTATTATTTGAGGAATCAAATTAGCAGAAATTTTACCAAAGTCATTTATCTGATATAAGCTTAAATTCACCTTTGTATTCAATAGAGAATCTGCTCTTTGGGCACCTTATATATATACTGGTCACATTTATACTATTACAATATATATATAACAATTAACAATTTCAAATTGTTGTCAAGGTAACTTCCTTTTAATATATGTATATGTAATTTATAATTGAATATTTATAAATACAGTAATTAGATATATGTAAAGTATAACTTTAAAAATTTTAACCACTTAGGAGCACTTTTGACTATCCTCATAGTCTTTGTCAACTAACACTTTGAAGGGCTAACCTTCCCACAATTTCATGATCTTAACAAATTGACCCTTATGATGGTTAATTTTTTCATAACCTACAAACAGAAAGTAAAAACATTATTCTGATCTGCTATCCAGTTTAAAAATTTAGACAGCAGATGAGATGATAGTCAGTTCATTTTTCATCTGTAATTTGGATGACTGTGATACTAGAGGCATTGGATTAATACAGGAAATGCTTAAAGACATTGCTCTGAGTATATTTATATGTATATCGGTAAACAATAGGAAATAGACACTTGTGGTGACTAATTTTTTACATAATTTCTAAACAGAACAAATAGTTAAAAATCTAAGATTTCAAAGAAAGTAAGAAAAACATTAAATGAATTTTATAAAAACGAAAAGTAGAAACTCTATTAAATCATATAAGAATATCTAATATGAAGTAAGTGAATGGGCTGCAAAGGTTTAAACACTAATAGTAAAATAAACACAAAATACTTACAACCAATTATGCACATACAAATATTCTACTATTTGAATTGAATTCAAGTCAAAAACAGTTATTTGTTAGTCACTTTTGAATGTCATATAAGGTCAATAAGATTGTCATCAATATTAGTAAAAGATGTTCATTGATTTATTATATCCAACTACAATTATATTGCCATATAGAATTGTGTTTGACTATGATAAATTCACCATCAATGAAACCATTCTCTGGTTTAATTTGTATTGAATGCCTGATGTAAGAAAAAAATTGAAATATATTAAAAAGTCATACAATTTTAATCAGAAAATCTGTAATTCATCGCACAGAATATCTTATTGCCTCAACGTTTGCCTAAAACTGAAAGTCATTAGAAAGTTGAAGTTTTAAAATAGATAAGGAACTTCAATCTTATGTAGATTTATAGAATGGAATGTAAATGTTATTTGTAATATTTTCCCATGACTTCAGTTGCAAACCATTAGTTCAAAGGTGGTTAATTTTCTCAATTTTACTACATGTGGAACTTGGGCAACATTACACTATAAAACATTAGTATGGTGTCTTATTTAAATGAAACACACAAAAAATAATGGTGATCAGGACTGAGCACATAAAGATGTGATATGGTAACGTGTCAACTGGTTGACATTATTTTTTTAGTCCTAATTCCCACATACCCTTGCTAAAATTTGGAACTGCATTATTGACCGTTACCAGTATAATAAAGTCAATGAAATTTTTTTACTTAAGAACATACCATAAAATTGATAACAATATTACAAAATCAATCAGTATGTTCTTTAGTTCGCTAAATGTGATGCTATCAAATCTATTATTATAACGACACATCATTTTATTAGACATGTCATTATGGGTAAGATACCTAATAAAGTATATTATTAAACAATATCAGACCTTCAAAAAAGGATTTTATGGGAAGTTATGTGATGCTATCAAATCTATTATTATAACGACACATCATTTTATTAGACATGTCATTATGGGTAAGATACCTAATAAAGTATATTATTAAACAATATCAGACCTTCAAAAAAGGATTTTATGGGAAGTTATGATATTTTATGAAAAAGATAGATTTCATTTGATATGTTGGACTATTTCCATCATCTATCATTAAATGTTGAATATATAGAAAATTTTTACCTTCGAATACAGTACAAACAACTTGTTAGTAATAATGTACAAATAAAGAACACAAGTATTCTCCATCTTCTTCAAGTATTGTTTGCCTAATTAATGACAATATTAGTATAGGAATCGAACTTAAACCTTTAGATTCTTAAATATGGAATTTCAAGACAATGCTCTAGCCAACTGACCTTGGTTAGAGTGTTGCCTTAAAATTCAGTATTCGAGAATCTGAAGATGTAAGTTCAACATCTATGCTAATATTGTCACTGGTCAGGCCAGAAACACCTGACAAAGAGTGGAGAATTCTACTACTCAAAACATGTAATTATTAATCTGTGTTATCTATTTGTACGTTATTATTAACAAGTTGTTTGTATTTGAAAAGTTTAAAATTTTTCTTTATATATCACACCTAATATACTATCATCACAAACCTTTATTTAAATAGATTCCATTTATATCACAAAAATTATCTCAAAGATATTCTAAAGCAGTGCAATTCTGATGGCTTTCACAGAGATCAATCTGGAAATATAATACAGGAGTTATATTGATTGACATTAATCAAACAAAGGTTTTCTGAAGACGATTAAAAAACAGCCATCCGAAATGTAAAATAATTTTGTGTTTCATGGATTGATTTATCCAATCATCACATGATGCATCTTTAATTTTTTATGCGTTTTTCTTATATGAAGTAGTCATTCTTACTCACATGCACATACTTTAATATTCAATTGGCAATGTTAAATACTAGTAAACTCTTGACCCAAGTGACAAGATAAACTTTAAAGGATAAGAATATCTTTTATCTTTTGTACCTATATGTAATTATATAGGCTAATCTTAAGCATCTTGGATGAAGAGCATTATTTACTTTGCTTACATATCTATTTTATTACGTGACTTGGATTGAGAGTTTACTAGAATATTAAAGTGTGGTGCATGTGAAAAGAATGATTACCTTCTTATCAGAATTACAGTTTGACACTGCACTAGTAAAAAAAATTCTAGATTATTCTTTGTTTTTCTTTTCTGAAATTAAAATGATTATGTACATTTGTGAGTGCTTTTAATAATGATGAAGATTATGTGAGATAACTCTAGAAATATTTATAAGTCTATAATGCTTGCAATATTTTTGTGAAAAGCATCACCACTGAGATAGTTATAATTATAAATTTATTAAATGCACATTGATTACGTAAGTAAATATTACTGAGATAGTTATGCAAATATAATTGGGTATTATTGGGTATATGTGATTTATCAAATAATATATTTTCTTTATTAAATTAAAGTTTATGGCCATAGTTTCAGCAAATTCATTGCTTCAAAGTATTTAATTGCAAATAAAAGTGTTTTAACAGTTTGATTGGGTTATGTAATTCAATAATATTTCATGTTTAAATAGACCAGAAGTATAGATTGATCAATCATAGTTATATGCTATGTATATCTTGCACTAAGTGATCTTTTTTCTATCTAGGAAAGAAATATAATTATTTAAACTTAAAATTGAGGGTATGTCAAAATCAAACATGGAGATCCTCTATAAATTGTTGAGCACAATATTGATAAAATTATACTTCAGGGTTTCTTCATTTTTTTAATAAAGTATATCTTCTTAAAATTCATGGATAGACATTGATTATTAATAGAATGCATTCTAAATATGGCACGATTACTGTTGTGTCAAACCAAAGCAAACAACTTCTATTGAAGATAGTTCAAATGCTATTGCAATCATCATTCAGATAAACAATTCATATTTTTTATGCATGCAATACTTAACTATAAGAGACTTGAACACATACTTCTCACATATAAGTGTGGAAGATGATATGAACCTACTAATGAATACTGATTCTACATAAAATGCATATATTGGAGATCATTTATCTTGTTCACATTTGTGTGGTCAAGTGTCTCTGTTGTATGAGATAGAGTAAATAGCTCATGGGAGCTTGAAAGTCTGTGTTCAAGTTCTTTATGATTACATCTAAACTCCAAATATATATATTATACTTGTATTCAATCAAGTATGAAATATTTATAAATTCCCCAATACAAATTGACTTTACCCTCCTTTTCCAGAGCTTTCTACTTTTTCTGAATTTGCAGATAATTTCAGTTATCATAATAGTCTTTTAAGGATATATAAATGAGGATCAAGCAGGTTGTTAACTGTTTTCTGATTTATGTTTTATTTTAATGGTTAGCTGCTGAATTACTGATATTAAAACATTTGTCCAATAATCAATATATTCTGTTCTAAACTTCATATGATCCTATTTGCTAATGCTTACATGAGCAGTTAAAGTAGTGATAAGCTCTCCTTACAGTAGTACCATCTAGTGCAAGCCTTAGTAATCAATGGATGCAAGAAGTTTGTGCATAAAATCCCTATCCATTGCCTAAGTGTAATGCTCTCAGATACAGGATTCCTTACTGATGAAAGCCACAAGCTAGAAAGTAGACTGGGGGTTTGCATGAGTAAGCATTGGATAGGGATTTTATGCACAAATATGCATCCAATGATTATTATGGCTTGCAAGGATGGCACTGCTGTATGAATACATATCCTGTTCTGAAATGGAATTTAAGGAAAACTAACTGCAGTTTATATACTGGATATCTTGAATAGAATATTAATAGAAACTGTATAATTTTTCCCCTGCTGTGATAGGTTTAACAAACTCATAACAGCTGCAAAAAGCCAATCCTTTGTGGATATCAAAAGCACTTTACTCCAAATTGGAGAAAAACCAGAAGTGTTCTTTATAGCACATTTTTCTCTATCAAGAATCCACATATTATGGATTACATTTTAAATTACTGAATGATGATTGAAAACAGAAGAGATAATATGGAGAAGTAAAGCTTTACAAGATTTAATCATACAACTTGGTCAATTTTGTATAAGCTTGGTTGGCTTAAAAGAATTATTATTAGCATTGCTAATGAGTTTGCCAATTTTGTAAATCAGATTTTTAAACCTGTTTATATTACAGTATAGCTAAATAAGATTGTTTTGTCTGAAAAAATGTTTTCCATGACTGCTACCATATTGGGAAAATGTCCAATCCCTACAAAATAAGTTTTGTTGATGTATTTACACCCTTTAGCAACTAATATCAAACTTTTGACTAATGTTATGTGCATATTGATTCAAGATAATTGAAATTTTAGACTCCAGGTGTCGCTGCTGTTTTCACAATTAAAAAGGTCAACAGAATGAGAAGAAGGAAAAAACAATATAGCAGAATTTCAAGCTTCTCTTTCGCAGCTCTTTTCTAATATCAATCCGATAAATTTGTAAGTGTTGGTAAATTTGAACTTATCCTTGTTGATTTTAAACCAGGAAATGAACCAGAAATGCATAGCATACTTCCAGAATTCTAAATAAATTAGGACCTAAAGCCAAAGCATAATTAGAAAAACTACTCGATAATCTTAGTCGTGTACTAACTTCCAAAAATTTGTCATAAATGCAAAACTATAACAATGTTAAAACAAATTCTGCAATGGTACGAAAAAATGATTATCATGCATTCTCTGCAAAACTTTTTGAAAAAATCCTATTAACGAGAATTTCGTCAGTAATTGAAAGCCCTTTGCCTATAGAATGTATCAGATTTATACTGGTAAAAAGCTGCTATGAATAAGTTTTATCTTTAGCAATATGAATTGAAAATGACTTTATAAATAAATTAAAAACTAGTGCTAACTTAATTGATTTAATTTTCAGTTCAAGATTCTGTTGGGAAAAGATGGTCTTTTAAAAGTTTCTACAATTCTAAAATGCAGACAAAACCCATTAATTTATTTGACAAAATGCTCTCCAATAAAAAGAAATGATAACCACGGGACTTGGTTCTCTCATCTACGTATTTAATACATTCATTAGTGATGTGGATACAACATGCAGGTAAATTCCTTTATGTTGACGATATTGCTTCGACTTCTAAAAAGTCACCCTTTTTTGAAATTGAAGTCTCAATAAATATATAACGTGAAAGCTAAAACCTTTGAAAGATGCATTTTAAACATGCTTATGCGATAGCCAATCAGATGTAATGATGACTGCACGTGGAACTCCCAATTCTAAAACATGTCAGAACTTTTAGAATTGGGACTTCTACGTGCAGTCATTATTACATCTGATTGGCGGTCACATAAGCATGTTTAAAGCGCATCTTTCGAAAATTTTAGTTTTCACGTTGTTACAATGTTATCTACTTGCACTTAATAAATTTGATATAAATATATAAAAAGATTAAAATCATTTATCCGATTGGATTGTTTTTAATCCATAAAGTCAGTACATTTATTATTACTTTTTTTTAATAACAAATATCTTGTAGTCTGAATAAAACCTTTTGCAATAATAAGCTGAAATATAATCCTACACTGGATTATCGCTCAATTTCCTTTTATTTACGATTAGATCAAAATCAATTTTAGGGAATAATCTTCTTGGAAAACTAGCTGGTACTATTTGGAGTTGTGATGTGTGTGTATTTTATGGTCAGTTTGCTTACCATTAGTATGTTCTGCTGGTGAATAATGTGCCCTCTTTGGAGAAAAAGTTCCCATACTAAACTACTGGATATCCAATTAAATATACCAAGAGAAATATTACTGGCACATTCAAATTTATTAATCTGCAGTGGCTTCTATTCTTTCATATATTCCTACTAGATATCATAGATGTTGCCTTATAAAAATTGTAATTTATCAACACTACTCTGAACACTTTTTAACAAACTTTTTATTGTACGTTTATGCATACACAATCTTATGTTCCGATGGTCCTGCAATCTTTTTCAGAGTCACTTTAATTTTTTTTTAAAAACTTTATTAAAAAAAACATGTTTGTTTTTTTTTTAATTAAAGTTAAAGTGACTCTGAAGAAGACTACAGGACAATCAAAATGTAAGATTGTGTATGCATATATGTACAATAAAAGGTTTTGCTAAACAGTGTTCAAAGTAGAATGGATAAATTATATTTATATAAGATATTATAGCAACATAAAGGAAATGGTAAATTTGGTAATATTTATAAAAATTTTATAAAAAGCTGTTAAGTATTTTGAATAACAATATTCCAAGATATAATTTCATCATCTAAAACTCAACAGAAATCAAAATCCCTTTTTCAATGTTCAACCAAGGAACTATAATGGAAAAATTATGATCTAAAAATACAATTCTTACGAGGTTTTAAAGAAGCCCCCACCCCACCCCACCCGCCAGATACAACAATAAAGCCATCTGGATTTGATCTTTCTAGACCCAATTGGAATCTCATCAACAGATTCTGGAAAGTCCTTGCAGTTGTTGCACTCATCTGTTTCATAAATAGAATTTTAACAGTCACTGATCTACGTAAATGCAGACAAACACAAATCATGAACCACAAAGATATTCACTGCTGAATTTATTTCAACATAGGCAAAAGTGAAGGACTTAATAAAATCATTAGTGAATCTATCTCTTGGTTGGAATCTGTATAAATTCCTTTATGATATTTTATTAATTGTTAAGTTGTCAAAAAAAAATTAATACATGAAATTAATAATTCTCAATAAGGTTAACAAATAAAATTATATCAAGCTTCTTGCATAAATATGGCTCCTATAGTTGTTAAATTTAACAGAATTGAAAAGTATATTATTTATAAGCTTGTATAATTAAATTGGCATTAGTCAAGTCACTTAAAGAAGCAGCAATGTTACTTAATAATTTAACACCATGCAATTATTTTTTTTTTTTTTTTGTATGCGTAAATTAAAAACATTATAACAAATATCAGCTGTAAGAAGACATTAGTATTTTATAAACTAAATATGTTTGATTGTCTTTTCGAAAAATGAGTCTCGAAACTTTAACGTATCAGAAAACAATTTACTTAAGTAAGTTAAAATATCGTGCTAAAATATATTTATTCGGCAGATTTTAGATTACGAAGAGGGCGGAAGTAGTAATTATAAAAGTCTAAGACTCTTTTAATGACATTTTCAGTTAATTGAATAATTGGGGACGGGTAGCAAATAAATATAAATTACTTTTATTTATAATTGCAGAATGTAAAAAAATATTAACAGTATTGAGAAGTTTCTTATCCTGAGAGTTTGAAATCATCTTACAGCAAGGCTAGAATTTTTAACTTTATTTTTACATTATCCGTTTCAAAACTATGTTTTCAGAAATAAACTTTCCACTCTCAGTTCCGGAAAGAATTTTCTTTTCAGCTTTTTATTTGATAAAATTTATTTTAAAAAAATTACATAATATATACAAAACATAGTAATTTTTCATAACTTTATGAGCAAAAAATGTGATTGTTTATATTGTTGATTGCCATCTTATTAAAAGAATCATCCAAATTATTATTCAAAATGTGATCAAATTATTCTTTCTTTGTTTTGGTATCCTTTTGACTCGTGCTGTTTCCGGTTCAGATTTTATATTTATCGACAGAGGCAGTGCTAAAAAAAACATAACGTATAGGTAATTGGAGGGGTATTCTTTTGAGTAGTACTGTTTGAAGTTCAGATTTTATATTTATTCACAGAGACCGTTGCTGAAAACCCAACGTTTGGGATGGTGATTTGAATATTTTGTTTAACAAAATACATTGTTTTTCTTGTCCATATCATGCAAGAATCAATTAAGGTACAATCTTCACAGCTTCAATCCATCGGTCATCTTTAAATTATCTTGAGAATATTTCAATTTCTGATCTCTAATTAAATCTGTATATTATTTATAAAATCCACATTTCTTTTATTGTTCATTTTACCCATCAGAGATTGATACTTTTTTAAAAAATCATCTCACTCATAACTTAATAATTGTCAAATAAGTAAGCAAGTGGTTGCTGTACGAATGGAGGACGGAAGAGTTACACAAACATATAAATCAATTGCGTAAAGACGAATATAGTCAACAAATGCCGCAGTCGTTTCAGGAAAAAAATAACAGCAAATGGACATTTGGGAAAAACCGTAACAGCAGTGCAGTCCCAAACGAAATTACTATAAACCTGGAAAGAAAAATCCCCTCCCCCCTGCCATACTTATTATGTTTTAAGTTCAGAGAATAGAAAAAAGTAAAACACGAATCTCTGAACTTGGGGGAGGTATGCTAAATGTATATGTATGTATACACAAAATACGTATAACTAGTAATAATTATAAATGTAGAAATAAATTATATATTAACGCTAAACTAAAAGTATGTGCGTGGATGCCAGGGGCATTCACAATATTTGATAAAACCCTAGACTAATTAATTAGTTTAATTAAGGAGAAAAAATAAAGTAATTTATCAAGAAGGATTAGATAATGCAAACAAAGCCATTGCTTAAAATAGCCAATTCTAAAGTCGTGGCATTATCTAATCAGGGATCGAATAGGAACTAAAGAGATGACCACCACGTGGAAAGTGGATGGCCAATCAAGGGAGGCTACTCTAAAATCAAGGCGTGAGAGCAACAGAGCTAGAATTGAACTGAAACGACTACACTTGCTAAGTGAAGCTCTTGAAAGGCAGATGTGCCATTTCCTCAGGTGCTCCAGTCAGCTCCTTCCTTCACTTAGCTTTGCGGAGAGGTTTACCTCCAGACGTGCCAAAGTAAACCTAGGGACTATGTAACAGGTCGTACTGATCTCATTATTATTTTTGTACGCCTTTGGGCCCTCATTTATATATAATAGCGTGTGTATAATAGTCACATTTTGTATATATTAAGAGTGATTAACTCATATATAATATTGTAAATAAATCCTCATTATTTAAAATTACTTGCCGAGCTGCCTCATTAATTATATATTTGTGTGCTGGGAATAAGGCATGGGTCCCATGCCACCCAGAGCGTCCCCAGGTTGCGGATAGGGGTATGGCCTTCCGATATGAAGGTTAGCTGCAAGTAAGCAGAGTACTGTAAATAAGCAGTCGCTGACAATGGGACAACATTCACTATCAGGAAGTGGTGAAGGAGACAGTGGCATGTTTACTTCTATAAAATGCCACAATTCCTATGACGGTGGATGTATAATGGTGAGTGTTGACCGCCATTAAATAAGTCAACACCCCGCTGGATGCTGGGTCAGCAATGGCATTCTTCCAAATCTGCGGAAGATCACTACAGGTGACAACGATGAGGAGGAAGCGGTAGTTGGATTTTCATTTTATGGGATTTGGCTAGCGCACTAAGCCTATTATAGAGGTTATTGCTGGGCAAAGAAGGCAACGGGAAACCACTTTGTCTTATAATTCCCTTGTTTTATTATGAGTATGTCTACAGGAATCATTATGTTTGGTGTTGAGATCTTAGTTAAGAATAACTTTGGTGTCTTGCTCGGCAGAAATGGACATGAGGCTGCTCAGGTTGTCAACCTGCGAAATCCTCATAAATATAATTCATTGAGAGGGGATACACTGAGAATTGGAACGTGGAATGTTAGATCTTTGAGGAGAGGTGGGAAATTGGAGAATTTGAAAAGAGAGTTGCATTTGAATAATATTGATGTTATGGAATTAAGTGAAATGAGATGGGAGGGATGTGGAGAAGTAAGTAGTGGAGATGTAAAGTTGTTTTATTCAGGTGGTGATAGGTCAATTAATGGAGTTGGCATTGCTGTGATGAAGAAAATATGGAATAGTGTGGCAAAGGTTGATGGTATTAATGATAGGTTGATGGTGATGAGAATAAATGCAAGTCCTAGGGATTTGGTAATTATACAAGTTTATATGCCAACTAGTAGTCATGATGATATGGAAATTGATGAAATATATGAGAAGATAGAAGAAAGTATTCAATGTGAAGGAAAAAATGCTTGTATATTGCTATTGGGGGATTGGAATGCTGTTGTGGGGAAAAGTAGGGAAGAGAAAATTGTTGGAAATTATGGTATTGGAAAAAGAAATGAAAGGGGTAGTCGACTTGTACACTTTTGTAAAGAGAATGGGTTTGTCATTGCAACCACTTGTTTTAAAAATCATATTAGAAGATTGTATACATGGAAAGCTCCAGGTAACAAAGAACGTTATCAAATTGATTATATATTGATTCAGGATAGATATAAGAATGCTATTAAGGGTTCACATGCTTTGCCTGGTGCTGATATAGATTCAGATCATAATTTGGTGATGGCTAAATTAAAGTTGAGTTTAAAAAGAATTAAAAGAGGGAAAAGATACACAAGATGGGACTTGGATAAATTGAGACAAATGGAAAAAGGAAAATTTGGTTTAGTATGTGAAAATGAATTTAAAAGAATTGTTCAGGATGGGAAATATATTAATGGCTCTGATGAGTGTTGGAATAGAATTAAAAAAGAATTCTTGAAAATAGCAAAAGATGAAATAGGTATTATTCATGCGAGAAAAGTGAAACGACCTTGGATAACTGAAGGTATGTTGGAAAAGATGGAAGTGCGGAGGCGATGGAGGAATGTAAATACTGAGGAAGGGCAAAAGGCATATAGGAAATTTAATAATGAATTGAGAAGAGAAACAGATTTAGCAAAAGAAAAATGGTTGGAGCAAGAATGTAAAGAGATAGAAAAGCTTCAACAGATGAAAAGATATGATCTGGCATTTGATAGAATACGAAGTATCACTTGGGAGAAAAAGACATGGGTAGCAAGTGAGATTGCAGATAAGAATGGAAGGAGGTTAACTGATAGTAATGATATATTAAAAAGATGGGAAGAATATATTCAGTATCTGTTTAGTAGAGGAAATAATTCAATTGGTTATGAACTTGAAAATGAAGATGTTGCAATAGATGATAGAGGTATGGACATATTGCCAGATGAAGTAAGAAAGGCAATCACACAAATGAAGAATGGTAAGGCTTTTGGATTTGATGCAGTACCTATAGAATTTTTGAGAGAAATGGGAGAGTTTACTATGAAGGAAATAGTTGGACTTTGCAATTTGATATATAATAGTGGAGTATGGCCTGAGGATTTTTTAAGAAGTATAGTGATTCCAATTGCTAAAAAGAACGCTGTTAAATGTGAAGAGTATAGGACAATAAGTTTGTTGTCTCATGTTTCTAAAGTGTTATTGATGATTTTAACTCAAAGGATTTATGGGAAGGTTGATTATTATATTGGTGAAGAACAGTTTGGTTTTTGGAAAGGGAAAAGCACAAGAGATGCTATTGGTATTGTTAGGATAATTGCAGAAAGATATATTGAAAGAGATAAAGGAATTGCTATATGTTTTATGGATTTAGAAAAGGCATTTCATAGAGTAAGCTGGATTAAACTGATGTCTATCTTAAGAGATAAAGGAGTATTTTGGAAAGAAAGATGATTGATATGGACTATGTATAATGGTCAAAGGATAAGAGTTAGATTTGGGTGTAATGAGACTGATGAAGTGAATATAGAAAGGGGAGTTAGGCAAGGGTGTAGTATGTCACCTGTTTTGTTTAATATTTATTTAGAAGATATGCTAAATAATTATTTGGACTGTGGAGGAGCAAATGTTGGAGGGAGAGTAATAAAGTGTGTAAGATTTGCAGATGATGAGGCTCTTATTGCTGAGGAGGAAAAGGATCCTCAGAATATGTTGAATAAATTGGAAGAAGGATGTATCGCATATGGAATGAAGATTAATATTGAAAAGACTAAGTGTTTATGGATAGGGAGAGATGTAAAAAAACTGCAAATTGGAATGCATGATGACATGGTTCAACAGGTGAAGGGATTTAGATATTTGGGTAGTTGGTTGAGTGAAGATGGAAGAAGTGAAGATGAAGTTAAAAGAAGAATAGCATTGGCAAAGGTGACATTTGTAAAGAGAAAGAAGATATTTTGTGGACCTATGGAAAGAGAATTAAGGAAGAGATTAATTAAATGTTATGTGTGGAGTGTATTACTGTATGGTTGTGAGACATGGACATTGAGTAATAGAATTAAGAAACATTTGGAAGCTTTTGAGATGTGGACATGGAGAAAAATGGAAAACATCAGTTGGATGAGTAGGGTAACAAATGAAGAAGTTTTGAAAAGAGTTAATGAGGAAAAAAGATTGATTGAAAATATCAGAGAGAGAAAGAGAAACTGGATTGGACATATATTAAGAAGAGATTATAGTTTAGTGAAAGATGTTTTGGAGGGAATGGTGAGTGGAATAAAAAAGAGGGGATGGAAGAGATTGACATTATTGGATGATATAAGAGATGGAAAGGCTTATGTGGAATTGAGGAGATGGGCAAGGAAGAGAATGGAATGGAAGAATGGATGAACTGATGTAGTGACTACTCTTTGGACTTGTCTATTGGACAGACTACTATTGATTGATTGATATTTGTGTATTGATATTTGCAATCCAGCGAGCAATAGAGTGCCGCTGGACACAGCAGTTAACTATTCCATTATTTGTGAGTCAACATACAATTGAATATCATTTTAATTCGATTCAAATTTAGTGTTACTAATTTTCAGCTTCTTGATTTTTAATTCAGTTATAGTTTAGATGTTGTTATATTTTCTCTGGTTTTTTTAATCCCCCCTCTACAATCTACATTAGCCTATTAATAACTTTTATCAGAGAGGATTATTGTACAAAAAGTATAAACCAATTAAAGCATGGTGTGTACATAAGCTGCTCAAAACTATTTTACATCGCAAAAAAAATACTTTATAATTAATTAGAAATATTAATTCAAAATAGCTAAGATTTTAAGTCTTTTAATGATATTTATTTAATAATACCAAAACACTAAATATTTTTATACTTTCAATTTAATCCTAACATTAATAAATTACTACTTTGATACCCTTCAAATTAATCCATCTGACAGACTACATATAGGAAGTCTCCTACACAACCTGGTAGATGGTCTAACACACCTGGATTATCACTTCCAGGAAATCTGTTAATGAATATTACTTATTTTTGTAATATAATTTAGCAATCATAACAACACACCACTGATATAATACACTTATTTAATATATTTCAATATTATCAATTAAAATTTTACACAATTAACCAATAAATAGGGCTTGACAAACATATAGCCCAACTGTAAAGTTGCAATATATATATATATATAGGTAAAAAAATAAACATGTTTCTGATATTATTAGAAGAATCATGAAGTTGAACTAAAATTGAGCTGAACATGTCACTAGAAAAAGTAACAAAAGATGAATAATTGAGATGAATAATTGACATTTTAAAATGACTCGTAAAGGTTGTGTGAAAAGCAATTAATGTGAGAAGAACGTTTTATGGAATGGTATAAAGTTATTGGAATAACTAATTCACTCAGAATGACCAAGTGAATTGATAATCATTGAAAGGGTTAATTGTATAATAACAAAACATCACTAAACAAAACAGATGTTAAATCCTGTTAATAATCTTTTTTTTAAAAAAACAGAGCACAGCAAATTTCGCATGTCCACTCCATGTGTTCTTGTACTTGCAGTTGCTATTATTATACGATTATTCATATAGTATTGAAACATGGATGGACTGATGACCAACATGCATTAGCCAGCATGTTAAGTTTATTGGGTTTTTTACATCTGCATTTAAGATCAAGAATCACCATGGTATTTTCTTGTGAGTTGGCTGAGAAGTCATAATTTGAAATATCAGTTGATTTTCTTGAAGGCAGAATGAATAAACTAAATCATGGCTCTCATGTCCAGGAGGCTAAGTCACCAGCCAATTCAGCAATTGTCAGCCATACGCAGAGAGGGCTAAGGGATCTCATGATTGCAGACTCGGGCTGCTATTTTGTGACCTTTTACTTAAGTGCACTTTCAAGTGAAGAAATATTGTAAAGAATTGGAAGAACTGTCTCATATTAAATGGGACATCATTGGAACTTTGGGAAGCTAGATGAAGAGATAATTGATTTAAATGGTGGGCATGAACTGTATTAGAAGTGCACATACATTGGAAGCACAAGTGGAATAAGAGTCATTATAAATAAAAAGGGGGAATATATTGTGGAGATTGATGGCGTCTCAGACAGAATGGTAAGATTAGTTATTTAACTTAATGGTAGATACCAAATGCAGATAATTCCGGTTTGTGCCTTAACCAAGTTCTCATTGTGATGAAGAAATAAACGATTTTTATATGGATGTACAAATTGCCTTGTGATATTTTAAAGCTAGAATTGGTAATTGAAAAATAAAAATGCTTTGGGTAAATTTGTTTATGGTGATAAAAATAAGACAATGTAGATTTGTGGAGTTTGTAGAAAAATAAAAACTATATTTTAAATTCTTTCTTTGAGGAAAATACTAAACGAAAAATGGACATGAAAGCATCCAAATGAAGGTACAGCAAAATTGGATTATATTTTGACCAATAGAAAATATATACTTCAAGATTGTAATGTTCTCAATAAATTTAACACAGGAAATGGTCATCGATTAATAAGATGTAAGATACGTGTTAATGGAAAACTAGAGAGACAAAAATTATTAAGAAAAACAATATTCACAGTTGATATTCCTAACCTTCAGAAACATTCCAATGAATTTAAATTAGAACTTGAAATTGTTTTCAAATATTAACAGATTTTGAACATGGTTCAGATTTGAATGAAATCACTAGAAAGATAACTGTTATACTTTTAAAAACTGCAACAAAAGTAGCCAATCCAAAAAAGCAACAAGATAAGACAATTTATGACAAAAAGAATAAATATGAAAATATATAAAAATGATGCATTAAAAAGAATTGAATATTTAGAATTTTTTTAAATGATGCAAAAAAGGAGTTACTAACAATATAAGAAAATTACATGATCGCCATCTCTTATGCTAGCACATAACTGTTATTAAACAGGCAAAAACCTTCATACAGTAGTGCTTCCCTGTGCCAACCAGAGTAATCAATAGATGCCAGAAGGCTTGAAGGCTTGTGCATAAAATCCCCATCTAGTGCCTACTCATCCAATATCTCCAGACTAGTTTCTGGCTTGTGGCCTTCATCAGTGAGGAGCTTTAGATCTGAAAGCAGTGCACCTAGATCTTAGAATCTAATGCAATCCTCCAGCTGCCACCCTTTATCTCTACTTACTACAAAACTATGAGAATAAAATTGAAAGCACAATAATATTTTCAATCTAAGCACAAGCTATTGAGCTTAGATTGAAAAGATTATTGTGTTTTCAATTTCATTCTCATAATTTTGTAGTTAATTAGAGATAAAAGCCTAAGATCTAAGTGCAGTGCTCTCAGATCTAAAGTTCCTCACTGATGAAGGCTACAAGCCAGAAACTAGTCTGGGGATATTGGATGAGTAGGCACTAGATGGGGATTTTATGCAAGCCTTCTGGCATCCATTGATTACTCTGGTTGGCACAGGATGGCACTATTGTATGGAGGGTTTTGCCTGTTTAATATAAGAAAATATAATTGTAAATTAGCAAAGGAAACTATGGAATAAAATAAAGTCTCAAAAGTGTAAAACAATATTTTGGCATTCGTAAGAAACTTATTTATGCAATATGGAAAAAGATGGAACTATTACTAAAAAGATATAACAACATGAAATGTGTAGAAGAGTTCTATTAAGAATTGTGTAGCAATAAAGAATAGAGAAAAGTATCTCCTACAACTAATCTATCTTCTGAATTACCCAGGATTTTAAATAAAGAAGGGAGAGATGTAATTAAATCTATAAAGAAACGGAAAACTCCAGGTAATGCTGGAATTATAATTAATATCTTAACAAAAGCTGGTGAAGAAATAAAAAACTTTTTGGCAAAGGTATATACCAAATGACTAAATGATAAAGATTTACCAGGTGTTTAGAAGAATGCAATATTAATAATTTAAAAAGGTGATAAAGAAGAAATTGGAGAACTACTAGTTCTATACAAATTCGTTACCAAAATAATTATAACTCGTCTCCAAAAAACTTTGGATTTTAACAATTCACAAAAATAAGCTACATTTAAATGTGGTTTGTACAGATAATCAAATTCAAGTATTGAGAGAAGTTATGTAAAGGACTGATAAATGGGAGTTGCCATCATGCTTTGGATTTGTTATTATAATTTTCTTTTTTCTTTCCTTATCTATTGATTTCTATATTTACATATCATAATGTCCAACTTTCTTAAACCCTATAGTATTGTTGAAGTGTTTAAGAAAGTTGGACATGATATGATTTGTAATTATGAGAAGACAATTGATTGACTGAGCATTTCTTCAGTAATTAAAGCATTGGATCATCAAGGTATAGATTAAAGAATACTGTTATATTCTGAAAAATAGTTATAAAAGTGGAACATCATTGATTAGATTACATAATTAAACCACCAAACATCACATGATAACCATTTCTTATGCTTGCTCATAACTGTTATTAAAAGAGGCAAAACTCTCCATACAGTAGTGCCACTCAGTGCAAGACAGAGTAATCAATGAATGCCAGAAGGTTTGTGCATAAAGTCCCCATCTAGTGCCTACTCATCCAATATCCTCAGACTAGTTTTTGGCTTGTGGCCTTCATCAATTTTATTCTCAGAGTTTTGTAGTCAAGATAAAGGTCGCTGCTGAAGGATTGCATTAGAACCTAAGATCTAGGTGCAGTGCTCTCAGATCCAAGGGTCTTCACTGACAAAGGCCACAAGCCAGAAACTAATCTGAGGATATTGGATAAGTAGGCACTAGATATATGCACAGGCCTTCTGTCATCCATTGATTATTCTGGCTTGCACTAAGTTGCACTACTGTATGGAGAGTTTTGCCTGTTTTAGATTACATAATGATACTAGGAAGATTAAAATTAAAAAGGATGTGCAACAGGGTGATTCCATATTTCCAAAACATTTTGCAGCAGTTTTGCAAGAAGTATTTTGTGGATTAAAATGAGAAAGCTAAGAAATTAAAGTAAATATTTAAATCTCTAGATTTTGCAGATAATGTGGTTGTTTTTGCAAATAATATTTCAGAGCTTCAAGAAATGTTGCAAAAGTTATCAGATGAAAGTAAGAAAGTAGAACTAAAAGTAAATGTTATAAAGACTGAAAGTAATATTCCATGGATTCTCTCAAAGGAAATAAATAAAGATTAGCAATGATGACTTAGAAGAAGTTATCAACTACAAGTACTTTGGTCAGATTATTACTACAGATGAAAATATAATGGATAAAATGAATCGTAGAATTAAACTTGGTTGGGATGCTTTTGGTAGAATTAACTTAATATTAAAAAGAAATATGCTTGTGTTTGAAAGAAAAGGTTTTTAATAAATGTATTTCACAATTTTTACTTATGGATCTGATACTTGGTCACTTTATATAACAGCAATAAAAAGACCAGATTACTTAACTATGTATACAGAAATGTTAGGATTAACAAAAAGAAATTGAAACCAAGATACATTGGTGAAAGAACAAACAGATATTACAGACACTATTGAAAGAATTAAGAAACTGAAATATAGTTGGATTGGACATATTGCTAGAAGTGATAATAATAGATGAACAGTTAAAATCTTAAAATGGATTTGGAAGAGAATGTAAAAGATCTTGAAAGAGATTGTATGTGAATGAATAAAATAAGAAAGTGTGCTGCTGATGTGCATAAGAGAGGCTAGAGTTCAGAAAAACTGGATTGAACATGGAATGATATTGATGCAGCAGTGGATTGATAATGGTTGAAAATAGTACTGATGATTCAAATATTTTACTGAATAGTTTTACCAGTTCATTTTCTTTATATTATGGTGACTTCCGTTTTTTTAATAACCTTAGGCACCTATATTCTTTGGCCAGAAGGTAAATCAATAAAGCATCACATGAATATAAAACATCTCATGATCTTTGCTGACATATTTTGTTATCTATTGAAAAAACAAGCAATTTTATTTCATTTTCACTATGTTTATGCCATCTATGTTTATGGTCAAAAAACTGAAGTTACTATAAAATATAAAACCTAAATTGCATTCCAATCTATATAACTATGCAAGCAAATGGACTTGGATTGACAAAATTTGAAGTTTTTCTGATTTGATGCAGTAGCAAAAAAATAAAAGTGTTTTCTAGAGGAAAATTGCATTAGATCTAAAAAGATCCAAATGCACTGTTTAAAAATCCAGAGTATTTAATCATTATTTTAACTACTTAAACCAGGGGTCGGAAAATAACGGCCCACTAAGACAATCAGAAAAATCTGCTTTGAACTGAAATTTTCTTCCCATGCACAACCGAAGATTCATCTCATATTTTCCACTAGGATGGCCAGGTCAATACACATGTGTAGTATAGATACAATGTGCAGTGCTTTTTTAGTTGATCTGGTTAATTTAAATTTTGTCTTTGCATTAGCAAATATATACATTTCCAACTTTAGTGAAACTATGAACCGTCTGAAAAACTGTAAAATCGGTGATGAATGTCGTGTGTTTAATAAAGAATGGACAAACAAATATTTCTTTGGTAATACAGGGAATAAAGCATTGTGTCATGAAAAAAAGGTGCGGCCCTCCGCTAGCAGTGACCCCCAATGCACACACACCCCCGAGCCAAAACAATTGCCCACCCCTGACTTAAACCATCCACTGAATATGATTGCATATTTCTTAATTAGACAATAATTAAGTTATTATAGCAGTAATTTTTAATGATAGAGATTTGTTAAAAAAAAAAAAAACTGAACTACTTTAGGCAATATTAATTTTCTTTAAAATTCCTTAATTTATCTTAAAATCAAGCACATCAAAGTTTCTGATATAACGAATAAATCATACATTGATTTTCTATTTCCTAGTTTACTTAACTATTCAGCATACTTCTATATACTTTGACTTTCTAAAATCAAATTTGTAAATTCGAGTACTTTTTGAAATTAAATATTGAAACCTGGTCAAGCGATGGTGGCCTAGTGGTTAGCATAACTGTCTTTCAAAGCAGCTGGCCCGGGTTCGCTTCCCGGTCAAAGCATTTGACACATGAAAAAAAAAATTGAAACCTGGGTGACTAAGGTTCAAAAGAATTTTATGTTTATTGTAATTAAGAAACGACAATAATTGTCATTCCCTGTCAAAGACTTTTTTCATTTCTATAGAAATATAAATTGACACACACACCCCAATTTGCCAGATTAATTGCATTTAGTCAGAACTATTATGTACAGTTTTGATTAATTTTTTGACAAAATGCCATTAACTAGTATAGTGTTACTGTTTTTAAATAATATCAAACTGATTTGACCATTTCTATTTTTGAATTTTCCTATTTAGATTATTTCATTAAAAATATCTTATTTGCTGTAGTATAATTCTTTTGCATATTGTTTCATTCTTGATTAATCTATATTAATTTGATTTTAATCTGTTTGCTGATATTTTTTTAACAAATTTATATAAAAATAAAACTATCTCTTGAATTGCAGTTAATTTTTTTTTTTTTTCAGCATTCTTAAAATGTTCTAGTGCTTGGCTTTGGGTTGGTGTTTTTAGATCTAGTGTCTGAACCTACCCTGACACCTCTCTGAGGAGTGCCAAAGCACGAAACCATGGTCAGGGTTTTTTTTTTTGGGGGGGGGTTCCTAACAGATATTTTAAGTGCTGGCTCTGGCTAAGCATTTATCATAAAGCTTGTAGAGGAATTGGCAATCCTCATTGTTTATAATTTACAAGCTTAAGAGATAGGGTCAAGTGATCTATGACTCTTATTTTGACTGTTCTATTCAATTTCTCAAAAAAAAAAACAATTTTCTTATTTAATTTTGCTATTTCCAATGTTCATATTTTTTTAATATTTTAATTTTATAAAGTATTTGCTTAATAGAAATGTCATTAAGAAATATGGCAGTATATAAAAGAATATCTTGATATATAATATATAGGCAGTGATGATATCCCAAATTTCCAAGAACTGGTTCTCTAAAGGCAAGTGATATTTAAGAACCTATTCTGTTTATTTTTCTTCTTTCTAAGCATGGAAGGAAATCACTTTTTGGTTTCATACCGAAAAACTTTGGCGACATCAGAAATTTTGTATGAACCCCCTCCCCCCATACACAAAAAAGTGCAGCAATGCACATGCGTACTATGATGTGCTTTATAATCTCACTTATGGGATCAAAAAGAATTAAACCATTTTTATGATTGGACAAAAAAACATTTATTTGGCAAGATATTTCCATATTAACATTCTATTCACATCATATGTCTCTTCAGGTTGATGATTCATTTTGATTCTAGCATCATCATCTGTGATGTGATTTTTTTAGCCATACTTCAACTGAGTCACTGCAGTCCCAACGATCTAATAGAAGACCTATCAAATTTATTACTAAAAGATTTGCCACATTTTTCATTTCGAGGCAATTTCTTTTATCCGAAGAAATTGTGTTCATCACAGAAAACTCTAGTTATCTCTGCGGAACTCACAGCAATGGTATTAATTATATTTTTAGCTCTTGGATAGTTTCAGGTACAACATGTTTCTGGTGATTTCCCATAACATTTTCAACATAATCATGAAAATCATTAAATGAAATCTCATGATGAAATACTTTGTAAAAATCTGGTAATTTCTCTTCAAATTCTTTCCAGGGAACTACAGCTTCTTCCAGATTCCAAGCATCTGGGTTTACAATTTTAACTAATTGATGAATTTTATGATTTCTATCTTGAATATTATTACTTATGCTATCGCCATCCATTAATCTTAATATCATATTTGTTGTCACTGCATTTAGTAATTTTTGATGGGGAAAATTCACATATTTGTTGTCTTCAATAAAATTAATATACTGGAATTCCTCAGAAGAGATAGTTTCATTTATTATTTTTTTGTAAGTACCACTCTTCTCTCTAAGATATCCAAATGCTTTAATTGTTCTCTTAATAAACTGTTTAGCACACAATATATTTACACATCTTTCTTGAAGAGCATCTGACAACAAAGACATTTCTTCTAGTATATCGATTATTGAAACCAGACCTCTCATAAAATATTTGTTGGTGAGATGTTTAGCCATTCCAGAAAATTTCTTATCAATAGAAAAAAAAGTCATACAATGCTGGATAGGCTTGCCATGTTGCAACTGCTGTTCTATGACTGCATGCTGCCATTTTTGGCCAAAAACTCTGCCAATTTTTAGAATTTCAATTCCCAAATTATTTGAAAATTGCCATTTGGTTTTTATTAAACTGATAAAATATTTGTATATTTCGTCAATAAATGCTTTAAAGTGATTCACTTATTTATGTCCTTGATAGAATAATCCAACACAAGCTGAAGGCGATGACTCAAACAATGCCAAAGAACAATCGTGGGACAGTCGTTTTTTTATTTTAACATTCACTCCTGACTGACTTCCCAGAATCACACTTGCTCCATCTGAACAAAATCCAATCAAATTATTCTTCAAATATGGATTATCAAATCCTACTGAATGCAGATTTTGTAGCAGAGCAGTGTAAATGGTTTCAGCATCTTGGTTTTGTAATTCCACTAAATCTACAAAAATTGTTGATGAAAAATCTGTATCTTCAACCTTAATAAAAATGATAAGGACTGGTTTGCATGATATTGTTGATGTCTCATCAATTATTTCACATATCTTTAAATTCTGATCTATTAATTTTCTAAAGACTTTCTTTTTAATGTATTTTGCAATGTGCTTAACAATTTTGACAGCCATGAATCGAGAATAGAGTCCCACTCCCATATCCAATCTATTCTTTTTTTGTAATTTTATCAAATGTTTAATATCAGAAAACGGTCAGTTTAGTTTTGCTAAAGTGTAAACCATATTGAAAATTTTACAAGTGGAGCTCATAAACTTTTCATGAGCTTTGTCTGGATTTGGAAATTGCATTTTTTGCACTTTCTTTAAATTGCATCACACATATCTGGTGTGCTTTTGATGAAAAGTGTTCCTTTATTTTTTTCGAAAAGAGGCTTGTTGAACCATTTTATTTTTTCCACTTGGAACAATATTACATCTTCTCCATTCTTTTGACACATGAGCTTCCTTCACTTTTATTGACTCGATTTTGGTACAAATATTACACCTAAGCTTTTTTCCAATAATTAGTAAAACCCAATATTTTTATTTGAATTCATTGGCTTGTTTCATATTCAAGGAGTCAGGAAAGTTACTATCTACATTTTTTTTATATGCATCTTTTGTTCGTTTGGAACTGGACAGTTTATTTGTGTTGTCAACTTTATTTTCTGTTGTATCAGAAGAAACAGAAAACAAAAACTTGATTCGAAATATCCTTTACTATTGTTTTGGATTCTGTATCAGTTTTTGGGTCTTTTATGAAGAACTCTGATATTGTTTGGTATTTTCATTTCATTTCTTGTGAAGGGTTTATTTTTATTATATTCTCATGTTAAATTCGCCCTAGAAAAAAAAAAATCTAATTAATTCATTTTTAATACAAATTAGTGGTAACAAATCATGAAACTGAAATAAAATAGTAAAATTAAAAAAACGAATCATGCTACTTGATGAGCCAAAATCATCTTGCCAAGTTATTTTTAGAAAAAATATGTTGAACTCATTGTTAAAAAAAGGCACACTGTTACATCAGATATAGCAAACTAAATGAAAATAATGTACTATAAACTTAATACAACTGATAATCCATTAAACTTATTAATCCAATAAAACAAATCTTGCATGATAAATATGTAAGTGAAGAAATAAAATATTTAAATAAAAAATAGAGGTTAAACAGATATTTAAAACAATGTCGGCATAACAAAATCATTGGTAACAATGTTTTTATGTTACTGTTTATTTATGCAATGATAAGTCCTTTTGAATGAAGTTATTTTATCTTTAAATTAAAATAATTTCAGTAAGAGTAAATTTCTTTTAAAAAATTATGGTAATACATAAATACATTTGTGCCGAATTTATTTTTAATTTTAATAACGCCTCTGTTAAATGTAAGTAAACTAATAGTTAATTAATTTCTTACTTACCTTGTTGCGTAAAAATCAAATATGGATTCCTTTAACACTAATAAAATAACACTTTTTTTTGTATACTTTTAAATAAACTAATTTGAAACGCGATAAACAATGGATTTAATTACTTAAAACAAAACTGTTGTGAATTATTTCTTGCAGAATAACTTTTATTTCTTGCAGAATAATTCTTAATCACTCAAATTGCATCGCGCACATCAAGCGCAATACGCATGAGATCAAATGGTATGTTTTCTATGCTATTGTCGAATTATTCTGGGAAAAGAATTTTGAACCCAATCTGTTCAAAATTACGTTAGATATAACAAAAAAAAGTACAAATAATGTTCTAGATTATTGTTGGAAACAATTAAGTAAATTATTAAGTCACCTCTTTTTTAGAATAATAATAAATAAAATTTATTTTCGGATAATTTAACTACCAGTTTGCTAATTTTTTTTAATTTTAAGAACTGGTTCGCGCGAACCGGTTAGATATCGTCACTGTATATAGTGTATATGAGTACAGACTTTCACACGACCCACCACTCTCTACTCTATCTCATAACGTTGATATACTTGAATACATATATGTCCAAAAGATAAATAATCACTAATACGTGTACTTCGTGCTAAACCAGAAATCATCAGTTGGTCCAGATTATCATCTCTACACATATATGCAATAAGTGCTCAGATGTATATTAAGATAGCCAATCTTCATACTTTAATGGACAGGCTTCAATCCACTCCCCACTCCAACTCTTCAACCGTCCATCCAATTGAAAATCTGATGATGGAACGCTCAAAGGTACTTATATATTAGTTATGCAATGAAGGAAAGATAGTATGTCTTTTCACATTCATGAATCCCATCAAATAAACCCTGCCATTTCATCCAATCTCGTCCAATAGTATGATAAATTTACATTTTCATTTATTGTTCAGATTTCGTTCGGACATGTTCTTCTCAAAGTGCCGTGTTTTTTTTTATTTCAGTGCTGATTTATTTTTTCTGATTAATACTACAGTTTTTTTTTTTTTTTTCGTTTTTTTTTTTTGAAGCAGTACAAAATTATGACAGCAATGACATTCTAATGTTTGAGGATGTAATAATAAAATAGGCCTTCATAAGAAAACGTTATTGGAGAGTTCCGGAATTCCATTTTTGACAGCGATCTGATTTATTTACAGTTGGGCTTGCAAATTAACATATAGAATGGGGAGAAGCAGAGTTTGGTTTAGCAAAGAAAAATTTAAAATTGGAGGTCCTAACAAAATTGTTGAAATTGACGAGAGCTTTTTACAAAAAGAAACAAAATTTACAAAACAAACAAATTGTTCCGGAATAATGGATGTTTGATGGCTTGTGCAAGGAGACTGATGAGTGTTTCATTATGAGAATTCATGGTAGAACAGTGGCAACTCTGATGGAAGCCATCAAACAAAACGTACAAGAGGAATCAACAATTTATTTGGACTGTTGGAAAGCCTATAAAATTGCTGAAATACGAACTACCGGTTACCGAACATTTTCTTGTGCATTTATTTTAAAAAATACATATATCATTTTTAATGTCAATGGTTTGAATATTTCTATAAAATTTCCATTAAATTAGATGCATTTTTAAAAATCAAAATGATTAAAATAATAGGTTTATGTATGTCGTTTATTATTATTTTTAATTATAAACTTATTTAACGCACATTGATTACGTAATATTTACTAAAGCAATAAACCTTTAAGCATGTGCGCTTGAAAATACGAAGGCAGGGACCTCTACAGGTCTTAACCATGAATTAATCATTTGCTGCAGCAATCAAGTTAATGTTTGTACATCAGTTTTGATTTGAAAAATAAAAGTTTAGCTACTGAAAGTGATGTATATTGAAAGATAATTCTTAAACTGAAATAGTTACTGCAATATCTCTACTGGGAAATATTTTCTTCCTAGATTTTTCTTAGTTTTAAATATTTTTGTGATCTGATGCACTGTGGTTTCTTCTTTTTTGAAGTCAGGTATCTCTCAACTACTGTGCCTAGAGAAATTTGTTAACCATCTCATCTTCCCTTTCCATTCCTCACTCTAAGTTTTTCCCATATTCTTCACTATCCTACTCCATCCCATTTCCAGAACATAATCTTTGTCAACTCTGTGGCCATTATATCTAAATCCCTCTTATTTTTTCCCAAACCCAACATAAAAATCAAGAACCTATTATCTGTATAAGCACTTTGTTTATATCTATTCTCCCACAACTTCAAGATTTGAATCCTTTCTGCTTGCAGGCATTTACATTCAATTAACAGATGCCCAATATTTTATATGCCTTCCCTACATAATTTGCAGACTAAATCGCTCATATTTTTCCATTTATGTGTACATTCCCTTGTTGCTAAAGATCCTGTTCAAACCTTAATCAGTAAACTACTTTCCTTGCTATTATCACAAATCAACTCACACACAATATTATTTACTTATATATATATACTCTTTTTACTCTCCATACTAGTTCTCCATCTCTCCAACTCCCTATCCTTTATTAATGCATCCATTTTTCTATCCCATTCCTTGCCTCTATAACCCTCAACAATTCTCCTAACACAATCATCCCATCTTTTGTATAAGTATACTGACAAATTCTTTATCCAAATCTTCTGCATATCATACTACCTTTCTCGCCCATCTTGTTGCCTACCCTTTACTCATAAACTAATTAAATACTATTTTGGCTATTATCTTATTATCTACAAATTTTAATTTACCAAACATTTTCATTTTGCTTTTTGCATCTCTCATATAAAAACTTAACCATCTCATTTCTTCTTGAATTGCCTCCTTTGCCATCCATACATCTGCATCTAATGCATGAAATCCTACTTCTCTTTGAACTTTTCCAAGTAAATCTAACACCCCTTTACTAACATGTAATGCATCATTACCATAAGTTAACACCATACAATTCTAGCTACATCATGTTATATGAAATACTGTTAATTTCTTTATCAGTCGCTTTCCAATTTTTTACTCACATTCATCCAAGCAATTTTTCTGATTACTTAAGACAATTCCCTATTTTTCACATTTTCCTTTATATTCTGAATAAAATTGCTTTCTCTTCTCTTTCCCCAGTATTTATCATCATTACTTTTTGTTTTTCTTCACTAAATTTAATCCCCATCTCTTTACCCATCCTTGTGCATGTCTTCAGCATAACTTCAGTATCTTCCCTACTTTCTGTGCACAATAAGATATCTGCAAATAAAAGACCTGATAATGTATATACTCCCTTGCCACCTATTAATGGTATCTCTACCCCTCTTTCTAGTCTTTCTATTGTTCTCTCCATTTCTCTCAGCTATAACAAAAACAAAATAGATATGACATAGGACATCCTTGCCTGAGTCCCATCCCATTTTTTAACTTCAATTGATTCTGTATTGCCTAATTGATCCGTATAGCAATTATTTCTATACAATGTCTTAATAAGATCCATTAAAGCTCCATTCATTCCCAAATTTATTAACCATACTCATAATCTATTTCTATTTACTCTATCATATGCCTTCTCTATATCTATAAAAACTATATATAACTGTCTACTTGTATTCTTATTCATATCTATAAGTTGTGTAACTATAAATAAACTATCTCCTATATGTCTATCCAATCAAAAAATCTTCTTGCATTTCTCCCACTTTTTTTTTCCAATCCATTTGGTGACTCTTCCAGCCATCATATATGCAAAAACTTTATATAACACTGATGTTACCACTATAGGTCTATAATTGTTTAACTTTCTATGATCCTTAACCTTCCGTTTAAATAGTAATCTTACTCTTGTATTATTCCAGCTGTCTGACAATTCTCTCTTCTGTGCCATCTTATTAAAACATGATAATAGTTTAATTTTGCCCTATTTCCCAAATTCATCATCATCTCTGCTGCCCATCCATATAAACCTCTTGCCTTTCCACTTTTCAATTTCTTTCTTGCCTCATTCAATTCATTTTCTGTATAAACCTAATATTTCCATCACTATGTGCTTTCATGTTTGTTATCACTCTGTCCTTCACATCTAACATCTTTACTTTATTTATTACATAGCTATTCTCTATTCCCCATCATCTAGTAATACTATTTCTCATCCCTACATTCTTTCTCTTAATATATTTCTAAAAAAATTTATTCCCATCCCTTCCACTTTTATTAATATACTCCAACAATTGAATATTTAATTTCATTCTCTCTCTACAATTATCTATTTTAGCCAACTTCTTTTTTTTAAATACTTTTCCCATTTAATATTAATATTTTTTTCAGTTTCTTTGTTTTTAATAACACACTTATATTCTCTGCATACTGTTTCCCTTTCTTTTACACTTTTACTAACTCTCACTTTTCTATTACTTTTATTGTTCTGAATATTTTCACCTAAAACTCTTATCAGCCACTTTTTCTACTTACCATACCAGTCCTTATATTCTCCAACATATTCTTCCAGGATTTCTTCTACTTTTATTTTATATTTTTCTAACCTATTCTTATCACTTATCCTCAAGTCGCATCTTTCACTATTCTTTCTACATTTATTACTATTTTTCATCATATTACTAACCATTTCTATTATAAAAAAATTACGATCACTATTACATACTCTCTCTCTCTTTTCATTATCAACCCTTTTAATTTTCCATACTTTATTAATTTCCTCTTTTGCTACTATCTATTGTGTGAAATATATTATTTCTAGACCATGTGTATTGTCCCTCATAAATATTTGATAAATATTCATAGCTCAAATTCACTCTCTAACAAAAATTCTTCAAAAGTTGTCCATTCTTGTTATGTACATCATCAATTTATTTACATGCCCATTCATATCCCCTATTACCATTATTTTTCCTTCCTTTTAAACTCTGACTGTATATCCTTAATTAGGCATTCATATATGCTACTGTTCCACTCCATTATAGTTTGACTATCTTCAGTGATTATATACACTATAGCCACCATCCATTTTTGTCTTCCTAACATTATCTCAAACAATAAATGTTCTTGACACGTAACAGTATTTAAATATTTTTTTGACAAAACTCCTATACCAACAGCCCCTTTTTTCTTTTCTATTTATACCCTGCCATACCATGTCTTCCAGTAGAGCGACTTTAGTGTCATCAATGAGTAACTATATAAAGATTTATCCGCAACTTCGGCAAATATTTTTCTTTCTATAAATATGTAACATTAAATTACAAAGTAATTTTAAAAGAAAATGAATTTAAAATATTTTTTCTTCTAATGCTGAATTTTCTAAACTTACAAAAATATTGTTCTGCAATTATCGTTAATTATTTAGCTTAAGATTATTATTATTTTTTTCGGTCAGATGGCTAGACACAATCATTATAAAGAAAGATGTAATTTAGTTCCGGGTTAAAGTATTTATTCTATTGTAAATATTTAAATATTTCTGAGTAGTTTGCTATTAATAAAGTTATATATATAAAAAGAAATAAACATTCCCCATAGAAACACTAATATATATATAGCTAGGAGATTCATTATCTCTTGAATTTATGAAGCTTTTTTTTAAATCCTGTTCCTATTTCATCATTTGTGTGGAACAATAATTAAACGACTGATAAACTTTTCGACTTCTTTTTTTTGCTGCAGAAAAGCAATTAATGAGTGGATGTGAATATCGAGGCAGGTCACATTCATTTGGTTTTATTATTACGTCTGGAAAAAGAAATTTGTGACCTAGCAAGAAATCTATGTCTGGTTCATAATTCTTCAATAGTTTGTTAGATTTTTTGGTTGCTTATTCAGAAAGGAAATTACAGTTTTAAATTCTACAAAGACAAGCGTATTTGAATTCATCTCTTTGAAGTAGTTATACATCAATTCCAATATGTATTTTACTATTGAAATTTTTTTATATAAGTTTAATATCAAATTTTCAAAAATCATGAGGTTTGCAACGATCAAAAAACTATTAAATAAATTAATAAAAATTGAAGATATTATTAGGAGTCATTTCTAGTATCTATTATTTGATGTTTTTTCCGACTGTCCAAACATATATTCATTATTGTAATGAGCAAAACGTTTAAACTTTGTGGCTAATTATTCCAATGTATAAATATATAAAATGCACTATAACGCACGAACACACAAAACCGAAGACAAAGAAATCTTAATATAGATTGATACAAACTAAATATATGTATCTAAGTATGTAACTAAGCGCTTTCGAGGGCCAAGGTCCTCATATTCATAGCCATCTTGTAAATAAATTAGTTAAGAGCGATGCAAATTTATGCAAATGAGGTAGTTAAGTATTCCATTTCCTGGAGATCTTATAACAAGAGTCTTCTTTTCTGTTTATACAGTTGTTATCTTTAGCGATAAAGTAAGCTTCCTTTATCTTTCTCTTAAGACTTTACGTTGGCAATCATGACCAGCTGAGCTGCAGCACTGGGTGAAAACTGAACTACAAGAAGTGTCTGTTAGTGCTGTATTATAGGAGTATGTGTGTTGGGATAGCCGAGTGGACAGATGATGGTATCCATTTACCTCACTACTGGTCAACCTTTTTTTATATATTCTACATAAAGCAGTGTAATTACCAAAGTTGCAAAGGAAGGCAATGCTTGAGGGCTATAGCAAAGCAATTAAAATATATTCACATGAAAAAAATTACTAACTATATCTTGTAAATTGTCCTTGTTATATGATATAAGAAATTGTAAAATTATTTTGAAAAGTCCAAAGGACCCTTTCACATTCTCAACATTTAACTTCACATTTATTTGCATACTTTTATATAAAGTTATGACTGAAGTTAACTTTGCTTTGAAAACATTATAAAAATGTGCATCATCTTAGATGAAGCTCACAAACTCGTATGAAAAAAAAATTAAAAGTTAAGGAACTAACAGAAAAATGGGGGAAGATACCGATTTTTAAGTCAAAAGTAAAAAAAAAAATGCAAACAACATTTCGATGAATTGAGTGCCGATTATAGACTTAATAATGAGGAACAGTTATTTCGAGTTAACATCTTTTATAGTGTAATAGATAACTATGCAAATTAAAAAGCATTTTGTGGGAATGCAGACAGTAAAGCACTATTTTAGTTTGTTAGAATCTAGAAAATGTATCAATATGACAAAGATGTGCAGAGCCAATCAAAGGGGGGGGGGCAGGAAAGGCAGCTGTCCTAGGCCTCAAAATATTAGGGGCCGCAACTTGGCAATTCAATATGTTAAACAAAAATGTAGGAGAAGGTAAAGCGATGTCACGGCTCATAGAACAGCCTTAATTTTACAGTTAAATTCCCCAAAAAAATATTCGAGAAAAACTTTGCCAGCAGGCATACCACAAGTCGAAAATGTAAGCCAGTTTAGGGATGAGTTGCCAATTTGACAACTCTGTGGCAAAAGTGATTGCAGTGCTTGGCGACAAGCAGAACTGATAGTCTCAGCTCCCTGTCAGTCAGTTCTGTGCTATGATACTAACAATGTTAGAGTGAATCTCCCCTACCCAGGTGCTATCTCGATCTGATCTGCTTGCTTGTTTCTGCGACTTGTAACTAACTGTTCCTGGAGTTCTGTTTTCAGCCCTGTAAGTAAAAACTCTCGTTTCTGCCCCCCCCCCTTTCCACATTCTTATTTTAAATTTCGTTTCTGCCCCCCCCCCCTCCACATTCTTATTTTAAATTTTGAAGGGCCTCTAAAATATTAGTTGCTCTGGGCCTCGCATTATCTCTGAAAAGCCCTGCTGATGTGGTTGACAATTGCTCAAATCTTAGAAATATGTATCCAGAACTTTTTTTGGAACAGCTTACAAGTCAATTAATTCAAATGATTTTTTTATTAAAAAGCAATCTTACAGAAAAAATGATGATTAAAAATTTCTCAGACTTGTTAATTACTAAATACAGTTGTTTGGAAAATGAATTTAGTGAAATATATACCGTTTGTTTATTCTTTATGCTTCCGGTAACTGTCGCTAGCATTGAAAGGCCCTTTTAATAAATTAAAAATATGAGTGACCAAGTGTATCAGTGGTATGAGATAGTATGGATGGATGATTGAGGATTGTGTGAAAGTCTGAGTTCAAACCCCATATATTACATATATAAGTGCAAGTATGAAAAAGCCTGCACTGTAGAAAAAAAATCATATTTAAATTTAAAATAGTAAAATATTCTAAAAGAAATTCGATTGCCCAAACCAGGCATACAGATCTTACATCTAAAATGGACTTAATTAAATGCAAAGGTTAGGAAGAAGGATTTTTAAAATGAGTACCTTTATTAAATTACTTTATATGATATTTATAATATAAAATAAATAATTAAAAATTTGTAAATACATGAAAAATCAAAATTCCAAATTTTAAAATGTGGCCTTTTTTGAATTACTGCCTTCGGACCCATTTTTTTAATTACGCCACTGCCTATATATTTGCGTTTCAAAATAAGTTCAGACCTAATAAATCCAATATCCATTTGTTTGTTTTGTTTTCACTTTACTATTTTCACAAGTTAAATGTATGTCAAGCATTGGTGGTCGAGAGGTCAGCGACAGCTGCTTTATAAGCAGTTGTCCGGCTGATGCTATGACACATGAGAAAAATCAGCAATGTAATGCAAAAAATCAGTACCTTGCTCTCCACAACTTTTATTTATATAGTCTCAGGAAGTACCATAATTTGAATCATCTAATTTTTATATTTAATGATATGCCCCAAAAATCTTTTCCAGGCTTTTTTTTTTCTTGTCTTTGTGCTCATTTTTAGGCTACAATGATTTTCTTGAATGAATGATTTTTTATTGATAATGAATGATCAAATCCAAAAACTTGAAGAAACTTATAAGCATTATCATTAATTTTAATATTATTTGCTGTCACTATTAATATAGTCTTTGTCTTCTTTCTATTTAGCTATTGGGTAATATTCTAGAGATTTTCAGGTATACACAACATTTGTTTTTAACTAACTAATTTCTCTCACTATATATGAATTAAATAGCATGCAGCCCTTTCTAATTTTTTTAACGATGTTAACCCACTTGTTTTAGTACTGTTCTTTTTAAGAAAATTCCATAATTAGCATGGTTAACTAAATCAAAGGTTTTGTGCATCTAATAAAGATAGATAGATTTCTCTGCCCCCTTACAATGTTCAATATATAATAGCAATGATGTTTCCTGTTTCTCGATTTTTTCTAAAATCAATTTTATATATGTATTAAATGGATTATGTCCTATACACGAGGGGTCAGATTGACCTATGGTCAACATGGGTGTGACAAGAATCTCAGTCTCAGGGTGTCCTTTGAGCATTCCATCATCAGATTTTCAGTTGGATGGCCGGTTGAAGAGTTACAGTGTGGAGTGGATTGAAGCCTGTCCATTAAAGTATGAAGATTGGCTATCTTAATATATATCTGAGCACTTATAGCATATATGTGTAGAGATGATAATCCAACTGATGATTGCTGGTTTAGCATGAAATACGAATATTGGTGATTATTTATCTTTTGGACATATATGGGTTCAAGTGTATCAGTGTTATGAGATAGAGTGAAGAGTAGTGAGTGGTGTGAAAGTCTGTGCTCATGTACCCTATATACTAAAATCAGTTTGTATATTTGGTAATTCTCTTTTAAATAGATTTTAATTTATGCTGAATGATATTTGGTTGCAATGTTCTTAACTCCTAATTAAAACCCTATTTTAAACAAAGGCAAAACTCCCCATACAGTAGTGCCACCCTGTGCCAAACAGAGTAATCAATGGATGCCAGAAGGCTTGTGCATAAAATCCCTATCTACTGCCTACTCATCCAATATCCCCAGACTAGTGTCTGGCTTGTGGCCATCATCAGTGAGGAGCCTTGGATCTGAGAGCACTGCACCTAGATCTTAGGATCTAATGCTCCTCACTGATGATGCGCAGCTATCTGGGGTTTGGATGAGAAGATAGGGTTTTTCAAGCCATGTCTGTGTGGAAGGAGTGAGATGGGATGTGTGTGATGGAAAGGGGGGCTCTAGATAAGGTCCTCACTGATGATGGCCACAAGCCAGAAACTAGTCTGGGGATATTGGATGAGTAGGCACTAGATAGGGATTTTATGCACAAGCCTTCTGGCATCCATTGATTACTCTGTTTGGCACAGGGTGGCACTACTGTATGGGGAGTTTTGCCTTTGTTTACAACAAATTATGTGCTAGTATAGAGATGGTGATCATGTGATGTTTGATGGTTTAAAACCCTATTTTATTTACAAGTAAGAATGCAACTAATTTTCGGTAGAATAATGGAGGACACAATAAACCAGTGACTCTAAATACTTATAATTATACTATCTTAATACGAACAGTACTTATCTAATTACAGTCTAGCATTATATATATACACACACACACAATTAGTGTTAATAAGACGAACTTTAATTATTGATTTACAGTCTAGTATTAAATACCATATAAGAGACATAGATAATAGCTACCTTAATCTTTGTGGCCCTTATTGCATATTAAAGTGTACTAAGATCAGAGCGATCTGTTTTAAAGTCTCTAGTCAGCCTGGTGACCTACAGGACCCAAGATCCTGGGAAAAGATGTCCCCTGGTGATTTTCTTCTGCTGCTTCTACTGGTTTTCAAACGAAGAATAGAGCATTTTTCGTTCTACTATAGCTTTTATCCTTTTTACATTTTTTGTTATTTCTGGAGTATTTCAGCCAATGAGAAGGTTCCAGGTGGTGAGTTTATTCTCAGTTCTGATTGGTTCCATTTCAACTTCATAAATTTAATTATAGTTCACATTAATTAAATTTCTTTTGTTAATGAATATTTTCCATTTGATAACAATATTTATTATATTTTAAATAAAGTACAATCATTTCCATATTTATTTCATGTAATGAAACTTTTAATACACTTTAACAAAACTATAATAATTTCAATATATATTTCATCTTTCCCCTTACTCCAGAAATAGGTTACTTTATATTCTAATTTCTTCAGCATTTGCCTTTGTCTTTGGAGTCTCGGTGATCTATGTTCCATCTGTCACTGAGTTTCTGTTTGTTCTGCTGGTACTTCTTGTGGGATTTCCACCATTTTGTCACATTCCATCTTCTCAGATTCACTATGATTTTCATTCAGAGTAATTACTAAATCAACTATTTTTTGTTTTTCACCAGAGTTATTTGTTTCACCATTAGCTTGTATTTTTATTTTTGGGTCTTCTACTTCTTCTGTTTAAAGTCTGTAAACATGGTTCAAGTATCTTCGATATTCTGCACCATTATCTATTTGCACTTTTACTATTTGCTTGGATAATTTACCTGTAATTATCCCTTCTATCCATTTCTTTTTCATTAAGTCCTGTACCCAGACTTTCTACCTATTATGTATTTATCTTCTATATCATCGTATTCCCAGAGTGTATCCAGCTTTGGAATTAGTGTTGATAATTTAGTTTGCAATTTTCTTTACAATTGACATGCTGTGCGTTTCTTTATATATTTCTCTATGTCAATGTTATATTTTTCTGCTGTAGATTTTTTTGCTCTTAAATCCATTTTGGCTATGGGCAGAGATTTTGGGTGATTTACTATTATGGAATACTAGTTTCTTGCTGACTTTCTCAATATACCTGATTAGCTACTAGTCTTCATTTTGATCTTGTGCTACAAATTAATGTCTTAAGTAATTTTTACTTTTATATGTTTTACAAACTGATTTAGTTTGTCTTTTCCTGGATTAAAAAGCAGGTGGACTAACAATTTTCTTCCCTTCCGCATTTTTGGGTAAGCCTGAATGAGATAATCTCAATCTGATACATTCATTTTTGTTGTTTGTCATTCTTTATTACAAGGTTCATTTCTTCATGAAGTAATCTTGCAATATATTATTTTCAGATTTTTTTAATGATATGCCTCTGTGATTCATTTACTGTTAATTTTGAGTTGTTACCTGGCTTTCTGGTATTGGAACTCTCAAGCTTGGCCCACAATTATCTTATATCTAAATCTTTTTTGACAGCTGATTCATAATTTTGACTTGCCTAGAAATTGTTTCCTGTGTTTATTATCTATTTTTCACTATAATTGTTCCAGGAATATCAGCCAAGCTCATTAACATAACAAAACCAGATTTAAGGTGGATATGGAATACTATTTATGACAATGGTTTCAAATTCTTCCCATATAAATGTTTCTAGAAGTTACTTTAAAAAATTAGCTTTAGAAAAGCAGCAAAATTATATTGGAGAGAAGAATAGTTGAGAGGCACCCAAAACCCAAATCAAACATTTCTTATGATAAGAAAAAAACTATTGTATCTCAAATTAAAAGAATCCATAATCATTCTTCCTGTTGCCAAAGGAAATTTTACAGTTGTAATGGATACTACTGATTATGATAACAAAATAAAGTTCTCCTAATAAGCCAATACAAAAAAATAGCCTATTTCACAAATTCAGAAAAAAAATTAAAAAAAGCAAAAATTTTTCAGAAAAAATCCTATCTTTGCAATCTAACTAACGCCCATAAAAACTATATTTCACTAAGACCTATTGTTAATTATAGCAATTCATCTTATCAAAACTTGGTGAGATTTCTCCTCAATGTCCTCAGGGATTCTAAGCACTTTGTGGTCGCAGCCGCCATGCAAGCAAGTAGTTGGTTGCAGACGGTTGTGGGTTCGCGTCCCGGCCGATGCTATGACATATGAAAAAAAAGAAGCTAAAGGAATAAAAGTAAATGGAGATTATTTAATATCTAGATTTTGCAGATGATGTAGTTGGTTTTTGCAAATAATGTTTTAGCACTTCAGAAAATGTTGCAAGAGTTATCAGATGAAAATAGGACTAAAGTTGAACATTAAAAAGATTAAGATAATGTTCAGTGGTTTGTCTCAAATGAAAACGATTGATAATGATGAATTAAAAGAAGTTAACAATCACAAATATCTTGGTCAGCTTATTTCTAAAATGAAACATAATGGATGAAATTAATCATAGAATCAATTTAACATGGTTGGAATGCTTTTGGTAGAAATAACTTAATATTAAAAGGAAATAAGGCTATGGGTTTGAAAAGGTGTTTAATATGTGTTTTACCAGCTCTTACTTATGGATATAAGATTTAGACACTTAACAGAAGAGCAATATGGAGACTTCAGACCACTCAAAGAAGTAAGGGGAGATGTATGTTAGAAGTAACAAGAAAAGATCGAAAATAAAATATATGGGTAAAAGAACAAAAAGGTTTTACTGATGTCATTGAAATATTTGAAATAGAGGCATTCTTCATATACCTGGAGTTTAATTGTAAATATAAAGGATTTGAACACAGACTTTCAAGCACCCTTCAATTATCCACACTATCTCATACCACTGATACACATGACCACACACATGTAAAAAAGATAACTAAACACCAATATACATATTTTGTGCTAAACCAGCACTCATCAGTTGGCCCAGATTATAATCTCCCACACATATATATAATCAGTGCTCAGTGTCATTGAAAGAATTAAGAGAATGACGTATTTCTAGAAGAGATAATAATAGATGGTCAGGTGATTTTTAGAAGAGATAATAATAGATGGTCATGTGATTTCTAGAAGATATAATAATAGATGGTCAGGTGATATCTTAAATCAGATTCCAAGACATTATAAAAGACCTAAGAAGAGACATGTAAGATGGATGGATAAAATAAGGAAGTGTACAGGAACAATGAGGAGAAAAAAATTAGATATCAGAGAAGATGGATTGAACTTGAAGAGACATTCATCCTGCAGTGGATTGACAATGATTGAAAATGCTGATAATAATGATAAGTGAAATAGTCTTTTGTACCTTAAATTATGGTGGATCTAAGTCTTAACATTAAATGTTGTTTACATACATAGAATGAGGAATTAATCAATACATACTGAATAAAAGACACGAAAAAACATTCACATTTTTGGCACCTAACTTTTTGGAATTTTAAAATATCAATATAAACAATTTTTCGAATAAATTTTTTTTTTGCAAGATTTTAGAATATGTTAGATAATTTTGCAAATTTGAATTAATATATAGATGAATTTCTTAAGAAAAGGGTGGTTACAAAATTCTGAAGATTAAAAACTTTAAAATAATAGAGATTTTAAAAAAAAAGAAATTTATACTGTCGACAATATATAAAAAATAAGCAAATTCCACATGAGCATGTAGAAAATAATTAAAGCAACAAAATTAAGTATAAAACAATATTTACGAACTGCTAAGCCAGGCTTTCGATACGCAGTATCTTTGTCAAAGCATGACTGACATAAGAGATTAGCAAGAATGTGTTGGTATTTTATATAAAAAATGAATTGAAGTGGTCATAGATTTTTAATAAATTTGCATGTGTAAATACATGTGTGTGTATAGTCAAATTAAAAGACCAGTATAAAGGGAAATCTATTGATCTTTATATTTATTGCATTTAGAGGATTTATTATATACCAAACTTCTTTAACTTTTCATTTCCTGTTGTTGCTTTCAAGACAAACGATTTTAGGGACAGCAGGTTTAAAACAATGGCCAGTGTTCTTTTCATGGTCAACAAATACCGAGCTATAAGAAGTGCTGAATTTGGCTCCATTATACAACTGAGTGTTGGAAAATTCTCAATTTCAAATTAGCATGAGTTTCACTGTAAAGTCTGTCGTTACAAAATTGGAAGGTCAGGCGATACATGAGTTGAATTTTGGCATCATGACCAATTTTGTCTTTAGAATTATTAATGGGCCTATCCAGTGATAAGGGGCATCTGAAACCAATGTTAAAGTCTTTATTTAGAACTGATTTCATTTTGGATGAATATTGGGGATGAATGGCATTTCATATGTTTATCCAACATGACGGCAGAATAGCTGACTTTAATTAAATATTTCTTATAAGATTCTAAATTATTTTTTGCATCAGTTATAAATTTACAAAGCCTAGAATTCCTAAATAAAAAGGCTTTGAAGCCAGAAATTTTGTATTGGAAAGGAACTTTAGAATGAGGATGTAAATGACCCCTAATGCTGAGAAATTCGACAATCATTCAGTAATTATCTGTTCTGACAAATTTGTCAAACCTCTCGGTATTAGGGATTATTTACATCCCTATCCTAAACTTTCCCATACAAAATTGCTGACTTTAAAGCCTTTTTATTTAGGAACTTTACACTTTGTAAATTTATAACGGATACAAAAAATAATTTAGAATCTTATAAGACTTAATTAAAGCTGGATATTCTGGTGTCATGCTGGATAAACATATCAGGAAATTCAACTAAAGACACAAATATAATAGATATCCCAAGCTTAAACCATGGATTGACATGCCATTTATTCCCAATATTCACGCAAAATTAAAATCAGTCCTAAATAAGGACTTTAACATTGGTTTCAGGTGCCCCTTATCACTGAATAGGCCCATTAATAATTCTAAAAACATAATCAGTCATGACGATAAAGCCCCACTCGTGTATTCCCTGGACTTCCAAATTTTTTATCGGCAGATATTACAGTGAAACTCGTGCTAATTTGAAATCGCGAATTTCTCAACATGTTCACTTGTGTACTAGAGACAAATCAGCACTTCTTATAACTCTGTATTTGTTGAACACAAAAATACTGATCAGACTCTTAAACCTGCTGACCCTAAAATCATTTGTCTTGAAAGCAACAACAGGAAATGAAAAGTCAAAGAAGCTTAGTATATAATAAATTCTGTAAATGCAATAAATATAAAGGCCAATAGAATGCCTCATAGTAAATACTGGTTTATTCAACTGTATGATTTACACATACACACATTTACACATGCAAATTTATTAAAATCTATGACCACTTTAATTCATCTTTATATCTGGGAATGCCAAATTCTTGTTAATCTACTATATCAGTCATGCTTTGAGAAAGATGCTCCGTATATCGAAAGCCTGTTTTAGCAGTTAATAAATATTGTTTTATACTTAATTTTGTTGCCATAATTATTATCTACATACTCATGTGGAAATTGCTTATTTATTTTATTGATTGTGCACTAAAAATAATAATAATAATTTTTTTCTTCAACCACAGTTGGGGTTTTTTTTATTTAACTTGAAATAAAACTATGGGAGGTCTAGAAATTAATTAAGTCAATCTCTACTGTGCACTAAAAATATAAAAATATTTTTTTCTTTAATCATGATTGGGTGTTTTAAATTTAACTTGAAATAAAAGCATGGTGTGTCCAAAAATTAATTAAATCAATCCCTATAACAAGGAACTGACTTAAGTTCTGAACTTCCCTCCCATGCTTTTATTTCAAATTAAATCTAAAAATTTCAATTGTAATTGAAGAATTTCTTTTTAGTGCACAATCAGTAAAAGCATTTAATATAAAAAAAAATTTATCTCAATTATTTAGCATTTATCTTTAGTTCTACTTCCCTATTTTCATCTGATAACTTTTGCAACATTTCCTAAATTCTGAAGCAGTATTTTCAAAAACAACCACATCATTTGTAAAAGTAGATGACTTAAATAATCACCCGTTACACATTTTATTTGACAAAATATTTCTTCTAAAGCTGCTGTGAAAAGTTTTGGAAAAATAAAATCAACCTATTGTATACTCTTCTCAATGTTACATTAATCTTCTTAATATTATTATCTAGTTTAATCAAAGCTGAGGCATTTTGACAGATATAATTCAGAATAATACTACATCATGAGTCTATATCTTGATGAGCCAATGCTTTAATCACTGTAGAAATGCTTATAGAATCACCATGTTTTTTCATAATCTAAAATCCAAAGCATAATGATGACTAATATATTCATTAGTTATTTCTATAATACCTAATACTTTGGATGGAATCCACTGTGTTAAAATCATTTTTCAATCTAGCTTGTTCCTTAGGTTAATTAGAATCTAAAGTTTGATGTAGATGAGTTATAATTATCTTGGCAAAGATTCTGAATAGGTCCGTCATTTGGAATATCTTCTTCATCACCTTTCTTAAATATCACTTTTCCATTCATGTGGTACATCTTTTATCATTTAGAGGTTTGTTATATAAGTACTACTATAATAAGAATGGATTCAATATTTGTATCTAACAAAACTCACTAATACAAAAATAAAATATCAGGATAATCTGCAATGGATATTCTTTAGAGTGTTTATGATCATTTGGAAAGTAAAATTCTCTATAGAATATGTTATATCCTAATTTTGGATTAATTTCGCTGCAAAAGGAAATTTTGGAATGTATGTTGTTATAATACAGAAAGAGGGGGGGGACAATCCTATAGCCCAATTCAATCCAAAAATATTGTTTTTAATGAGATAATAACAGTGTATAATGGTCAGTCTTACATTGGTGGTCGATAGGTCAGCGTGACTGCCTTACAAGCAGTTGCCTAGGTTGTGGGTTCGCATCCCGGCCCTATAACACTTGGAAAAAAAAAAGTATTAGCCAATAGCAAACAAGTATGGATATTCCAATTTCAAAAATTAAAAATAAATAAATAAAATGACAAAATAATGATAATACAATGTCGATGAGTTTTATGATAATTATACAAATCAATCTGAGACCTCTAAAACCATCCACATATATAATATGCTGTCTATTATTTGGTTTGTCACTTCACAATGCTGTTTTAACTTGTTCCAAAGAAAATTTATTTTTAAAAGATTTCAACACCTTGTCTAATTGTAGCTCCAAATTACATTTTACTCTTATACTTATCTTTCCAATAAAATAATCAATATTACATTTTTTTTTTAGAAAAAAAGTCTTTGATATAATCTTTATAATGTAAATAGGATCTGCCTCCATCATAAAAACCATGCTTTAGTTTATCACATATATTTTTTTAGGAAGTCTGTATGTCAAGCATTGGTGTCCTGGCAGGTGGCCTGGATTCACTTCCCCATCAATGCGTTTGACATATGAAAAAAAAGTCTGTAATCATTCATTCATTTCATATATCCAGTCCAGTGAAGACTGGATTTTATAAAGATAATAATCATTAAAAACCAGTCAACACTTAGACAATCCCAATATAGATAACAATTAAGAATTTCATTGTTAAGGCAACCTCCTTTTAGCACTAGAGGTGAATAATAATCTATAGTCAAATCTAGCAATCTAAAAAAACATGTTGAGTGATCTTATGATTTTAATATTATGTTTTAGAATATATGAGTAATGAATGTTTTTAATGCTCTTATATTAACAGAGATTCAAATTCTCACTTCTAAACAAAAAATTGGATAAACTAAATTTTATATAATAAATATCAGTGCAAGTGTAGTACATTAAAATCTCCATTGCACACACAATATCAAAATCCATAATTTCATTTTAAAAAATTACAAAAATATTTCAATTGGCTCACATTCTTAATTTAATAATAACTAAGTTAAACATTGCAGATTTTCTTCTCCATTAATGTATTTAAAACAGCAAATATTTTCTACAGATCATCTTTTGAATTGGCAAGAACAATGCAATCCATACTGTAAATCCAGAAGCCAAGAAGATGATGTTCTTGTTTTTACTTTTAATCAAACCATATAAAAAATTCTACCATCAAACTTGATACTAGTTTTAGGAAATAACCTATAAACAATTCCAAAAACTATAAAAATCAAAAATTAAGTTAGAGCATCACCCTTGTTTAACAGTTTTCATTTCAAATTTCTATCTCATAGAAGTTATGTATTGCAAATAAATCTTGGTTAATAACCATCACAGATCTAATTGATTGAATCAAATACCTTGACCAAATCAATAAAAACAATATATAAATCAACATAATAATTTTTATTAGTCATTCATTAGACTAGATATTATCCAATACTGAATAATATTTCTGTAGTGTGATTTTTACTGACACTCTCACGTAAGTTAGGGACTGGTTTCTATCCACTTTTAACACCTTATGGAAGAATGTAATCATAAATATATAATCAAAGATATGTGAAAAATATCTATCATCCACAAGATGCACATTTCATGCTGAACCAGCACTCATCAGTTGGCCCAGATCATAATCTCTTATTTATCATTGTTTAGTATATATATAACTGTAGAATTTGCTATCTATATATATACTAATTAATAATAAGGATATATGTAAGATTGTGGTCTGGCCAATGAATGCTGTTTCAGCATGAAATATGTATCTTGAGAATCGTAGATCTTTTTCACATCATTGGTCGTATGTTCATGATTATAGCAGATAGAATCCTGCATCTACCTTGTGTGATAATGTAGTTAAAATTACACTACAGAAATATTATACAATTTATTTGCTCTCAGTATTTCCTTGCATTATTTAACATAAAAAAAAACCCAAGTCTATAATGTCTTGGTTTTTTTAAAACTACAGTAAATCTCTGGTAATCATTTGTCTAATATTGGAAGCAACTTTTTCAATAAAAACTAAAAAATACATTTGTTTTAATGAATAACAGTGATATTCCATAATAATTACTACAATCTTACCTATTCTCTTTATTTTTAAAAATTAGAATATTAGAAGCATCCTTAAGATCAGATGATGCAACTTCAAAACACCATATATTTTTTTAAAATTCCAATATTTTTGAAACTTCCACAATATATTCTAAAATTATCCATTTTAAAGATTACAAAAAGGTGTTTTAATTTTACTAAACTGGATTTCTTTGTTCAAATATAAATGAATAAGTAAAGTAGATATATCATTAAACATTTCAATTGACAATTTTTGTATTATTCAAAAGTCAATCAAAATATTTCATTCAACTTGTTAGAATTATCGTGAAACATTAATTTTATTAGCTTTCAAAAATAATTTTTTTAAATCACTATATGCTATGAAGACTTTGATTTCTACTGGACTAAATCAGAAAAAAATTGTCAAAAAAATATTTACAATACAGCAATCTCATATTCTTAATTATAATTCCTCTAATTCTAATATTGATTGAAACAGAATTAACAATATTTAACTATCAAACATCACATGATCACCATTCTTTATGCATACACAAGCTGTTTTTCACAGAGGCAAAACTCTTCATATAGTAGTGCCACTCAATGCAAGCCAGAGTAATCAATGGATGCAGGAAGGTTTGTGCATAAAATCCCTATCTAGTGCCTACTCATCCAATATCAGATATTGGATGAGTAGGCATTAGATAGGGATTTTATTCACAAACCTGATAATGGATGAATAGGCACTAGATAGGGATTTTATGCACAAACCTTCCTGCATCCATTGATTACTCTGGCTTGCACTGAGTGGCACTACTATATGGAGAGTTTTGTCTCTGTGAATATTTAACTAATTGAATGGAAAAATTTAAAATGAGTTCTTTAAAATCACCAAAAAGACAAATATATTTTTCCTCTGGTGTAGAGAAAAGTAATTAAAGTAATTCCAATGGTAGATAATTTTAATGTATCAAAAAGTAATCTAAAGTGACCATATTCCATAAATGTCCATATATCAGTTGATGAAATTCTGTCTTCCAAACAGATTATGTCATGTTTTATTTTAATGAATACATTATCCAATAACCAATCATAGTTCTCAGGGCCTTTCAGAGAAAATGCAAGGTTCAGGGCAACTAATATTTTAAAACCCTTCAAAATTTTAAATAAGAATGTGGGGAGAGAGGGAGAAGAAATTAGAGTTTTTACTTACAGGATTGAAAACAGGACTCCAGGAGCAGTTAGTTACAAGCCGCAGAAACGAGCAAGCATATCAGATTCAGATAGCACTTGGATAGAGTAGATTCACTCTAGCACTATTAGTATTTTAAAAAACTATTAGCACAGAAATGACTGATGGGCAACTGGGACTATTAGTTCCTCTGGTTGCCGAGCATTGCAGTTACTTTCATCGCAGAGTTGTCAATTTGGCACCCTATCACGAAATTGACTTATGTTTTTGACTTGTGGTATGCCTGCTTGGAAAAATTTCTCTTAAATATTTTTTTGGGGAATTTAGCTGTAGAATTAAGCCCATTCTGTGAGCCATGACATCACTTGGCCTGCTATATTTTTGTTTAACAGTTAAGGTCCCTAATATTGCATGGCCTGGGACAGCTACCTCTCCTGTCTCCCCTCTGATTGGCCTTGATAGTTCTTTTATTTTAGTGAATCCAAGAATAAATTTATTCACATCCATAATACATTCCTTAATGGAATTCCAAGCCTTAGTAGCATGACTTAAAAATCTAAGTTAGCAATTTTATTATTTAATAGTTGTTGAAATAGTAAATTCTTCTTAAGAATTGAATATTAAGTTTTTTTTTTATAAATATGATTGCAATAAGACCCCCTTTTTAATAGGGGTATTTTAATCATTGAGTCCAATAGTCAATATTTCCAACAATCTGTAAATATAAGTGCATTCAAATTCCCTTATAGCAATTTTTCTATTTAAACAAAGTGTTTGATGTAATAAACAGCCAAATCATATGTTGCAGCACAAATTCAATAACAATAGACCACTTAAATTTACATTTACATTATTTCATTTTAATTTGCTTGATCCTTGCAGAAACTTAGAAAAGTTATTTGCAAGCACTCTTCAACTATCCACACTATCTCATACAACTGATACACATGACCACACACATGTAGAAAAGATAAATAATCTCCAATATACATATTTCATGCTAAACCAGCACTCATCAATTGGTCCACATTATTATCTCCCATATATATATATAATTAGTGCTCAGTTTATATTAAGATAGCAAATCTTCATACTTTAATGGACAAGTTTCAATCTACCCCAATCTCCAACTTTTCAACCATCCATATCATTGAAAATCTGATGATGAAAACCCAAATCCTATGCTGATGCCAATATTATTGCCATACCCATGTTGAACTTTTCTATGTATTTAAATGGACAAGGTCCTATACATGAGGGGTCAGAGTGACTTGAGGTCAACATGGGTATGGCAATAATATTGACATCAGCATGGGATTTGGGTTTTCATCATCAGATTTTCAATAATATGGATGGCTGAAAAGTTGGAGTAGATTGAAACCTGCTCATTAAAGTATGAGGATTTGCTATCTTAATATAAACTGAGCACTGATTATATATATATATGTGTGAGAGATGATAAGCTGGACCAACTGGTGAGTGTTGGTTTAGCATAAAATACGCATATTGGTGATTATTTATCTTTTCTACATGTGTGTGTTCATGTGCATCAGTTGTATGTGATAGTGTGGATAGTTGAAGGGTGCTTGAAAACCTGAGTTCAAATCCCCTATACTTACAATTAAGCTTCCAGGTTTGTGAAGAGTACCTGGTTTTCAAATATTTAAAAGTTATTTGCATATAATTGAAAAAGCAGTATTTTAAAAATAGAAAAAACAAACAAATTTTTTTATTTTCTATACTATATATGAATTATAAGCCCAATATAGCTATAGGATTAATATTAAATATTGGTTTTTTATTAGCAGATAAATGTTTCCTTTTTAGTAATGTGTGTGTTAAAAAATAAATAATTTTCTATATATTATCTTTCAATTAGCAAGAAGAGGTACATTTTGTGTAAATTAGGGAACTAGCTAATTCTTGTAATTAGAATGACATCGTTTATGATACATTTATATATCTTTTCTGCTCAAGGGTAGTTTGATGTTATATTTAAGAATTATTAATCACACTTCAATGACAGTTATAAACTAGCAACAGTGTGAGATTAAAAAGCGAGCTATATCGAACATCTGCCGGGCACTAAACTTGAGAGCTCTAAAACGGATACTGTAATGTTAGGGCTTGCATTTCTTCCAAAATAATTACTTGGTAATGGAAGCATTGTCATAGTTTATTCTGTTCCAAGAAGATGCAAATATGGAAAGAACACAAAATAACTATTCCCTGTTGATAGAAAAGTTTACTTAATAAATATCAAACATATAAAAAAAAATTACATTTTGAATTACAAGTGTCAAATTAACTCAACCTACATCTTTGACATCATCAAACATATATTTAAGAAAGTTGTCTATATTATTTATATGAGTACCATTAATTAAGAATGTATGTGCAATAATAAAACAAAAATGGAATAAAAGATAAAAATCAAACTACGTTGATGGAAACAATTTATTTGATGAAATTAAAACTCTAAACAGTTTACTTCTCGAAAACATCAATTCGCCGTTAAAAATTTTACAATTTTTTTTTTTATTATTTTAAGTAAGGCCTTCATTAAAAAAAACACACACACAATCTTTATACATTTTATACAAAAGAAACTAATTACACGCTAATTTTTTTTTTCATTGTTCTTCCCTTTCCCCTTTGTTTCTTTCTTTCATTTTCTTCTTTCTCCACTCTTTCTTTTTATCTTTTCCGATTTCCTTTCCGTAAATTATGTAATGTTATGTAGGATTTGAAAACACCTTCAAATTTAGACTTATTTCTATTTAAGATAGATAGCCGGTACTCATTTGTAATGGCTTATTCCCTCTCTATAAACATTACGATAATGGTAGTGTTGGGCTTTAATTTAAAACCCATTCATATATTGCTTTGCTTAAACATATATTTGTATTTTGAAGATTCAATTCCGTATCCAAAACTTTACAATATTTAAAAGCAGTCAGTTTGCTAAATATAGTTACAAATTCGTTAGTCATCTTACTAATTTTACAGACAATAACTGAAAAGTTTTAGCAAATTAAAATTTATCAAAACATATTTACAATCGACAAAGACGTGTAAAAATTAAATTCTTTGGCCTCGTTATCTAGTCTAAAATCAATACTTTTTATTTGCAATCATTTTTGTTTCTTTTTTATATAATATAAATGGGTGAATAAAAGAGAAGTAGAAATATTGGACATTATTTATAATTTGAAACTATTTAAATATATAAAAACAACTTAGGGGTACCATATGTGGAATCTGCCTGAAACGCAGAAGTTATTTTGGTCCCATCCTGACCATTAAAAGTCTACTGCTCTTGGTGTCGTAATGGGGTGGAAGACTTCCTATCAAAATTCCAATGAATATAATCTTTTTTTCAGAAAATTTCATATATTATATAGGCCCTGATAAAGTAAAACTACTAGTTAACTGCAATAGAAACACGTTCTAGCCATTCCTTTTTTCGCGAAAGAGGGACTTTTCATGTAGAAAAATTTTTTGTTTTTCTTTTTGCAAGTGAACGTACTCGTGACTTTATTTATGAGTTCATTGCGCATGCGCCATTTAGTGATTTTTTTTTTTTTAGTAGTTAATAAATCTAACTTCTGCTTGTCTCTGCGCCATTTTATTCGTACTTAAAACTTTGAATTCTATAAGTTGATCGGATAAATTATTATTCAAAAATGATGCGAACGGGCCCCTGGTATAGTTATAGTGGTTATCGCCAACAGTATTATGGCAATCCTAAAAAAATGGCAATGGCTGGATGTGGACTATATGGTCTTTTTTTTGGTGTATTTTTAATTATTGCTGGTATAATAATGACTAGCGTTGGTTATGCCGTTGATAATCAATCATCGAAGAATGATATTTTTGATGATGATTTTTTTAGCCGTCACTCTAAGGCATCGCCTTTTTCCCCGCTTAAAGTAATTGGACCTGTCATGATCGGTTTTGGAGTTTTACTCGTGATTATTGGAATTGCATTTGTATGCAATTTACGTAATGCATCCATTTCCCGTGACGCAAAAACTCTGCAGCCTAATCAAGTTCTTATAAATGGTCAAATTGTGACTACAGATCCGAATGCTCCTACAACAGTGCCTTCAAATTATCCAATGCAATACCCGCCAAGCCAACCTTATCCTCCTGCTCAATCTTATCAGTCAGCCCAACCCTATCCACCAACACAAACTTATCCACCAACACAAACTTATCCAACAGCACAATCTTATCCTATGGGTCAGCATTATCCACCATCACATGAAACGGGACAATATCAAAATCGGCCTACTTACCCTGCGCAAAATGTTTCTCCATCTGCCCCTGCCTATCAGCCACCTGAACAAAGTTGTCAAACTTACACCTTTGTTCCAAAATGAGGTAAGTTATGCGTAGTTGCAAAACTGTATAATTTTGATAATGTTACATGTTTTAAATAATATGTTTAAAAGAAAAATTGAAAATAGCAAGTTTTATAATAAGTTATTTTTTAAAATATATTTATTGACATAACAAAATTTTGTACAGTTGAAGATTATAATACACTTTGTTAATGTTGGCTCAATTCCATTGCTCGTATTGGCTTCTTAAACGTACATTTTATATTAACTACATTATATAATGTTAAATATCCCTAACTATTTAATTAAAAGTAATTAGCTCAATTTTATGTTTGCGTATACGTTATATATATATTTGCACTTTTTGGAAGATTAAATACTTTTAAGTTTAAAACGTACATTTTATGCTTATTAAATGTAGCTGGCGCACTTAGCATAAGAGTGCATCATAATAACGTTATTTTTTAAAACGGTCGAATCGACCTGTCATTAATCGAACCAGAAATATCGTAATCATCATCTCATATAATAACAATATTTCACTCTTACACTTTAAAGCAAAATATATTGTTTATTATTAGTACGCGACCTCCGCCATTTTGAATTTCAAAAACATCGTCTGACACGTCTAAGTGATAAAAGAGCACCGTTTATTCTTTGGTGGAGGAAAGAGATAAAGTAGAGAATAAAATTTGAGAAGACTGCTAGGAACAGTCGAAACTGTAAAGAATAAACAAATATATTTTGCTTTAAAGTGTAAGAGGAGTGAAATGTTATATAAAAAAGAGGAAGAGAAAATATTGAAAATCATCATCTCTAGAAATATTTTTTCTGCTTGCTGCTATTCATCTTTTGTATTTTTTACATTTTAATGATGTAAAGAGGTTTTGTTATTTTATGATGTAGTTATTTAAATTTGAGATAGGAAAGTGTTAAAGAGATCCTTTCTGACAAACAAAATGTTACATTTGGTTGTAATACTTATTGTCTAATTTTTCCAACCTTCCTTTAAGAGACTTAACATACATGTGTGAGAACCTTTTTTTCATTCTTAAAATATCTTCAACTATTGATAAATTCTTGCTATTTAAAAGTCTACTATTTCTCAAAAACTTATTGCAATCCTTTATTATAATGATCCAGTAAGCTTTCCTATTTCATAATGCTATTTCAGAGTAGATGTTTCCAGTTTTTTTTTTTCATGATATTCATTCATTTAAGAATTGCATCTAATTTAAATGGAATGCTTAATATAAAGAAATGATAATGATTGAATTTTTTTTTCTTGTTATGTAATATTCAGCCTACCTTTTTTTAAGTTTATATGTAATGGCATCAGTAATATCATTTTGAGTTCAGGTTTATATCATTTCTTTTTCTGTTTTATTTCTAACATCTTTTTCTTTATTAGTTTTGTATCACAATCTTTGCTTCAATTTAAAACTTACATTTCACAAACATAAGTCAAAATACAATTTATCCACTCTACTTTGAACACTTTTTAGCAAAAACCTTTTATTGGACATATATAATCGGTATCGATTGTCCTGCGGTCTTCTTCAGAGCCACATTTACTCTAATTTTAAATGTGGCTCTGAAGAAGACTGCAGGACAGTCGAAACGTAAGATTATATATGTACAATAAAAAAATTTTATTAAGAAGTGTTTGAAGTAGAATGGATAAATTGCATTTATATAAAATATTACAGAAAATAAAGAAAATAGTGAATTTGGTAATAGGTCAAAACAGATAACAGGAGAGTTTTTTAAAGTTTTTTCTTCGATATGATATTAAATCTTAAATGCATTCCATGTCATTTTAACTTTATTTATTTTAGTTGATGTCAGCTGATCTATAATATTTATAACCTCTAATTGTTCAACTGATTTAAATGCAACAGGTTTTTTATTTAATCAACTTTTTTCAGAATTATTCATATAATCTTTAACATTAATTATGGAAATTTTTATTATTATTTAAATATATAGTTTTTAAGCATAGTTTATTGTTAATAACAAATAAATGGCTTTATTGCTCGGGGATTAATAAGGAATTTGAGTGTCAGAAATGCCCACGTTGAAATCTATCCAAGGACTTTACACTCCAGATTCTGAGCCTACATTATACTAAGCTATACAAGCCATTAATAATATACTAGTTCAAATACATATAAATGCAACCTTAATGACATTTAATTTCTGCCCATCTATATGATGTTGAACGTGTTAATAAAAAGTTATCAATCTTACTATCAAGAATTTTAATGAATAGCACCATAGATAACCTAAATAACATTTAAATCATCAAACATCACATTCTCACTACTCTTTATGCTTACACAAGTTGTTTACACACTGGCAAAACTCTCCATACAGTAGCGCCATTCAGTGCTAATCAATGGATGCCGGAAGATTTGTGCATAAAATCCCTATCTAGTGCCTATTCACCCAATATCCCAGACCGAGAGCTCTGCTCTTAAGTGCAATGCTTTCAGATCCAAGGCTACTCACTGATGAAGGTTACAAGCTAGAAACTGGTCTGAGATATTGGATAAGTAGGCACTAGATAGGTATTTTATGCACAAATCTTCCTGCAACCATTAATTATTCTGGCTTGCACTGAATGGTGTTACTGTATGGAGAGTTTTGTGTACAGCACTGAGCTTTCATTTCTGTGAGTAAAAAGTATTGTGAAAGAAGAATCGAGATTGATTTAGCACATAATCTTTCTTTCCATGATGTTAAGAACAAACTTTTATGTGAACCAAATATCTAATTTTATTGAAATCTGTATGTATATGTCTTTTGGCAAAATCAGAATGGTAGCTTAATAAATAACCTATTTGTTGATAGAAGTGCATTTTGAACAAAAGTCTTTGGTGAATAGTATTTATAAGAGAATAGGAAAGTCATTTCAACACGTCAAAAACTGCATAACCAAACTTAAATAATTAAGAAGTATAATTATATCTTTGTTACTTTGCTATAGAAGCACTTTAATTATTTATGCAATATCAGACAAAATATTGTTTTTTTATATTAAGAAAATAGCTTTCTGTCTATTTGTTGAGAAATTTGAATCTATGACTTTTAAAAATGTTGAAGTTGATTGATGAAATAGTTTTTTAGAAGGTATGATCAATTGTTATGAGTAGAATCTCACCTGATTATTACACCTTCTAGGATTGACAAACATTATGTTGTAACCCTCATAGTTCAGGGAAAAGCCTTCTATGATAAGTTTTTCTTTAGAGTAGCTTTTCATTTAGTTGACGAGATTTTCATTGCAGGTATTATATTCATTGATACCTGCATAAGTTATTTGTCTTCGGGACTAGAAAATAACATTTTAATCACCTATGTATACAATATTTACTTTTTACAAGAGGTAATTGATAGGGTTCTCCAATAGCCACCTTTTTGTTTAGTTTTATGTAAATCAACGAATGGAAAAATTAGAAATACTGTTCTTTGAATCTGTGTTTGTATTTGAATTATTCAGTTAGAATTTTATTATATATTGATATTATAAAAATATATGATCTATTATTCCATTTAATATAAATGTTAAGAAAAGAAGAAATTTCATTATGGAGCATGAAAAACAGATATATAACAATTGGATTGTAGTATATCCATCAAGTCTTATTTTGCCATAGTACATCAACAAAAACTATGATATAAAGGTGAATGTTAAGTTTAAAAACAAATCTTGATTATCTTTTGCTTAAATCTTATTAATGATTGCCCTTGATTATTGTGATCTGTGACTAAAGTTTTTGCTAATCATATAAGTATAATTTATAAATTTTAAATAACATCTTGGTTATCCTGGATTGCTTTGGAAGTTTTCATAAGTATATCAATCCATAAACTTTTTTACCAGTTTTGGTGAATAAATTCTTTTAGAATCTATTTATTAGCAAACTAAGTTTTGTCTAAAATGGTCATTTAGAATGGAACTTCAAGTAGATTGTATCTTTTGAAAACATCCAATTGTATTCATTAAAGATCTTTCGCAAAATATAGCTATTGGATCCCATCATTTATGCAGTTATTCATATCAGTCCTATTTAATATTTCTTATACAATTGTGATTCAAGGAATAAGTATGTCTTAATCTAGTATTCGTGTAAAATAAAGTTTCAACATATTTAACTCTAAAAGTTAACATACTATTTAGTACATTAATCCAGAACAATAGATCCATCCTGATTCAGTTGTGATTTGTAAAATTGACTCCTTAAGTTCGACCAATAATCTTTCAGGTCTAATCAATTTGTTATTGAGCTTGTTTTTTTTTTTTATTGCTTATTTTGAATTCCTATGGAGGTCTTAAATGAGTCGGTGAAGTATATATTCTAAATAAGTTCTGTCAGCTTCTTATTCAGAAAGAATATGGTCATTCTGTTACTGTTATCTCTTATGTTCATCAACTTTTGTAGTTTTGTCTTCACTATTGATAATTCATATACGTTATTGGAAATTTAATTTATCAATAGTGTGTTTTGAACTGTGGTCTCTAATCAATATTATTGAACTGTAATCAATGAGGAAATTTGCATCTAGAAATAGTGTGAACTATTTATATTTTTAATTGAAGATTTAGAACTTTTTTTAAAAAAAAACCGATTGAATTTCATCCAAATTGGGCACTTTTATTTAAAAACAGTATTTACAATCAGCCTGATAATGTGTTCAATTGTAACTTATAGGTACTTTAAATTTGTTGATCAGTATGAACTGTTAATAAGAGATTGATTTCAATACAGGCTGTTGTATCCTATGTATTTATTGATACCATTGATTTGTTTTTCAATTTTTTTGTTTGTGGGACTAATTGATAAGGAAGGGGGAGTATTGGAAGATAATGTGCCAGGAGTTATTCATTCTCACTGTACACATTTCTATTAAGGAATTAATTCCATAAAGATAACACTCAATATGTAAGATATGGTACTTGAAGCATTTCATCTTTGCGGTATTGGATTTTCTATTTTTAAGTTGGCTTTACAGAATTATATTAGAATATATTGTCTTAGTTTTTTTTAAAGGTTAGAATCACTATTCCTAATATTAAGATCATTATAACTTTATCTTTCTTATTCTATTGCTAATTCCATATAATATTAATATCATCTATATTCTTTATTACTTTTTACAATGCTTTTTACAACCCACTGTTGACAGTTTCGATTGTCCCAGCAATCTTCTTCTGAACTTAAACAACTACAATACAAATACATAAATATACATGAACGTATAATTTTACATTTTTATATATATTCTATCTTATAAGCATTATTTATATACCCACATATATCATTATATACCTCTGTATAATTATTATCTTTTTCTATATTATACATTTTAATCTCTTTTATATTCTATGATTATCAATCAATACTTCTATAATTATATATTTTTTATCTCATTTATTTTTTATTTTATTCTTATTAATTTTTTAATATTTAACTCTAACATTATATATTTGTACTTTTATATTTTACTTACTATTATTCATTATATTAACATTCAATATGTATATTTTTCTTTAACCTATAATATTATTTAACATTTTTTTATTACTACTTTCTAACTTATAGTTCCAAATCTTAACTGCTAAATTCAACCTTTGTGATGTGATGATGTATTTGGCTTCTCCTTAAACGAAGTCAAGAATGTCTCAGCAACTATGCCCAGATAAACCTGTTAGCCACTTTATTTTTCATTCCCCACTCTAAGTCTTCCCATATTCTGCCCCATCCCATTTCCACAACATTATCTTTGTCAACTCTATGGCCTTTAAATCAAAATCCCCCTTATCTTTTCGCAAACCCAGCATAAAAACTACTAACTCACTTTCTGTATTGTCACTTTGTTCATACCTATTCTCCTATAACTTCATTATCTGTACCCTTTCTGCTTTCAAGCATTTACATTCAATCACCAGATGCCTAATATTTTCTATACCTTCCTTACACAATTTGCACGCTAAATCACCCATAGTTTTCCATTTACATGTATATTCTCTTGTTGCTAAAGATTCCGTTCGAGCCTTAAACAATAAACTACTTTCCTTACTATTGTCATAAATTAACTCGCTTCCAATATTCCGTTTACTTCTATATATATTTAAACTCTTCTTACCCTCCATACTACTTCTCCATCTCTCCAACTCCCTATTTTTTATTAATACTTCTATTCTTTTATCCCATTCCTTACCACTATAACACTCAACAATCCTCCTAACACAATCAGCCCACCTTTTATACAAGTATACCTATAAAAATTCTTTATCCAAATCTTTTGCATACCGCATTACCTTTCTCAAATCTCTGATTTAAGGGAAAACAAATATATAACTAGTGAATCACCATCCAAATGATTGGTCAAACTTAAGCTGCTATAAAATAATTAAAAGTCTCAATAGGAGACATATGAATAATCAGAAAATTATTTATGTCTGCCCAAGCGTTTATTAAGAAAGTGAAATAATTATAAATGTAAATGGCTTTAAGAAATATTCTATGTACACAGTCTGACAAATAAATTCAAAACAAACATGGAATCTTAAAACTAAGATTCCAATACACACTATAAATGCAATCAGAAAATACATATAATAAATGCTTAAAATATTTCAATTGATTAGGCAAGATATAAAATTAGGTTACTTTTTAAGATTAAGCTGAGACTTTAAAACCCTGGAAAGAATAAGAAAACATGTTACCTTGAGGTATAAGGTTAAGAATGGCTGATATCTTGCAGCATGGCACACATAGTTCATTCTACTGGAGAATTCCAGCAAAGACTAGATTTCCATTTTCTGTTCAGGATGCAGAAGGCAATGTTAGGGATCAGTTTTTGCTTGAGCTCTTACAACATGATTTTGCAGGGACGATTTGGGATCCAAGGCTCTCATCTTTAAGTTGGTTTAGCACAGCATGATATTAAAGCAATTCTTCATAGCATATAGTTTTGGCATTGGTTCCTAGAAATGGAATGTGACCTTGAGGCTTTATAGCAGCACAGCAATTCAAAGAAGACTCACAATTGGCATACTAAAGGTTGAAGCAAAACTAAGCTAGGAGAATAAACATAAATAGTTGGAGGATAATTAGTCCGAAATCCCAGGGCTATTTATACAAGCTCTTATCTTCCATAACATCTTTTAATTAATCCTTTTTGACCAGGGCAAATCTTTATCTTAACTCAATCTTAATTAATGATTCTAACCAGGATTAATCTTATTCCTAATTAATTTTAAAAAAATGTAAAAACAAGTCTCAGCTTTAGTTAAAATAAATTAAAAATAGATTCCAATTAGAATGCAATTAAAAAGTTTGCTTGTCTTTAATTACTTTGATAAAAAAAAAAAAACAAGCGACAAAAAGAAAACTTTTAAAAATAAAATCTATTAAAAAATAGAAATGATAGAATTTTACAACATAACTGAGTATGTGCGTTATTACACATACTCTTATATACCAAAACTTTTAACTAGTTTTTTTTTTAAAACTTTATTAAAACAAAAGTAGGTTTTATTTTTGTGATGAAACTTTTGAATCGGATACAGCATCCGGTTCAATTTGTTGGTTGTATGTTAACCTTGCATATATGTGCAGGATCTAAGTAAAGGTTGTGATAAGTAGTTGATCCTTTCAATAGGATTCAAATTGGTTCCTGTTACAATATGTTCACTTTTGTTATGGTAGGGTACTTACATATATTGTGTATTTTATAGCTCTGAAAAATGGCTATTGGACAATTGAAACTGGGAGCTATTTGGGATAATAAAAATATTAGTATTTCCATTGTATAAAACACATAGAAAAGAGTACTAGTATTGCTTATTTGTATAAATAATTTGGTTTTTTTACAAGTTTAGATTGAAGTTGAACATATTCCTCTTGTGATATCAATAAATACTCAGACTTTGAAAAAGACTTTTCATGTTCCCATCTTAGGGACATTTTTATGTCTGGGATATATTTTATGAGATTAAGATGAAATCATAAGTCGTATCTTAGCAACTAAATGTGAAGGAAATAAAATTAGAACTCAATTATGGTGCATTCAACAATAATCCAATACAAAATCTTGAAATGAAATAGTAATTTAACACATGCTAATTACTGGAAGTTGATTCTACTATAAAAGCTAAATCAAATAATTTCCAAATTAATTCTATCTTTTACAAATGAACTAGTCACTACACATAGTTATTTTGCTGTGTTCGAATTCCGAACACATTAAAAAGATAGATTAATAGTATGAATGAATTTTTCTTGTTTATAAAATTTTTGTTAGTAGAGAACTCTAATACCACTAAAGAAAAGAGTAAATAAATTACTCTTTAATATCATTAATAATAATTTCAAAAACGAAATTATTTTTATATAATAATTAGAGAAATTGTTAACTATATCGTTCTAAATTTGAATTTTAAGGAAGATAAATTTCATCAAAAACATTTATATATCTAAAATTATTTATAGAAGATTTGAACCTAAAGCAGTGTAGTTACTTATTCCTACTGAAATGCCTAATACATATATATTTCATCCATATAATTCAATATCCAACATCAATTTATAACAAGATTTACGAAAAAGGATGTCAACAGCATACAAGTGGAACATTTCTGAACAATGGAGTATACTGATTGCCTCATCTATGATTGACGACTGGAAAATAAAGAACTATTTTTAATGAACATTATTACTCAAATTATGGAAATGAACTTTGAATACATCATATCATCTTTGTGTATCATCATCCACAAATATCTAATTTTATTTCCTTTGCTTCTAAAATCTACTTATGTTGGAATAATCCATTTTGGAAAATTATTAGATGAAAAGAAAAAGGAAAAATCATTGGGTTAAATATTTTTTTTATTTAATAAAATTTAGGTATTTGCTTGTAAAGCGATTTGACCAGGGTAATAAGTATACTTAATATGAAGGCAAGATTTTACTGTTCTTCATATTAAATTCATCCATTTATGACAAGACAGAATTTTGTTTATTACTAACTTAATTTAGTAATATTTGTTTGTTTATTATTCATATAAATGACTAATATTCTTGGATAAAAGATCTTTCTTTCAATGATAGAGACCAGACATAGATCGGGGGAGGGTCTTATAAAATGGAATTCCCTCAAAAGAATTCACTATTACACAAGTCTTCATTTATACTTATATTGTTTAATTTAAATTTAATTAGTTAGTACTATTATAATTTTCGAAATTATAAAATTTCATTTATTGTTTTATAGCCTATTAAATATTGTTTGTGTTATGATACCTATCCACTATAGGGATATGGGAAGGTATCATTTTAAAATTTATATACTAATATAGTAGAAATGTATATAAAGCACTCATAATTATAAATGTTGATATGTATGAAGATACATTTAAATTTTTGTCAGTTGATAAATATTGTTACATTTTTATTTTAAGAAAGTCTCTGATTAATTTAAATTATTTATTATATTTTCATAGTAAAATAAGATTAATTACATATAATCATATATATATATCATCCTAAATTAATATCATGATAACTTGGTTGAAAGTAATTTTGAGAATCTATTGAAGTTATATTAAGTATTATTATTACTACAGGATATTGATGGACCTTTAAAGAGAATTAAGTGCAAAATTCACCCAGAGTTAACGGAATAATCAAGAGGTGAAGATTGGATGAATTGGTCTAAGTTGTATTTGTATTGAATATTTAAATATTAAATTATCTTATTTAAAATAGATGCAATCATGGATTAAATTTTCATTACATCATTCATGGTATCCTAAATGAAGACCATAAGTCCGACTATAGTTAGATGTGCTCACCCTCATTCCTTCAGGGAATGCGGACCATTATAGTGTTTTCATTTCTTTAATTCCTTAATATCCACATTACAACTTGTTTTTAAAAACAAGATGATATCCATGCCAAAATATATTTAAAAATAAGGACTTAATTATTAAAAAAAAAAATTAAAATAGATAATGCAATTGCCCATTATTAAATTTCTTTCCAAATAACATCTTCATATTTTCAGTATTTGTTGGTTAATATTGTATAGTTAATGTACAAAATATTTTTTCTGTTTATTATTATGCTATTTTTTTTTTTATTCAGTTGGCAAATATTTTTGTTTTGAAAAAATGTGAATGAGCATACAGTGTAAGATTGGATTTTTTAAAACCAAATAATAATTTTCTTTAAATGCCTTACAGTATCTTGCACTAGATTATTGTTTACTATGGATGATATATCATAAATGCCACTAATTATATTATAATATTTTATTATTATTACATATATTCAGACTCCTTTTTCAAAATAATTCCCCTTGCTTATTTTGAATTAAAATTTCTATCAAAAAAAAATATGATTGCTGTTATAGTCAAAGAGTCATGGGACTATTTAAAGTTTTCAAGGACTAATGGAATAATTTAGTCAGTGATTGTTAAAATATTTAATTTTTACCATAGCACTATTTAAGTAATTAAAAATATCGACTAAATATGCAATTTTTGAGCACCAAATATTTTTATAACTACCCTTTTATTTGGATAAAGATTAACAATTCAATTTTTATAAAATTTGGCATAGCTATTTGGTTAACCATCTTATTTCAGTAGTTCAAGCAAAAATTTGTATTGAACTTTCTTAAATTGGAAAAAAAAAATTTATAAAGTTTTTTTTTTAAAGATCTTGATATTGTGTAAGTTACTTAATTACAATTTGGTCTAGTACAAATTTTAATGATACTGGTAATGTTTTGAAACCAGTGATTCTTTGTGCAAAACAACAGTTTGTAGGTATAATATCTGAGTTTATTGGCTATGCCAGTATAACAAATTCTTTAATAGAACCTACCATTGGAAGAAATTACTACACTTATTGTGATATTTTAGTTTTTTAAATGTAATGGAATACAAATACAATTCATCCAAACTTCAAACACCCTTTAGCAAACTTCACCCGTACATACACCTACGCTTCGACCGACCCGCAGTCCTCCCCAGAGCAAGGCCACTCTGATCTTCTAAATAAAATAATGAAAAATCGTTTTATTTTATTTAGAAGATCAGAACAACCCCACTCCGAAGAAGACCGCAGGTCAGTCAAAACGCAGGTGTATGTACAAACAAAGTTTGCAAAAAGTGCCCGAAGCTTGGACAAATTGCATTTATATGATATTACGGCAAACATAAAGAAAAGTGTGATTTTGGTAATATTTATGTAATGGAATAGATTAAAAAATATTTTGTTTGTTATACATTAAGAAAGTTCTATGCAACATAGAAATTGATTCACTATTTAGTTTTCATTAATGAAACAAATCTTACTATATGAACTTTGTCACTAATGTTAATGAACATATTAATTTGTAAAATAATATGTCATTTGGAAGGTTTATCAAAAACTGTTTAACTTTTTTTAATTCTATTTTTTTTTATCATATCAACCAAATGAGAGATTTTCAGTTTTCTTTTTTGTTGCCTCTAACATAATTTTTAATATTTTACAATATGCTTGGGAAATAAAATCTATATAGTGAAACAGTAAGATATGCCTTACCAATCTTAGTTTCACCTTGCCTTCCTGTTTCCTACCCTCATGCCTTATTTAAAACCCTAATTTCATCGTATTGTGTGTGTACTGGGTATATTTACCGAAATCCCACCTAAATTTATATGTATAATGGGGTGCCCGGGGTTTAATAATAATTAAAATTGTTTTTAAACGGTTTTATTTTCAAACCGTCGAGTATATATTACGTATATATGCTTGTACAATAAAGTAGGTCACATATTCTCATTTACACACATACTGCGATAATATTTAAAATTTATCAAAATATTTTATTTAAAAGCTGTTGTTTTGAATCGATTTATTTGTGATGTTATTTCGCTATAATTATTTGCCTTTAAGAAATAATATCACTGAGAAATATTTCTGGAAATTAAATTCAGAAAGAGTGTTTGATAAATGTAAAGTGTTATAAAATGTTATTCAAAAACATGCCATTTTCTTTAAGTCAGTGAGGGTGGGGAAAGAACAATAGTGGCTAATTTTAATCATATTGGCGCCAGTTTTACTAGTAGATTTGATAAGATTAAAACAGTGTTTACGAATTTTAATTAGAAAATGCAATCCGTGTTTTCCAAATGTGTAATAATTAAAGAATGGATTTTACCACCGCAGGGTTAGATTGTAATCAAAGAGAGCATATAAATAGGGCTGATTGATTGTAATTATGATTAGAGAGTGATTAATTAACCTACCTGATATTGTGACAGCGAAAAAGTTATTTTCTGAATTTTGACATTCATATTTTCCGATTGCTTGTTTATTCGCGTCATCGGACCGAGTTTTCAAATCGTTTAACCTCAGAATGTCAGAGTAACGGGCCAGTAGGTTGTCTTTCCCTCGGGATCCTGTGCCTTGGCCGTCCGTCATTCAAAATCCGATGTCCTGTCACCGTATCATCCAGCCCAAAGAAATGCTGCTCCTAAAATCTACTAACTGCTGCTGCGGAACCATGAACCAAAGAAACTTATAATTTTACTTAAGAACTTTGCTACAAGTTTGGAAATGCCCACGGACAGAGTTAAAAAGAACAAGGTAATTAAAATCAACCCGAGATCTCGGAAAACTTCAAGCTATAGCTAATAATTTTGTATATTCTTGAAATGTATTTATTTAAATGTTTTTTTCTAATGCATGCTGAATTTGTGCTTGGGTTGATTTTCTATTATATTTATAAATGTCTAATTTTAATGTGTTATGATGAAATATATAATTAATTTCTTTAGACAAATGCGAGTTACGTAGGGAAGTTAAATGATGCGTGGTTGCCATCTTAGTTTATAAACCGCAAACACGCATTTTCCCCCTCCCATCGTTTATATTTGAAAGTATCTCTTATATACGTTTTAAAATATTTTTGCGTATAAGAATTTTATTAAATGAATATTTATTTATCTTAAGTTTTGTTGAGAGTCTGCTGGCCATTAAAATATGAAAGTTGAGAGCGAGCTATTTCTGTTCCTTATTGCCCTTTATTTTATTAAATTCTTTGAAATTAAGCTGTGTTGCTAGTAAATATGCATGGGTGCTGGAATCCTCCTGTTGGCAAAGGTCATCATTGTTCAAATCCATTCCCCCTTATTTTACTCTGCGGTTCCCAGTCCTGTGCTAAAATGGCACATGGGAATTATTTTGCGTATGTCCCCACAGTTACGAAGCTCCTGGGTGCGGGCCAGGCTTGAGCTGTGAGTGGTCTAGAGATGTCCCAAATAAAAGGCGAAATGCCTATCCAATGCCAAGACCTTTCACCATCTTTTAAAGTTGTATATCCATAAACTGCACCCCTCCTCAGCATATACTCGCTAGCACCACCGTATATTTCCCTTATTACTTATTAAAAGAATTCTATTCAAATGAATTTCAAATCCGTTCAGTATAGCTCGATCTTATAATCTATTTGCGAGCGACTCTCGATCTCCATTTAAATCTCCAATTATAAATGTTTTAGAATATTTCAAACTCTGTTAGACTTTACGTGACTTGCATATGCCTACTGTGTCACCATATTTTAGACACATTATCTAAATGAAGCCAAGTACGAGGTATCAGCCATCTTGTTGTTTATTATATACAGCTATCAAATTTATATCACTAATCTATTTTATTACCAAATTAATAAAATCTTATTTGTAAATTTATTTCTTTTCTTTATTTATTCGAGGTGCAATCTAAATTACATAGCACATGAAACTTATCTTTGGCACATCTATAAGTTATTGTTAAATTAACCTAGGGCTATTTTAGATATAGAGTCTTGTTTTCTCCCTGATCACCGGCACCGGCATGAAATTATACTATTAGTAGCATCAAATGTGTTATCATGTAGAGAGCGTTGTGGAGTTTGGACTTTGGATTCGAACTTGGGATTTCTGGGAGGTAACTCTCCTAGTGTTGAGTTCTACATCCCGGGTTTAAATTCTGTAGTGTGTTAGCGAAATAGACATGTTTTGACTGTTACAATAGCATATGGTTTTAACTTTATAACAATTAATTCACCTGGCTTATATGACACAAGTTGTACTTTATTTGAAATTGTAATGTTTTTTTTCTTCAAAATAACTTGTATGTCTAATAATCTTTTGAAATAGTTTTTAGTTTTTGAAGCAAAATTGCTATGCTTCATAGTAAAATGATGCATAAAATGATTTTAATAGAAATCATTTTACTGTTGGGCACTTTTTCCCCGTGTACAAGACATTGTGAAATGTGTCATTCTTCCTCTCTGGTTTATGTAAAACTGAAGCTTAAATATTCATCTGAATACGATCTATTAGTTTATTTTGCCGTAAATAATTCTGCCCTCTGCATAAAATTTATTTGTAACAACATTAGTGTTACTACTATTCAGATTTGTTCTCTTCCATCTTTATTTTGTTGAAAGTTCATGTTTTCATTTAATAATAAATTTATCATATCGAAGGCTATTTTTGACATTAAAAAAATTAGTTTCTAAAATGAAATTTTTACTGAAAAATGAATTGAATAATTATTGAAGTTATTTATTAAAGATGTTATCAATTATTATGTTTAACATAACAGATAAAACAAATCCACATCAAAAATGGACTTTTTCAAACCTAATGTTGCAAATGGTTATAACAGAGCTATTTGCTTATATAGTTGTCTTGAAAGTGTAAGTTGCATGTTGTCTGTATTGTAAACTGCACCCTTGGAAACTTATGCTAATATTCATTCAAATTTAGTATCTAATTAATACACCATTTTTATAAATTCATTGAACATTTGTAAACTGTCACAGAACTCAAGGTATACCAGTTATGAATCACTATTCTAGAAACTTCATACTTTTTTTTTAGACAAAATATTTACCACTTAAATTATTAAATGCTTTTATTTAATGTAAAAGTTCTTTGTTGAGTCAGTTTATTTTTCAAATTTTGTATATGTTCGATTTCAATGACAATGCAATATTTAAGGCGTAGAGATGATTTTGCTTTAAGAATGTGAACATGAATGGTAAATATCGCAAATTTGGATCCAAGTACTTTCATGTTTAAATTCAGATATTTTCTTTTAAGCATATAAATGTATCCAAGTTTTTAATAACAGCAGATACTTGATCGATGTAAAATTACACATCACTGGCATTATTTTCCTTTTTCATTGACAATAATGTGCAAAGAGAATTCCTTTAATGACACAATCCAGTTATAATCAAGTGAAGAATAAATACTAGCTTTTTTTTTTTCCAAATTATGAAAGTGAAGTTTAAATTGCTTGATATCATGCATAAGTTGAGTTAATCAATCTTGTAAAATTCCTTGATCTGAAATATGGTATCCATAGATACATAATGGGGGTTTATTTTCCATCACAAATAAATACCATTCTGGATTTTTACCCACTGAATATCTTTATATAACTGATCTGCAATACAATGCATTTTGATGGATTTTTCTTTCATTCATATTCTTGCAGTTTCGCCTGGAATTTCATCAGCAAGCTGCCCCAATTGAATGGGCAGATAGTTAACATTTTTATTTTGCCATGGTTTTTATAAATTAATCACTTAAATAATAAAATTTAATAAATTTTCAAAATCAGATCTAAATGTGCCTGTTCTGGCAATGATAAAATTATAAGAATTCAAATTACAGGGTCTCCCTTCCATTTATAAGATACTCTTGATGATGTTATTGTTGTCATAACAACTGTTGGAAATTGCTCAAATTTCACTCAATGGTGTAAGAAATTGTTCAAGAAGATTTGTCTCCAATTAATAAGTGAAATGGAGATTTTAAAATAATTGGATACAGTAAAATGAAATCCTTTTCTTATAAGTTCAATATTATTTTTTCATTTTAAACCAAAATAAAGAATTCATATTATAATTTCAATACATTTTAATTAATGGATATAAATATTTTTTAATAATAATTAATATTTTTTTATAACTAATTTATGAACAAACATATATGAAACAAAGAAAAACATTTAATTTTATAATAGGTGTTGCTATGGTGATTGTAATGACAGAAATTGAAATGTGTAATACTTAATAATAATACTGATTCTCTTTAAGTGATTTTTGCTATGGTGATTGTAATAACAGAAATTGAGATGTGTAATATTTAATAATAATACTGATTCTCTTCAAGTGATTTTTTTATGATTCACGTAACTATTTCCAAAATCTATTTATTTATTTACTTGTTTATATTTTTTTCTGAGATTGATCACAACAGATTTATAAATTGACGCTAAATGTTAATAAATAAGAATGTTGTTTGAACAGTATAGCTGCCATAGTTACCGGGTTAATATTAATACTTCAACATCTCCATTATCCATAGATCAAGTGAAATAAAAATTAAACAAGACCAATAAACTTCTTGATTTCCTTTTAAATACTGTGGCATACACCAATCTGGTTACTTACAATATATACACAATATTTTTATAAAAAAACTTGTTTAATTTATTCGCTAAATTGTTTTTTTGAACAACAATTTTGGTAGTTGTCTATAACCATAAATAAAATTGTGGATCATCAATAAATTATTTTAATCAATATAAAATTTATGATCAAACTAAATATTGTATTATTGATTGAATCAATTAATGTAAGGTCACCACAATTTTATTTAAAATTACATCAAAGAATAAAAATTATGGTTAAAAAATTTTTTTTTTTTTTGCTTTTTAGTTCATTAGTCATCAAATGAAATGAATTGTTTTTTTATATATATCATTTTTTATTTTTTGGTGATGTTGCAACTGAATTTTTGTTAAGTCTATTCCTATATCACTTTAATTTTTCAAAATCATTTATCATAAACAAAATTTCTTCCAATACTTTCTATTTATAATAAGTATAAACCAAACCACAATGTGAGTTAAATTAATAATAGTACCATCTTATCTCTATATTTTTAGAGAATCATTCAAAAATTATTGAAATGATTAAATGTACTTTGAAATGCAGCCCACCTTCACTGCTAGGACCAGAACACCTTCAAATATCACAGTCATTATACAAAACGTGTACAAAATTTCAAGAAAATATGTTTGTCTGAAGTACGTTAAAAATCAGTTAGCTGAATGGAGAAGCTAAATAAAAAATATATAAAACTGTTTAAAATTGTAAGACAGCTGTTTAAAAAAAGTCAGCTTTATTTAAACAATCAAGTGAAATTAAGATTTCATCTTTCATTTTTTCTATTTTAATTAACTGTGAATGTCTGTAAAATTTTCTTTGCTTTACGTCTTTTGTTTGGGTAATTTGGAACTGACTTTTTGTTAAGAAGTCTGGCCTACAGGAAATGTATTTCCAATTTTTTTATTTCCATGATTTTTAATATTTAATTTTAAATTGAATTTATAAAAACATATTAAAATACTTTTGAAATAATTAAACTTCACCTTTAGTACTAGGTTATATATTTACATATCATCATTATCAGAATAGTGGTTACATTAAATATATGTGATTTTTGCATTTTTTTAACTGTTTCTCATCTGAATTTATATTTACTTACATTTTTTATATGTTATATAATACATATTTTTTGAAAGTTATTTGATTATTATTTGTAATATGTTCATCATTAAAACATCAATCAGATTGTAGACAAAAAAAAAAAGGTCCCTAATATACTTTTAAGATGTTAAAAAAGCCATAATATTTAATACTTGATTGATGATGTTATATTTGAATTTAGAAATTTTTTAAAATTAATATTAGTTAGTATTGCCTGAAATAGAGTATTATTATGTTCAGTATTTTAGCGTTTGCTTTAATTCTCAGTCTTTCATTTCCCAAATTCAATAAGAGATTTTAAATTAAATAGTTAAATTATGCAATATTGTGTTTATACCTAATGTGTCTGCAAGCTACCAATTGGTGTTTGATAGGAAAGAAGATTTGAACCTGCATTTAGAGTCATTCCTCAAAGAAGTTGTGAAGTAGTACTTTAATGAATTTTGGTTCATTGGACTGGTTCAATAAAATAAAAAGAAAATGTTCAGTGAGCTCAGATCTTTTAATAACATCCACTATCTATACGTATTGACACAGGTATGGTTATGGTATAAGTAGAAAATGCCAGTATTTTGGCCAGATATCAGCAATACTCACAAACAGATGAAACACTTCATTATGCTCATCACCAATTTTTCAATTAGAGTTCATCTCAAAATCCTATTATAATCTGTATAACATCCTTACTTTTTACAATTCCACAACTACTATGGGCTTTAAAACCAAATGTGATTATGCTAGTCTCACTGTATTTACAAGTATATTTGCATATTTGTTTTTAATAACAATATAAAACTTTAAAGCATATGAATCTTTATACAGTAATATAAATTTACTGATTAATTTTAACATCTTTTAAATATTTCAGTATAATTAAAATAAAATAAAAAGCTGATTAATTTCTTTTCCTTTCACTTAAATCAATATTAAAGTTATTTTATTGCTAAATCTAGAAGCAAAATAAAAACCATGCATTAAATAAGTCATAAAACTAGAAAAAAATACAGTGTGCGTGTTAGTTGGCCTTAGTAATTTTACAAGTATTTATTGAATTGTTTTTTCATGAATATTGTTTTCAAGTATGTATACATAATTTTTTGTAATGCTTTTATTATTATTTTTTTATTTTTCTCCTTCACTTTTTTTGCATATCTTCATATGATCATATATATTATTTACAATACTCCACCCACACACACTCCAATGCAATTAACCTTCTTAAAAACCTCCTTACCCCCTTACAGCTTCGACCGCCCAGCAATCCTCAGAGCTCCATCCTCCTTACAGCTAAAGTTAAAACAACTGTAAGGAAGATGGAGCTCCGAAGAAGACCGCTGGACAGCCAAAACTGTAAGAAAACAAAGAAGTTTTTAAGAAAACCAACTGCACCAAAGTGCACATGAGCGAAGCATCACAAATAATATATATTATTTTTTAATGTATCTATTTAAGATTATATGAATAATATTAATTAATGGAATTGTAATTCATGGTAAAATATTTTAAAGAGTTCTATTATTTTATGAAGTTGCCACATTTTAGTATGTTGGATGAATTGTATTTTTATTGTACATTAGATATTTTGGGAGTTTCAATTAAAAAAATATTTTCTCCCTATAGTAATGTATTAAAAAAATGACATCTGTTGTATGTAATGGTTTGGCAAATTTACTAGATAAAAGTGTTTTTTTCTATTATATTTCTCTCCATATATTAAAATAGTTTTTGAATTTTAGAAGTTCTTTTATTTCTTATTATTTTTATTGTCTTCTAGTTTGCTCCATTTATTATTTATTTATAATTTAATAAGATTCATATTGAGCATCAGCATTAGAGAATGCTGTTGCTAGTAATTAATCACATTTGGGTCAATAGCAAAGCATCATTTCAAATTAATTGCTTGAAAGCAATGTTAATTTCATCTGGATTATTGTAAATTTTTTATAATTATGAATATTACCATAGCAATCAACATCTAATAATAATTCTAAAATATCGACTGACTAGGTGAATAATATTAGAGAAAATAAATTAAAAGTTAGAATAGCAGTCACCAAACAGGTTTTTTAAAAAGAATGCTTAGTAAGATTAAAAAAGAAGAGGTTTTGTATTTAAAATTATGCCTGATCAGAAAGAATCCCAAATAAACAATTGTCTGAGGATCTGGAGTAATGGAAAATCCTGAAAAAAAAAAAAAATGTATTTGTTATTATTGATTACTGCAGATCAAAGCCTCACTGACACTTTTTACTGGAGTATCTATCACTTGCCTTTCTTTTAACAATTCAGAAAAATTTCTGCTGATCCCAACTTATCTCAAATTAAATATACATATATGTAATAAGTTTGAAGAAAAAAGCAAATCAGTTTTACATTTATATAAAATCAATTTTCTTAAAAAAAATGTATTTTCTTTCACTTTTTAATTAATGGTGAAATGTCATGATCTTTCAATTTATATGAAAATCATTTGAAATTTTTTAAAATAAAAAATTTGAAACATAAATTGCATTCAAGATATAGGCAACATTGTTTTGATTTGCTAAGTTATTTTAGAAGCAAAAAGTAAAAGCGTTGGTGGTCGAATGGTCAGCACAGCTGCCTTACAAGCCGTTGTCCTGGGTTAGCGGGTTTGCTTCCAGGCTTATGCTATGACACATGGAAAAAAAACCCATTTGTTTAGTAATGTTTATAAAGACTATATCTCTTATTATTGTACTGTCACTGTCAGCTTCTAATGGTCATATAAACAGTATTCTGCATATTCATAACATTTTCAATATATGAAAGTAATTTATGATTCTTTTTTCTATGGTTTTTGATGCAACTTATGTTCAGATGTTGCCAATATCATTCTACATAAAGCTGCTACTCAATATAAATCCTAGAAAAAAAGCAAACAAACAAGATAATATAGAAAAAAGACAATAATAGTAAGAAAAATAAAAATTGTTAAGAGGAGATATTGGGAAATTCTGAATAGATTTTAATGTGAGAAGTACAATCAATAAATGAAAAAAAGATTATACTCAACTATTATTGTAAAAGTATATATATATTCTACACTTTTTTAAACAGTGGTAAACCTTTTCTGTTTTTCCATATAGATTTCTGAATGGATGTTGTTTTGAGCTATTATATTGTCTGAGCTTGTTGACTTACATGCCTTATATAAAATAATTTCCAAATAAAGAAATTAGATGCTGTAAAATCTTGTGATTGTTATTTCTATATGATTGCAGAAGAGGTATTTTTTTTCTACATTTGCCTTGCTCAAACAAAGTCAACAATAGTTTCATGTTGCTGAAAACATAACTGATGATATATTCTCTATGACAAGTCTCTAACAGTTTATAAATATAAACATCTTAATATTATTAACTAGTGATTTCCATTGACTCGTTATAAATCGAAAGATTTTGCGAGTATTAATGTGTAATAAATGTGGACTTAATCAGTGAAGTATTGAATAGCTTCACGCTCGCAGATCTAACCGCTTCAGCTTCACCTATTTAAATAGAAAGTAGATTGAAATAAAGAAGGTTCCCCTTTTTTCTTCCATAGCGTAAGCTTGTGGTTAAACACCTGTAGAGGTCCCTACTATCGCATTTTACACACATATTCTCGAGGTTATAGCCTCAGTAAATATTACTTAATAAGTAATGTAAATAACTTATTTAAGTTTATTCTAAATCTTAAGAATATTGAACATCATTGATCATTTATTTTATTATTATTATTACCATTCTTGAATAGAGAACTTCAAATTTCCTGCAAAAATTCAAACTATCCTGTAGAGAATTTGCCTCATATATATATCATATTTCTATAGTAATTTAAATAAATAATTCAGTTAATTTTATTGGATACTTTTTTTAAAAATTGGATTAAAAAAAAAAACTTTTTATCAATATATATATGTAAAATTATAGACAAACGTACATATAATTTGAACTAAACCAGTAACTTATTATTGGAAAAATAATTATACTACAGAATATTTTAGATAATTAGCTTAGCTGTGAATATTTTTTCATTTATATTGTCTTTATAATAAAAGTATTAATATTTCATTCTTTTTTTTTAACACTTTTTAAATGAAATTTTTAATACTGCAGATATCATTTTGAGAGTACCTCTCAAAAATCTTTTTTGTATTTTTTAAAATTGTATTTTAGAAGGCTGCTAATTTTAGAGAACCACCAATTTCAACTTGACATTTATCAACTTCCAATTGTCTTAACACTTCCAATGTCAAAGCTAAGGAAATGCTTTTCCATTGATTTTTAAGTCATTAATGTTGCTTTTCTTTAGACATGATAAATGAAAAAGTTAAAAATCACATATTGGTTAAACATTTTGTGTTTTCAGCAATGAAAGGTAATTCTAAAAATATTCATTATATTTTTGTTAAATTGATGAATGAAATTACATTGTAATGTATTCAAATACATTATACTTTATTTTGGCTAATAATTTTTTTTAAAAGGATTATTTTATTCTTTAAACTTTTAATTAATATCTTTTTAAATAAATGACCAAAATGGCACATTTTTAAAATTTTATTTATATATGTCATTAGAAAATGTGTTTGTAAATGCCTTTTTTGGTAGGAATACTTATAAAATGGTACTGTTCTACAATTATAAAAAACAATTTTTGTGAAATTTAGAAACTCTTAAGGTCAAAATACCTATAAAAATAGTTGTAGAAATAATCTTATAAAAGCTTTATGAATTTTTTTATAGGGGTTTGAACTTAGAACTGTTCAAATCAAATTTATTTCTTTTCCTATTAACTATTTATAATGTTCTAATATTTTATAAAAATTGTTTTTATAAATTTTACATTGAAATTTAATATCTATATATTATGTATAAATATATAACAAAATGTTACATATTCAAATTTAGTAAAATTCATGTTATCATTTTATTATAAAATTTTTATAAAAATATTATAAGGAAAATGCACAATATTTTTACTATATATATCCCAAATATTCTAATAAAAAACAATTGTTTTTATGAATATTATATGAAATGTAATAACTACATACTACCTGTCAGCATACAAAGCATAAAAAATTGACATTAGAAGTAATTACTCGCTGAGCTGGTTGTCTTCTTACAAGTAACACCTTTATAAAAAAGGTGGTTATTTGTTGGTATACTATTCTTCTGTCCACTGAACTCAATTGCAACGTTGTATTTTAGTAGCTCCCTCTTTCCATTTTTTATATGATTATTATTTTTTTTTTTTTTTAATGTCGAAATATTTTTCAGGCCCAAATTCATTTAATACTGGCTTAATATTATTAATATAAATAGCTTCTTTTATTTTTCTATCCCTTTTATTATTTGTAAATTGTAACATCTTTATATAATTCTTCCCAAATCCATGCCCTGTTTTTAATATATGTAAATATATCGGCAAATTTTTATCATATTTATGTTCTAATAGTCTTCTATATATTGAATTCTTTGTTTCTCCTATACAATTTACTTTTATATTATTAATTCAATACTTTTTACAATTAATTTCATATGTGGTATTTCATTATCTGAACTTTTATTATAATTATTAATATACTTATTTTGTAAAATAGTAATCATATTTTTTCTCTTTTTATTAACTAGTCTAACATTTATTACATTATTACATTTTTTATTAATTTTACCTATAACTTTATTTAAATTCTTAACTATATAGCTATTTCCTATCTTTATACCTATATAATTCATTTTATGTATATTATTATTACTTTTTTTATTATTTATATAATCTATCATATTTTGTATTAACCTAATATAAATTTATTTGGATAATCATTATTTAAAAATTCTTTTATTAAATCTACTTGTTTAACATAATCTTCTTTACTTGAACACTAATTTACTGCTCTATGAATTCTAGAATGTATTGTATTTATTTTATATTTGTATTTGAGTGTCAATTAGTTATATTATTATCTATATTACTTTTCTTATGAATTGATACTTCAATCCTATATTTCTCTTTTTCATTTGACTTATTATCTAAATATGTCAGTATATTATTCTCTTCTATTTCTACAGTAAATTTAATATTTTTATCCATCTTATTAATGTCCTCTATAAATAAATTGGTACTTTCTGATTTTGCCCCATGCCACCACTTGAGGGCACTTATTTCCAATAGTCTGAGATAATTATACAGTTGCAGGAAGTAATGTTTAATGAAAGTCGAAATAAAAAAGACCGAACAACTATTTTGTATTCTAACATTTAATTAAAGTAAAGAACAAAACAAAAAAATTACATACTAACTAATATACTGAATAATTTGGTATTTAATCAAAGAAAAAAAAAATAATAATAAAATAGGTAATTACCAACAAATTGGTAGTATGTAGCATAATCGGGAGTATTTAATGAAAGTGAAAGTAAAAAAGATGAAAACAATTTTGTATTCTAATGTTTAATTAAAGTAAAAAAAAAAAATTAAAGTAATAAAAAAAAACAGTTACACTTTGGTAATGGCTTCTAAAATTGTCACAAATCTTCTTGGGGCAATCGCCACCACATGAACTCAGGTAAATAGAAATCCAAAACAGCTTCCCCTCTGTCTTTTATTGTGCTATTTAATTAGCCCCCAAAGTCTTTCTATGTTTTGGGTATGTGCCCCAGTAAAAGGATCCACAAAATTATAACTATGATTAACTTTAAAATGTTCAAATCTTGCATTTCTTAATTCATCGATTTTATAGGCCTTCCAACAGTCAGAATAAATTGTTGATCCTTATGCTATATTTTGTTGAATGGCATCAAGTAGAATGAATGCTGCCTGACATGAAACATTGACAATAAAACATTGGTTTCTCTGCATAAACCACCCAATAACCACTGTTGTGGCAGTATTCTCCCTTGTTGGTTCTTTTGTTTTGTAAAGATATCTTCATTGACTTCTACAATTTTTCCAGGTCCTCCAAGTTTGCACGATAGCCAAATCAATAAACTTTCTTTGCACATTTCTCTTAGATAACTTTTCCAAGACCGATAGTATCTTTCCACAAATCTAATTCATGTTTTATACATTCAATTATCATAGCATTTCTACTCCAATAATAAATAAATTGGATGGCTGTTAGAAATATTATTTTAGAGCCTTCAAACCACATGTCTTTACGTAGCACTACACGGCGTTGGCAGACTTAAATTACATCGGCATTCCAGGGTTCAGCCAAAGTACAATTTCATATCTTGGTTGTTAGCGCAGACTTTTTGAGAGGGTACGTTCTGTGGCCAGTAGATCTCCAATTCTCATCATCTTGAGCATAAAAAGACAATTCAGCTTTTGCTTTTAACAAGCAAGTAATCATGTATTTGTGAAATGCATTCTGATTCGCCATAATCATTTTGTTGTATTTTTATACAATAAATTTAAAAATTTACTAGTCACAATTATGTGGTTTATTTACCTTCATTAAAGATTAGTTCCTGCAACTGTATAATTATCTCCGACTATTAGAAATAAGTGCCTTCAAGTGGTGGCATGGGGCAAAATCGAAAAATACCAATAAATCTATCTGTCTATGTTTTATTAAATATCAATAAATAATTATCTACATATTTTTTAATAAAGATTGGAGCATTATTATTCATTAACATTCATATAAATATTACTCAATATTCCACTTAATACTCCTTCTATTAGTAAACCTTTTCGTTTATAAAACCTATCATTAAACTGAAACATTATTTCTTTATTATCCTTTTTATTTCTATTAATTATATCTATTGCTTTCTCTACATTAATATTTGTATACATTGATACAACATTCATTTTAATCATTGTTAAATTATAATTACTATATTTATTTATTACATTTTTAATTTCATTTATTAAACATTATTATTTTAAATATATGATTTACAGGTAGTTGTAATTCGTTTCTTTAACACCTTATTTGCCAACCATTTAGATACTTTATCATAATATGAACTACTATCCTTAATAACTGATCTTAATGGTATACCTTCTTTAAAAATTTTAGGTGCTCCATAAATGTTAGCTACTATACGATCTTTTACCCCTAAAAATCAAATGTATTATAATCAATTATACCCTTTTTATAAAAAATCTTATTATAATAAGTCATCATTAACCATTATCAATCCACTCCAGGATGAAAGTTTCTCCACATTCAATCCATCTTCTCCAATCTTTAGCTTCTCTTCTCCACATCATCCCTGATTCAGCCATCTCACATATGGTCTCTTTCTGGGTCTTTTACAATCTCTTGGCATCCAGTTCAAGATTTCAGTTGTCCATCTATTATCATCTCTTCTAGCAATATGTCTAGCCCAACTCCACTTCAATATTTTAACTTTTTCAATGAGGTCAGTAACACCTGTTTGTTCTCTTACCCATATATTATGTTTTCGATCTCTTCTTGTTATCCCCAACATGCATCTCTCCATACTTCTTTGAGTGGTCTGAAGTCTCTGTATTACTCTTCTATTAAGTGTCCAAGTCTCAGATCCATAAGTAAGAACTGGTAAAACACATTTATTAAAAACCTTCCTTTTCAAACACATAGGCATATTTTCTTTTAGTATCAAGTTACTTCTACCAAAAGCACTCCAACCAAGTTTAATTCTATGATTAATTTCATCCATTATGTTTCCATCTGTATTAATAATCTGACCAAGGTATTTGTAACTGTTAACTTCTTCTAACTCATCATAATCAATCTTTTATTTTCATATTTTGAGAAAATCCATTAAACATTACTTCAGTCTTTTTAACATTTATCTTTAATCCTATTTTCCTACTTTCATAATCAATCTTTTATTTTCATATTTTGAGAAAATCCATTAAACATTACTTCAGTCTTTTTAACATTTATCTTTAATCCTATTTTCCTACTTTCATATGATAACAACTACATCATCTGCAAAATCTAAATGACTTAAATAATCTCCATTTTCTTTCACTCCTTTAGCTTCCCATTTTAATCCACAAAATACTTCTTGCAGCACTGCTGTAAAAAGTTTTGGAGATATGGAGTCACCCTGTCTTACATCCTTCTCAGTGTTGACTTCCCCAGTATTATTATGTAATCTAATTGTTTTATAAATATTCTTTAAAATATAACAATTTCCTATATGATCCAATGCTTTAATCACTGAAGAAATGTTTCTAGAATCAAATGCCTTTTCATAATCTACAAATCCAAAACATAATGGCAACTCATATTCATTTGTCCTTTTTATAACTTCTATCAATACCTGGATATTGATCTACTGTACTAAAACCACTTTTAAATCCAGCTTTTGTTTTCTTGGTTAGTGGAAATCCAATGTTTTCTGTAGATAAATTGTAATTAGCTTGGTAAAAATTTTGTATAAAACTGATAAAAGGCTGATAGGTGTGTAATTTCTAATAACTTCTTTATCACTTTTTTAAATATTAATATTAATACTGCATTCTTCCAATCATCTGGTACATCTGTATCATTTAGACATTTGGTATATAACTTTGCTAAAAAAAATTATATTTCTTCACCTGCTTCTTTTAATATATCAATTGTAATTCCATCATTACTTGGAACCTTTCCTTTTTTCATACATTTAATTGCATGTCTCACTTCTTCATTTAAAATTCTGGGCAATTCGGAAGATGTAATAGATATAGGAGGTACTTGTTCTTTATTACTATATAATTCTTGATAAAAGTCTTCTACCCATTTCATGATGTCATCTCTCTTTTTAGTAATAATTCCATCTTTTTTTCTTATTGCAGATATAAATTTCCTACCAATACCAAAATGATGTTTTACACTCTTGAGACTTATTATTTTCTACAGCTTTCCTTGCTAGTTCACAGTTATACTTTCTTATATCATTTTCAACTCTTTTCCACACCATTTTACAAAATTCGAGATATTCAATCCTTTTTAATGCATTATTTTTGTATATCTTTATATTCCTTCTTTTCTTCATAAATTCTCTAGTCTCGGTAGAAATTTTATTAGTCAATTGCTGCTTTTTTCTACCAGCTATCTTTGTTGCAGTTTTTAAAAGTGTATCAGTTATTTTCATATTAATTTCATTCAAATCTGAATCATGTTCACGATCTACTAATACTTGAAACCGATTTGTAAGTTCTAATTTAAATTCATTAGAATATTTCTGAAGATTAGGAATATCAACTGTAAATATTGTTTTTCTTAATAATTTTTGTCTTTCTAGTTTTGCACTAACACGTATCTTACATCTTACTATTCGATAGTCACTTCCTGTGTTAAATTTATTAAGAACATTACAATCTTGAAATATATTTTTTCTGTTAGTCAAAATATAATCCAATTCTACTGTACCTTCATTTGGATGCTTCCATGTCCATTTCCTTTTAACATTTTTCTCGAAAAAAGTATTCATAATATAAAGTTTTTCTTTTTCTGCAAACTCCACAAGTCTATATCCTCTCTCATTTCTATTACCATAACCAAAATTACTTACAGCACTTTCATCTTTCATTTGTTTACCAATTCTAGCATTAACGTCTTCCATAACAATTTTAAAATATTGTTTACTGTAGTCAAAAGCCTTTTGTACATCCATATAAAAATCTTCTACTACTTCATCACTATGAGAATTTGTTGGGGCATAAACCTGAATTATCTGCATTTGGTATCTGCTATTAAGTTGTATAACTAATCTTATCACTCTGTCCGATACACCATCAATCTCCACAATGTTGTTCTTCCACTTTTTATTTATAATGAATCCTACTCCACTTATATTTCCAATATTTGTCCCTTTATAATAGAGTAGATATCCACTTTTTAAATCAATTGTCTCTTCACCTTTTCTTCTAACTCACAAAGTCCAATAATGTCCCATTTAATATAAGACAATTCTTCAAGAATTCTTGCAATCTTCCTTCACTTGAAAGTGATCTGCAGCTGTAAGTATCTAAATAAAAAGTCATCATCAAATGGCAGCCTGGGTCCGCAATCAGGGGATTCTTAGCACCCCCCGCCTTAGGCCACCAACCGCTGCCTTGGTTGGTGACTTTACAGCCTCCTGGGAATAAGGTCCATGATTTATTTTTGTCTGTCATAATTGTATATATGTATTGGAAAAATATCATTTACACAAACATTCATTCTGCCTTATCAGGCAACTGAGAAAAAAGACCATGGTGTTTTTTGATCTTAAACTCAGAGGTAAAAAGCCAATAAACTCTCCACACTGGCTAATGCATGTTGGTGAGCAACTCATCCATGTTCGTATACTATATGAATAATCACATAGTAATAACAGCTTCAACCACATGAATGTATGGAGTGGACATTAGGAAATTTGTTCTGCTCAGTTCCTTTAAGGCCTTCAAGAGGAATCAAAGGGTCTCCTTTCAGTTAATAGCAAACTCCTTTCTGCAGCTTTATTATGGTATATACTCTTATATTCAATAATTTAGTATCATCTTTTAATTTTGCCAAATATATTATCTTTCAACATATTTATTTTTTCTATATAATCCTTTATTTATCATTACTAATTTATTCCCTTTATCTAACTTTGTAAAAACTATTTTATCCTTATTTTTATTTTTTAATATCCTTTATTTTAACATCATCATCATCCTTATTTATTCCTTTATTTTTATGTTTATTCTTTATTCTATAAATCATATTCTCTACTTCATTATTAAATTCTTCCATCCATACTTTATTTTTATTACTAATAATTTTATTACTATCTATATTCTGATACTAATAGATTTTGTAATTCTCTTCTACATATTTCTGAGCTATTTTCTCATTTAACGTTCTCAATTCTTTATCATTATATCCATATGGGCATATTTAATCCCTTTACTTATAATTTCCTTTTTTTTCCTGTTAATTCTATACAAGTCATATAAATTTTATCCTTATAATTATTCCTTTTTTTATTATGTCTAGTTTCTGTATTTTTATTTATTAATACCTTTTTTAACCTACGCAATTCTCTAAAAAAAAAATTTATTCTTCCTTAGTTATTTTCCTTGTTAGTATTGATTCAATATTTAAAATATCTCTATATAACTTTGTTTTATACTCTATTATTAATAAACACTTTTTAATATCCTCTTTTCTAATTCTTCTATAAACTTGATTTTGTTTTATCATTTTCCTATAACTATTAATTCTTATAAATTTTGGTATTATATCCAATCTTCTACATTCTTATAAAAATTTTATATTATTATTAATATTTAATTTAATAACTAATTTCCATCTTTCATTCAAATAGACTACTGTTTCTTTATTTTCCTTCTCTTTAACAGTCTATTAAATTCTTGATGTGCCTTACATGCTCCATGCATTCATTCATATATATATATCAATGTTGCTTCTTTCTTCTTATCCAACTCTATATTCAATATTCTTTATTTCCTTTATGAAGTATTATAACTTTATCTTTCTTATTGATTGATAAATATAGAATATAAAAAAGATGATATATAAAAAGGTAATAATTATTAGAGGTATATAAAGATATATGTGGGTATATAAATAATGGTTATATATATATAATGTAAAATTATACATTCATGTATATTTTTATTCATGTATTTGTATTGTGTTTGTTGTAGTTCTGAAGAAGATTGCTGAGTCAATCAAAACTGTCAGTAGTGGGTTGTAAAAAAGCATTGTAAAAAGTAATAAAAAACATAGATGATATTAATATTTTTACAGTCATTCATTGTATATTAAAACTAGTAAATCAGTATAAACAATATGTAAGAATAAGAGTTCTAATACGTAAACAATTTTATCCTCATATGAGAACTTCTTATGCAAAGATTTGTCAATAGTCAATGTCAATTTTTACTCACTATTTCAATAAACAAGTATTTGCTATAACAATCTTCAAAAAATGTCTTCCTTTTTTTTAAAGAAAAACCTGTCCATCATTTTGATATTTTTTAAACTAGTATTCATTTATCTCATTTTTATTAAAATAATTTTGTAAAACAAAACTTGTCTTCTATCATAAATGTGAATATTGATCCTCACTGATGAAAGCCACAAGCCAGAAACTAGTCTGGAGATATTGGATGAGTAGACACTAGATTTGGATTTTATGCATAAGTCTTCTGGCATCCATTGATTACTCTGGCTTGCACTGAGTGGCAATACTGTATGGAGAGTTTTGCCTGTTTTAATAACAGTTATAAGCAAGCATAGGAAATGGTGATCATGTGATGTTTATTGGCTTTATTTTATTTTTAACAAATTGGATTTGTAGTATTATCCTCATTATCATTTCTACCAACATGATTACTGAATTTAATAAAATGTTTTAAATTATTGGGGGGAAAGGGGGCATTTATACTGTGCTTATTTATTAATGGTTTGCTTAACTTTAAACTCTTTTTAAATGTGATTTCCAACATTTATAATATATTTTGAATCTGGAAATAAGTTAAATGTGTTTTTACCATAAGAAATCATTATAATTGTTTATTTTTAACATTTTTGATTAATGATGATTTTTGGTTAACCAAATTGCCCTTGTTATTTAAGTAAAATTTGTATATTCACATACATAAAATTACATTGTTATGAAAACCATTAGATTGCGATAATGACGTATTGATTTAATATTTTCATCATCATCATCGACTATTATCAATCCACTGCAAGGGTGAAGATCTCTCCAAGTTCAAACCATCTCCGATCTTTAGCTTCTCTTCTCCACATCACCCCTGCACACTTTCTTATTTAATCTATCCATCTCGCATGTGGTCTCTTTCTGGGTCTTTTACAATCTAATAATTGTACTTAGCAGCTTTTTTTACACATGGTTTTGTTTTCCTCTCAAATTATTAGGCATTTATTTTAATGATAATCAATTATTGCAGATAGAATGTTATCTAGTATATTATAGTGGAAGTAAAATAATATAAAACAGAATAAGTTGAAAGAATTGATTATATAATATAACAATATACTGAATAAATAAAAATATAACTTATACAACTTTAATATTTAAATACAAGTATAATATATATACTTAAGCTAGATGTAATTAGAGGGAATTTGAACCCAGGCTTTCAAGTTCCCATTCAGTCATCCACTCATCTTATATAACCAATACACATGATCACATACATGTGAAAAAGATAAATTATCTCCAATATATGTATTTTATGCTGAACCAGCAGTCATCAGTTGGTGCGGATCATCATCTCCCACACATATATAATCAGTGATCAGTTTATATTAAGATAGAAAATCTTCAAACTTTAAGGGACAGACTTCAATCTTCTCCAATCTCCAGCCATCCATATCATTGAAAATCTATTGATGGCATATTCAAAACCCTTGTTTGGCTATTTTGTTGTCATACCCATGTCAGTGATATGAGAGATGATGATCCGGACTAAAAGATGAGTGCTGGTTCAGCATGAAATATGTATATTGGAGATTATTTATCTTTTTCACATGTATGTGGTCATATGTATCGGTTGTATAAGATGGAGTGAATGACTTAAGGGAGCTTGAAAGTCTAGGTTTATTGCCCTTTAATTACTTATATAACTTTATATATATTACCTTATTATATGATTTTTCATTGATTTTTAATTAACCAGTTGGTGGGTCTTTAATGTAATTTAAAGGTGTCATTTTTTATAGCATCTATTTTATGTCCATATATTAAGTAGTGAAAGTATAAAGCAGATTTACCTTCTCACTTATTACTTGAATTGGTATGCTTGTACAGAGAAACACTTAAATGTAATAGTCAAAGAATATAATAATGCAATTAATAGATGGAATGATAAATCTGCTTTATGTATTCACTACTTAAGTATGGATATAAAATAAGTGCTACAAAAAATATTAAAACTTTAAATTACATTAAAGACCCAAAAAGAAGACAAATATATGAAACAGTATATTAAGCACAACTTAAATAATTGTTTAAATATTTATAAAATGAATGGAAAATTATATAAGGTGGTTTATATCAAGTTGTATAGGACATGTTTTTATTTAGCTTGCATATTGTTATGTTATTTAGTCAATCATAATTTTATCCAGTTTATTCATATTTTATTTTATTATTGATTATATTTTCATTATAGAACCCTAATTGGTTAAAATAGGTGCTTAATGTTTGAGAAGAATAAAAACTATATGCCAAAAAGGCTTTTTGTGTATTATTATTAATATATAGCTATTATAATATTTTTGTTGTTTATTATAAAACCCCAGCATAATTGACTTCTTTAACTTCCATTTTTGATCATGTTAAATGTATATAATTTGTAAATATTTTATCTTAATAATGTTACTATTTTTAAAATAAATACTAATTATTGATGCTAATTAAGAATGAAATCATTAGAATAACTAATAACAAACTATTTGAAAGGACTTGGTACACATTTTTTCTGCAAGAATGTCACTAGATGAGAATATTAATGATGAAAAAATATCATGCCTTAGTTTAATTTATTATTAGAATCTTGAGGCATTTGTGATTTGAGATTCTAATAAATGATTTTGAAGATTAAATTTATATAAACACTCTAAAGTAATTAATTATATTACCCCAAACTATCAAATTTTATGAATTGAGATAACTGGCACAAAAATATTATTATTTAAGAGTATACAAAGTAGATATATATCCCCCTGTTTTTAAAACTTTTTTAAAAATGAAATGTAAGTATATTTTAAGATAGCAAATGATTATGTTATCTGCAAAGCAGAATTATTAAAATCAATTTTAAATGGAAATTAAAGTTAACATTATAAATATAGTAGACATATTCAATATTTTAACGGCAAATAAAACTAATAAATGTATTTTATATAACAAAGCTAGAAAATTAAAGGAATTAAAACCGCTTAAAATCTACAACAAACTTTCAGATCATATCAAAAACATCTTTTGACTTACCTGGCATTTCATTAACAGTAGAAATTTTTGTGTCCATTATTAATCATAGTTTATTTGATTTAATGCACTCAAGGCGCATGTACTAAGGTTTTAGCCTTATATAAGTATTACGTGCTGACATCGTACTTAATAAGAATTAATATTTACAACTTTAAATTGATTAAAAATATTTCTAAATTTAATATCTGAATATTGACTCGTTGTAAATCGAAAAATTTAGCAAACATTAATGTTTAACAGAAATAGTGGACTTAATCAGTGAAGAATTTATTAGCTTCATGCTCCCAAATCAAAATGCTTTAGATTTGTCTATATAATTAAGAAAAATAGGTTAGAGATAAGAGGGTCTCTCTCTTATCTTTATAAAGTCGAATCTTGCGTTATGATTTGTAGAGGTCTCTCTTGCTAAAATTAAGCACTCAAGGTGCATGTACTAAGGTTTTAGCCTTATATGTGTTAGATTATTAAATAAATTTTCTCAATTCATTAGTATTTTGATATTTCTGCAGATCATCACCAATAATAATGATGCTAATGTCGATAATAGTCAAAAAACAAAGAATCAAAGGGATGTCCTAATCTAATCCTGGTGAAATCTTACTATTAAATCCATATTTTAAAGAACAATTTTTCTCATTGTTAAAGTTCTATAATAGTAAAAAAATCATTTAATTATATGCTTTTTATATAAAAGGGGAGAGATATATTGATAGAAAATAATTAAGTAAAAACTTGTATATAAAAAAATAGAAAATTTTAATTTCATAGAAGTATTAATTTGGCATGAAAATTTATGAATGGAATACATAAATGAATATTATTTTATTATATGCAGAGAATTATTATGATATATTTAAAGAATGATTCATAATTATTTATTTATTTAAACAAAGCAAAACTCTCCGTACAGTAGTGCCATCTTGTGCCAACAAGAGCAATCAATGGATGCCAGAAGGCTTGTGCATAATATGAGTAGCACTAGATATGGATTTTATGCACAAGCCTTCTGGCATCCATTGATTGCTCTTGTTGGCACAAGATGGCACTACTGTATGGAGAGTTTTGCTTTGTTTAATAACAATTATGTGCTAGTATGAGATAGTGATCATGTGATATTTATTTATTTATTGAACTATATAGTAAAAATAATCGAATGGTCTATTGCTTAAGTATTTATAGAAGTTTGAACACCAGCAGTGACAAAGCCAGGCCTTAACTCCACAGTTTACCACTGCAGAACCACATTAGTAATTACAAAATACTGATGCAAACATTTGAAGAACTGTGTAGAGTTTGATCTAATTAAAGATACCTGATTGGTTGAAATGCATTTTAAAAAACATTATGCGATATTTTTTTAATATCTGCAATTATATGTTTGAAGTCTAAGAGCAATCCCATAATTATAAAATGATCTAAAATCCAAGCATTATTATATTTTTAATATAGATCAATTTAAAATTTGTTATGTTAGTAAAATAGAAAGTACTGTTGAGCAACGAGAAGATGAGATGTTAAATCAAATGAAATATTAATAATGAGCAGTGAATTATTACCTAATTATTTATATTCCTAGTAAATACTAATTTGTATCATAAAATAACTTAGGTAATTTTCAAATTAGAGTCTCTATAGGAATGTAGAAATTCTTTTTAATATAATTTAATCTCTGCTTTATTGTAAATATTGTTTTAAGATTTTATTTAAGATATTGAGTATATCTTCTATATTTTATATATAGAGCTCACAAAATAAGCTCTTAACAAGCTTTGGGAATATTCCTAACCCTAGACCGGTTTCTGCTACTGGCGTCGTCAGTGCGGTGCTAGGATATTCATGCATTATGTTAAAAATACCAGGGCAAGCCCAGCAATTTATTTTGCAAGCTCTATATATAACATTTGTAAATATAAGTTAATTAAATTAGGTCATGTGACATCTGACTTGATTTTTTTGTAATCTTCAATATTTTTATAATGTCAGTTTTACATCTTTTAAAACAAAGTAAATATTTTGATATTTATAATGAAGATAAATGTACTCTTAAGTCAAAATTCCATTTAGATGTTCAAATGAGAAATTAGGTTTAAATTACTAAAATTTAAATATATCTTTGCTTCATATCTAGTAATATTTTCTTTTATAAATAAACAATTATGTTCTACAATATGCAAATACAATATTGTTAATCCAGTACTCTAGATTCCATAATATTCCTAGATTCAAATGATTTTTTCAGATTAAAAATAATTCACCAAGATTTCTTTATCTTCTCCCTTCCCCACTACCATTTTAAATTTCTAGGTTTTTAAACACCATCATGCTGGTGGAAATTTAAATATTAAATGTAAATAAAGATTTCATTTTTATTATGTATTGAGTGTATATTTATAGTTTTTGCAAATTTATTTTATAATCAAAAAATATATAGATTTTCTGATAGTCTTTCCCCATTACTCTTCTAGAAATATATCCATAAAAATTATTAGTTATCTGTTGCTAACTTTATATCAGCTTATTTAAAGATTATTTCTATTTCTTCATGGAAATATATTTGCACGTATCTCACTTAATCTTGTTAATTTATTTGCTTTACTATGTTTATATAAATGTATTAAAATTAAATGAAAAAAAAAAAATTTTTTTTATGTAAAACGTTAAAATATACCAAAAGAATAATCTGGCAGTTGTAAAAATTTGAAAGTTTCTTCCTCATAATTTTGTCTGAATTTAAAAATTTTTGATAGTTAGATTAATAGTATTGTATTTGCATTAGTAATTGTATAAGTTAACATATAAAAACAATTGAATCACTAAGAAATTATTTAACTTTCAAATATAAACTATTGACATTTGCATCTGAGTTGTGCACGTAGTAAAATATCCACAATATATCTATCAAGGATATGATATATAATACATAAGTAAAATTTCCTCTAATTCACAACTCAACCAGATTTAGCCAAAAAAATAAATTCTAAAGCACAAACCATGGTTTCAGTGCTACAAAGCCTCTTCTCAAGATATGCAATACATAAAATATATTTCTTATAATATTTGTGTATGACTAATTTATGAATATAAATTTTAAATTCTGATGTACATTATAATAGATAAAAATATCTTGTTGATTAATGGTGATTTTTTTTTTTATAAGGAGTTTTTATGTATGCAATGTAGTTAGACTGACTTTCATTAAAAGAGCATTATCTAAAACTTAGCTTTCTTGTGCTGTCTTCCTTCCTTTACAAAAAGAATATCAAATTTTCATAATGTATACCTTTTTATATACTATAAAATGAAATTCAAAAATAAAGTTATCAAAGGAAATAAATGTTACATTTATTTTTTAAAATAGCGTATTTAAAATTCATTTCACAATGAAAATTTATTTTTTATTTCTAAACACATTTTTGTTACTTTAGCCTTTTCTTTCAGTGATAAACATGCAAAGCTTTAACATTTAATAAAACACTGATGTCATTCCATTTTAAAATAACATCTTTATTCAGAAACAGTGGAATTTTCTATTTTTAAGCTTCCAAATGTAATAATGAATTTAAAATTTTAAAACTATTTAAAAATTTTTTTAGCATTTTGTTGTAGTTTAAAAACTTTTATAACCTCCATGATAAAGATGATATTAATCTACAAGATCATTATGCAAAAGAGATAAGTTGGTGCTGATATAGTACGTGCTCGGTGGCCATTTTAAAACACCCAAAAACACTGCTGGCACATGCAAATGATAAATGACATCGACTAGAAACACTCAGTTTTCAAAAAATTATATAGCCTAAGACACTACAATTAAAAAGGGATGAAAGAAAGTAACGTGGAAATTAAATAACCCGAGGCTCTACGCTTAAAAAAAGTGCGGGGAAAGAGAGTAACATGGGAAATTAAAGGGCCTGAGGCACTGCAATTTGTGATAAAATTTGAAGTAGTTTTTAAAATTATGCCTTCCAGGATTTTTAGTAAATTACTTCAATTTAGATTCTGAATAATATTGATCAAATAGATTTGTCTCTTTATTTTATATTATTTTATTGTAGCTGAAAATTTTTTTAAAAAAATATGTTCAATCAATTTAAAGCGAGGTTTGATATTTAAACCATTATGTCATGCTAAATCTAAACATAATGTAAAAAAGATGTATAGTTTTCTTTTAATCTCATCATATAAAATAATTGATTAGTTCTACATGATTTAATATGATAGATTAGAGAGGATTTGAACCCAGACTTTCAAGCCCCCTTCAGTCATACCCTCCATCTTATACAACCTATACATATGACCACATACCTGTGTATCAGTTGTATAAGATGGAGTTTATGGCTGAAGGGAGATCGAAAGTCATCTCTAATTACATCTAGCTTAAATATATATACTAGTATTTAAATATTATAATGATAGATTAGGCTAAAGCTGAAGAGGCCATAGACCATGGCTCCAACTTTGTTAAATCTGGTCCTCAAACTTTATTTGAACTATTGAACATTAGTCATTTGATTTTTTTAAGAGGCAAAACTCTAAACATTAGTGCCACCCAGTGTAAGCCAAAGTAATCAATGGATGCAAGATGGTTTGTGCATAAAATCTATATCTAGTGCCTACTCATTCAATATCCCCAGACTAGTTTCTAGCTTGTGGTTTTCATCAGTGAGGAGCTTTGGATCTGAGGGCATTGCCTCTAGATCTTAGGATCTAATGCAACTCTCTAGCAGCCACCTTTTATCGTTTAGTTATCTGTAAAGCTACGAGTCCAAAGTGAAAACACAATGTCTTCAATCCAAGCTCATTTTCTTGTATTGGCTATTATAAGAGCTTGTGTAAGCATAGGGAATGGTGATCATGTGACTTTTTTATTTAGAATTGATACACTTTGTAAAAAAAAAAAAAAGGTTTGCCTTTTGTGTGTGTGTAAATGTCTCAGTGACTAAATTGTATAAATAAAATATAATAAAATAATATTTATTATCTAAATGTTTCAAAAAATGTTCAATGAAGCAATTCAGTGATTTTTGGGAACTATCATGAACTACTGGTACTTTTTTTTTTCTCATATGTCATAGCATCGGCCGGGATGTGAATCCACAACCGTCTGCAACCAACTACTTGCTTGCAAGGCCGCTGCAATGACCTCCCGGCTAACAACGCTTGACAACTACTTTGACTTTCAGTAGAAATAAAGGTCAATAAAATTGACATCATCCCCACCCTTCCCACTATTATTAAAAAAAAGTTTCACATTAAAATAGTGATACAGTGCATTTATGATATCTATATTGAATATGATTTTGCATGAACATGACTGAAATAATTGTGGAATAATATAAAAAAATTTAGTGCTTCATAAACAGGAACTTTCTAGATTAGAAGTTGTTGAAATAAAACTTTTTCACAAGGTGCAATGTCAAAAAAATTAATGAATAATTATAAAATAACCATTTTTGATATTATATTAGATATTTGTATACAGAAATATTACCAAAATCACCATTTTCTTTATTTTTGCTGTAATATCTTATATAAATCCAATTTATCCAAATCACTTTGAACACTTTTTAGCAAAAACCTTTTATTGCACATATATTCACATACACCTACGTTTCGACAGTCCTGCAGTCTTTTTCAGAGCCAATTTACTTTAACCTGGCTCCGAAGAAGACTGCAGGATATATGAAACTTAGATATATGTGTACAATAAAAGATTTTTGCTCAATTTTTAAAAAGGTTAACAAATTGGCTCTGAAGAAGACTGCAGGACTGTCGAAATGTATGTGTATATATGTACAATAAAAGGTTTTGTTAAAAAATATTCAAAGTGATTTGGATAAATTGAATATTTGTATACAGTCATTATTGTGCTATTTCTGTAGTTATCCTATGACATCAATACTTTCAGAACTTAAAAAGGTTTTATTTACAACTTAAATGTAAAATTGGATGCTATCAAGGTAAATAGAATGAAGATATCATTTGCCATTTAGAAATTCAATATCTTATTTGAGATTAAGACCATAAGTCATGATAAGAAATAATCAACCATCACCCAAAACCAAAAAATTTGTCCAGATTTTGAAATAACATTGACTGTTCTTATGTCTTTAATTTCTATTCCTTTTAAGAAAACTAATTATTTCTAGAAAAATTCACAGGTGAGGAATGATTAAACACAGAATGCAATAAATTACTGGCAAAAAAATATCTATATAAAGTAATATTTAAGATATATCATATTGGCATATATCCCATTATATATCTAATAGGATTTAAATTTAATCTGCACTTTCATGTCTCCAATTAAACATAGGCTAATATTAACTCTCAGTATTATCTTTATAGTTTAATCTTTGAACCTTATCCAAACTATAATAATATCATGGCAACCTGTTGAAACCCCTAATTGGCATATTTAACCTACAGGGGTCAAACAACTCGATTTCTTCTGCTGTTTTAACCATCATTTGCTTAGCAGTTCATTGAAAATCTCAAAAGATAAAAAGATGAAGAATCTTTCTATTAGTTAAGACAAATGTAAACAACTTAAGTTGATTAAAGATTTGATTATCTTAAGAATAATTAACATAATTTAACTATTTATTTAAAAATTCACTGAACTTTGCGTTAATGAAATTTCTTTCATTATCTAAAATATTTTTAATCTAGATAATATTGATTTTCTTATATTGCTTTAATAATTACATTTTAAAATAAATTTTTAATATTAACAATGAAATGAAAATTTTTTTTTAGAAATAATTTTTAATTATAAAAATCAAAATTCTGGAAAATATGGCTAAATTTTCATTTCATTTATTTGAAATTATTAAAAAAAAGATATGGGTGACTGAAAATTTGGAGAGTGGAGAAGATTGAAGCTTAACCATTAAAGGTTGAAAATTTGCTGTCTTAATATAAACTGAGCACTGATTGAATATATGTGTGAGAGATGGTGACTTGGACCAACTGATGAGTGCAGGTTCAGCACAAAATATATATACTGGAAATCCTTTATCTTTTTCACATGTATATTGGTTGTATAAGATGCATTGGGTAGGTGTAGGGTGCTTGAAAGTCTGAATTCAAGTCTCTTTTTATTTACTAAAGAAAGTATTTTGTGTCACTTATTTACTTTTAAATTTGAAGGTAAAATTGTTAAAAGCAAAATTATAAAGAAAAGTAGTTTTTTTTTTAACTGACTTATTATTTTTTATACTATTGTATATATAAAATTTTAACTTTTATGCTTATTTAATCTATATCTTCATGTTTTTAAATAAATAGAATGTATGTGAAATTAAACATTCATATAATACAAGCTTATTAAATTAGATCATGTGACATCTGACTTGATTTTTTTTTTGTAACATAATGCAATGTGCAGTATTGTCAATATACAAATGTAAATACCATAATTTAATTATCTTATAGCACACATTAAATATTATTGGCATTATTTCTATGGTATTTGGCGTACATCATTCGTGAATTTGATCTACAGTCTATTCTTCTGAAACCAATCAATTGTAAAAAATAAAAACTTACCGTGTATTCAAATTGACTAGGGACTTTATATATGAAAACTGTGTAAACTGAATTATAGTTTTTGCATGTTTTGAAAATATGCAATTGCTGAGTTTCCAATTATTGTTCCAGTCATTTTTAGGGACTATATGTTTATATGTTCCTACATTAATTATAATACAAATATTTGTACAGTCTTTGGTGGAGATTTGCTTTTTTATAGATGATTGTTGGTTTTGTTAAGTAATATATTTTATATATATATATGATTACATAAATTGTATTTCTTATTTAATTAGATAAAATTATTATTTGGGCAATTTTTGAAGTTCAAGAGATAGTAGTAATTGCTATTATTTTTATTATATGTTTGTCTGGGGACAAAAATGTGCAAGAAAGTAGCCTAATATAGGAATTTACACATTTTCTATTTTGTTTATTAAAAGTTATATAAATTTTATTCATAATAATTACTTTTTAGGATCAAAATAACTCTTACCTATTCCAGATTATTTAGTTTTTTATCATTTTTTAGTGCTCTTGGTCAAAATCCATAAGTAATGTCTTTTTAATTAGGTCTGGAGTATTTATAGCATATACATGATTTCTTCCTTTAGACACACCATGCATATATCAATGAATACATGTTCAATTGAGAGAAGACACGAATATTGAACAGAAAGAGGGGTGGAGGTGGTCAAGTGATAGTGCTAAATAGCTTTGTACATCAGTCTAATCTGATAATCCATAATTTTGGAAACCACTAATCCATCTTGCATAATTAAAAAAATACAGAGAAATCAGGAGAATTCTCATAAACAAATATATAAAAAAATTTTTTTACAGACTTAATGTCCTTAATAGGATCGCCTAATTGGTTCAAACATCATCTTAATTTCGGTATTCGTAAATTAAAAGTTCTGGTTTGATTCCCATGCTAATATCATTGATCAAGCCATCATTTGAAGAACACAGAAGATATACCATTTGAAACATTGTATTATATGCTAATCTTACTAATATTTAAATTTATTGAAAAAGTATATATTGTACCGGATTGATATCCGATTCAATGGTTTTATTACAAAAAAATTAAAAAAAAAAACTTTTAATTTTCGTTAAGCTTCTAATGTTAAAATTTTTTTTAATTATTTAAAAAGAGTACATGTATTAAAACACATACTCATTTATATTTAAAATAGATCATTTTAATTTTTTTTGTACAGAATTGAGTTTTAAAAAAAAGTTTTCTTTCACCGCTTGTTTTTAATCAATTTAATTAAAAACAAGCAAACGTATTGATTACATTCCTGTCTCTTATTTTTATCAGTTCTAATTTAATTCTAAAAGTGGATATTTAATTTTGTGTTGTTGTTTTAGTTACAATAATCCTGGTTAGAATTCTTAAATTAGATTGAGCGGGAGATTAAGATTTACCCTGCCCTTAGGCGTAAGAATCTGGCAACAGGAAAGGTGTTCGCGGGAAATATAGCCTGATATAAATGACCCTGCAAATTTTGGGACAATAGTTTTTGCTTTTATTCTTGACTAACAAGCTGTTTCAAAGAGAGAGATTCAGTATTCCGTACCCACTTTGATTATAGCTTGCTGAGATTCATACTGTTTTGGATAACAGTTCGGACATTTAATTCCTTCTAAAAACTTGTAATTATTAATAGACTTCATTGCTTTACAAGATGTCCAAATCTATTGCTCTGAGTGTTGCCATCATCAAGATGTCTTGCTAACTTAAACAAGGATGAATCCTTGACTTCCAACTCTCTTTCAGTCATGCCATGCACATCTAGAAGAAACTGGGACCTTTATACCTCTACCTCGCCACTGTCAAAGGATCTGAAAAATGAACTAAAATAAATGTGCGCACTCTAGGTGAACTTTGCTTTACTATAAGGTAACTATTTTTGGTTGTGGTTTGCAGACCGTACTGCCGCCGCCAGAGGGCATGGCGACATCATCAACAACCGGCCTGAAAACGGCAAGTGATAAATTTTTTTACAAAACGCCTCAAAATCGACAAATAAAAATGCCTAAGGCAATATATGTACAGCAAATAAATCGAAAACTACAAATTAAAAAAAAATGCAAGAAAATGCTAAAAAATTCAAATAATAAAAACAAAAAATCATGAAAATTCTATTACGAGCTATACCCCCCCCCAAATCAAAATGTCTTCCCTTAAATCGACAAATAAAAATGCCTCAGACAATATATGTACAGCAAATAAATCGAAAACAACAAATTAAAAAAAAATGCAAGAAAATGCTAAAAAATTCAAATAATAAAAACAAAAAATCATGAAAATTCCATTACGAGCTATACCCCCCCCCCAAATCAAAAGGTCTTCCCTTAAATCGACAAATAAAAATGCCTCAGACAATATATGTACAGCAAATAAATCGAAAACAACAAATTAAAAAAAAATGCTAAAAAATTCAAATAATAAAAACAAAAAATCATGAAAATTCCATTACGAGCTATACCCCCCCCCAAATCAAAATGTCTTCCCTTAAATCGACAAATAAAAATGCCTCAGACAATATATGTACAGCAAATAAATCGAAAACAACAAATTAAAAAAAAATGCAAGAAAATGCTAAAAAATTCAAATAATAAAAACAAAAAATCATGAAAATTCCATTACGAGCTATACCCCCCCCCCAAATCAAAATGTCTTCCCTTAAATCGACAAATAAAAATGCCTCAGACAATATATGTACAGCAAATAAATCGAAAACAACAAATTAAAAAAAAATGCAAGAAAATGCTAAAAAATTCAAATAATAAAACCAAAAAACCATGAAAATTCTATCAAGAGATATACTTCCCTCTACAATCTGACAATTCACAAAACATGGCGGCCAAAAAAAGCGGGAAAATATGAAAAAATCAAATCATTTACCTTCAACATAAATATGCACCTAAGTTCATATTGAAAAGCAATTAATTGTTCTCTGGCTTTCAAATTACAGCATATGTAAATGGAGCAGTAATATTTAAATAATCAAAAAGCAATCATTACCGACCCCTCCCCACTAATCAAAACGTAATAAATGGTATCAATATTTTAAGATTATTTAAGTAACAGACCTAATAAGAATTCATAACACAGATTAATACGTAGTAATTAAATAGAATTATAGTAAGTTTAAAAGAGAAGATGGAAAAATTACCTTGTTGCATTTTTTTTTGTTCAAGAAATTGTTTATCACTGTTATATAGATTAAATCACAGATTGTAGTTTCAAAATGACTATCCCCTTCCCCCATTTAGTGACTTTTCTAAAACTAAGAACTCAACACAGATTAATACGTAGTAAGTGATTAAATATGGCAACAACGGACTAACTTTTATAAAATGTACTAAATCTTATGAATATTTAAAAAATCAAACACTATTTGCACATGTGCTGTGCATTATTTAAGTAATAGATATAACTCCTCAACACAGATTAATACAGTACATAGTAAGAAAGTTTAAAAAAGAAACTGGGAAAAATTACCTTGTTCCAAATTCGGTTCAGAGCCATTTGCACAATGATGACTCGATCATGATGTTCTGCAAAATGTAGCTTTGTTGGAAATTTCTTAACACTTCTAGCAATGATGATTCCAGCAGATTAAAAAAATTATTTAATAGAAGGTATCTACAAACACTAGCAGAGTTATTTAAATCAAGTTATGCACACACATATATAATATCCCAATTCATTTTAAAAATAATAAACAATTGTCCACTATATTCATATTATTTTCAATTATGTTTTTATTTAAACAAAGTTGCAAGTACATCTACATTTTTTGATGAGAGATGTGTAATTACAAACATGAAATCTCCCCCCCCCCTTACTGGACAGCAAAAAAAATATACCGTAAATACTTTTAAAAGAAAAGTCTTTCAACATCAAATTATTTATCTTTAAAGCAATTAATTGTTATCTGGCTTTCAAATTATGACATATGTAAATTGATCAATAATATTTAAATAATAATCAATGTAAAAAAGGAATCCACAAAATATAATTACCAAAGTCTTTTGGAACAGATTTTAACACTAGTTGTAAGAGCAAATATGGCAGAAATTAGCGGGGGAAAAAAGTTTTGAGTTAAAGTTTGCACATATCTAATGTGTATTCTTCTCCATCAAAAAATAATCTTAATTAAGTTTGTTGAAAAATAAACATCCCAACAACTTGTATTTCTAGCAGTACAAAATAATTAACACGTCAAAATAGAACAAAGCTGGTATTTCAAAAGTCTAGTTCACTTATGTTTTAATTAAATTTGTTGGCTTTGGAAATTATATTTTTGATGTAAAATCTCTATTACGTCATATTTCATTTCACAGTTTGTTCTTTCAAAATGAAAGTGCATACTATAAAAGAAGGATGACCGGTATTATTTTTGGGTATCATGATGTAATAGAGATTTTACATCAAAAATATAATTTCTAAAGCCAACAAATTTAATTAAAACATAAGTGAACTAGACTTTTGAAATACCAGCTTTGTTCTATTTTGATGTGTTAATTATTTTGTACTGCTAGAAATACAAGTTGTTGGGATAATGTTTATTTTTTGACAAACTTAATTAGGATTATTTTTTGATGGAGAAGAATACACATTAGATATGCGCAAACTTTAACTCAAAACTTTTTTTCCCCGCTAATTTCTGCCATATTTGCTCTTACTACTAGTGTTAAAATCTGTTCCAAAAGACTTTGGTAATTATGTTTTATGTATTCCTTTTTTACATTGATTATTATTTAAATATTATTGATCAATTGACATATGTCATAATTTGAAAGCCAGATAACAATTAATTGCTTTAAAGATAAATAATTTGATGTTGAAAGACTTTTCTTTTAAAAGTATTTACGGTATATTTTTTTGCTGTCAAGTAAGGGGAGGGGGAGAGAAGATTTCATGTTTGTAATTACACATCTCTCATTAAAAAATGTAGATGCACTGGCAACTTTGTTTAAATAAAAACATAATTGAAAATAATATGAATATAGTGGGCAATTGTTTATTATTTTTAAAATGAATTGGGATATTATATATGTGTGTGCATAACTTGATTTAAATAACTCTGCTAGTGTTTGTAGATACCTTCTATTAAATAATTTTTTTAATCTGCTGGAATCATCATTGCTAGAAGTGTTAAGAAATTTACCAACAAAGCTACATTTTGCAGAACATCATGATCGAGTCATCATTGTGCAAATGGCTCTGAACCGAATTTGGAACAAGGTAATTTTTCCCACTTTCTTTTTTAAACTTGCTTACTATGTACTGTATTAATCTGTGTTGAGGAGTTATATCTATTACTTAAATAATGCACAGCACATGTGCAAATAGTGTTTGATTTTAGTCCGTTGTTGCCATATTTAATCACTTACTACGTATTAATCTGTGTTATGAGTTCTTAGTTTTAGAAAAGTCACTAAATGGGGGAAGGGGGGATAGTCATTTTGAAACTACAATCTGTGAATTAATCTATATAACAGTGAAAAACAATTTCTTGAACAAAAAAAAATGCAACAAGGTAATTTTTCCATCTTCTCTTTTAAACCTACTATAATTCTATTTAATTACTTACTACGTATTAATCTGTATTATGAATTCTTATTAGGTCTGTTACTTAAATAATCTTAAAATATTGATACCATTTATTACGTTTTGATTAGTGGGGAGGGGTCGGTAATGATTGCTTTTTGATTATTTAAATATTACTGCTCCATTTACATATGCTGTAATTTGAAAGCCAGAGAACAATTAATTGCTTTTCAATATGAACTTAGGTGCATATTTATGTTGAAGGTAAATGATTTGATTTTTTCATATTTTCCCGCTTTTTTTGGACGCCATGTTTTGTGAATTGTCAGATTGTAGAGGGAGGTATATCTCTTGATAGAATTTTCATGGTTTTTTGGTTTTATTATTTGAATTTTTTAGCATTTTCTTGCATTTTTTTTTAATTTGTTGTTTTCGATTTATTTGCTGTACATATATTGTCTGAGGCATTTTTATTTGTCGATTTAAGGGAAGACATTTTGATTGGGGGGGGGTATAGCTCGTAATGGAATTTTCATGATTTTTTGTTTTTATTATTTGAATTTTTTAGCATTTTCTTGCATTTTTTTTTAATTTGTAGTTTTTGATTTATTTGCTGTACATATATTGCCTTAGGCATTTTTATTTGTCGATTTTGAGGCGTTTTTTTGATTTGGGGGGTATAGCTCGTAATGGAATTTTCATGATTTTTTGTTTTTATTATTTGAATTTTTTAGCATTTTCTTGCATTTTTTTTTAATTTGTAGTTTTCGATTTATTTGCTGTACATATATTGCCTTAGGCGTTTTTATTTGTCGATTTTGAGGCGTTTTTTTTTATTTGGGGCGGGAGGTATAGCTCGTAATGGAATTTTCATGATTTTTTGTTTTTATTATTTGAATTTTTTAGCATTTTTTTTTAATTTGTAGTTTTCGATTTATTTGCTGTACATATATTGCCTTAGGCGTTTTTATTTGTCGATTTTGAGGCGTTTTTTTTTATTTGGGGCGGGAGGTATAGCTCGTAATGGAATTTTCATGATTTTTTGTTTTTATTATTTGAATTTTTTAGCATTTTCTTGCATTTTTTTTTAATTTGTAGTTTTCGATTTATTTGCTGTACATATATTGCCTTAGGCATTTTTATTTGTCGATTTTGAGGCGTTTTGTAAAAAAATTTATCACTTGCCATTTTCAGGCCGGTTGTTGATGATGTCTCCGCGCCCTCTGGCGGCGGCAGTACGGTCTGCAAACCACGACCCTATTTTCTTTATCCTAGCCAGGGTAAATTCTTTTAGTTAAATCTTCGCTCAATCTTAAACATAAATCCGTATTCATAATTAATATTTAACCTCATATTTAATATTTATTGTGTTTTTTTATTGTATTTTGTAGTGTGTCTTGGAATTTTACTTTTAAGATTCCAAGTTCGCTTTCAATTTTGTTTATTGGAGGGTTACTAGTGAATTTGTATTTTTATGCCTAACTTTTTTTTTTGGTACTTGTGTATAATTCAACCGATGACGTATTACCCCGAAGGCATATCAGTCTAACTTGCGATTTTTAAGATAACGTCTCCAAGTGATCTGCGGACACATGTAATCGCTAAAATGTGGCCGTAGATCACGTGAACATGGTACGTTAAAATCGCAAGATTAGACTGATATGCCTTCGGGGTAATACGTCATCGGTTGAATTATACACAAGATAAAAAAGAAAAGAAAATGGCAAAAAATATAACAATTTAACAAAAAATGTACATATTCCACGCTTCTTGACAGGCAGGCAGAAAACGGACACCACCATGTTTCTTGGTCCTGGGAAAAAAAAATACAAGAAAAAGCACAAATTATTGAAAATGTACATGGAAAAAAAAATACAAGAAAAAGCACAAATTATTGAAAATGTACATGCACGAAATACAAAATAAGGTCAATACAAAATATAAAAACTAAAAATGATTGAAAATTTACATGCATGAAAACCACTGCTAATTTTAAAACCTACTGTATATTGGCATTATATTTAAAAAATTGTTGAAAATTATTTACAAATTAAACATAATTAAGTGGAAGTTTGCCGTACTTTTTTTACAAATTAAACATAATTAAGTGGAAGTTTGTCGTACTTTTATATACATTTTCTAATTTTAAAACCTAAAAATTGTTTGTAAATTTAAACAAAAAAAAACAGATACCCGAATTAATGAGAAATATTAACAAAAATTGTTTGTAAATTTTAAAAAAAAAAAGCAGATAAAAAACACTTTACCTGAAAAAAAAATACAAGAAAAAGCACAAATTATTGAAAATGTACATGCATGAAATACAAAATAAGGTCAATACAAAATATAAAAACAAAAAATTATTGGAAATTGACATGCATGAAAACCACCGCTAATTTTAAAACCTACTGTATAAGTTTGCCATACTTTTATATACATTTTCTAATTTTAAAACCTAAAAATTGTTTGTAAATTTAAAAAAAAAAAAAACAGATAAAACACTTTACCCGAATTAATGACAAATATTAACAAAAATTATTTGTAAATTTTAAAAAAAAAGCAGATAAAAAACACTTCACCTGAATTAATGCGAAATGTGGCATTAATGGCGGTCTTTTACAAAATGTCTTATCACATGTACTTTAATGGCGATCATATGCTGTACTTTTACATACATTTGCTAATTTTAAAAACATACTGCATATTGCTATTTTGAGTCAAAAAATTATTGAAAATTATTTACAAATTAAATGTAATTCAGTGGAAGTTTCATAACTGAAGAAATATTAAAAAAAAATTTAATTTTAAAACCTACTGTATAAGTTTGCCGTACTTTTATATACATTTTCTAATTTTAAAACCTAAAAATTGTTTGTAAATTTTAAAAAAAAAACAAACAGATAAAACACTTTACCCGAATTAATGACAAATATTAACAAAAATTATTTGTAAATTTTAAAAAAAAAGGAGATAAAAAACACTTTACCTGAATTAATGCGAAATGTGGCATTAATGGTGGTCTTTTACAAAATGTCTTATCACATGTTGTACTTTAATGGCGATCATATGTTGTACTTTTACATACATTTGCTAATTTTAAAAACCTACTGCATATTGCTATTTTGAGTCAAAAAATTATTGAAAATTATTTACAAATTAATCGTAATTCAGTGGAAGTTTCATAATTGAAGAAATATTAAAAAAAAAATTTTCTAAATTTAACAAAAAAAAAATTTCTGCGAATGTAGCACAGAAATTGTTTGTGCATTTAGAATAAAGATTTAATGTGAATATGGCATTAATGGCAAATTTAAGAAAAACATGCATTTGGATTACTTATTGTCTATATTCAATAATATAATTATTTCTAAAAGTATAATTATTAGGAAAAAAATGTAAATTACTTACAAATATCGTTCACTGCGGAGGACTGAATTGGGATATATGTTCCAAAATCGCAGCGAAAGGATCAGCTTTATACGACTGCCTCCACATAAACTCACTCAAATATGAGTCCAGGTGCTGACATGCTGTCCCTCTGTTTTTTATTACGCCATTTGACCAAACTCCACAACCTTTCAACATTTTGTGTATGTACGCCACTTGTGGGGTCTACGAAGTTGTACGTGTGATTAACATGATGGTGTTCGTATCCAGCCTCAACTAACTCTTCGCTCTTATATCCCTTCCAGCAATCGCTGTAGATAGTTGAGCCTTCCTGTACATTTTGCAAAATTTCTTGCATGAGAGTAGACGCACTTCTATCTCTAATGGCTACGATAAAACATTCCTCAGTCTGTCTGCATATGCCACCGAATAGCCATTGCTGTGGTAGGACTCTTCCGGCATTGTTCTTCTGTTTTGAGAAAAGGCTTTCGTCGATTTCAACGATTGTGTCCAGACCTCCGATTTTCCGCCTTTCATTTCTTAACAATCTCCATGTACAAACTTCGCGGAAATAGTTGTTCCAATCAATAACAGTTTTGTTCGAAATATTCAATTCCTCCGCACAAAATGTTATGGATGTATAGCGGTCACGAAAGTCATTTTGGAGCCAACGAACCACGTGCCTTTTCTCATGGCGATTTGCGATAAACAATCTTTCAAGTTGCATCACCATTGTTTGACAGAATTGGGTCCCGAATTGTGAACATACTTTTTCATTTCATGCCCATTTTCACACATTTTCCTTTTGGGGAGAAGTCCATGGTCTTGTAAGAAGATGATCACTTCTTTCTCCGTACTTGGCAAATTAAATAAGGTTGTTGGAGCTTCACCCATCATAAACGCAAATAACGCAAACATCACAAAGTAGAAGAGCTCAAAAAAGTCACTGTGATGCCGTGGACAGCAAAATCACAATAGACAGAAAAATAAAAAAATTTCCCAAACCTCTCTCTGAATTTTAAATCTCGCGGGTGGAAAAAAAAAATGGCCCTCTGTTGGATTAATCACACCAATCACTTGGTTACCACGACAATGTTGTCATACAAAAAACGTCAATGTCTACCGGAAGGGAATTCGGTAAGTGAAAAACATCATCGGTTGAATTATACACAAGTACCCTTTTTTTTAATGCTTTAGCAGTCTTGTATATTTTTAATTGCTCACTTGTAATTATTTTATTATCCCTTAATTGATTTTAAATACTGTGTTTGCGCTTTTGCAAACCACAAAATCTTTTGGCTGGTGACTTCTCATATTGTCCTAGTTTTCTGTATGTGGAGATCTTGTTTCTTCTTTTCTTATGTCTCGGAATTCGGAAACTGGAATTGTTTTTTTTTCTTTGTAATTTTATAAGTCACCAGCAGGAAGATAATTTTTATCCCTTTGTAAATTACAGGTGAAAGATAGTTTCGTTCTGCTAAAGTATTTAATGCTTTAAGATTTTCTGCTCATATGCACTCTCCGATAAGCTGACTTATATAAATTTAGGAACGTTTACATTTAGCTTTCTAGATTTATTTTTGTATTTACGTGTGGCTTTAAATTTATCAGAGTGTGTATGTATTCAGAACTTGTTTTGTAAGTTTATTTTTAATTATAATTATTTTGCTTCCTTGAAATGCTGGGCAGACATAACTGCTTTTCTAATTATTTGCTTGTCTCCTATTGAGATCTTTAATTATTATTCTTACATTAGTTTTCGCCAATCATTTGGTTGGGGATTCGCCAGTTTTAATTGTTTGTTTTCCTTTCATTCTAAATCATATTTTTTTGTATATGACGTTCTTTGTCCCGACGCATTTTCCGGGCCTAACAAAGCTCGCTGGTGCTGGTATCATTTATTTATTTCAAGATTTCATATCTGTGAATGGGAAAACCAATGTTTCGGTGAATTCTCTGCTGAAAGAAATTTGCTCCCTCTCTTTATAATTCGCTATTAGAAGATCAGTCTGTCTGCCAGAGCATTGCATTTTCATCTTTCTGGTACATGCCTGATATAACCCTACTTGTTATCATATATACTTTTTTTTATAAGTTATTTTTCTCTTAAATAAAATTTTTAAAATATGTTTAAACTTAATTTGGCTGACGTTTGTCTTAGTGCTTTTATTTCTCAATTGTCTATACAATATTTAAGATTTCTTGTTTCTCCCTGAGTTTAGTTGGTGCAAACCATCATCATCATCCATTCTGATAACAGTAAATAAATTTTTCCATGTGATGTGATGTACTGTAGCTTCTTTTTAAATGAAGTCAAGAATCTCTCAGCAATTATACCAAGAGAAACTTGTTAGCTACTTAATTTTACATTCCCCAGTCTAAGTTTTCCCATACTCTGCTCCATCCCATTTCCACAACATAATCTTTGTCAACTCTACAGCCTTTATATCTAAATCCCCTTTTTCCAAACCCAGCATAAATGCCAATAATCTACTTTCTATATAATCACTTTTTTCATATTTATTTCCACAACATAATCTTTGTCAACTCTACAGCCTTTATATCTAAATCCCCTTTTTCCAAACCCAGCATAAATGCCAATAATCTACTTTCTATATAATCACTTTTTTCATATTTATTTTTCCATAATTTCATTATATGTGCCCTTTCTGTACTCAAGCATTTCTTTTCAATTAACAGATGCCTAATATTTTCTATTCCTTCTTTACATAATTTACAGACTAAATCACCCATATTTTTCCATTTACATGTATATTCTCTTGTTTATAAAGATCCTGTTTGAGCCTTAAACAATAAACTACTTTCCTTACTATTATCATATATTAACTCGCACTTCATATTCTATTTATTTCTATATATATTTAAACTCTTTTTATTCTCCATACTAGTTCTCCATCTCTCTAACTCTATTCTTTATTAATAAATCTATTCTTTTATCCCATTCCTTACCACTATAACTCAACAATCCTCCTAACACAATCATCCCATCTTTTGTACAAATATACTGATATAAATTCTTTATCCAAATCTTTTGTATACCGTATTGCCTTTCTCACCCATCTTGTTGCCTGCCCTTTACTCATAACCCAATTAAACACTATTTTGGCTATTCCTTTATTATCCATAAACTGCAATCTACCAAACATTTTCATTTTACTTTTTGCATCTCTCATATGAAAACTTGACCATCCCATTTCTCCTTGAATTGCCTCCCTTGCTGTCCATACATCTGCATCCAATGCATGTCTTCCTACTTCCCTTTGAACTTTTTCTAAATAATTTAATACCCCATTACTAACATATAATGCATCATTACCATATGTTAACCCTGCTACTGCGCCCTCTGTGATCAGGGTACATTGAGTGTCCGGTACAATATAAAGTTTGAATTTTTCTAAAGATAATATAGAGAAGGAATAAACCTCTGGTCATGCACTTTTTACAAATTTACAAGTAGAATTCATTGTTATGTAAGTCAACCTTTACTCACCGTGATGAAATCAGAACTTTAACCTATTATATGCCTGAATTAAACTGATGCTTATGGGTGAGTGCATGTAAATTTGTAAAGAGCGCATGACCAGAGCTTTATTCCTTTTCTCTATATTACATACATAATCAATGCTATATAGACTATTTATTAAACTAGAAAATGGAAATAGTCCAATGTATATATATTTTTATATGTGTGTTTCTTAGTTATTATTGAATCATTCTTTGGAGTTCACTTATATCTATTATCACTCCTATTATAATAAAATGTTTGAAACGTAAATAAAATATTAAATTTATGACATAAGTGACAAGGAGTATCAATTATGGCAGATATGGAATCCAATATCAAAATAATTCAGAGATAAGAAAAATAAATAACTTAAGTATTTAAAAAAGATGGCAAAATAGTTTAATGAAGATTTCTTAACTGATTATATTATTAAGCCATAAAGGGAAAAAAATGTTAAAAAGGTAAACATGAATTTGCCTTGGATTGACAAAGATTATTAGGTCTTTATTGAAGAATCTGAATTTGTGTTGACATTAAAATATCCATTGGCAAGCATTACAGGATTTAAAACATTTAAAAAATAAATATCCCTTACTATTGACTACTTAGGAATTAATTCATACGTCATAAGAATTTTTTGCCACTGTTCAAATATGGGAAAAGGATTAGGTACTAACAAATCAAAAAACAAAATAGATTATTTTTTATAATTGCCATGCCATTTTTATTCACATTAAGAAGCAGTGAATATCAATATGTTTAGCAGATATCTCACTGCAAATTTTCTTAGTTCTGGAAATTATTCATGATAATAATCGCCAGAAATTAATCATTTCAACATTGAGTATTAAAAGTACTTCAAATTTTTATTTTCAAAAATGAATTTATCTTTTAAGTCAGTGGTCTTCAACCTTTTCACACCTGCGGACCGGTAAAAATAGGGATAATGTTTCGCGGCCCGGCAAAGATAAGAATAAGGTTTCGCGGACTGACAGAAGTCTATAGATAAATTTTCTTAAAGATGTAAACTGCTTAGCTTTAGATGAGCATAATTGTTATAACTGATCAAAACAACGTTAAATATAGACGATGAAATTATATATATATGGAGTTTGTATAATAAAAAACTTTTTTTTAATTTTGAATTTTTTTAGAAAAGTAATAAAAAATTTAATTCTACCCCCCCCCCCCCCATAAACATCTGTGATAACTAGAAAAACAAATTAATTTATGTATGATTGATTAGATTTTGTTTTTGTTCTGTTTCTTTTTTTTTTAATTAGGTAAAAATGAGATGAAAAAATAAATAAAAATTGTTTATATTAATTAAAAGTTTAAACTCTTATTATTTTGTTATTACAAACTTTCCTGCAGCCCAGCAGAAAACTTCTGCGGCCCAGCACCGGTCCGCTGACCAAGAGTTGAAGGTCACTGTTTTAAATCACTTCATTAAGTGAAATGGGGTTTATAAATGAGTGTATGCAATTTCCGTCTGTGAAAATAATATCAAGTGATTCTTGAAGTAATCAGATTTTTTAAATGTTATGTCTTCAGCACAAGAGCAGAAACTGGATCAAATTCTTGTTTTCTAATCGAGAAGTGAACATGTTTAATTTCATCTTGAAGACAATGATATACCATTTACCAAGCTAGGAAACAATTTGGATGCAGACTTAGATTTACACCAATGAGGTGATTGGCTATATCAACATGGAATACTAAATTAAATAGCCAATTAGTATCATGTAAAAAGAGCTTTCTCCTCTAGTAGCTCTTTTTTTTTAAAAAAAAGTCATAAAAAGAATTGTTACTTCCAGAATAGATCTTAATGGTTTCAGTACACTTCACTGATGTACTCATAAATCTAACGTTTCACAATTTTATCTATTAAATCATTTTTTCTAATTGCAATTGCACATTTTATAATCATGAATATTACTTTCTGCTTGTTTAATGTTTTTCCACATAAGGATTTTTGTAATGAATAATTTACTTCGCTAATTGATCGTAATACTTATAATATGCTTTAAACGTATATAGGTGAAATTAATAAAAAATTTCACAAATAACGTTTAGCTTGGTGCTTTCGGAAAGCGCTAAGCTAAACGTTATTTATGAAAATTTTTATTAACTTCACCTATATACATTTAAAGCGTATAAGTATAAGGATTTTTAATGTATGGTGCCTAACATTTTACTAGAAGTTCTCTAATAAAGCTGTAATCCCAATGATCTTACCAATCATTGATGGAACTCTGGCAGTACAAACACTGATGAGTTTATTCAAACTCCAATGTAGTTGTATATTTTGACATGATTTTGCTTTATATCATGTCTGATTTTTTGATTTTCCATGAAATGGCTCAAGATATAAAAGCTCCTCAAAGACTCTAAAATTATCATCAATTTTCCTTATAAAAATTCTCAGTCGTGGTAAATCACATATATCATCAAATTTGTCACGAGTTAAAGAAAACATGTAAGCATGAGCAAGGTTGTTTAATTGCTCAAACATACCGTGAGAAAATTTCATTATATCTCATTATCATTTGTCTTGGCAGGGCAACTTCATCTACTTTCTGGCAGTATTTTTATCACCAAGACCATTTTGTAGATTTAAATACACGAGTTAACAATTTTTTCTCACACCCAAGCAATAGCTTTTATTTTCTTTCCATTTTAGTCCGAATTATGATTTATAATGTTTTCTATTATGTAAAAATATGTTTTCACAACCAATGCACCACAGTTTTCCCACAAATTATGAATCTCTGCTTCTTATCATTTGCCACTTTCCTTTCATTCATTTTCTTTTACATCAATTGCAAAATGAAAGTTACAAATTATTGAGAACTTCTTCCGGATTGTGCATTTCTAGACGTGCTTTTTTTTTTTTTAATTGGCTGCTTTAACAAAAAAAATTTTTAATTTAATGTAAATTGAACATGAGAACTTCTTCCGGATTGTGCATTTCTAGACGTGCTTTTTTTTTTTTTAATTGGCTGCTTTAACAAAAAAAATTTTTAATTTAATGTAAATTGAACAAAAGATTTTAATATTATATAAATAAATGTGAGAAATGTACCTCACCTGAAAGGCCGTCATTTCAACTTCAATTATACGCTATTCAAAACTAAATGTAAATACGGTACTATAGCATCTATTTTTTCCCTCTCACTAAATATCGCATTTTAAACATGAATTTATGTACTGTAATCACATTTTTTTCATGATATAAATACTATACCTATTTAGTTCTGTACTGTATTTAAAAGCATATGCATGGAATTTTTCCAGAGCAGTTTTTATTATGGCAGAATTATTTCCTTTGCATGAAATATGTTTGGTGATAAACATTACAGATTATTAAATATATCACATGACCACCATTTCTTATGCTTGCTCACAACTGTTATTAAACAGGCAAAACTCTCTATACATATTGCCACTCAATGTGAGCTAGAGTAATCAATGGATGCCAGAAGGCTTGTGCATAAAATCCCCATCTAGTAACTACTCATCCAATATCCCCAGACTAGTTTCTGACTTATGGCCTTCGTCAGTGATGAGCCTTAGATCTGGGAAAATATTATAGTTTTGTAGTTAAGTAGAGATAAAAGGTGGCTGCTGGAGGGTTGCATTAGATTCTAAGATCTAGGTGCAGTGCTCCTAGACACAAGGCTCCTCACTGACGAAGGCCACAAGCAGAAACTAGTCTGGGGATATTGGATGAATAGTGACTAGATGGGGATTTTATGCACAAGCCTTCTGGCATTCATTGATTACTCTGGCTTGCATTGAGTGCCAATATGTATAGAGAGTTGTGCCTGTTTTATTTATTAAATATAAGTGCCTGTTTTATTTATTAAATATAAAGGGTGGAATTATTTCCTTTGTATAAAATATTCTAATATAAATTATGGTTTAGTTAGATAAAGTTATTTATTTATTTCAATTGGTTACTTTAGCAAATTTTTTTTAAAGATTTAACTTAACTAAACACTTGGCCTGAAAAATCATAGTTACCTGATACATTTGATATGTGAATTTGACAGGGTTACAGTTTATTAATGAAGAAATTACTTCTTCACATATTGTGAATTTGACAGTATTATGAAGAAATGTAATCTTTTTTAATTATTTGTCAATTTGATACATGACAGCCTTATGGAAAAACATACATTCTCAGGAAACACGTGATAGCCTTATAGACAAACATTAACATGGATTTTATATATGTAGATTTTAAAAAGTTCAAATTAACATAAAATGAATCAGAAATAAATTAAAAAATGTGTTTAATATTTAAATGCAATTATGTTGTCTATGCTGAACAATGTAATTTGAAGGGATTTGAACTCAAGTTTCAAGCTCCCCACAGCCATCCACTCCATCTTATACAACCGATACACATGAGACCACACATGTGAAAATCATTTACCTTTTTAACCTGTGGTCACATATAGTGTATCTGTTGTGTAAGATGGAATGGATGGCTGTGGGGAGCTTGGAAATCTGAGTTCAAATCCCTTCTAATTAAAGAAATGTTTATCTACAATATTTTTTTTTTCACTTGTTTCATGACAAAAAAAAAAGAAATATTATAAAGACTGATTCTGTAAAAATTAATTTAAAATTAACCTCATTTTATATATATTGTACCGTTTATTTATATGGTACAAATATATTGGCATTTGGTAAAAGCTAAAAAAAAAAAGTAAATTTAGATTTTTTTATTGGTATAATCGTTTTTAAAAAACGTACAATGAAAGCTAAAATTGTCTTTCGTATTTTTTTTATATGTAATTAAAAATAAAAAGTAGAAATTGGAGAGAACAAAAGACACGCAGATAAATTAAAAGAATTCCAAAAGTAAAAAGATAAGCTAAAAGAAAAATATTTTGGCTAATTAAAGATGGCCGAAAGATTTGCTAAAAAAAGAGAACTTTGTAATTGAAAAATGAGTAAAGACTACAAGATTATGAATCTAAATGCCATGATAATAACATGTGCAGAAGTCTGAAAACTGGGCCTCTAATATAAAAGGCAGAGACCAGTTTGATGAACGTCTTGTTTCATTTGTTTCTCTATAGTTAGTCCTGGATAACAAGAATATATCCAGGATTGCTCTATGCTGAAATAATTCGGCATGTCGGAGTGAACTGGAACTTCTGCAGACATCGTGCCTGAAGATGTACACCAGAAAAGCCTTTGTGACCAACTAGGAGAATAGAACACGATCAATTAATAATCAATGGCCGAGCTCATTCTAACCCAAAAAACTATGCATAGTTATGTACTACTTTCTCGCTAAATTACCGGTAAACTATGACTATTATTCCCGATTATGACTAAAGATTATGACTAAATTGTCGGCAAACCATCTTAAAAGTATACGTATAATAGGGCCCCGATATGGACTTTAATTTTAGTGATCAAGAGACTCTTATTTAATCAAGAACTTAATTTATTTTGTTTAACGGTTATTTATTTTATTAATTGCTTCATGTTTGGATTAGTGTGTGTTCTCTCCAGTTTATTTAATTCGCAATTTAACTTAAACAGATTTTTAATCTGTTAGAATAAAAATATTTCTAATAGCAATTTTCATTTGTACATTATTAATAATATTTATTAGTGTTTATTATTAAATTTATTATTAGTTTAGTAAGATTTAAAAACGTAATTTACCTTTGCCAATATGTTTTGAATAAGCTCCAGGAATAATAATCTTAAAAAAATATTTCTCCTTATGGTATGATGTAATACCGATTCGTTTAAAAAAACATTTTTCTTCTTAATTTGCGATAGTTATTTGACAGATTTCAGCAGGTTCTTTTACAGAATCCTGGTGCCCTGATCAAATAAATTAAAAGCTGATTTCATTGATGGCGTAATTCGCAACAATTACTAGGTAGAGTTGATCAGGAAATATGTTTTTTTGAAATAAAAAAATAAACCTTTTTCTTCTTTTTGACATAACTTGATCAACTCGCGCATTTTATAATGCGTATAGAGGCCTAGCAAGACAGAAAACGTTACAATACATTTAAATTAAATGCATTATTTTTGGAAGAATCTGTCTTCACATCATTTGTACTAAGGTTTAAAATATGTGTAAGTAAAATCAAAATACATTTACAGTTTTATTAACAGATAATTTTGCACTATTGTATATTTATATACAGGTTAAAGTTTATGATAATGTTTTTACTGTTTCATAGTGAACTGTTATTTTTACATAAAATGTTCAAAATGAAACACCCAGGCTTATTATATACCTGTGTCTATATATGTAATATATAGGGTATATGAGCACAGACTTTCACATGACTCTCCACACTATCTCATAACACTGATACACTTGAACACATATATGTTGAAAAGATAAATAATCACCATTCATGCTAAACCAGGAATCATCAGTTGGTCCAGATTACCATCGCTACACATATATGCTATAAGTGCTCAGATATATATTAAGATAGCCAAACCTCATACTTTAATGAACAGACTTCAATCTATCTATTCTACACTCCACTTCTTCAACTGTCCATCCACTTGAAAATCTGATGATGGAGTGCTCAAAGGCCACCCTGAGGCTGAGATTTTTGTCACACCCATGTTGACCTAAGGTCAATCTGACCCCTCATGTACAGGACATAATCCATTTAATACATATACAAGGGATGGGAAGACATCTCTACTATGTAGTAACTGAAACTCACAGGCTTATTATATAACTGTGTCTATATATGTAATATATAGGGTATATGAGCACAGACTTTCACACGTCTCACCACTCTCCACACTATCTCATAACACTGATACACTTGAACACATATGTTGAAAAGATAAATAATCGCCAATATAGATATTTCATGCTAAACCAGCAATCATCAGTTGGTCCAGATTGCCATCTCTATACATATATGCTATAAGTGCTCAGATATATATTAAGATAGCCAAACCTCATACTTTAATGGACAGACTTCAATCTATCTACTCCAATTCTTCAACCGTCCATTCAATTGAAAATCTGATGTTCGAATGCTCAAAGGCCGCGATTCATATACCCTCTATATTACATATATAGACACAGGTATACAATAAGCCTGTGTGTTTCAGTTATTACATAGTAGAGATGTCTGCCCATCCATTGTATATGTATTAAATGGATTATATCCTGTACATGAGGGGTCAGATAGACCTTAAGTCAACATGGGTGTGACAAGAATCTCGGCCTCAGGGTGGCCTTTGAGCATTCCATCATCAGATTTTCAATTGGATGGACAGTTGAAGAGTTGGAGTGTGGAGTAGATTGAAGCCTGTCCATTAAAGTATGAGGTTTGGCTATCTTAATATATATCTGAGCACTTATAACATATATGTGTAGAGATGGTAATCTGGACCAACTGATGATTGCTGGTTTAGCATGAAATACCTATATTGGTGATTATTTATTTTTTCAACATATATGTGTTTCAAGTATATCAGTGTTATGAGATAATGTGGAGAGTGGTGAATCGTGTGAAAGTCTGTGCTCATATACCCTATATCAGTGGTCTTCAACCACCGGTCCGCGGCCCGATGCCGGGTCGTAGAAGTTTTTTGCTGGTCCGCGCTAGACTGGTAAGAAAGTTTTAATAACAAAATAGTAAGATTTTAAACTTTTAATTAATATAACCAATTTTTATTTATTTTTTCATCGCATTTTTACCTGATTAAAAAAAAAGAAACAGAAAAAAATCTAATCAGTCATACATAAATTAATTTGTTTTTCTAGTTATCACAGATATTTATGGGGGGGGGGGATAGAATTAAATTTTTTATTACTTTTCTAAAAAAATTCAAAATTAAAAAAAAAAAAAGTTTTTTATTATACAAACTCCATATATATATAACTTCATCTAAGGCTAAGCTGTTTACATCTTTAAGAAAATTTATCTATAGACTTCTGCTGGTCCATGAAACCTTATCCTTATTTTTGCCAGTCTGCGAAACCTTATCCTTATTTTTACCGGTCCGCAGGTGTGAAAAGGTTGAAGACCATTGCCTTATATATTATAAAATGTTCAAAATATACGATTTATTTTGGATCTATGCTAACGGGTTAAAAAATTTTACTGTCAGAAATTATTGTAATTTGTTTTTTTTATATTAGATTTTTTATCTATGTGTTTCTAAGAATAACTGTTCTCATTATTTAGGTAAAAGATTTATTGAAAATGGCTACAAATGTTTTTGAGTTTGCAAAAAGTGTTTTATTTGTGAAATAGCTCCTGTAAGGATATCTTTACTTACAATTTAAACTTATCACTTACTACCAAATCTAAATCATTTTTTTATAACCAACTAAATATATATTTTTAGTTATAAATATATATAAACCCATATATATATAATTTTACAAGACAATTATGTAATCAGTGTTAAAATTTTCTTATCATAATAGAAAATTTAACCTTGCTTATTTAAGTAAAAGATCAAAACATAAAACGAAAAATATAAGTTTATGAATAGTAAACACATTATTATTTTTCCTTAAAATACATATATATAAAACTTAAAGGTTAAACTATAAAACGTTTATAACGAAAGTCAATTCAAATAAATAGTCTAAGTTGTTATTTTAGATAATTCATAAATACACCTATAAAACGATCATTTTTAAATGATTTACATACATATATTAACAAATATTAAATCATTTTAAGCTGGCTATTTTGAAATACAAACTCTAATGTATTTATATATTAGTTCACAGAGGTCGGTATTGGATATCTTAACCATGTGGGATAATTTAATATTTGTATATTTATTTCAGTATAGCATTATGCACTGGGATTATTTTATATAGTAACAATTATTTAATTTGATTAACCTTAATAAAGTCATCAAACCTAGCGACAACCTTAGGTCAAATCGCATCTTAGCAACTAAACACAAAGGAAATAAAATTTAGAATCCAATTATAATAATTTCAACAATAGTCGAATATCGTGAAATCAAATTACACCTGGGTCTCATTTTATGCGGTAGATAGGTTCCTCAGAAAACACGCACAAAAGAAATCACACAAAAATAGACTTAACTTACCTTGAAAAATGGGGGATATGTTCCAGTAATTTTCAGAAATCGTATAAAAGCAAAGCAACAAGGAAAAATTACTTTAAAATTCGCATTAAAAAAATAAAGAAGTAAAGTATGACTAATAAAAAATTTCAAATATTTGAAAAAAATTAATACAAGACAAACTTTTTTTATTAACTACAGTATTTAATTTTATATTTTTTCATATATATTTTAATCATTACCGCTATTTGACAATATGCGTTCATTTGTGAACTGGTAAAAAATCAAATTTGTGATGTGATGTACAACTAGCGACACTTTCAGTCTTGTGCTATGATGATGGTTTTCTGTTTCTATATTAAAAAAATTAGTTCGCAATCAAAACAAAAAGATTATACATTATCATTAGAAAGATTATTTTCAGTTTAAAAATCAATAAAATCTTCGTTATTTATTTTAATAACCTAAAAAATTATTTCTGTTATATCTAACAAAATACGTTTTAAAAGTTTAAAATTTTTGAATATTTATTGTGATATTTTTATATGTAAGTATAATCTATTATTATTATTATTTACTCATTAGTATAAGTAGGTTATTTACGTAGAAGCTAAGATTCTAAATACAGCTTCAGGCCATATTCACGTTAGCTGCTAATATAACGTTATATTTTTGGGGAAAAAAAAGTATTTCAAGTCAAAATAAGTTATTAATAATTTAAATTTCTTGATATCTAATAAATATAATGAAATATGAAAGATATTAAGAAGAAATATGAATCGCATAACTTCAAAATCGCATTAAAATAATCCGTATAAAACTAGCCCAGGTGTTTATTTTTAAAACATGCAGGAAGTCAATTCTACAATAAAAGCTGGATCAAATTTCTAAATTAATCCTATCTTTTGCCAATGAACTAGCCACTACGCATAGTCATTTTACTGTGTTCGAATTCTGAACGTATTAAAAGATGGATCTATAATTTGAACGAATCTTCTTATTGATAAAATTTTTATTACAAAAGAACTCAAATTTCACTTAATAAAAAAAGTAAATAAATTATTCTTTAGTATTATTAAAAATAATTTCAAAAAGGAATTATATATATATTTATTCATAATAAAATCGTTCTAAATTGGAATTATAAAGAAGATAAACTTTTCACCAGAAAACATTTATATATCCTAAATTATATTAAGATAATAAGTATATAAAATGCATCATGAATAAAGACAATTTTGCCATAGGATCAAATGCTATAGTTTGATCTAAAAATAATGTAATTATTCATTCCTATTGAAATGCCTAATCTATATGTGTACTTCATCTATATAATTAAAAATGCAATTTCAATTTATATCGAAATAATTCATGGAAGATGTCAACATTATATAACAGGAAGAATTCTGGATAACGGAGTATATTAATTGACTCATCAAAGATTGATAACCAGGAAATAAAGAACTTTATCTTTAACAAACATTAAGAACTTTATCCTTAATGGACATTACTTCACAAATTATGGAAATAAATGGGACATCTTATCATTATGTGTATCATCAGCTTCGGAAATTAACTTTATTACCTTTGCTTCCCAAATCCGTTTATGTTGAAATAGTCCATTTAAGAAAGTTGTTAGATGGAAAGATCATTGATTTAAATATTTTTATAAAAATAAAATGTAGGTCTTCCCTATAAAGTGACTTGACCAAGGTAAAAATAACTTGATATGGAGGTAAGATTTTTATTATTCTTCATATTGATTTCATTCTTGATAGAACAGAAATATTTGTTTATTATTAACATAATTAAATAATATTTGTTTGTTATTCTTTATAAATGATTAACATCCTTGGGTGTAAGATCTTTTATTTCATAATAATGTCTACACCTAGAAGGGGGTTCTTATAAAATTGGAATTTCTGTACAACGATTGGATAAAATAATAAAAAATCAAGTCAGACGTCACATGACCTAATTTTAATAAAGCTCGTATTTAAAAATGTTATATATAGACCTTGCAAAATAAGCTCTTAACAAGCTTTGAGAATATCCTTAACCCCAGACCGGTTTCTGCATCTGGCATCGTCAGTGAGGTGCCAGGATATTCAAGCATTAGATTAAAATTATTAGGACAAACCCAACACTTTATCTAATGTATAACTATTGAGAAGATAATCTGAAATTTTCAGACATCCATATGTCTAAAAATCCAGCTATCTAATGCAAATAGCCATATGGGACTGAACTAAGTACAGATACACCATATATTAATATACTAATAGCCCATATGGCTATTTGAATTAGATAGCTGGATTTTTAGACATGGATGTCTGAAAAATTCAGATTTTCTTCTCAATAGTTATACATTAGATAAAGTGCTGGGCTTATCCTAGTATTTTTAATCTAATGCTTGAATATCCTGGCACCTCACTGATGATGCCAGAAGCAGAAACCGATCTGGGGTTGAGGATATTCTAAAAGCTTGTTAAGAGCTTATTTTGCAAGCTCTATATATAACGATCGGATAATATAAAATCTTCATTTATATATATGATGTTCATATAAAATTTTATTTATTGTTTTACCATTTATTAAAATTTGGTCATTTTATGATGCATATCTATTATGGGAATATGGGAAAGAATTATTTACATTTGATATTATAAAATAGTAAAAATGTATGTAAAGTACTTATAACTATAAATTCTTGTTATATAAAATAAATTTAAATTGTTCTCAGTTAATAAATATTGTTAAAGTTTATTTAAAATTCAAGGAGGTCTCTGATTTATTTTAATTAATTATTTATTTTCCGAAATAAGTAAGATATGAATACACATACCCCTTATACGTATATCATATTAATTTAATATCTTGATAATTTGGTTGAAATAAATTTTAAAATCGATTGAAATTATATTAAGTACTATTAATAATATAGGACATTGGTGGAAACACCTGAAAAGAGTTAAATGTAAAAACTACTCAGAGTTCGAATACTGACCATAACGGAACCATCTACAAAGAATGAATTAATCAAATTGCATCTGTATTGAATATTTAGTTTTAAATTATCTAGATCAGAATGGATTAAATGTTGGATTAAAATTAAATTGTATCTTTCATAGCATCCTATATGAAGATCCAAAATCCGATTATAGTTAGATGCGTCCACCTTGATTCCTTTAGGGACCAGACCGTTACACTCCATTTGTCAAAAAATAGTTTTATGTATTCTGTTATTATTCTGTGATTTTGCAAATCTTATTCAGTGCAGATGTTGGAAGTGGAGAAATTCTGCAATGAATAAAAAGCTATATGGCTTTATTTCAGAATTTCAAAAAGTTGTTTTTGGTTAGAAAGATAATAAATTATAAGAGATATGGTTTTACTTACATTTTCTAATAATAATGATCATTATTTATTTCTTTATTGTTTTGTATTCTGTGAATGTTGGAATATAAAACATTTTCAGAGTATCATTAAGTTTGTAGTGCTATATATTTGCAAAACAAACTTAAAATATCATAGCAAAATAGATTGAAATATTATTCAATAAATTTATAAACCCAATATGCTAAAATTGAATCTTGGTTGATATGACAAACAAACAATGTCCTCCAATGATACAAAACTAAACTGCACAAGTTTAAAAACGAAATCAATGCCGTTGTTATGAAATATAGTGATCCTTAACTAAAGACAACTATTATTTGCTACATTCCATAAATTTATAACAATTAAACAATATGTTTCTACTTTGCCATGTGGTTGTAAATACTCAAAAAGCCTTGTCAGGCTTATGTGAAATAATATCAGGACTATCTGTATAAAGTTATAACCAGTTCATTAACTTTCAGGTAGCTGGGATCGGTTTCTCTACTATGTATTGTAATGCCGACTCTCTGCTAACTGGCCGAAGATGAAAGAAATACATTTTGTCGCACACAATTGTGAAAATGGGAGAAATTCTGCCCGTCTTTTTTTTTTTCGCTCGTTATATATCTCTGAATTTCTTATCTTGTCACTAATTAAATTCTACATTTACTAATTTAATTAGTGTATTTTAATTTATTTAAACAGCCTAATCATTTCCTGTCTTATTAATTCAAGTTATTTTTCCTCAACTTCTTATTTCGTTAATTACAGATTGAATCAGCTCTTTTTTTTTTTATTAATTAAACTAACATATCATATATTTTCTTATTTATATATATATGCCAAAGCATTGGCTGGGAAACGAACCCGGGCCAGCTGCTGGAAGGCAACTATGATAACCGCTAGACCACCAACGCTTGACATATATTTTCTTTTTATCATTTCGAAACAAAAAAAAACAAACCTGTAATTATTTTTATTTATACAAACACCACTATACATTTATTCTCTTTTCCTTAAGTCGTACTTTTTGCCCCATTGTTATTTTCTTATCATTTCTTCTGGAGTGCTTTCTTTTTCTTTTAAAATTCAATGTGGCTTTTAAAATTACAACTTTCTCATTTCCCGTACTTCAAATTAAATTGTAACATTTCTTTTTTTTTTTTACTCACCCTGTTATATAAATATAACAGTAAGTTTATACACCCACCCACCACCCTTTAAATTACTTGAATATTTGATTATTAATTTAATTAAGTGAATGAACATATGTTGAATGTCTAACATTGTGAGTATTGTATTTCATTTCTATATGAAAGAATAGCCAAATATTATTTGTCTTACATAAATTATATTGCGAATAATTCTAATATTAAGGATGAAAGTTCTGTCTAACATTAAATAGAAATACTTTATATACTAATAATAACCTGGATTTTTATAGTGCTTGTTCATAATAGATTGGAATCAAAAATCTGTTTTCTAGTAGAATACTTATCTTACATATATATGCAGGCTTTTCTCATTTCCGTGTTTAAAAACTTGAATTAATTTTTTTTTTTAAATTAATTTTAATTTTCTCTTATGGATTAAGAACGATTATAAAATATACCAACATTTATATATGTTAGAAGCGCATTCTATAATATGATTTATTATTATCTGCTAATTTTGTTTTCTATACTATGACTTTGAACCTAAATGTCACATATAAGTGAAGTCAACTATATAAATTGCTTATGATAGAAATATATAATCATTTCAAAATTGAAATTAAAAACAGAATGACATACGAAAAGGCATTGAATGTTTAAATATATCAGAATTGAGATACGTGAAATAATATTTAAAATCGTGAAAGAAAAGAAATATCTTTCATCATTTCAAAGCATAAAATCCTAAAATAGTGAAAAACATGTGGAATCTTTCAAAGAATTCAGTTATGAAATATAATTACAATTTGAAATTTGTTTCATATTTAAAATCAGAACTTAACTTTTTACATTTACAAAAAATGATGTATTTTGCAGATAATTATTTTTGTACGACTCTCAGAATGTTATTAAAGGTATTACTATATAGAAAACGATGTCCTTAATGATGATATGGTGTGAATCCACATTTTATTTAGTCATCATGGATTCCATGAAAATCTTCATTTTTTTTAGTATATATTTTAGGTCTCTATAATACTACCACCAATATTCATGGAATTGTTGAAAAAAATAAAGAATTTTTGGGAAATTGCTTTATGTTCTACTAACCATATAAATCTCGGATGTGATAAGGTAGATTTAAAATTTACTCTAGCTTAAAAATCTGCAGCTATTGAAAAAGTTGATGTGATGGAGAGTATTCTAATGATAAAATACCTATTTTTGGAATGGTTCTTTATATATTGTAAGTGAAAAAAATCTAATGATAAATAAGAACACAAACTTATAAACAAGGCTAATGCAAATTATGACATTTCATCGCATGTTGACATTTTTCAAACTACTTTTAAACAATTTACGAACCAACATTATTTTCTAAAATGGAATACTTACAGTTTAAATTACATTATAAATGTCAGTGCATAGCACTGGAATGAGTGGAGCCAGGGTCTGATGTTTTTGACGATCCAAAGGACGCAGTACTGTGATCAAACCAAGCTTCTGGTTTCCAAAACAATGTGCAACCTCAGCCATTTAATTTGTCTCATAGCTGTTCTCATGCAAATGTGCCTTTCCGCAAGAATTCTGTGAAATTGTGCTTGTTCTTACATGTTTGCAATTTTTTCACCTACCAAGCTGTGTAGGGAAGCATGGCGACAGGCTTACAATTATTAGTATATATTACTACATCAGGTAGCATGTAAGATCATTAATTCAAATACAGATTACAAGAGTTATGGTCAGTTGCGTTCCATACACCCTCACGATACGGTAGCGATCTGTGAAATGTGCGCATTTGCATAGTGCCACGAAGCACATTGGACCATAATACTTGTGTGTAACGCAATATAGGCCCACAACAACTAATATGAACATCTCTGTTCTATAGGCCATAAACTTTGGGCTGCATAAACAGCATTTTTATGTGTTTTAGCATATAAACAATGCCATCAAGTGGTGTGCGTGTCTAATCAGCCAGTACCATGCAAATAATATATTCTAATTGATCTTCTACTTTAGTTGATCATTATTAATTAAAAGATCTAAATTATCAGATGGCAAAGCAAATTGCATTGTAATTAACACTTAATTTTAGAAGAAAGGTTTTTTCAAACATTTATAAATGTTATTATAATTTCAACTGTTGTTAAGAAGTGAGATTTTCTCTGAGCGTCTGTTAATATTATTGCACATGAAACTTCATTTTAACTTTATCTTGCAGCACTTCCATTGGCATCTTCATGCTAGCACACATATACATAAATTTCTATAGGCCTTTTAATCCTTAAATTTTGAGTCATTTTCCTTTATTGAATTTACAATATAAATAGATTTTGCAGCCTTACATTCAATGGTGATCAGCATAGCATTTTGTTGTTAGTCATTCCATTTTTAAATCATGGACATTAAATAAAGAGGGGCCCCATGCCATTTTTCTTTTCTAGACTTTCTACTCACAGTTCATTTTGTTTACTGCTAGTCCAAAACTTATTTATATAAGATGAGGTAAGGTAAAAATACAAAACTTTTAAGGGAAAGAAAGTATGTTTTCTTCCTTCTGAAATTGTTCATCTCTATTGTAACATAAGCAACCAGTTTATTTTTAAACATTGATTTTGAACATGTGATTTCTTCTAATTTTAATAAATAAATGACTCGGTTATATATATTTATTTAAACAAATATTTTTATTAAACATTTGACCTTGAATTGTTTTCATTTAGCAATTTATAAACCATAGAAAATGACAAAATGAAGATGTGTGTGTGTGTACAACAATATATGTATATTAGATACTTACAGTATTTAGTTTTAAGTATATAAAATATTTTATATTTACAATAAAATAATTTTGTATATGTATGTTTGGTATGTTTAGATTCATTTGTGGTATTTTTTATTTTTTTTTAGAATTGTTCATTCAACATGTTGAAGATGCCTTGGCCTTTATTTCATTACATTGTCTTAGGTACAATCCATGGAAAACTTTATTTTGTTTTAAAAACATTGCCCAGAGTATTTGTTATAATGTGAATAATTATGCAACAATTTTTCCCTGCCAACTTTTTTAATTTACTACCAATCATAATTGAATGGAATGTGTATATATATATATTTGTTAAACAGAAATTAAATATTTCTATTATTTTATCTTTTTTTCCTAAATGTATTAAATCCAAGTAATATATCAATATCCACTATATAGTTTACGCCATACATAATTATATACTCTTTTTTTAATTATTATTATATCTTATTGCACATGATAATCACATTCATTGCACTCACACACAAAAAAATAGTTCTCCTGATGGACAATAACTTACAAGAAAGAAAAATTATTAATTAAAAAGTTAATTTATTTACATAAGCCTAAATAGACATTATTTGTGTCTTATATTTTATAAAGCGTATATTAAAATTAACATTGCATTAAACATGATTTTTTTAGAAAAAATATAAATGTTATAATTGAAATAAAATCCTTGTTTTTACTTCATCTTTGAGAGGTAAGTCTTAAATTGCGCTTTATGCAAAAAAGTGAAGCTTAGTATTATTAGAAAAGAATTATACGGCTTAGTGCTTTCGGAGCACTTAGGTCTCCATATTCATAGCCTAGTATTATTAGAAGAGAATTATACGGCTTAGCCCTTTCGGAGCACTTAGGTTTCCATATTCATAGCCTATCCTCCCAAGGTAGGCTATGAATATGGAGACCTAAGTGCTCCGAAAGGGCTAAGCCATATAATTCTTTTCTAATAATACTAAGCTTCACTTATTTGTGTAAAGCGCAATTTTAAAAATGTTATAATTATATTTCAAATAAATATCCTTAACGGGGAAAAACAAATTGCATATGGTGTTCTTAAATATTGACAAAAACTTCCTTTAAATTTAGGTATTTAGCCTCATTTTCCTATGTTAACTTAAAAAATATTTGTTGATTCTTAAGTGTGTCACATATAAAAATGAACTATTTAATTTTATGGCTTATTTACAAATATGAATACTTTTAACATAACATGTAATGGTGTATTTGCAACTTATTGTTTAGGGAGAAACTCCCATTTATGGAAATCACAGTAGAGAATGTTTTTCTTGAGTTAAATAATGAAAATATACTTCACCATTTGTCATAATGATCAAATAAGTTTGTTTTCTTTTTATTAACATTCATCCCTACTCTGTAACAAATTAAATATATATATAAATTGCTCTCATGTATTTCAATTAAACCACTTTTGCCGATTGTTTGTGGAAGTAAGGAATGAGTGCTAACATCATGGAAAATACATAAATGAATGGGCATTAAGATTGTGCATTTGAATACTTTTTATCATTAAATTTAACTAAAGTATATATATGATAGAGTAAAATTTATTATCTCAAAAATTAAAGGACTTTGAAAGATGAAATCAATTTATTTAATTAGCGTACAGTGTCCGCACATTAAAATTCAATACTAACAGTTCCTAACCTCCAAGTTGTGAAGAGCAAAGAGGCCAACAGTGACCTGGTAAATTGGGTGCTCCTTGTAAATATGTATTATAGTTTATGGTCTTCCACATTCATAGTTTGGAAAATTTATAAATCCCCACATACAGTATATAACGGCATCTACCCTGATCTGTTCTGACTGTTAATTTTTGACCAGAGCTTTTTTGGAAGGGAAAACCAAATTCTTGGAAGAGTAGGATCAGCCATTAGAATCCAATTATTTATATTGGAATTATTGCAGTCATGTGTCCATATACTGTTGATAGATATCCAATGTGGGTGGCTGCTGGAGGACTGTTCAGAATGACATTGATTGGATGATTTGGTAGCACAACAAAATTAATGAAATCAATAATTTGAATTAGTAGTAAGTTTTGATTTGCATTTTATCTTACATTATAAATGAACAGAAAGTAACTGAAGCTTTCAATGAATTATATAATGTAAATAAATTCTCAAAAGATAGATGGCACCACTCGTGCTTTAGCATTTGTTATGTATGCTTAGTTTATTTATGTAATTTTAAATGAGGGAGTGAATTCGATCTATTGTATCATCTGTCTTTTGAGAGTTATTTACATTATATAATTCATTGGAAGCTTCAGTTATTTATTATTTAATACATTGTTAATGTTTGGTTTTTTTTTTTTTTTTTACATATCTTAAATATCTTGGTTTGTACTCCTTGAGATATGTGTATCCCAGATTGAGGATTATTGGTGGTAGATCGTGTTTGTAAATGAGTTGGTCACAGTGTTCACAAATTTGAAATATTTTATATAAGGTTGAACAACAGAATCTTTCATTTTTTTAGAAGAGAATGTAATAAATATGTTAAGTCTTTGATAAGGAATTTTCAGAATCCTTGTAAGATTTTTATTCTTACTTTATATTAGAATTTGCAAACAAATTTTATAGTAAATTTCTGCAATATCAATATATTTTAGTTATCATGGTTGAGCAGCCATTGTTTATTCTCTTTCCTATTCCAAGTTTTGAAATAATGGACTTTACATTATTCTAAATGTGTAGAGCTTATTTTATACCCATGTTAAGTCTGCTGGAGAAAATAGCAATGAGTTTTATAACTCAAAGACACTTATTTTATTATATGATACAGTTTAAACAATTTATTCTAGTTGTAATACTTAAAACTATATGCACATAAATATATGAATTAACATCTCTTTATCTGGCAGAGATGATAATGTATGAATAAGCTAGTACCAGATATTCGATGAATATTTATTGATTATTTGATAAATTCTACAAAATATATGATAAACTTGGTGGAGTAGAGTTGATTGCATGTAATTTATGGATTGCATCTCAGATCTCTCATTTCCTGTGTTCAAATATCATGTGATTTCCTGTGCAACAAACTACTTTATTATATATGACAAACTCCATTCATTTACAGAGGTTTTGCTATTAATATTTTTAAGTAATGAAATTAGTAACTTCGTTACTGCTATCATTAAATATATTTAAAATCATATTGTTGTCTTTTTTTAAAAAAAAAATAGCATGATCAATTGTAATTAATTTGTTCTTGTATATGTTTTTGTAGCGGGTTGTTTCATTTGAATATAACAATGCAAAGACAGTCGAGCATTGGTGGCCTAGTGGTTAGCATAGCTGCTTTCCAATCAGTTGTCCCGGGTTCGCTTCCCGGCTGACGCTTTGACGTATAAAAAAAAAAAACAATGCAAAGACAAAACTTGCTTTATTTATGATGATATTACGTTTTTCATTAAGGTAAAATTTTCCATTGAAAGTGAAAGTTTCGGTTGTGATTTAAAAACTTCTCTGAATTCATAATAACTCGTTTATGTTTATTTTCAAATTTTTTGAAAGTAGTTGACATAGCAATTACTGTTTTAAAGGCCACTTCTAGAAAAATTGATATTAATAATTTTCTATTATTAAGTCAACAAGTATATATTTTATATGTTATGCAGGTGTAATTGATACATTCAGAGAAAGGAAATGTAATGACTAAAATGCTTGGATCATATTTTTTTTTTTGGGGGGGGAGGGGCGGGGGCATTTCTTGTAGTTTAAAAATATTGAAAGTAAACAAATCAAAACTATAAATGTTAATATTTGCAAAATATATGGATTGTTAAGAAGTTTTTTGTTGTTGTTTATTAAGAATGTTACTCATGTATTAAAATAACATCACATAGTTTCATAATTACTATTTGTAACTGCTAATATAGTGTATAGTCTATTGCTTAATGAAATTACATCAAAAAAACAATTAATTGATAAAAAAATAAAAGTCCACATTTCTTTTTGATTTTAGGACTACAAGAAAATAACATTTTTTGTAATAAAAATTATTTATTAAAACTATCGATTATTTAACATATAAATATCACATGATCATTATTTCTTATGCTAGCACATTACTGTTATTAAAACAGGCAAAACTCTTCATATAGTAGTGCCATTTAGTGCCAACCAGAGTAATCAATGGATGCCAGAAGGCTTGTGCATAAAATCCCTATCTAGTGCCTACTCATCCAATATCCCCAAACTAGTTTCTGGCTTGTGGCCTTCATCAGTGAGGGGCAGTGCTCTCAAATCCAAAGGTACTTACTGACGAAGGCCACAACCCAGAAACTAGTCTGGGGGTATTGGATGAGTAGGCACTAGATAGGGATTTTATGCACAAGCCTTCTGGCACCCATTAATTACTCTGGTTGGCACTGAATGGCACTACTGTATGGAGAGTTTTGCTTATTTAACATATATATATATCAATAATAAACTTTAAATTGAACATAGCTCAATGTTTATGCAAATAAAGGGAGTAAATAACTATCCTCTTAGGCTATGACTTAAAAGCACTCTAAATGTTAAACAAAGGATTAAAAATAACATGAATCACTTATTTTTGATGCTCTGATGTTTATAAGCATAACTTTGTTAACATTGTTGGTAATTCAGAGTGAAATTAATTTATCAGCTAAATAGAATATGGTACTTAAGGGTTATATATATACATTGAGCTTTAATTTAAAGTTTACGTAGACGTTAAAAATGAGATTCTGTTTCCAGACTTGTATAATTGATTAAGAGGATGAATTGACTTCCTTTGTTTATATATCAATGATAAATAAAATGTTTGCAGAACTATAAATCCATAAAAAGGTCCTTTTAAATTTATAACTACAAGTGTGTATTAAAGTATGTATATAAAATAAAAAAATATTTAATATAGATTTGTAAGGATAAATTCGACAGTAAATAATGACATTTCTTATAAATTTGCATTTCCATGTATTGAAGCTATATATATATATGCTCATTGGTAACTATTAGATCAATCAACCCAATAGTCTGTACACTATATTAATATTGTTTTCAAATCTTAAAGTACCATATGTAAATTGCATTGTGTGAGATTACCTTAATTGATCTTTTTATTAGGCAGCTATTGCAATATTAATTGTATTTGTGGTAAAAGTCTAAGAGGGGTGCTATTTCTCACTTCACAAACTTCTTTTTGACCAGTCATTTCATGCCATCTTTTTAGGTTTGTTTACGTCATTCATGTAGATTCTCTCCCATAGACAAACTATTCTTCATAAAGCATTAATCCTTAGAAATTGTTGTACTTTTGTAGTATCTAATGTACTGTTTCAACTCTCATCCCAATCACTTATTCATTTTTAATTCCATCTGCTTTCATTATTCAAAAATTTATTTCTATTACCTGGCTCTTTACCCACTATTCACATTTCAGATCTGTAGGTGACAATACTTTTTAGAAATGATTTTAAAAACTATTATTATTATTTGTACTTTTATTGTTCTACAGCTTAGAATTAAATTGTCTATTGAAATATTAAAAGTCCCCCCCCCCCAATATAGTCTTTAACAAAATGGACCTACAAATGGTAAATTATTTTTATATATAAAAAACATTCAATGTTTCAACATATAAAGAGGGTTTTTTTTTTTTTTACTGAATGAAGTTTTATATGTAAGTGTTGGTGTCGTGGTAGATAGTATTGAAAAGAAGTGAGTAATATCTAAAAGTTGGCTATTTTTTCCTTTTACTATTTTCTATTGTTTGGTTTTAAATATGGAAACAGTGCCTTGCTTGTGTTACTATGTACCATTCTTGATCATGTTAGTTTGTTTCAAGAATACTCCATTGTCAGTATTTTTAGAATCAGTCAGGATTGGTTAGCTCTAGATAAAAATAGATATATATCTGTTTATTACTCAAAATAGGTTGGATTTGCGATGAAGCTAGCTGCTATCAAGTTTCTTGCACCATCTTGGAAACTAAAACATGACCTTTCTCTAAAAACAAGAACTCTTTATTACATTTTTTTAATGATTGTATATTTTTTTATTATCTTGGGGAGACAAAATATTATGTTTTAAAATGTTTTAAGTTATTAATAAGTAACTTAAAAGAAATTTAAAAATATTAAATCTCGGCAAATTCAGACATTTGGTAATTTCTGATGCGTGTATGTTTATATACATGCACATATTAATTAGTTTGTTTTTTTAAGCTTTGTAATCTTTATATTTTATGTATTGCTTAATTGTCTTTTTACATATTTACATTTGTGCTAGTTCATGGAAAATTATGTAAAGAAAAAACAAACTCAATCTATTTTAATGGCTTAATTTTACCATATTTCAAAATTGCAACTAGTCAAAAATACTTTTTTGTTCTATGGATTTACCTACACATAAATATTATGTACTATAAAGAAAACCTTATAGTTTAGATTTATTTTCTCATTAATGTCCTATTTTATATATTTTTGGAAAGTTTATATTAAGATATATATATATTCATTTATCACTGTTCTTTTTATTATTATTTTTAATAAAAACAAAAAGTGGCAACCAAAATGTAATTTATTGTTGTTGTTGTTGGTCACTGTTTTTAAATATTTCAAATGATTTAGAAATTCTGACATTAAGATAAAATAATTCACGTCTTATTTTTAATATTAATCTTATAAATATGAAATCCATTTTCTAATTGTATTTTGTATAGAATCTGTTTGTAAACTGCCTTAAAATGTGATATTTATATTTATTGCTGAATACTGTACTTCAATTTTTTTAAATGCTATGTTTGATACTAAATAAATTGATGCTTTAGTTTTATATATTTAGTAATTTTTTTTATATACTTTATAATTCCTACACAATATAACATTGAATCATATCTAAGAACTTTTCTATAACTTGTTTATCAATCTCAACTTTATATGCATTACAAACTGTTTTTCATCATAAATAAAAATAGCAATTTTAACATGGGATTCGGTGAATTCTTTATAAAATATTACAAATCCATGGAATTCAAAATTAATATATGCAGGGATTGCTAAAAAATTTGTAAGAAATAGTTGTTTTTATACAGAAAGTTATTAATCAATAGTTATTTGACAGATTGATTATGAACACATCTTATATAACACTTTACATTACTCCATGTAAACACATTATATAATAAATTAAAATAGGATGTTGTATAAACTTAGTCTATATATACAAAAAATGTTTTTTCATAAAGTAAAACAACGTTTGTCTTTATTTTTAAATATTTTTTATTTCTTCATCTGAGCATTCATGAATTTTTAGCTTTTGAAACTGCTTCTTTCCATTATTTTTAACCAAATAGAGTTATAATGTCTTGATAGAATGAAGAACTAAAGGAATGTGGTTCAATTCCCATCTAAATAAAATAAAATCTTTGCTTAATCAATTGATGAACTATTCTCAACTTGCCAAATGAGTCCTTGAATATCACTTAACCTCAAAGCAACAGTCCATATGATTGTCTATTATTCAAACATTTTATTATTAAGAATGGTTTGTTTATAAGGGCTAATATCATCATCAAGTGTTCAAAACCTCATCAAAATAAATTTTTAATACAAAAAAAAAAGCTTAAGTAAAATTTAAACTGATATAACTGAAGAATCGCAGTCTTTAACAATGCTAAAGAGAAATAAAACAATAACCAGGGTAGAAATATGCTTTCAACCCACAAATAAGTTTGGAAATGAAAAAAAAAAAAAACCTTCTAACCCCAATTAGAACTATTAGATAATGATAAAAGATTCCAACAAAAAAGTTCATAGAAGTTGTTACCACTGCTGGGTTACATTTTCCAAGTGAACTGATATTAGTTTTGTCAAAATTTTCAATCATATAGATCAATATGGTAAGTCTTTTGTATGACAAACTAATTGTAAGTTTGTCCAATTGTTGTGATTCACCATATCTTTATTACATTGTAATAATAGTAATTATGCATAGTAATGACACCCATCAGTTGGCATTCATATGCCTTCATAAATTGGAATTTTTTTCTCATATTTTTTGTTTTGAAAATAGAATAAACATTTTTACTTAGAAAATTTTAAACTTTACTTAAATTTTTCCAAATACAAACATATTAGAAACACACAAAAACAACACGGAATAACTCTGAGAGTATTGCCTTAAAATTCGCTGTTCAAGAATCTAAGCTCCTATGCTTATTGTCATTGACCAGGCCAGCAACACCTGAAAAAGAATGCAGAATAGTACTATTCAAAACATTGTGTAAACTACCAACCTGTGTTGTCTGTGTGCTATTACTAACATTTATTTATATTTGGAAACTTAAAAATTTTCTAGACATTTAATGATAGATGACGGAAATAGTTCAATATATTATCACATCTATTAATATTCTGTTCAAGATCTTTTATTTCATGTTTTCTTTTTTAAAAGTAATATTGTTAAAATTTCTTTCCTATTCATATCTTTAAAAGCAATTATTATAAAAATACCAAGTTAAGGAATATCGAGTATGTCAGGAGATTCATCAAACTTCAAGAAAAAACAAATGCAATTAGTTCATATCTTTAGTTAGTTGTTCAATCATATTAGAATTTATAATTTCAGCATGATACATGATAGTTCTATGGAAAGTTGTACATCTTTAAAAACAAAAATAATTTCATTTATGTTCTTGAATGGATCGAGTAATAATCATTGGCTTCTAGTCATGCTTTTTTTTTTTAATCAAAAAAAAAAAAAAAAACGTTTATTTTAACTTATTAGTTATATTGGAACTTTTAAGAAAATTTTATAATTATATGCAGTAATGAACTATTAGTACAATTACTCAGGAGTTAAATCGCCTAGAGTAAACATTCAACCATGCAAATAAAGTATGTTAACATGCCAATAATACAAATAAGTTCTTATACGCCAACTGTTTTTGAAGAAACTATTCAAAATCATTAAACAATGTCTTTATAATTATGTTCTTGCAATTTTATTAATATCTATTAGCTCCCATGTGCATTTTATCATTGTTTGCAAGGCAATTCGATAGTCTCTTTAATTTTTAAAAATTTTTTTTTTAAATACTATTAAAGGATCCGTGCAACTTGAATCAAACAAGAGTGAACACTGAGTTAGCCAAATACTATATAATAGGAAGGTGACACTTCTTATTTCCCTAAAATTGCCCGAATTAATACTCTGAATTAGTGTCATCATCAATGGGTCTTTCCTTTTGAAAATTGAATGAATTGTCATTCTGTAGTCATTCAAAATGTGTCCACTAGTCTCTTCTTCTATATCGCATGCTTCTTTTAATGTTTGTTAACACATAACTCACAGAAGAGATTTAACTGGTTGCAGTTTTAGATTTAATAAAATACGATTGTTAAATTTGTTGCATAATTTACTTATTTAATGCAAAATCTATCCAAACTTATACCCATGTTTTTAAAATGTTTTCCACATTTCATTTGCATGACATATAACGATTACATTTTGCATTTATCATTGTGAAAAAAAACTTTTATTCCCATTATTTATTAAACTTATATGTCTTACTTTTCTTTGTATCTTACTGCAGTCATTACAGTCTTGAAATATATTTTTTTCACAATAAGCTATTTAAATCTATACACCTGTCACAACAAAAATCTCCTATACTTGTGTATAACTTGTTAAAACAGGCAAAACTCACAAGGTGTTTTCAGTTTAAGACTCATAGTTTTGTAGTTAAGTGGAGATAAAAGGTGGCTGTTGGAGGGTTGCATTAGATCCCAAGATCTAGGTGCAGTGCTCTCAGATTCAAGGCTCCTCACTGATGAAGACCATAAGCCAGAAACTAGTCTGGGGATATTGGATGGGTAGGCACTAGATGGGGATTTTATGCACAAGCCTTCTGGCATCCATTGATTACTTTAGCTTGCTGTGTGTGGCATACGTATAGTGAGTTTTGCCTGTTTTAAAAATCATTTATTGGTTCAGAGCTAGAGCTGATGAATTTATAATTGATTCACATATCGTGCATTTCAAATGAAAATTTGAATTATTAGATATTCATCATCTAGTTTACTGCTTGGCTATCCATAGTCACCTTGATTGTGAAGAGCCAATTTTGTGTGGGTGTGAAAAATTATTTTTTTTATGTAGAGTTATCTAGTATAATGTTTTGATTATCATTTTCTCTAGTTCGGGTGGTTACTCCAAAATTTCTTGACAGTCCACCAGTGACTGTGATCAATGTCTTGCTCACCCCTGCTATAAGATATTAGTTAGAAATATAATTAACTGTTGCTGAATCTATAATTTAGATTTCTTATACTACATTATACTAGGAATTTGATTATTTTAATAATATATATATAATTATAGTTATATCTGAATATTATATGAATGCTTTTATTCATGTAATTTGAAATAATGTTTTACATTGACCAAATGTAAATATTAATTAAACATCAAGAAAATTAGCAAGACAAAGTAGAAATAAAGATAAAAACAGTACAATATATTGCTATAGAAAGACTAATATGTATTACATAAATATTTCTGAATGTCGGAGCTAAATGAGCTTATATCAAAGGGGAAGAACTACCATTTTATTCAATGGCAGTACATTTAGGTAGTAAAAATTGATTATTTTGATACCCATGTTTGTTAGAGTAATTATTCCCTGTTGATTAGTAGAGAGTTCTTTGCCTTGTTTAGAGAATGACTTGTAAAATAAACAAGATGAACCATTAAGCATCACATGATCACCATATCTTATACTAGCACATAATTGTTTATATGACTATATAAGCTATTGAGCTTAGATTGAAAATATTTTTTGTGTTTTCAATTTCATTCTCATAGTTTTATAGTTAAGTAGAGATAAAAGGTGGTTGCTGGAGGGTTGCATTAGATCCTAAGATCTAGGTGCAGTGCTCTCAGATCCAAAGCTCCTCACTGATGAAGGCCACAAACCAGAAACTAGTCTGGGGATATTGGATGAATAGGCATTAGATAGGGATTTTGTGCACAAGCCTTCTGGCATCCATTGATTACTCTGTTTGGCACAGGGTGGCACTACTGTATGGAGAGTTTTGCCTTGTTTATAAACACGATGAATAAAAGAAAACCCAACAAAATCTGTATTTTCATAATTCTAGGCAAATAGGTAAAATTTATATTTTAAAGAGAAAATGAATTTAACTCTTTACAAAGATAGATTTGAACATTTTTTGACGTCTGATTTTTAACAAAATTGATTACTAAACAATATGTTAATTTACAAATAAATAAACAATCAAATGATTTATCGCTTGGAAGTTCATAAGTTCAAACACCAATAAGTGATAGCTCGGGACATGATCCATGGACCTTGAACTTCAGAGTTGATCAACTTTTGCAATATACTATCAGAGCTATTAATTTATGGTAATTATTGATGAAGTGAAAAAAAAGGCAAACTATTTGAATCTCTAAATATATCTGTACTTCGGGTATGACGATGTTTACTTCAAAATTAAATTAAAATTTATAAATGATTGCTTTAAATAAAAAATATAAAACAAGAGTAAGCAACGCCTTTGTGTAGATGTCTCGGAAAGTAGAATTATCAGCTGATTCATTAACCAGAATGCAAATCATCACGTTATCTTCATATCGTATAAAACTTAAAAAACATACATTGGAGAAATATAGCAAACAAACAGTAACAGAATATGGTATTCTTAATTACAATAGTTCTTTAGCATATAAATGTTCTTTATTAAAAAATTATATTTACGATAGAATGACAGCCTGTTAAGCTAAATTGCGCAGACGCTGTGAGAATGTTGTTCGAAGGTATTCATTTATTAACAACATTCTCACAGCGTCTGCGCAATTTAGCTTAACAGGCTGTCATTCTATCGTAATTATAATCGCACGCAAGACGTTATAAAATAAATGCTTATTCGTATAAAAAATTATATGCAAAACTATTTTTATTAGCTACTTCATTTATTTTTTAAGTATTTAATACAAAGTATTCTTTGCGTGTTTAAATTTAATAATTTGTATGTATAATTAGCTAGCTTAAACAGAAATTACCAACGAATCTGCATTTGTTTATCCAGTTGTAAGAAATCAAATGTACTTTCTGTAGTATGATTTTCACTGCCTCATGCAAGATAGGGACTGGTTTTCTGTCCACTTTTAACACTTTGGGGAGGGATGTAATCATAAACATATGACCAAAGACATGAAGATATACAATCAAAACTCCATACAGTAGTGCCAACCAGAGTAATCAATGGATGCCAGAAGGCTTGTGCATAAAATTCCTATCTAGTGCCTACTCATGCAATATCCCCAGACTAGTTTCTGGCTTGTGGCCTTCGTCAGTGAGGAGCTTTGGATCTGACAGCATTGCACCCAGATCTTAGGATCTAATGCAACCCTCCAGCAGCCATCTTTTATCTCTACTTAACTACAAAACTATGAGAATGAAAACAATATTTTCAATCTAAGCTCAATAGCGTATAGTCATGTGGGTCTGAACTCAGTTCAGTATCCATACATTTTGGTGTCTTTGGCTTTTTAACAACTATAGCCACCACTATCCTATTAGGCAGGATTGGTGTTAAACCACTAAACATCACATGATTACCACTTCTTATGCTAGCGCATAACTGTCATTAACACAGGCAAAATTCTCCATACAGTAGTGCCAACCAGAGTAATCACAAGCGAGAAACTAGTCTGGAGATATTGGATGAGTAGGCACTAGATAGGGATTTTATGCACAAGCCTTCAGGCATCCATTGATTACTTCAGTTGGCATCCATTGATTACTCTGGTTGGCACTACTGTATGTAGTTTTGCCTGTGTTAACAGTTATGTGCTAGCATAAGAAGTGATCATGTGATGTTTAGTGGTTTAAGATATACAATTCCCAAGATCTGCATTTCATGCTGAACCAGTAATTATCAGTTGAGTCAGACCACAATTTCTTACACATATTTTTATCATTGTTCACTATATATATAGATAGCAAATTACAACCATTTATTTGAGTAAGTGCAAATGTGCTGCCCTCACAACTTTGACACAAGTGAGGTCTGATGAGTGCTGGTTCAGCATGAAATATGTATCTTAAGTATCGTTCTTTTTCATATATCTTTGGTCATGTTTTTGATTACATTTCTCCACAAGATGTTAAAAGCAGATAGAAACCAGTCTCTAATCTTGCATGAAAGTCGTGTAGTGAAAATTACACTATAGAAATATTTTTCATTATTGGAGAATCTCTGGTCTAACGAATGACTAATAAAAATCATTAATATACTTTAGAGATTTTAGATATTTCTACAAATAATTGTGGGAAATACATCTTATCACAATATTCTCTAAGAAGAATGAAAAAATTTAGAAAGTGGAAAGCAATAATTGAACAGCAAGCACAAAAAAATGGCAAACAGAAAAAAATGTCATTAATATATTCAAAATAATGGGGGGTGGAGGGTAAAAGCAAGAATGTGATTACATTTTTTATAAATTTAGAGATATATTTTACTTATCACCACCTGTTAAAAACTTTTAACATCAAGACATATCTTTTTTCTTTCAATATATATATGACTTATAAAATATAATGAACATTAAATTTAGAGATACTATAACTATTTTTTTAATCCTCAGGACTAGTTAAGGAATCAATTTGAGAATTTAAATTACAGTTGCAGGAAATTATTGTAATGATTATTACAGTTAAGGTATGATCAAAATTCATACAAGGCTCAAAGAGTGGATAAAACCCAAAATAATGGATTTTCAAGCGTTAAAGAAACATTGAGAATAGTACAAAGATTAGATTTTACTTATTATCATCACCATTAAAACCTTTTTAACCACAGCACACAGCTGTTTTTTTTCTTTTAAAATATATATAACATAAAATATAATGTTCTTTTCGACTAAATCCAACAAAAAATATATACACTTTTTTCTTTCCAAAAACTTGTTTACCACATCCAACTTTTCGATCACCTTATTTATAGTCATTTTCAGCAATCTACAAAATACATATTTATAATTATCAATACAATTAAAAATATAAAAAAATGCATCTATTCCTATCATAAAAAACATTTCCATTTATCAATATTTCTTTTTCATATACTGTACTGCATTATATATGCAGTACACTTGCTTCTTTTCTCCCTAAACTTTTTTTTTTTACCTATACATTTCTTTTTTTAAACAAACCACAAATAGTGTCAAGCGTTGGTGGCCTAGAGGTTAGCATAGCTGCCTTCCAAGCAGCTGGCCTGGGTTCGCATCCCTCTTTGACATATATATATAAAAAAAAACTACAAATATTTTGTCTTTTCTTTTTTTTTATTTCTTAATTACTTTAAAACAACATCTCTACCTACAAATTTAGGTTTATTTAAAATATATCATTTATATAATTCTATTCAGAACAGGTTTATTTCGTTTTAAATATAAACCCTCTTATCATTCTCTATATAATCTGTTTCCAACATTCTTATCTTAAAATCTACATATCCAAATTCCTTACTGTGTATGTTAACATTTAAATTTTTATCACTTAAATATTTCAACGATGTTCCTAATTTATTCTCTGTTGTACCTATATATGACAAATTCCTATTATCTTTTTTACAATCTAAACACTCAATTCTATAAATACCATTCATATTTTCAACATTCCTATTTCTTGTTTGCCCCTTATCACATTAATGGTAATAATAGGAAATGAATATTTTTTAAAGTATATGAATTTAATTGATGAAAACATTAAATTTATAATGGATGTTGAATTTTTTTTTCTCATATGTCATAACATCGATCGGGAAGCGAACCCGCTAATCCAGGACAACTGCTTTCAAGGCAGCTGTGCTGACCTCTCGGCCACCAACGCTTGACATGGATGTTGAAATTTAAAAGGTCATAAAGAATTATAGGGTAAAGACTGAGCCAAGTATATTTAGGAAGGGTACTTTTTATGAGTTAAGTAATTGGAAATCAGATATAAAATATATGCATAAGATAAATATTGTTAATACTAGAATTAGGGGAATTAATTTATGTTCAGAGGAAAGATTATTTAAGGAAGAAATGGGTAAGTAAGAGATGAGGCAATGAAAAATGATTATCCAATTACAATTTATTAATAAATTATGTGGAAAGAAAAATATTCAAAAAATAAAATTGAATAAAAAGAAAGCAAAAAAGAAGGTAGTTAAGTAGATATAAGGTATCAAAAAATACTTTTTAAAAAATTAAAAAGATAATATATAAATAGGAAATATGGATAGGAATGCAATGTATTGTTGAAACCAGTATATAAAAGGAAATATTTGGATGTGATAAAGGAAACAAGAAGTAGGAATGATGAAAATATGAATATTATTTATAGAGTTGAGTGTTTAGATTGTATAAAAGATAATAGGTAATCAAAGAATAAATTAGGGACAAAATTGAAACAGCATTTAAGAGATGAAAATTCAATTTTTAACATACACAGTAAGGAGTTTGAAACATAGATTTTAAGATAAGAATGTTGGAAAAAGTAAAATTATATAGAGAGAATGATAAAGGAGAGTTTATATATAAAAAGAAATAAACCTGTTCTGAATAGAATTATGTAAATAATATATTTTAAATAAAGAATAAATTTGTAGGTAAAAGTATTATTGTTTTAAAGTAATTATTTAAAAGATATAAAAAGGAAAGGAAAAAATATTTGTGGTTAATTTTAAAAATGTATAGATAAAAAGGAAAAAGTCTGGGGAGAAAAGAAGTAAGTATGTATAGTGTATATATAATGTAGTATATGTAAAAAAAAATGTATTGATAAAGGAAAATGTTTTCGATGATAGGGATAGATGCAATTTTTATGTTTTTATTTATTTTTAATTATACTGATAATTATAAAGACGTAAATATGTATTTTGTAGATCCTTTGAAATGACTACAAATAAGGTTGAAACATTGAATGCGGTAAACAAATAAATGTATATATATGGTGACAGAAAAAATAAAGTTTTTGGAAAGAAAAAAGGAGAGTGTATATATTTTTTAATTGAATTTAATGGAAAAGAACATTATATTTACAAAGATTAGAATACTAATTCAAAAATCATGAACTAAATTTCTTTTTTATGATTTTTGAATTATTTTATTTGCTATAATCTGTATATTATTCTTAATATTTTGCATTATTTTCATCCAACTAAAAAATTTGAAATATTCAAATATACAAAAACCAATATTAATATAGAAACAATTTCATGAGAAAATATATAATAAGTCAACTGTGTTTTAAAATGCATAAAAACATGGAAATAAGGCAGGGCAAAATACAACAGCAAAAAATTTTAAGAAACCATTAAATATTTTTGAACCAGTTTTATACTAAGATTAGCATACTAGCACATTTTTCATCTAAAAAAAAAAAATTTATTATGACAAAAGCAGAAATAGAAATCTGAAAACATTGGGGGAAAAAATTACCCGAATATATAAGCAGATATAAAACAATTGTAGAAGATAATGAAATTTTTTATGAATAAAGCATTATTTACTAAAAATGCCTTGGTCAAATTATTACTACAAATGGAAATATAACAGGTGAAAATAATCATAGAATTAAACTTGGTTGGAGTGTTTTTGGTAGAAATAACTATTAAAAGGAGATTGTGTCCATGTGTTTGAAAAGAACATTTTTTAATAAATATGTTTTACCAGTTTTACTTATGGATCTAAGACTTGGACACTTAACAGAAGAGCAATACAGAGACTTCATGCCACTCAAAAAAGTGTGGAGAGATGCATATTAGGAGTAACGAGAAGTGACCAAAAATGAAATTCATGGGTGAGAGAACAAGCAGGTATTATGACATCACTGAAAGAAATAAGAGATTGAAATGGAATTGAGTGAGAGATATTGCTAGAAGAGATAATAATAGATGGAAAGTTAAAATCTTAAACTGGATTCCAAGAGATTGTAAAAGACCATAGATGAATGAAATAAGGAAGATGTACAGGAGTGATGTGGAGAAGATGGATTGAACTTGGAGAGACCTTTATCCTGCAGTGGATCGATAATAGTTGATGATGATAATGATATATCTCATTTAAGACTAACAAAATAAATATTTTTAGATTGTGATAATTTTCCGCATCAATTTTGACCATGCCAAAGTCTATTCTTGTTGCCATTCTATAATTAAGTATTATAATAAATGTTTTAATTTTCTTATCTTCTACTATGTGTTAATTTCAAATAAGCATGAACAGTATATATTAAAAAAAGGAATTTTTAGTTAATGTTTATAAAAAATGAAAAGCTCGTATCACATATATATATTAAATATGTATATATCTCAGTCTGAAAACCAAAAAATGATAATACTTTATTGACATTCAAAACAATTGAGGTGAAAGGCAAAATCAAAAATTTGCGAGAGAACAAAATCACATGACCTTGGGATCTGAGAAAGTGGCCAACATTCACACCTTTGATAGTGACATAGAACTAATTCTAGGCTTATAATTCATTTAAGCAAACATGAAAAGTATCAATGACTGATTATGTAGTCATTAATTTATTCTTATGTCCATTTTATTTTTACATGAGTAAGTCATCTCTAGATATATATATAAAAGTTGTGCATATATACAATACATTATTTTTCATATAAGGCATAAATATTAAGTTATAGAATAAAGCAATAGCAGGTGTGAAATTAAATAATAATTGACAATCTAAAAAAATGTAAAACAACTGTAAATAGTAGTTATATACAACAAAGTCCTATTTTAGACTACACTTTACTGGTCATAGTTTTCCCAATGTCTCTTAACACATTTTTTATCTATAAGTCGTGAAGTAAAAAACTTAAAGCACAAACTATAGCTTTATTGACATTTTTAAAATTAATTGCAGAATTTTTATTTAAAAGATATAAATTCTTGATAGCACAAATATGCTCTTAAATGTATCATTATGTTTGTTTAATGACAACAAATAAAAAATGTATTTATAAAATCATTTTAGAAATTTAACGGTTTATATAGATCCAGGATATTGTCATATTTTAAAGAATATTTATAAAAATGCAACGGCAACAATTAGATTACATAATGGTAATAGGAAAGTCAACATTGCGAAGAAGAGTGTAAGACAGGGTGACTCCATATCTCCAAAACTTTTTACAGCAGTGCTACAAGAAGTATTTTGTGGATTTAAGAAGTATTTTGTGGATTGAAATGGGAAGCTAAAGAAGTGAAAGTAAATGGAGATTATTTAAGTCATTTAGATTTTGCAGATGATGTAATTGTTTTTGCAAATAATGCTTTAGAGCTGCAGGAAATGTTGCAGGAGTTATCAGATGAAAGTAGGACTAAAGATAAATGTTAAAAAGACTAAAGTAATGCTTAATGAATTTTCTCAAAATATGAAAATAAAGATTGATTATGATGAGTTAGAAATATCTTGGTTAGATTATTAATACAGATGGAAACATAATGGATGCAATTAATCATAAAATTAAACTTGATTGGAGTGCTTTTGGTAGAAATAACTTGATACTAATATGTGTTTGAAAAGAAAGATTTTTAATAAATGTGTTTTACCAATTCTTACTTATGGATCTGAGACTTGGACACTTAATAGAAGAGCAATACAGACTTCAGATGACTCAAAGAAGTATGGAGAGATGCATGTTGGGAGTAACAAGAAGAGATCGAAAATGCAATATATGGGTAAGAGAACAAACAGGTGTTACTGGCCTCATTGAAAAAATTAAAAAGACTGAAATGGAGTTGGCTGGACATATTACTAGAAGAGATGATAATAGATGAACAATTGAAATCTTAAACTGGATTCCAAGAGATTGTAAAAGACCCAGAAAGAGACCACATGTGAGATGGATGGATGAAATAAGAAAGTGTGCAGGGGTGGTGTGGAAAAGAGAAGCTAAAAATCAGAGAAGATGGATTGAATTTGGAGAGACTTCATCATTCAGTGGACTGATAATGGTTGATGATGATGATGTTAATTAAGTGCATACATATCACTAATGCAAATATTAGTAAAAATATTTTATTTCTTTTGATATGAGGTGTTGATAGACAGTGAAAGATAAAAAAAAAAGGTAATAATATATTATATAATTTGTCATCCAGGAAATCATGTCAACAGTTCTGTTCATTGGTCAAACAGCTGAGTTAATGCAGTTATAGATTGATGAACTAAGAGCTAAAGGTCTAAGTTGCAGCACAATTCATTCACTTCCTGGGCTCAAATAATAGATGATCTGAGTCATGAACCATTTGACTAATTTACTTTTTTTATTGAAGACAAATAGATCTGGAAACTTTTAACTTTTGAATCTGCCACTCAATCTAAACTGCTTAGAAAATAATATATATACAATGCTACATATTGGAAAATAAAAAAATTATGTGGCAGAAGTAAAATGAAAAAATGAGAAAACATAGATTTTTGCTTCTCCATTACAAGCTAAATAATACACAGGAATGAAGTTTTATTTAAAAAAAAAAAGCAATGCTATAAAAATGATTGGTCGTTATGTCCCAATTTTTGATCGAACCAATCTGGTCATTCCTATTCAGGGGTCAGCAATCTAGGACACGAAGAACGATAATCAAAAGCATTCTGAATTGAAATAAAAAAATTTATTTTTTAATTACAATGCACGTTTGCGCCACCACCTACATTTTGCACCTTGAAAATGAAAACTATGTTTCAATTTAGTTTACTAATTATTTTGTATCATAAATGTACATCCGATATTTGCTATTTTCAATAAGATAAGTGCTACGTCTGATGGAAATTTTTTTTTATTTCCAGGAAGGATTAATTTTGCCGGATTTTTTTTTTTTTGACGATTCATTGACTGCGTGTTTAGAGTAAATTTATATTCAGACAGAATATTATATCAATTCTTTTGCAAAACTTCTATTCATAATTATATAATAAAACATTTTAAAGCTTTAATGGGTTTACTTGGAAAAAAAATAGTTTATAGTTAGTGATTCTCGGGTTAATGCGTGAACGAAGTCCGCTAATTTAACGTCAGAATTGATAATATCGTTTGGATTTCAAAAAAGTTCAAAAATCATTGCCCCCCCCTCCCATTTAAATGTCTATTACATTCAAAGATCAGCCTTTCAAGCTAATTGTGCATGCGTCTTCTGCGAGTGTTAAATAATAAATGAATACTTCACTCTACAATACAAGATATAGTATTTATGCAGGAATAAAAGGAATCCTCTTATTCCTACGACTCAAATTCTTTTATATGAGCAAATCTGAAGTACTGTTGAGTAAAGCGTGAGAATTCTACTCTCACGCTTTACTCAACAGTACTTCAGATTTGCTCATATAAAAGAATTTGAGTCGTAGGAATAAGAGGATTCCTTTTCTCACGCTTTACTCAACAGTACTTCAGATTTGCTCATATAAAAGAATTTGAGTCGTATGAATAAGAGGATTCCTTTTATTCCTGCATAAATACTATATTTTGTATTGTAGAGTGAAGTATTCATTTATTATTTAACACTCGCAGAAACGCATGCACAATTAGCTTGAAAGGCTGATCTTTGAATGTAATACAATTGTATGCATAGCGTCATATAAAAATAAATGCTTATTTACTTAAATGTCTATTGTGTAATTAAAACAAATTTCTCCAAGAGAAAAATTATAAATGTTCATAGTTTTAAAGAAAAGAAGCATATATGAACAACTTCCAATTTCGAATTGATTTTTTATAACACAAAATGGTGAATGCTAGAAATTCATTAATCAGTTTTTTAAACCATTGAAAGCTAAATGTGCTTTGCCTATTCTGAATCTGTACATTAATAGGCAATTTATAACCAATACACATTTTTTTAATCGCCAACGAGATGAATTTTCTCCATACCAAAGGAAATTTTAAGCATGTCTTTTGAATGCAATATAATTTAACGAAACATACTTTTCACATATGATCCTATGTGTATAAGATCTGGTTATAATGGGCTTCAGAAATATATAATTTCGAACCTATTTTTAGCAGACCAGTTTTGATATATATAATAAGATTGGTAGAATCATGTCGGCACGCGGAATAACATTGTAACATATGTATGCGTATTAATTACTTCATACCACTCTATCAATTAAAGTACAAATCACCTTTATTTTATTAACACGCAGATATAACATTTTTTATACGTCTAAATAATTGCGTATATTGTATTTGATATTTTGAATAATTCTGGAAAATTATCTCTGACTTTGTGGCTTAACATTTTTAGAGAATGTCAACATTTATAGACGGAACTGAAAGGATTTGATAAGTTGATAAAAAAAAAAAAATGATTGAACAGCTAGCTATTTGCAAACCTCAGAAATATTCTCAAAGCATTATATTAGTGATTTAAATCACTAAAAAGCATAATGGAAATTAATTACAATCATTATGTTTGTTACGATTAAAAAACAATTAAAACAGACCTTTATTTTGAAGATTTATAAGAATAAGAAGCTTCCTCAGAAAAAAATTGTGTAATTAAAATAGATACATATAAATAAAGTTAAGTAAACAAAATAGGGAGAATAAAAAAAAATTATATTTCGTTGAATTTTTTTTAGAAAGACAAAATAATCAAAACTCTGACAGCTTCCATATTACTTACTTTTAAATGAATTTTATACATACATTCAACTATAAATTAAAAATTATGTGCACATGCGCAATATATATAAGTTTTTGGAAAATGTCATACTAACGTTCAAATGAGAAATTCGTATAGATGTCTACTTATGTCTTTTAATATGCATGTATAAAACATTGCAAAAGTTGTTGTTTTTTTTTTTGTCTTAGTGGTGTAATTGGTGAATCATTGATTAAAAAATTATAATTGAATGCTTTTATCGCTAGAGAGTTCTTAAGAATTGCGAGCGCCTGAAATGCCCCAACATTGGATTCGATATGAGAATCTTACTCTTCTGAGTCTAGCTCTGCACTACTTCATGCAGGCCAATCATTGATTAATAACTTGCCACTGTAAAGAATGTGTATTTAAGCCCGCACAAATCTGTATCAAATTATTTGATTGGGTTTTGGAATTTTATTTGAACTAGTATATCCTCTTAGGTATTTTATCTTCAGTTTTTTTTTTTCTATTAATGAGTGAAAAGTAACTTATGGAATTTTCTTTTTAATAATACCCTTACATTTATTTATTTTTTACCCAATTTTTTTTTTTTTAATTTTACTGTTCTTATCAACCTAGTTTGATTTATAAAGATTTGATCTATGAACATGCCAGGCAAATTGAGATGAATTCATATTTCAATCTTCACTATATTTACATTTTCTTTGACTTATTCTAACTAAAAACCTTTAAAGATCACCGATTTTATTATATAATCTAATATTTATTATTCATAAAAATGTTTTTTTTTAATTCTAATAAAAAAAACATATACATTCCCAAGTATTCAAATATGCGTAGAGCACAGTATGTTTCCTGGAATGCAGTATCAGCAGATCAAATGAAGAGCCTATACATTTGCCACTTTAGCATATTATCTTAAAGTATTCCAATCATATCTCTGTCTTGAGCATCATTTTGTCCATTAAGCACATTCAACTTTTGTTCCTATTTAATTCAGAGATTGCCAATGAGATTTATTCACTGATATAATTTTTAATCTACAGAAGGACTCAATTATCTTAAGCACGGTTGATTATACTGAAAACAGTATGAACTTTATATTCCTAAAACTGGATTTAATTTCTTCCATCTTTTTGAGCTTAAAATCATATGTGAGTAAAAAAATTAGCATTACTTTGATTACTATTGAAGTCATTTCTCAAGAATACACATCAAGAGAATACATTTTTCCCTCAAAGCTATCAATCAATTGAAACAGTTTCATCCACCTGTCTGTTTCACGTATTTTACCCCATACCTATCTCTATGCCAGGTTTAAATCCTCTCAGAGTATCCATTTAAACAACTTTAAATTACTATATATGCAGGATCGCACATATATATGTGAACGGTACGTCTGTAATTTAATAATATATGTATATATTACAGATATGTTTTTATTTTAAAAGATTTCTAGTTTAAGAAATATTTTAGTCTAAATTTTTAGTCAATTGTATGGTTATATTACTGAAATCACATATGTATATAGATGCACTCCTGACTTGTTATTCTACATATATAGTAATAAAGTTAGTTTTACACTAATTATAAAAACAGCTTTTAGTTTTTCTTGTAAACAACTTTTAAATTAGGTCACGCAATAGTCTTAAAATAGTGTGAACTTGATTTTATAAATTAAAATTTTAATGACAATTCTCATAATTTTATAGTGTTGTGATAATAAACTATGGGGGGGGGGTAGAAAAACAATCTAAATTAGTTTTAGCAATTAAATATGTTTTTCTAAAATAAATTAATGGGTTTTTCAACTACGGTCAAGCTTGTAAAAATAAACAGGTGGCCAGAGTTAAGAAAAATATAAAAACTTCAAGTTTTGTGGCCAGAGTTATATATATATATTTAATAAGCGAATTGTAAATCTAATCCACATTTGTTTCACCTTTAAAATGATGGGGTAAAGTAGGCCGTAACTCAAGCCTCCTGCCTTTGCCAGGAAGGGAAGAACTTTTGTCTGAGAAAACACAATTCCCTACTTCAGCAAAACAAAGCGGTGATGGAAGAATCTCCATTAATGTCTAATCATCGCTAAAAGTGTCAACTTATCATCCCAAGTGCCCAGAACTGCAATGAAGACAAATGAGCAGTAAATTTTTACTCAGAGCTCTGTTTATGAACTGCGACTTACAATTCTCTATTTTAAAGCTAGCTATTTATTAAACCTGTATTTACAAACACCTTTTCTAAAATCTGCAAAAGAAAGCTGTTAAACTCTAATGTTTGAATCTTGTCTGATTGTAAAACTTGTAATATTAAATTCTCTCTTGAAATGTAAAACTATGATAATCTATTTTAAACTAAATGTATAACTTTCTGCGGTCTTTTATGCCTATTTTCAATCTATTCAATTTATTCTATAATTTTATCATTGTAATATTATATGTATCTAATTTGCCAAATAACTCGAAAGCGTGAGTATTTATAAGTATAATTTTAGCTTATCGTTCTGCGAAGATAATTTCAAATCTTCGCTATAATAAATATTAAATAATTGAATTATTAATTTTTTACTCGCTATTTCGAGATCATATTATTATTTTACTGGTTAATTTTGGGTATTAATATTATAATAATCAGTAGTGTTCTAATTAAAATTGTAATTTGCATAGCTCTAGTTATAAATTATAACTATCTATATATGTAACTCATACATCATAGGAACTAGCCACAGAGGTATTCTCAAAGCATATTTCTAATGTTTTATCCATAATTACCCCTCAAATATGCTTTGTCCTCCTTAGATTTATATATGTTGAGACGCAGGTGATAATCTTAAACTAGGTTACTAATTAATTTAGTCCCTAAATAGTATATTTGAAATACTAAATTTGAGAATTGGGTTGTATAGATATGCAAATAGATGCTATCTATTTTTAAGGCACGCGGCAGAGGTCACACTTATCCACTTAGTTCGAGTAAAGCACAACTGGGGCACGAGGATCCAGTTTATTCATAATTAATGCTTATCTGACTCCCTGAACTACTAATGTTCTTATTCATAGCAAGTTGTTCCAGTCATAGGGCAACCGAGCATTTGATGCTGAAGCCCGTGAATAATGACCTATTCGCATCTTCTAGCTTTATTAATATTTAAATATATGCCAAAGAGTATATAGGTAAACCTATAATAAACCAGTTTGCTCTCCCTTTATATCAAACGCTTATCCAGCATCAGTGTATATCCTAATCTAGATTAACACGCTAATCTACGTATCTCTGAGCCTGCTTATGTGCTCAACTTGATATAGATAGACGCCATAGGAGCACTATTAAGTTAGTTATATAACTTTGGCTATTAAGTTGCATATGATTTAGCAGACTACACCAGAGGTAGAAATTTGGCATATTAATATAGGCATAAACTTAAAATCCCACACTACACTTGATTGAACACTTTATGATGAGACAACATGTAACATTAATCTCATTAGTTATGTAAATGCCTGCATGCATAATCTTTCACATTCCAATTACATAATTTTGTATATTTTAGTTTTACTATCTTTTATTTTATTTATTAAATTAATATTATTTAAAATATAACTCATTTTTATACTTTCATTGTCCATGAGTTCATTTTTATCCAACTCTAGATTTATTTGCACATATATCATTATATCTATATGTAGATCATTCCATTAGATTCCATAATTGATCATTGTCATATTATCGGTTTACTTAGTCATATGTGTGTATATCTGACCAAATCAGTGTTAATTTAGTTAATTTATGAGTCTCTTGTTCTACCCCGAGTGACTACCGGACCGAGGTTAAATTGAATGTCTATGTAACTTGGGAAATGTCATCCATAGGGTATTAGATCATTGAGCAGGGGTAAAAGGATTGGAATGTTGGCTGGATTCTGGATCCCAGCATCCAGATTCGATCAGCTTTAGTGTATTTTGCCAGTGTTCTAGATTTTGTTACATGGAAGGACAATTCTTACCGTTAACACAATAAATCTTTTGCTTTCAAAGTTAGTCATTACAATAATTTAGTATTTACTTACTTTGAATAAAACATTATCACTATATTATATTATTTGAATATTTTTATGGCAAGCTTCATATAAATCAATATCGTCATGCTTTGAATGAGAAAGAAATTATAAAATAGAAAATAAAACAGTCGCAAATTCTCCATACAGCAATGAATTCAGTTGAAGTTCTAGTAATCAATGGGTGCAAGAAGGTTTGTGTGTAAAATCCCTATCTAGTGCCTATTCATCTAATATTCCCAGACTAGTTTCTAGTTACTCTGGGAATACTGAATGCATAACCACTAGGTAGAAATTTTATGCACAAGCTTTCTTGCATCCATTGATTACTTTGGCTAGCACTGGGTGACACTACTGTATGAAAAGTTTGCTACTAAGCAATAGGATGGGTGAGAAAGGTAAGTATGCAGAAGATTTGGATAAAAAATTTATGTTCATATACTTATACAAAAAATGGGATGATTATGTTGGAGAAATGGTGTTATAGTGCCAAAGAATGGGACAAATGAATAGACACATTAAAAAGAATAAGGAATTGGAGAGATGAAGAACTAGTGTGGAGGGTAAAAAGAATATAAATATATATAGAAGTAAATGGAATATTGGGTGTGTGTTAATTTAGGATAATAGCAAGAAAAGTAGTTTACTGTTTAAGGCCAAACAGGATCTTTAGCAACAAGGGAATATTTATATAAATGGGAAAATGTGGGTGATTTAGTCTGCAAGCTGTGTAAGGAAGGCATAGAAAATATTAGGCATCTGTTAATTGAATGTAAATGCCTGAAAGCAGAAAGGGTACAAATAATGAAGTTGTGGAAGAATAAATATAAAGAAAGTGATTTTACAGAAAATGGGTTATTGGTTTTTATGCTGGGTTTGGGAAAAGGGGAATTTAGATATAAAGACTATGGAGTTGACAAAGATTATACTGTGGAAATGGAATGGAGCAGGATCGAGAAGAATTTGGGAAAACTTAGGGCAGGGAAGGTAAAGTGGCTAACAGGTTTCTCTGGGCATATTGGCTGAGAAATTCCTGACTTTGTATAAGAGAAGCCACAGGGAATCACATAACATCCTGTTTAAATGGTAATTTAAAAAAGTCAGTACTATGAAATGAAACATCTTTCATCTAGTCATTTTGTAGTTAATATTTTATGATAAGTTCCAAGAATTCAGCTGGATGCTTCATTGCACTGTAGATATTTATTTCTTCCATATTGTGCCATTCTAATGGTTTTTTTTGTGAAATTTGATAATGGAATAAGATTTTGATAATAGAATTGATCATAGTGTAGATAATAGTAATCTTGTTAAGCATACCATTTACAGTGTTCAGATTTCCATTAACTTCCTTGTAAATAAAATTATTATTCAGTGTTTTCTAAATATTGCTGCACGACTAATGATTACAACAAAGTAAAGACAGAACTTGAAACATTTTTAATTCCTTTATACAGTTTTATGTTTTTGAGTTTGCAATATCTCTTCAACATTATCAGATATTTATAAAAATATATTGGTGCCAATTTACATATTAATGTTCTTATAAAAACTGAAACAATGGGGGGAAATGTTATTAAAATTTAAACAAATATTTACAAACTGGTATTGAAAATGAATGTCATCTTAATTTTTTTTGCACTGTCAGAAATTTATCCTCTTACAGCCTGAAAAATCTAACATTTTATGAGTAATTGTAGCAGCTAAAGAAGGGATGTTAAATTCAGATGTTGCTTCCAGGAAATTTAGCTCTTTACGGAATTGTTTAGAATCTACTGCCTGTCACTTCATAAAAACAAATTTCTTCTTTATTAATGTTAAATTCCTAGTACTTCCTCTCATGACTAAGACAACAAAAACTTATATATATGTGTGTGTGTGTGTCTGTAATGATAAATAATATTTTAATACTGAATATATGAAATTGACCAAGTCTATTTTGAATAATAATTGAACTACCCTCTAGCTGCCATGTTCAATAACTTTTTACAGTAAGAAAATGGACCTAAGTGAACATCTTAACACATTTTAGATAAAAAAGCATGTGGTTATATTGCTCAGTTCATGTTTAAGTGCCAAATCTGCAAGTGCCAAAATTGGTCCTGGGTCTTACTGTAAAAAGTTATTAAACATGGCAGCTAGAGGGCAGTTCAATTATTATTTAAAAGAGCTTGGTAAATTTCACATGACATTATATTTATATACATAGTAATGCTAGCAGATATGTGTGTTACATATTTCATAATTTTAAAAAATATATGATTAGTTAAGTAGATTTTAAAATGCAATTTTGTAAAATAAAAAGATTGCATATATTTTGTTTTTAATATATAATAAAACTATTTGTTAAAAAGTGGGTGGGGAAGGGAAATCTAAAATAGAATTAGAAAAAGATTTAAAACACTTTCCCTCCCTCCCTCTCTCTCTCTCTCTCTTTCTTTCTTTTTTTCTTTTAAAGAATAAATTAACTTACGAGAGAGTGCAAGTCTCTCAGCGCTTGTGATTATTAATAGCCAATCAGATCGTAAATACTGGGACAACGATTTAACAAGAAAAGAGTGGTAACCACTCTTAACTTTACTTGTCTGTCTATATATCCAAGCCAGTCCAAAGTACTTATATCTGAAAGTGTGAATATTAAATACCTTCACACACTACTCACTGACTTCAAATTACAAACATACAGCATGAAATCTTTAGATTCACTATGCAGTAGATTATCGATGTTATAAATTGCAGAAATATATGTAAATAATATTTATTTTCAAAGCGCAGATGATTTGAAATTAACTTACGAGAGAGTGAAAGTCTCTCAGCGCTTGTGATTATTAATAGCCAATCAGATCGTAAATACTGGGACAACGATTTAACAAGAAAAGAGTGGTAACCACTCTTAACTTTATTTGTCTGTCTATATATCCAAGCCAGTCCAAAGTACTTATATCTGAAAGTGTGAATATTAAATACCTTCACACACTACTCACTGACTTCAAATTACAAACATACATCATTGTCCCAGTATTTACGATCTGATTGGCTATTAATAATCACAAGCGCTGAGAGACTTGCACTCTCTCGTAAGTTAATTTCAAATCATCTGCGCTTTGAAAATAAATATTATTTACATATATTTTTAAAGAATAAGTAAATATGGAAAGTTAGAATAAAATTTGTAAAAGAAAACTTTCAAAAATATAATTAATTTAAAAGATGGCTGATTGAATTAATTATAAAAACTATGTAAACTATCAATGAAATAGTAGATTAATCTAAGAAAAAGATTAAAGTGCATGTAAAAAAATTAATTAAGAAAAAACAGATTAAGGCAAGATTAAAATTTTAAATAATAAATTAAAACAATGACACAAAAAAGTATATAAAGTTGCTCTCTCTATTGTTATTCAGTCAGAATTGCTATTCATATTATTGCTATACTGTCAGGTCTGCAATCAGTAAATCAGTCTAGTCTTCATTTTATAGTTGAACCATTCTGGTCTTTATTTGTGCTCTTACGTTATTCATTACTCAAGAGATCCAGGTATTCGGAAACTGCAAATGCAATAGTAAGCCAATCAATTACTGCTGCAGTCAACATCAATGCCAAAGCTGCAGATATAGCAACATGCATTGCTGGACAGTCATAGGATGTTCAACTGGGCTTTAGGCTCCAAAAACCCTCAACAAAAAGAAAATCAACTGAAACTTTGCCTGAACCAATGCCCAGAACAATGCCTAGATTGTAAATAGATGTGGCTGCTAACTCTCTTTTCCATTGTAAACACAGAATGGAAAACAAGCCATGGAACCATTGATGGAGACCAAAAAGTCAACCTGTTGGAAAATGGCAATCATGAAAACCTAGGTAAAGATACTTTTAAATATATTTATTTTAAATGAACTTTATTAACAAAGTATCATAATTTTAGCTTGAAACTAATCATTTATATTTTTATGTAAAGTATTATATTGTGTTCTATTAAATATATGTGTGAATAAATATTATTGTTTGCTTAAATATTAGGGTCTATTCTTTCTCTCTTGTGACTGTGTCACCATTAATTTAAGAATAGTTATTTTTTATGTGTTAAATGTGCTCGACCCTGAGATCGAGTGTGAGCTAGTCATGGAATATGTCATGCACAGGATTGTAGGTGTGCCTATCATCTGAAGCATGCTGACTATATAATCTATGGTTAGCTGGCATATGAGGTTGATCCTCAAAACAAATAGAATGCTTGGGATGGCAGGAGTTTGAATTCAACAGTTGAGGTGGGCCACAGTCTGGAAATGTGACCATGTTGTGCTTTCTTTGCATAGCTTGATCTGACCATGAATGCTATCAATGGTATTCTCCCCTCTGCTTGAAGGGCCAGTCTGTTCCTGTGGTTTTTTTAATTATTATAAAAGGGATTTAACCCCATTGAACCTAGCAAGAATAATCTTTTTTTTTCAGACCCGGTTCAAAGGGTGCTGAACATAGAACCAAAGTGCCATAAATTGACTCAGCATAATAAAGTTTTAAAAAAAAATAAAATCGTAATCAAAATTGGAAAAAAAAAAGTTTGAAACTAAAATTCAAAATAAATGCTAAATTGCATAGTTGTAAGAATTAAAATGGTGAGCAGTGTAGAAAGAAAAATAGACCAGAGCAAACTAATTAAAATATTAAGAATCAAAAATATTTTTAATTAAAAAGGAGAGAAAAAAGCAGCCAGAGAAATAAATAAATTCATTATTGGGGTTGTTTATAACCAGGTGAGAATTAGTGAGGTCTGAGGGGGGGGTGAGTTAGTCAAATACTTTATTCAATTTAAAATAGTTAGTTGAACACTTCAATTTAAAATATTTAAAAACAAATAAAATTAAATGTTTGTTTTGAGAGTTGATAATGGAAAGATGAAATATATAAAATAAAATGTTTTTTTAGTATTGAGTGTTAATAATGTGATGGAAATAAAACAAAATAAATAATGTTAAACAAAATAAAATGTTTTTCATATAGTAATAAAGTAGAATGAGAATTTTTATTATTTACAGTAAAATAATATTTTAGAATTAATATACAACTTGTAGAGAACCAAATGCGATGATGAAATAATAAATAAATTGAATAAAGCATATAATAAATAAAATAAAATCTATAATAAAATAAAAAATTGTTAAATAATCTTTTGAGTAAGTATAGATTGTTAGGGTCATGGAAGGGGGAATGTACAGATAAAGATTGAGGAAGGAGTCTTAAACATAGGCTGTCACTGTGCGAACTTAAGACCAATAATGTGCTAAACATGAGGAATTGCCTGATAGGATGAGGTCCAGTAGAAAGGTTCTGGACCCACCCAACATGCTGGGAGATGTAGTGCCAGTCCTTATCTAAATAAATATGTGTCCTGGAAAATATATCCAGATAAGCTGTAAATCAGTTCATTGGGAGAAAAATTTCCAACATCATATAGTTATAATAAATATTGTTCTAGCATAAACTGAATGATCAGTGGATGAATACTGCCATTCATAGGGACCTCATTTTATCTTCTAAGATGTAAACCCATTGGAGAAAGTCATGAGTTCATTTGATTGGCTTAGAGAAATTCCAGCATAGTTGATAAATGGTTAAAGTATTTTTTATTGCGTAAGTTGAATATAAGCCAGATGTGTCTGTCATTCGCAGCATTTATCCTCTTTGTACACATTGGAAGATGCATGTTGTTCCTCGTGTTCATCACATATGACATAATTCATTGCCAGTCAATGCAAATTGTGATCTGGTAAGATAGAGTAGCATAAGAAAGGTCACCCTCTATGCTTTATCGATCTGTGTGCAATTGGACACTTATGTTATAAAAATATTAAAGAAAAAAAGATGAAAAGTAAATAAAACCAAATGGTAAAGCTAGTAAAAAAAATTTAGTCTAAGAGCTAAAATGGGTCAAACACACACATTTTGCCTCTCAACTGGGGGGATGGTGATGTAATGCTAGTGGATATCTACATTACATGTTTTATAATTTTAATAAATATATGATTATTATAAGTGGATTTTGAAATGCAATTTTATTAAATAAAAAGATTGTGTATATTTTGCTTTTAAAATATAATAAAACTAACTGTTAAAAAGTAGGGGGGGGTATAAAATAGAATTAGAAAAAAAATTAACCCCCCCCCCTTTAAAGAATAAATAAGTAAATATGGAATGTAAGAATAAAATTTGTTTGTAAACAAAACTTTTGAAAATGTAATTAATTTAAAAGATGGCTGATTGAATTAATTAATTAAAAAGCTATGTTAACTATAGATGAGGTAATAAATTAATCTAAGCACAGGATTGGATTAAAGTGAATGTAAAAAAAAATAATTAAGAAAAAAAGTTGAGTTGAGATCAAAATTAAAAATAACGATAAAAAAATTTAAAACAATGGGAGAAAAAAAGTACATCAAGTCACTATCTCTATTGCTATTCAGTCAGGATTGCTATTAGTGTTATTGCTGTACAGTTGAGTCTGCAATCAGTAAATTAGTATAATCTGCATTTTGTTGAATTATTCCAATCTTTATTTGTACTCTTACATCATTCGTTCCTCCAGATATCCATATATTCAGAAACTGCAAATGCAGTAGTAAGCCAATCAATTACTACTGCAGTCAACATCAATGCAAAAGCTGCAGATTTAGCAACATGCATTTCTGTACAGTCATAGAAGGTTCAGCTGGGCTTCAGGCCGCAAAAGCCTTCAAAAAGAAAATCAACTGAAACTTTATCTGAACCAAGCCCTGGAACCATTGATGGAAACTAAAAAGCCAACCGATTGGAAACTAACAATCATGAAAGCCTAGGTAAAGATACTTTTAAATAATGGTCTATAGACTATATTTATATTAAATGAACTTTAATTAATGAAGGACTGTCATAATTTTAGCCTAAAAGTGATCATTTATATTTTTATGTAAAATATTATATTATGTTATTTTATATTATGTTAGATTTGTGTGTGTGTGAATAAATATTAATGTTTGCTCAAATATTAGTTGGACTATTCTCTCTCCAGTCACTGTGTCACCATTAATTTAAGAGTATACTTATTTTTATGAGTTAAATGTGCTAGACCACTGAGTCAAAGTGTGAGCTCATCATGGGATACATCAAACACTAGCTTGTGCGACTGTCATCTGAAGCATGCTGATTATATAACCCATGGTTAGCTGGTGCCATAGGTTGATCCTCAAAATAAATAGAATGCTTCGGGTGGCAGAAGTTTGAATCCTGCAGTTAAGGTGGGCCAAGGTCTGGAAATGTGATCATGTTATGCTTCGCATAGGTCGATGTGACCATGAGTATCATTGATGGCTAATGCTATCAATGGTATTCTCCCCTCTGCTTGAAGGGCCGGTCTGTTCCCATGTTTTTTAAATTATTATACAAGGGATTTAAACCCATTAAACCTAGCAAGAATAATCTTTTTCTTTGGATCCAATTCAATATATAAAGCCAGACAAGATACATGCTCATGATGCAAAAATCTCAATACCCCAAAATTATTTATTATAGAAAGTCAAATGACTAAAAAAAACAAGGATTCTCATATTATTATCAAATGAATAAAAAAAAAGACAGTGACTATTATTGAAGATAATATTGATAATTTTTTGTGGCATTACATAAGAAAGGAACACCTAATAGATGTTAACAATTTCAAACAATTTTATGAGAGAAAAAAATCTTGCCTAAAGATAATAGTAACCAGCATAAATCCACATTGATCCAATGAAACTTATTCATGAACATTTATTTCTTATTGGGTTGGAATCATAATCAGACAATTTATATTGATGCTATAGTAATAATGGAGTTCCTATCTAAATGTAATATCTTCACTACCCACAATAAATCTTGTGAATTACCTTTAGTAATCCATGACTAATTCTTAGAATATAAAAATATGCATTTAACATTGCCTCTTTTTTCAAGCTAGTCTAATCAGAAGCCTAAAGAGCCTTTCAAAAGTCAATGAATCATATTACAGAAGGCAACATCATAAATCAACTGAGGTAAGACCAATTAATTCCCATAAACTAGAGATTATTTTTGAGTATTTTGTATCCATTTCAACTATCTAGACTCACCATAATAAATCTAAACGTATATATATATATAAAGATTCGGAATTGGTAACAGCAAAGCAAAAGAAAAAATTGCAAATGCTAATTAGAACACAATCCCCAAACATTATGTATCCAAATCAAAAAACCGTTTACAATTTATCTAAGAAAGCCCTCTCTACAGATGAAATTTCGGTTTTAGAAAAAGGTTTCAATTTTGCTTTAACACCTTCCCGGGTACCTTTTGAGAAAATTGTCTGTAATGTTGAATCAGCTCTTGATAAAATTGATTCTACATCAGCTAATTTAGCTAGAGCTGAGATTTGTAATATTTTAAAAAAAGCTAAGCTTCCTAAAAATAATTTTTCAAAGAAAGAAAGACAAGCATTAAATAATATAAAATCGGACAAATCAATTGTTGTACTTCCAGCTGATAAAGGTAATGCCACAGTTGTAATGGATTGTGACATTTACCATAATAAAATTTTAGATCTGCTTAGTGATAAAACTTATAAACTATCAAAAAGAGATCATACTACATATTTGGAAAAAACAACAAAAGCTATTATTAATAAATCACCTATTGAAACAGAGATAAAAAATAAAATAATCCCTCGTGAAAAATCTTGTGTCTGTCCAAAATTTTATGGACTTCCAAAAATTCACAAACCAGATACCCCTCTTCGTCCAATAGTAAGTGCAATAGGTTCTCCAACTCATATTTTAGCTAGATACTTATCGGATTTCATTAAACCTACAATCCCATCTATTAAATCATATATTAAAAACTCTCTTCATTTTATTTCTGTTTTAAAAAGTTTAAAAATTAATGCTAGTGACATTCTGGTCAGTTTTGACGTCGTGTCTTTGTTTACAAACATTCCAATTGATGAATCTTTAAATATAATCTCACAACGTTGCAATTTACCAGACCATATTATTGCTTTGATTAAACATTGTCTCTTAAATACATATTTTGTATACAATGGACAGCATTACAGACAAGTTTTTGGTACTCCTATGGGCTCACCTATCTCAGGAGTAATAGCTGATTTATTCATGGAATATATAGAAACTCGTGCTTTAGAATCATCATCTTTAAAACCTCTCATTTGGCTCAGATACATAGATGACACTTTTGTCATATGGCAACATGGAAAAAATACATTAGATGATTTTTTCTTACATTTAAATAATATGCATCCTCATATTAAATTTACAATGGAGACAGAGTCTGATGGAAAACTCCCTTTTCTTGATGTTCTAGTCACCAGAACACCAAATAGTTTATCCTTTTCTATTTACAGAAAGGATACACACACAGACAGATATTTACATTCTCATCATCACCCAACTCAGATAGTTTCTGTAGCCAAAACTCTTTTAAATAGAGCAATTAACCTTTCAGATGACACACATCTGAAAGAAGAAATAAATCATATTAATAGTGTTTTATTAGCAAATAGTTATAATTACAAATTTATAAAAAAAGCCTTATTTCAAGCCCAAAATAGACAAAATAGGAAACAAAAAGATGATAAGTCAGCTATTAGGATTTGTGTTCCATATGTAAAAGGAACTACAGACAGTATCGGACGTATATTAAAACGCTATAATATAGATACAGCATTTTCTGCTCATCAAAAGATCAGCAATATAATAACCAAGCCTAAGGATTCAATCCCTCTTGAATCTCATGGTGTCTATCAAATCTCATGTAAAAATTGTAAAGCTTCTTACATAGGTATGAGTAATCATCGCATCAGTGTTAGGAGAGATGAGCATGCTAATGCAGTTAAACAACACTCATCATCATCAGCACTCTCACTCCATACTATAGATTCAGGTCATAAAATAGATTTTTCTAGTACCAGGATCATATCCAGATGTGATAATCTCTACCAATGCAAAATCAGAGAAGCCATTGAGATACTTAAAAGGCCAGATTGTATCAATAAGCGAGATGATACGTGCAAACTTCCTCCTATTTGGAAAGATTTCTTTAAAAAATATTCTTAAATTTAACATTTTTGCTATTGGTGGGATTTTTAATGTTTTATTCAAACCAGTGATTGTAGCGCCTCTACAACCGTCTTTCTACCTTTTTATAACTCTGTGGATGGCTTGTGTGACCAAGTCGAAACGTCAGTATATTGATATTAAAAGTTTTTAACACGGATGAACCCGCAAAATATGTATTTTATATATATATATAATTATGCTAACAGAAATTTTAGTTAAGAAGTTTGAACTTATGACACTTCTCATTGCAACCAAAATCACCTTCTACTTATCTGCAATAAGCTGAGCATTGCCACCTGGTCATTGAATAAGTTCCAGATGTCATTCCCTTGATCATCAGTCTTAGTAACATTGACAGTTACCCAGACATTATACTAAAACTAGCTATTTTGATGGATCACTTCAAATGCGAGAAGACTTAAAAACTGCTCAAATTTCTGTTTATAAGAAACATTCACGCATTAGCACATTGTAATTATAATTCTATTAAATTTTCTTAGATTAGAGGAATATTTGGTACATCTGACTTTTAATTAAATAAAGTGGAGATTCATTTATATGTTGTTTTATGAATTCAAAATTTTATTTAGATAATTGGTTGTTTTAAAAACTTTAATAAGTTGATTTCAATAATTGTATACTCATGTGTTTCTGTAATATTAAACTAACAAATAATTCTGCCATCTATAAAAAATGAAAACTTGAAACCTTACAGCCAATGAGCAAACAAACAATCATAATAAAAGAACTAAATTCAGTTTTACACAAATGTCTGTGTTTATCAGATATGTCGTTATTAAGAGTACAACACGAATATTCATCATTCTGCCATCATAGCTAATCATTACTTACCACCATGCCATTATAGAGAATGAAGTACTTACACATATCCTGTGTGCGGCAATTGAAACGAGTATAATATATCTTGATGACTGAGCACAAAGGATATTACTGAATTTTGTTTTCTGTTATAGTCTTTTACTCTTAACTTAGCCTAGTTTGGCAAATCTATATTATATATTATAATTCTCAAACTTGTAGCATTAGACTTTCCAATGTTATAAAACTAATGAATAATAACGTGAAAGCTAAACAACTTCAAACAGATACGCTTTAAAAATGCTTAAGTGGCAGCCAATCAGATGGAATAATGGCATCACATGGGACTCCAAGTTCTAGAACTTGGAGTCCCATGTGATGCCATTATTCCATCTGATTGGCTGTCACTTAAGCATTTTTAAAGCGTATCTGTTTGAAGGTGTTTAGCTTTCACGTTATTATATTATCTGTTTACGCTTAAATTTAAAACTAATGAATCTAAATTGTTATTACCATAAATGTAAATTGTGTTAGTATTGATTAATAAAATATATTTGCGCAAATTTATGACTTTATGAATCTTTCATCATAGAATGTGAATACATCTAATAAGGCTGACAATCACAACTGAGAAAATTAGCACAATTGAGTACCATTACCAAAAATGGAGAAAGGGGATTTAAAGTCTTATGAAAAATTGACTTCAGATGGAATTTCAACCAGGAATGGTAATTCTCTTAAAAGCAATTTTTATAGATATAAAAATTAAGATGGCAAATGTGGATTTATTTGACAAATTTGATCCAGAATGTTGAAAAACTAGCTTGTGTTCTTGAATAGATAAAAATTATTCTTGAAAATGAAATAAATAAACTGATCTGAAAATTGAAGCATATGTAAATGAGTAGAAGTTTGTTACTTAAAAGGTCTTGTACTTTCAAGTTACTCCAATACACCCATTAACTAACATTTGCGCAAACAATTGATTATTCATAGTCAACTTCTGTGCTTAAAACTCCCATAAATATTGCAACCTGTGATATTAAGGGAATAATTAAAAAATTCTAGATTATAAATCAAGCCCAGAAAATTAATATTGGTCTGAATTCAAAGACTTCCCAGAATATGTCATGAACAATTGCTTCATTTGCTATGTGAAGGATAATTATTTACAATACAAGCTATGGTGGCCTTAAATGTCTCCTTTGATTTTGCAATTTTTCAAGCATACCTAGCAGAAATAGCATCTGATCAGGATTTATCACTTACAAAAATATGTTTAAAGATTAACTAGAATAGTTAAAATCGTAGAATTAGGCTACAATATAGGATATACAACATATATCTGTATGCTACATTACAGAAATAATAAAAACCAATTGAAAAAACATATACACATACAAACAGCTTACTGCAATCTTATTACACATATAGAAGTTCTTTTTTAAAAAACAAAAAAAGATAGTAATCTGGCTAAAATAAATGGTCCCTAATCGTGTCTATAGAATATATTATAAAGAAACCAACCTAAATCACAAAAATAAAATTATGAACTACATCAAAGCAGTAAATTCATTGATGATTAGAAAGACAATCAGATTCCCCTCTTTTAAACAGGCAAAAACTCTCCATATAGTAATGCCACCTTGTGCTAACCAAGTAATCAATGGATGCCACAAGGCAGGTGCAGTAAAAATCCCTATCTAGTGCCTATTGATCCTATATCCCCAGACTAGTTTTCTGGCTTGTGGCCTTCATCTGTGAGAGTCTGGGGATATTGGATGAGTAGGCACTAGATATGGATTTTATGCACAAGCCTTCTGGCATCCATTGACTACTTTGGTTAGCACAAGGTGGCACTACTATATGGAGAGTTTTTGCCTCCTTAATAACAGTTATGTGCTAGCATGAGATGGTGATCATGTGATGTTTAGTGGTTTAATTCCTCTCTTTTTTGAAGTAATAGTAAAAAAAAAAATTACAAGATATAATAAAGCTTTTATCTGCTTCTGTTTGTCCAAAAACATGGCATCCTAATTAATCATGATGATAGTTTTGATAACTTTCACTATCTTTTTCATATGTTTTTGGTCATAAGATTTAGAAAATTGTGATAAAATAGAAGTTTGAAATATGGTTAATTATATTTATATGAAATTAAGCTTAAGTATCTCTAAAAATAATGTTTGTATGAAGTTAAACTGTAATGTGCTATATGGGTTACTTGGGAAATCTTTAATGTACCTATAGTGTGAGAGATTGATATGATTTGTAGGCAGATGGATAGTTGTGATTGGAATAATCTATAATGAATCATGATTTGTTCAGCCACTTAGGATATGCAATAGTGGAAATGAACTACATTACTACCATAATCATTTTAAAAAATCAGAAATATTTCAGTGATTTTATTTATCGATATTTCATTTATTATTTGACAGTGGTATAACAGCATATATGTATACCATTACAATATAAAAAAAAATATATAAATTTTTTGTTTATTTTTAAGTTAACCAATTATCAATTAAAGTAACTGACGTTTTAAATATTTTCATACAATTTTATTTATTATAATTAATATATAAGATTTAATACGCTTGATATAGTGAAATTAGTGAGATTATGGTTGAAGGCTATGAATATGGAGATGAAAGCGCTTAGCCTTAAGAAATATTATTGCAATTTTTTAAGAATTTAATTTCACTATATATGTCAAGCGTATTAAATCTTACATAGTTGTTAATGGTGAAGAAAAATCTGAAATTATAATTAATATAATTAGTTTATGTATGTGTAACCAAAAAGCCCTTATCCCATATTGTAACAGTCTAAATTAATGATACAATACAAAGCTATTACTGTAAAATCCGGTCATGGCTAGGGTACACCATGAAGGCTAATTGCAACATTACTTGAAGTTATGTCAAGTTACCTAAATAAACTATTATTTTTTTAATTAACTATAATTCTCCTTAATTACTGGATTTCAAAACGGCATCCCCAAATCTTAATTTATGATTTATAATTATTCTTTCGATAATTGTTTCTTAAAACCACAGTATGACCTTTATTTACAATTTTATTTGTTTGAGACCTGATGGCAATCATGGGCAAGATGGTATAATCTATGAAACTGCTAATAATTATGTAGTTAATATGGGCCATTAAACCAGATAGTAATGATTATAATCTGCTCCATAGCATCATAACTGGTAACTCATTATGTATTCAGGTTTAAAGTACTGAAAGGTTATATAGGGTGTAAATGCTTTGTAATGGAAGGTAAGCAATATTAATATTAGGTTATTTCATCATTAACCCAAATATTAAATTAAATCAATAGCAATGAAACTTTTGAGGATAGATAAGGCATCTGTTATAGTTTTAGGAAATAGGTTCAGTTGTTATACTGGCTAGCACATTTATTAATAATTCAGGCTTTGATGTCACAAATATCAATAGAGGTAACAGATTCTGGATATACTCCAGAATTGACAAAGCAAAGCAGCAGTGATATAGAGGTTGCCTTGATATTTTATTATATCTTATATTGAAACAGACAGATCGAAGAACCGATCTTCGTTTCATGTATTTTTAGGTACGGTAATTCGAACTACTATCCGCCCGCAGTGAGATTTGTCTATTTTCAGTCATAATAAAAAAATTAGTTATATATATTATGTTTTGTAAATAAATATGTAAGGTTCCGTATATAAATGTCACAAACCATGAAATAATATTCGTGTGTGCGTGGTTTGTGAATTTGTATCAATTTAATTTAAAGTTCATTGCGGGCGTATTTGTTTAAATTTTAGCTTTTTGTAAAATTATACAAAGTCGTTTAAAAATACTGATCAAAAGTCACATTCCTTTGATCAGTGTTTTTAATTAAAATCTAAATTGCAAAATGTACAGAGTAATTAAATTGTATTCGAAATTAGTTAAGGAATTTATATGTGTAATTACTGAGTCAATTTAAAAATTGCGTATTAAAGTAAAAGATTGCTGGAAACGGAACAATAAAAAGGATAATTGAGATTGTATGGTCAAGCTGAATGGCTGGAGGCTGGAAAAAGTAGGCGGAGCCTAAAAACAAAAATCAGGCGGAAAGGTCAACTGTAGCGATCTTAGAGAAAAACTAACATTCTAACTTTTGAGGTCTTTGAGAGAGGTAGTCTCAAGACAGCACAGCAGTTGAGAGTAATTCAAACAAATTTGTTAAGAAGTTCACCGGTAAACCGCAATGTTGATGGGCTAAGTGCCAGGAGCTGGTCTCTGCCCTGCCAATTTGGATCTTCGTGCCGCTGACTGATCATGTGTTATGTGCTTCATAATTTCCAGCTTCCAATCTCCAAATTGACAATGCCTTGCAAATAACTTTCAAAATGCGCGCCTACGTTCGTCGGAAATATAAATCGTAAGAAGCCAAGCCGGATGAAGAAAGAAGGGTAACTGTGTTACATGAACTTTTAACTTTCTCCCGAGCTTAATGTTATCAATCAAATAAATGACATGTAAGTTTTTATCTTGTTTATAATGATACTGTTTAACCTGTCAGTAAATTTTCTTTTCTTTTAATCCTCCGCTCTAGTCTTTAGAAATAATTCATAAAAATTGTAATTAATAGTAATAATAATTCAAATGAATGCATTTATATTTTTTTTTTTTGTTGCTTATTCCATAAACAAACGATGCCAATAGTAATATTTCCCAACTCTGTGTAAAACTAGTGTATAATGATGATTAAGTTATTTACAAGTAATTCCGTTTTCTGAATTAAATATTCTTTCATATTTCGAGTTGGTAAATGTTAACTCATTTTATTATTCTATGTTAAGTTGTCATATAATTGTAATCTAAGGTTCAATCTTAAATATATAAAATGATTTCCGAGTATTATATTAATGTCATATATGAAATAAGAAATAACTCACTGTATAATTTGATACTATCGCTACCGCCTGTCAACCTGGAGGGTTAGGGGTTTCAGAGTAAAATTAATCAATTATTGTTTTCGCGGTCAGTTTAATTCCGCTATATTTTATTGGGATAAGGGTCTCAGCCTGTGGCGTAGAAATAGACGAATAGATTCCAGGTTTTGTATAATTTCTTTTAAAAATCCACTTCAAGTACTCGTCCTTCATGTTTGTGGCAATGCCTTCTCTTCGCTGAAGTTAGCGTCTCGCCATACTACCATTGGGGAAAGAAAGCAGTTTCTTTCCCAGGTAATCTCTTGGATCACCGGGTTTCGAAATGATCCCGGCTGGTTGTAGTGTCCCGGATCTACTTGGGGGCATTAAGCCTTGTCAAAGTACAAGCCGCCCGGTATTCCGTTAATGCACCGCAAGTGATTACTGTAGGGCTCCTTAATCTAGGCAACCACTAGTACATCAATCTTAGATATCATATTTATGCGAAGCCACCTCCAACTATTCGTATACGCAACGGCTTGAATCTATTCGAATAAAATAACAATAAAAATAGTAGATAAATATTTTCAATGCCCCAAATACTCTGATTCCCTTAGCCACCCGTCAATCATTTAACTACACCGATATTGGCATGAGTTTGTTTACCAGGTAAAATGATTACTAAAGACTAGTAGCCAATTATAATAGAATATTTATGGAAGTCTTACCGTACTTTTGAATAATATTTGTTAATGCTTTCTATTTATTATTAAACAATTTATTTAATCTAATTTTGTGTCTCCCACCTCATTACTCTCGAAGTCTATTTAGTCACCTACTGTCTGTATTGGCAACTTAAATATATACATTACATTAATGACCGTACCAATATCCAGAGTATAATAGATTTATATATAATTAACTGTAAGTAATTTAGTCTGTGTTCTGAGTTGAGCTAGTAAAGGGATAACCCCGTGCTGTTATAAAGTCATCATCGGTTGGTCATACCGGGGTTTGGGTTTGAATTTAGTTGGCGTTTTGGAATTTATTCTTAAACGTGGACTGGGTTTGAACTCGGGTACTGTGTATGAGTAAGCGTGAGATCGGATTTATACCGGTACAGTATATCACCAAATACTCAAGAATAAACATTAAAATACTATCTGGATGTTCCAGTAAACCTTGTATACATCATAATCAGGGACAATGTGTGCTCTAATATTTATGATATATTTACTATGTTGGATTTCTGACTCTATATATGACTAATAGCAATGGCACAGATAAGTTAGGTTGTCAAATTAATATTCTATTATGACTCAATAAATATAAAATAGAAATTGGTTAACAATATTCATAATTTTACGTAAACGATAAATGGCAAAATAACATCACATATAATTGTTCCACATGGAAAATGTACGTCTGCCCATCCCTTGTATATGTATTAAATGGATTATGTCCTGTACATGAGGGGTCACATTGACCTTAGGTCAACATGGGTGTGACAAGAATCTTGGCTCTCAGGGTTGCCTTTGAGTGTTCCATTTTCAGATTTTCAATTGGATGGATGGTTGAAGAGTTGGAGTGCGGAGTGGATTGAAGCCTGTCCATTAAAGTATAAGGTTTGGCTATCTTAATATATATCTGAGCACTTATAGCATATATGTGTAGAGATGGTAATCTGGACCAACTGATGATTGCTGGTTTAGCATGAAATACGTATATTGGTGATTATTTATCTTTTCAACATATACGTGTTCAAGTGTATCAGTGTTATGAGATAGTGTGGAGAGTGGTGGGTCATGTGAAAGTCTGTGCTCATATACCCTATATATTACTATATAAACACAGGTACATAACAAGCCTGGGTGTTTCAGTCATTAATTAGGTGAGTAAATAAACAAAATAAAATACTGTCATGTGTACTTATTTCTGTGCATGGATATAGGTATGAGTTTCAGCTAATACAAGCTAAAAATTTATTACAAATGTATTGATTATATTCTTATGGGGACAAGAGTAGATTCAAATTTAGTCGATGGCACCTCCAATATGTCAGAACCAGAACCAATGTGCTTACACCAAAATTATAATAACAATGAAAACAACTGGAATTGATAAACCTATGAAATTTGACTATAATGAGATATGAAATCAAAAGAAACAAATTCCAACTCAACTGACTTGGGATATAATATAATTTACCTATAATAAATTATGACCATAATTCATTTAAATGCCCTTTTATGACTGATAACAGAACATGTGCAACAAACATTAAGAGAGGAGTGAAACAATGGAAGCATCGTAATGTACGGAGACTTGACTCAAACACATATTTATATAATGAGGATCAGTGGGTATATTCATCCATGCAAGGAATAACAAGCAACAAGTACTCTGTGAGTTTTCACTATCATCAGAGCAACTAGCATAATTGCAGAATGGTCAGTGGATTAACCACCAGCACTGAAACAAACTTAAAAGAATATACCAAAAATAATGGCAATGATTGTTCTGTGGATTAACCACCAGCACAGAACAATGTGAAGAATAAGATCAAATGACAAACAATTATTTTTCAGATTAGGCCACCAACACAGAAAAAGCCCTGTAACATTAATATAATATGAACACTTACTTCAAGATAAAATAGAAATAAATCACCCTCATTAATCTACTAAATTCGGAGTCACATGCTGTTTTACAAATGCGATTTAAGACCAAAAGATAGTGATAAAAACTCTATTACAGGAAACAATTGAGATAACGGCTAACTGTAGACCAGATATATAAAAAATATTACCTAATAATACAACATGAGTATAAGCACAGAACCCTAGAAAGACATACAGGATTAAGCCATGCAGTAATGATACATTATAGATTAATTGAACTAATCATGAAACCCTTCTGCAAGTGCTCTTCCCTAAATTGACTCATCAATCCCTGCACCCAAGTTAACAAGTAATTATTTTACACACTAGAATTCTGTATACCATGAATTTTACATATTATAAGTGTAACAATCTGGAGAAAGAAGACTTCACGTCAACTGCACTACGGGGCGCCATCTAGGCATTTGAACCTAGAAAAATTTATAAAGTAGGCAGATACGTAAGTCAAAAAAAAAAAAAAAAAATTTTTTTTTTTTTTCCTTTTAAATTTTGCATCCGGTCGTTAGCCCATGTCACTAGCTCAGTGGAATAGCAGAGATTAAATAATATAAGATCTTATCTAATTAGATTTCAACATTAAAAAATAAATAAAATAAGCCACTGCCAGTAATTAACATACAAACATTTATTTATGCACATATATATAAGATTTAAAATTATTTTAGTATTAGTTTACATTTTAACATTTAACATTATTTTTAACTTTGATTTTGATTTTAATTTACCTTTAATTACTATTATATTCTAATTTTACATTTTAATTAAGTTCGCACAGATGGGATTATAAAAGCTTGTTATAATAAGTTGCTATAGATCGGTTACATAGATTACACGGTTAAAAACATTCCAAAGTAAACATAAGCGATCAAAATATAAAATCATTGATTACTGACAATTGCGGAGGGAAATTTATACGTAACCCAATAGTATTCACCATAAGATACTTGCATTGTCACCAATAACTTAAAAGACATCCGAATAAATACATTTTAGATACTCACCATAAGGTATCATTATTTAACGAATGTCTATATATTTTGATCAAATATGGAAACGCAAAACATAGTTAACCAATAAACAATCCATGCAAGCGTCTATAAACAACTTAAATTTAATGCATTTTTATTTAGGATCGAATATGAATAGACCACATAAATTTGCTTTTGAAAATAAACATTCTATCCCTATTTAACCTTAGGCTAAAATTCGTAGTCAAACTGGCATCAATTCATCTGATATATCGATGTATTCAATGTAATAAAATACGACAGCACAAAAGGTTAAAAGAAGAAATTGCCTCTTATGAGATAGGAATATTACATCTATCTCTAAAGAAGAGCAATAAAACAAAAAAACTCCATAGAAAGGAACTGCGGTATCCGACTTATAATTCCTTCCATAGGCAAACGGAAGTGTGCGGCGTATGAAGCGATTCTGCCCGTAGCGAATCAATATTACATCTACTAATCACACCAATATATCCAATCCATTGACCCAATCTAACAATGAAACAAATAACCTAAGATTACCCTCCCCTAATATAACTTTACAAATCTATACAGCCATTCACGCCCGACTTAAGTTTAACATTTATATAATTTAACTTAACGGAAAACAGAAATCATAATAAAACTTAAAGAACAAAATTAAATAAATGGAAATGATTTTAAATAAATAAATAAAAAATACATCAAATAACATTATTAATAAATTAAGTTGGTCAGATAGGATAATATTGCAATCATTTAAATATGGAAAATTTTAATTTAATGTTCATTATTTATAAAGTTCTTACGGTTTAAAAAGTTCATCTTTATCCGTTGCTTGCCATGAACGTGAATTCCCACGCCGTCCTAAGATTGGTATCCATTTAGCCGTTGTTTTATTTATTCATTCGGAGGTTTTTTTAGTTTAATTGGTCCTCAATGTAGGAAACGATAGTTCATTTCTTTTTCTTTCTTAGCAAAGCTGAAGGGATTGAATCGTGCGTCTTTTTTCAATCCCTTCTCCTTCACTTCCACACTAACACATCTCTCTCACATCGTAATAATCATTCACTAGTCACTGATTAATAATTTCCAAATTTTCCTTTTATATTAATGTGAAGGATTGAATTTACATTACGTCACCGATGCGATGGTCCTTTCGCTGCGGTCCGATTCCATAGGGATTTCTTCTTATTTGCTAACAGTTTCTATTGTTTTCTTATCTGACCGGTATTTTTACATTTAAATGCCGAAGGCTGGTTTACTTTTAACTAATTAACAATCATTTCCATTTCTGATTAATTAACCTGTTTTCCAAATCAAAAATATATTTAAAGATAAATTTAAAGATATAATTTCATCTCCAAATCTTTTTAAAATTTAGTTTTAAAATACTTTTTCTTTAATAAAGTTTTATTTTAATAATTTTTCAAGATCGGTGAGATTTCATTAATATATAAGAGTTTAAGATGATATTTAATTTCAATTTTTAATTCTTAAAGAAAATTTTTAAATGCGAACTTTTTAATTTACTTTCATGTTTAATAAATAAAAAAAAAAAACAACAATGTAATGAACGTCTGTGCTCGTTACATATCAGTAAAGTTACTTAAAAAAAAATGATCAAAAAATTATAACTGTACCGGTATAAATCCACCACGCTTAATCATACACAGTACCCGAGTTCAAACCCAGTCCACGTTTAAGAATAAATTCCAAAACGCCAACTAAATTCAAACCCAAACCCCGGTATGACCAACCGATGATGACTTTATAACAGCACGGGGTTATCCCTTTACTAGCTCAACTCAGAACACAGACTAAATTACTTACAGTTTTATATATATAGCTCTATTATACTCTGGATATTGGTACGGTCATTAATGTAATGTATATATTTAAGTTGCCAATACAGACAGTAGGTGACTAAATAGACTTCGAGAGTAATGAGTTGGAAGACACAAAATTAGATTAAATAAATTGTTTAATAATAAATAGAAAGCATAAAAATATAGTATTCAAAAGTACGGTAAGATTTCCATAAATATTCTCTTATAATTAGCTACTAGTCTTTAGTACTCATTTTACCTGGTAAACAAACTCATACCAATATTTGTGTAGCGAAATGATTGACGGGTGGCTAAGGGAATCAGAGCATTTGGCATTGAAAATATTTATCTACGATTTTATTAAGTTATTTTATCCGAATAGATTCGAGCCGTTGCGTGTACTAATAGTTGGAGCGTGGTTTCATATAAATATGATATCTAAGACTGATGTACTAGTGGTTGCCTATATTGAAGAGCCCTACAGTAATTACTTGCGGTGCATCAACGGAATACCGGGCGGCTTGTTCTTTGACAAGGCTTAACGCCCTCAAGTAGATCCGGGACACTACAACCAGCCGGGATCATTTCGAAACCCGGTGATCCAAGAGATAACCTGGGAAAGAATTGTTTTCTTCCCCATATGGTAGTATGGCGAGACGCTAACTTCGGCGAAGGAAAGGCATTGCCACAGTCATCGAGGATGAGTGCTTGAAGTGAATTTGAAAAGGAATTACACAAAACCGGATAATCAATTCGTATATTTCGACGCAACAGGCTGATATAACTATTCCAATAAAACATGGCGGAATCAAACTGACCGCGAAAGCAATAATTAATTAAGTTTACTCTGAAACCCCTAAACCCCCAAGTTGTTCAGGCAGTATCGATTTACAAATTATACACTGAAACTATTTCTCATTTCATGTATGCACCTAAGATAATAACTTAACACCCTTTACATATTTAAGATTGAAGTATCGGTTACAATAGTATGACGAAACTAAAAAAAACATAATAAAGTGATTTAATATCTGCCAACTCAATATATAAAATAATCTTTACTTTAATAACGAACTTCCTTTTAAAATAACTATAATCAATATTATAAACTAGCTTTAAACAGAGTTGGAAAATATTTCTATTGGCATCGTTTGTTTATAGCATAAGTAATAAAAGAAAAAAAATATAAATGTCTTCATTTGAATTATTGTTAGTAGATACAATATTTATAAACTATTTTCTAAAGACTAGAGCAGAGGAAAAGGAGAAAGAAAATTTACTGACAGGTTTGAAACAGTAGCATTATAAACGAAACAAAAACTTACATGTGATTCATTTGATTTACAGATTAACTTATAACATTAAGCTCGGGGTGAAGTTAAAAGTTCATGTAACACCGTTACCCTTCTTTCTTCATCCGGCTTGGCTTCACGACGGTATTTCTGATGAACGTAGGTGCGCATTTGAAATTTACTTGGAAGGCATAGTCAATTTGGATATTGGAATCTGGAAATTGTGAAGCACATAAAACATGATCAGTCAGCGGCAAGCCACCAAGTTTGGTTCGTTGCACACTTTTAACTGGTCAGATTCCCGAGTTATTCGAATGATAGCATACAATATGCCACGAGAAGTTAGAGGGCTTATGGTCAGTAGCCAAATACACACTATTTCTGAGATGACAAAGTTTTTGGAGACAGTAGACCAAAACTTCATATCTCCGGCACCAGATAACAGTAAAAGTCAGCCCATTAAAACCATCCACCAGATGACGAACCTAATTTCAGAGAAAGAAAACCAGGATCACCAAGCGAGTTACTTATGCCCAGTTATAGAAGTAAATATAGAAGACAACAGGGTTACGGTTTTGATTGACTCGGGCAGCCAAGCTTCAATCGTATCGGCAGCTTGGATCAATAACCTAAAAAGAACCCGCGAAATCATGCAGTTGCCAACTCGACCTATTCAATTCACATTGGCAAATGGGAAAAAAGTGCTAAGTGAAAACCGGCAAGTATGGCTGGAAGTTAAGATAAATCAGAGGCCGGTAGGACATACTTTTCTGGTGATGACAGGACTTATTTACGACGTGGTGCTCGGCTCCGATTTTTTGGCCCACAATGCTGGGGTTATAGATTATGAAAAGGGAAGATGCTCTTTCGGAAGTGAAGCAGTCGATTTCAAAATACCAATTACCCAGAGACCTGATTACAAAAGTTGTTTGGTCCAGGCAGTCGACCCAGCAGCGATCAGTAAAAAGGTCCAAGAGTCCATCCTCACGGAACCCAGGGACACAGATCAGATCGGAAAAGTACTAAAGAAATATGAAGCTGTTTTTTCTCCTACACCGGGGGAGATTAGAGGATATACACACCGGATCCGTGTAAAGGAGGAGACGTATGTTCCGTCGAAAACTTACCCCATACCTTTTCAGTACAGAGGGGAAGTGGAAGCCCAGATTCAGCAAATGATTGAATGGGGTATTATTGAACGTGGCCCGTCACCTTATAACAACCCGTTGGTCGTGGTAAAGAAGAAAAATGGGAGTTTGCGTTTGTGTTTGGATGCACGCAAGTTGAACAGCATTACCATCCCAGAAAGAGATGCTCCTCCACCTATTCAAGAGGTACTGGTGCGGCTGGCCGGTAAAACCGTCTTTTCAACCTTGGATTTGACCGCGAGCTACTGGCAGTTGAATCTAGACCCTAGGGATCGGAAATATACGGCCTTCCGATATAATGGGTATACTCATATATTTAAAAGGGTCCCTTTTGGACTCATAAACAGTGGAGCAGGCTTAATGCGCTGTTTGCGGCAGGTCTTGTCCGACGAGATACAGGAGCATATGGTATGTTATATGGATGACTTGGTCATCGTTTCAGAAAACCTGCAGGAACATTTGCAACATTTGGAAAGGTTCCTCAGAGAATGCAGAGAAAAAAATATCACCGTAAATTTGGAGAAGAGCCGTTTTGCTATTGGCGAGATAACTTTCCTTGGCCATATCATCAACCAACATGGTATTAAGGCTCACCCCGATAAAATTGCCGCGATAGAAAATTTCCCAACACCAACTAAACCGAAGCAGGTCCGATCATTTTTGGGCCTTTGCAACTTCTATCACAAATTCTATCCGAACTTTTCCCAAGAAACTAGAAATCTCGTAGACCTCATCAAGAAAAACCGCAAGTGGGAATGGACACCTTTTCATGACAAAGAACTCCTACATGTAAAAAAAAAATTTTTACAGGCCGTAATGCTGCACCATCCGAATTTTCACCGCCCCTTTTATGTACAAACGGACAGCAGCAAACAAGGACTAGGAGCTATTTTATTTCAAATAAGTGATACCGGAGCCCACCAAGTTATTTATTTCAGCAGCCATGCATTGAAGAGGGCGGAAGTCCATTACACTACAACAGAACAAGAAACTCTGGCCATTGTGTGGGCATGCCAGAAATTCCGGCAATTTCTTTTGGGATCTCAAGTAATCATTATTACCGATCATCGTTGCCTGGAGTTTCTCAACAAGAGTTTCCTGACTAATGACCGTTTAATCAGATGGAGTTTGACCCTCCAACAATTCCAGTACCAAGTCCAGTACTGTCCAGGGCGGGAAAATATTGTGGCTGACATATTGAGTCGTCACCCTGTACCGATGAAGATACAAAACCCTGAAATCAAGAACCAACCCTTGGAACTTATGGCCACTACGACATCGAGTTCTGTAGAAACTGAACTGCGGAATTTGAGTTATTGGCAGAATATACAGTATTCCCATATCATCCATGATTTGTCCAAACCTGCAGATAAGAATCAGAAGCCACAAAGCAGATACCCCCATTTCCGGATTGAGGGAGGCACACTACAAACCCGGACCAAGGATTACAGTGCTCCTTGGAAAATCGTGGTACCCAATAGGTTGAGGGCCCCTATAATTAAATATATACACCAATCCCTGGGACATTATGGACCCAGGAAGATTGAAGAGGTGGCCCATCGCCAATTTTACTGGCCGGGAATGTATCACCATATCATTTCCATAATCAGACAGTGTGATATCTGCGCGACTACTAAAGCTCCCAACAAGTCCTACACGGGGAAAATAAAACCTGTGATAGCTACGAGACCGAACGAGATCCTTGCAATAGACCACTATGGTCCCTTGCCCAAATTTAAAACATTTCAGTATTTGTTGGTATCATATGATATTTTTTCCAAGTATGTTAGGGTTTACCCAGTGCGGTCTACAAACACCAGAAACGTAACTCGGGTTCTTCAGGAAAAACAATTTCAAGAGGTAGGTAAACCCGAAACCATACTTTCCGACCATGGTTCGGCATTCACCTCGAAAGAATGGAAAAACTGGGTAAAGAAGCAGAAGGTAAACCATCGCCTAACGTCAATCAGAAACCCACAATCAAACCCGTGCGAGAGAGTCATGAGAGAAATCAGTCGACTGTTTCGCGCGTGTTTATCAACAGATCACCGGAAGTGGGTAGAGAAACTTCAATATGTCATGGATTGCATCAATCATACCATGAATGAATCCACGGGATTCCCACCCACGCGTCTGCACTATGGTAGACCGTGCCCGGATATCTTCCCTACGCTATCACCAAAGCGGGAAGTACATATAAATCCCAGCACGGATCAAGACATGGCCCAGCAACAATTGGAGCGCATGGCACAAAATAGAATTAGAAGAGGAGGAAGGCATCATTACAATTTTAAAAGGGGGGATCAAGTCTGGCTAAGATCTCCACGAGTCAGTAATGTACCTAGGAAGGAATTCAAAAAATTCTTCCCTCTGTATAGCGGGCCATATGAGATAGTGGAAGAATGCCATGAAAACGCTTTCCTACTGGAAGGGAAGGGTCTACGAGGTATTTACAATGCGAGACAATTAAAACCTTATATACCTCCCGACCCAGGGAGAAAGTAGAAACTATAATAAATGATAACCCGGTAAACGACTACTGTGAAATGTCTATGGTGATGAGTAAAAGAACAACGGATTAATACACCCAAATTTGATAAATGTTAGGTTCAAACCCTTACCCAGACTGTTCTCCAAAGTCGATCAATTCTGTAAGAAAATGTTAACCAGTGAATTATGTATAAACATTTTTTTTTGTTATTTTTTTTTAAAGTGAGAAGAAATGAAACAGACAGATCGAAGAACCGATCTTAGTTTCATGTGTTTAAGTACGGTAATTCGAACTACTATTCGCCCGCAATGGGATTTTCCCATTTCAAGTCACAAAATTTAGCTATATATATTTTATGTTTTGTAAATAAATATGTAAAGATTCCGTGCATAAATGTCACAAATCATGAAATAACATTCGTGTGTGCGTGGTTTGTGAATTTATATCAGCTTAATTTAAAAGTTTCATTGCGGGTGTATTTGCTTAAATTTTAGCCTTTTAGAATTATACAAAGTCGTTTAAAAATGCTGATCAAAAGTCACATTCCTTTGATCAGTGTTTTTAATTAAAGTCTGTATTGTACAAATGTATAGAGTAATTAAGTTGTATTCGAAATTAGATAAGGAATTTATATTTGTAATTACTGTGTCAAGTTAAAATTGCGTATTAAAGTTAGAGATAGCTGAAAACGGAACAATGGAAATGGATAATTGATATGGTATGGTCAGGCTGGATTGCTGGAGGCTAGAGAAAAGTAGGTGGAGCCTAAAACAAAACCAGACAAAAAGGTCAACCGAGGCCATCTTAAAAAAACTACTAAGATAACTTTTGACGTGGCTGAGGGTAGATCGTCTAAAAAAACAGCAAAGCAGTTGCTAGAGGAATCTCTCCAACTTTTGTTAAGAAGTCCACCCGTAAACCATAATGTCGATGGGCTAAGTGCCAGGAGCTGATCTCGGTCCCGCCAATTTGAACCTTCGTGCCGCTGACTGATCATGTTTTATGTGCTTCACAATTTCCAGCTTCCAATATCCAAATTGACTATGCCTTTTCAAATGCGCGCCTACGTTCGTCAGAAATACCGTCGTGAAGCCAAGCCGGATGAAGAAAGAAGGGTAACTGTGTTACATGAACTTTTAACTTCCCCGAGCTTAATGTTATAAGTTAATCTGTAAATCAAATGAATCACATGTAAGTTTTGTTTCGTTTATAATGCTACTGTTTCAAACCTGTCAGTAATTTTTCTTTTCTCCTTTTCCTCTGCTCTAGTCTTTAGAAAATAGTTTATAAATATTGTATCTACTAACAATAATTCAAATGAAGACATTTATATTTTTTTTCTTTTATTACTTATGCTATAAACAAACGATGCCAATAGAAATATTTCCCAACTCTGTTTAAAGCTAGTTTATAATATTGATTATAGTTATTTTAAAAGGAATTTCGTTATTAAAGTAAAGATTATTTCATATATTGAGTTGGCAGATATTAAATCACTTTATTATGTTTTTTGCAATCACTTCAATACACGAATATTGGTATGAGTTTGTTACCAGGTAAAATGATTACTAAAGACTAGTAGCTTATTCTAATAGAATATTTATGGAAGTCTTACCGTACTTTTGAATACTATATTTTATGCTTTCTATTTATTATTAAACAATTTATATAATCTAATTTTGTGTCTTCCAACTCATTACTCTCGAAGTCTATTCAGTCACCTACTGTCTGTGTTGGCAACTTGAATATATACATTACATTAATGACCGTACCCCTATCCAGAGTATAATAGATCCTATATAAAACTGTAAGTAATTCTGTCTGTGTTCTGAGTTGAGCTAGTAAAGGGATAACCCCGTGCTGTTATAAAGTCATCATCGGTTGGTCATACCGGGGTTTGGGTTTGAATTTAGTTGGCGTTTTGGAATTTATTCTTAAACCGGACTGGGTTTGAACTCGGGTACTGTGTATGAGTAAGCGTGGTGGATTTACACCGGTACAGTTAATAATTTCTGTGCTTCCACCCGATGACCGAAAGGGAGAGAATAACGGTAGCCAGCCATTATCTGAGGGAGTCTGCGAAGGCGTGGTGGAAATTGTTAAAACAACCACCGAGTACTATGCGAGGCTATGGAGAAGCTATTTTGAAAAGGTATTGGAGTGTGGAGAAACAGGAGGGACTTTTACACAAGTTCTCGAATTTGAAATACGATGAGAGTAGCAGACAGAGTTTTGCAGCCTTCTTCACGCACCAAGCGATGATACTTAAATCTCTCACCGCTTTTAGCTACACGGAGCAGCACATTACCCGTATCGTCGTGCATAACCTACCACCGTGGGTGCAAAGGATAATGCTGGGAATCTGCCCTATGTCGTTCGAAAAAACTGTGGAACTGCTAAACCAGATCGACTACGGGGATTTGTATCCAACAAAAAGGGAATGGGAGCAGTGTAGTTACAATGCCAGGCCGTTAAAACCGTATATACCTCCCGACCCAGGGAGAAAGTAGAAACTATAATAAATGATAACCTGGTAAACGACCACTGTGAAATGTCTATGATGATGAGTAAAAGAACAACGGATTAATACACCCAAATTTGATAAATGTTAGGTTCGAACCCTCACCCCGACTGTTCTCCGAAGTCGATCAATTTTGTAAGAAAATGTTAACCAGTGAATTATGTATAAACATTTTTTTTTGTTATTTTTTTTTTTAGTGAGAAGAAATGAAACAGACAGATCGAAGAACCGATCTTAGTTTCATGTGTTTAAGTACGGTAATTCGAACTACTATTCGCCCGCAATGGGATTTTTCCATTTCAAGTCACAAATTTAGCTATATATATTTTATGTTTTGTAAATAAATATGTAAAGATTCCGTGCATAAATGTCACAAATCATGAAATAACATTCGTGTGTGCGTGGTTTGTGAATTTATATCAGCTTAATTTAAAAGTTTCATTGCGGGTGTATTTGCTTAAATTTTAGCCTTTTAGAATTATACAAAGTCGTTTAAAAATGCTGATCAAAAGTCACATTCCTTTGATCAGTGTTTTTAATTAAAATCTGTATTGTACAAATGTATAGAGTAATTAAGTTGTATTCGAAATTAGATAAGGAATTTATATTTGTAATTACTGTGTCAAGTTAAAATTGCGTATTAAAGTTAGAGATAGCTGAAAACGGAACAATGGAAATGGATAATTGATATTGTATGGTCAGGCTGGATTGCTGGAGGCTAGAGAAAAGTAGGTGGAGCCTAAAACAAAACCAAAAAAAAAAAGGTCAACCGAGGCCATCTTAGAAAAACTAGGATTATAACTTTTGACATGGCTGAGGGTAGATCGTCTAAAAAAACAGCAAAGCAGTTGCTAGAGAAATCTCTCCAACTTTTGTTAAGAAGTCCACCAGTAAACCGTAATGTCGATGGGCTAAGTGCCAGGAGCTGATCTCGGTCCCGCCAATTTGAACCTTCGTGCCGCTGACTGATCATGTTTTATGTGCTTCACAATTTCCAGCTTCCAATATCCAAATTGACTATGCCTTCCAAGTAAATTTCAAATGCGCGCCTACGTTCGTCAGAAATACCGTCGTGAAGCCAAGCCGGATGAAGAAAGAAGGGTAACTGTGTTACATGAACTTTTAACTTCCCCGAGCTTAATGTTATAAGTTAATCTGTAAATCAAATGAATCACATGTAAGTTTTGTTTCGTTTATAATGCTACTGTTTCAAACCTGTCAGTAAATTTTCTTTTCTCCTTTTCCTCTGCTCTAGTCTTTAGAAAATAGTTTATAAATATTGTATCTACTAACAATAATTCAAATGAAGACATTTATATTTTTTTTTCTTTTATTACTTATGCTATAAACAAACGATGCCAATAGAAATATTTCCCAACTCTGTTTAAAGCTAGTTTATAATATTGATTATAGTTATTTTAAAAGGAATTTCGTTATTAAAGTAAAGATTATTTCATATATTGAGTTGGCAGATATTAAATCACTTTATTATGTTTTTTGCAATCACTTCAATACACAAATATTGGTATGAGTTTGTTACCAGGTAAAATGATTACTAAAGACTAGTAGCTTATTCTAATAGAATATTTATGGAAGTCTTACCGTACTTTTGAATACTATATTTTATGCTTTCTATTTATTATTAAACAATTTATATAATCTAATTCTGTGTCTTCCAACTCATTACTCTCGAAGTCTATTCAGTCACCTACTGTCTGTGTTGGCAACTTGAATATATACATTACATTAATGACCGTACCCCTATCCAGAGTATAATAGATCCTATATAAAACTGTTAATAAATTTTTTATTGTTCTTCTCGTTAGATAGATGTAATATTCCTATCTGATTGAGAGTCAATGTCTTTCTTAATTCTTTTGGTGCTGCCGTATTTCGTATTACATTGAATACATCGATATATCAGATGGATTGATGACAGTTTGACGGCGAATTTTAGCCTAAGGTTAAATAGGGATAGAATATTTTAATTTCAATGCAAATCTATGTAATATTCATACTCGATTCTAAATAAAAATGCATTAAACTTAAGTTGTTTATAGACGCTTGCATGGATTGTTTATCGGTTAACTATGTTTTGCGTTTTCATATTTGATCAAAATATATAGACATTCGATAAATAATGATACCTTACGGTGAGTATCTAAAATGTATTTATTCGGATGTTCTTTTAAGTTATTGGTGACAATGCGAGTATCTTATGATGAATACTATTGGGTTACGTAGAAATTTCCCCTCCGCAATTGTCAGTAATCAATAATTTTGTATTTTGATCGTTTATGTTTACTTTGAAATGTTGTTGACCGTGAAATCTATGTAACCGATCTATATTCAATATTATAAACAAGCTTTCCTAAATTTATCTGTGCGAACTTAATTAAAATGTAAAATTAGAATATAATAGTAATTAAAGGTAAATTAAAGTCAAAAATCAAAGTTAAAAATAATGTTAAATGTCAAAATGTAAACTAATACTAAAATAATTTTAAATCTTATATATATGTGCATAAATAAATGTTTGTATGTTAATTACTGGCAGTGGCTTATTTTATTTATTTTTTTAATGTTGAAATCTAATTAGATAAGATCTTATATTATTTAATCTCTGCTATTCCACTGAGCTAGTGACATGGGCTAACGACCGGAATCAAAATTTAAAAAAAAAAAATTTTTTTTTTTTTTTGACTTACGTATCTGCCTACTTTATAAATTTTTCTAGGTTCAAATGCCTAGATGGCGCCCCATAGTGCAGTTTACGTGAAGTCGTCTTTCTCCGGATCGTTACATTATATTCCAAATTAATACTGCATTCCGTTCCGCATATATATAATACTCCCCTATGTCTTAAAGTTCATGAAAGCAAAATTTATCTGAAGTTAAATACGTACTTCATTTTGACTTTCACAACACTACCATGGATATTAAGGTAAAACTTTATTCAAGGTTAAACAGTCTGTAAACAATAAATTTCAAATAGACTGACCTTTAAAGCTGTTATTCTTGTTGTTGCAGTTAACAATAATTCCTATGTATTTCAGTTGTAGACTTTGTGATCAGAAGCTAGATCTACAATTGGTGGACCTGAACAGATTTGTTAGGATTTAGCTATACATTTTGCTATTCCCACTTGATAATATTGCAACTTAAATTATTTAAGAGAAATTTTAATTTAACTTCCTTCTTTATCTTTACATTCTCCTTTTTTTAAAAGAGAAATTTTCATTATATCTTTAACAATAAAAGATAAAATAAAATAATTTTTTAATTTTTATTATACTCTTGCTATCATTACAGCTGTTTTCAAAAAAAAATCTTTCTGGCAGTTCTAATTTTTTCTTAGCCAATTAAATTTCTTTTCATTTACATGTCTGTTTTTTAAAAAAAAATGAAAAGAAAAAATGCATTTATCTTATCGTATCCTATAAATTAATTTAAAAGAAATTAAATAAATCCTTCAATTAAACCAAAATAATCTTTAGGATTATTTAAAAAGAAAAACAAATAATAATTATTTGTTTTTTTATTCATCTTTCTATACTTGATGTAATATGCTGTTGGTGTTCACTTTTAGGTTAAGCATAGTTTATCTAACTTAGTGTTTGGAAACAGCAAAACTAATAAATGAAAGAAAGAGAAGGGAAATAAAAAAATATATACAATAATAAAAAACTGGAATATATTACTATTTAATAAATTTGAACACAAGGGTTAAGCATACTAACTGCCAGTATGATAATCAAGTCATCTGGAAAAAAGATAGAGAAATTTTTTAACTAGTTCTACCATGCTATATATTTTGGTGCAAAATATAAAGTTTGATAGGTCTGATTTAAAAATTTCTCTGTCTTCTTCTAGGTGACTTGATTATCATGGATTGCATTTTGTATCTACTTGATACTTGAATTCAGAGTAACTTAATGATGAAATTAAGTAATATTTTGCCTTGCTTATTGCATATATTTTTTCATATATTAGTTTTGCTCTTTTCCAACCACTGATTTAGATAAGATATGTTTAACCTGTAAGAAACCAACAACATATATCAAGTTTAGTAAAGTGTAAATAAAAATAATCCTTATTTATCTTAGAAATAATTCTAGAAATTAACTTTAGTTTCAATCAAAAACCATTCATTTAATTAATTTTGAATTATTAGATAAAATATGATAAACAGATTTTTTTTTGTCTTTCATTGTAACAGAGCATTCATAACAAAAAAATATGAAGTAGAAATAACGTACTAAAAAATGTAACGATTATTATTTTTCAAAATTAATAATGAAACAAATTAAACTAACATTTCTCCTACATAAAGTCAAATTACAAGATTGTGGTATGTAAACAACAACATGACTGGCTAAATTTAGATAAATATGTTCAAGTGTACTAACCAGAACCTAACTGCTGATAATCTTCTCGACTATCTATAATTAAAATATATTGGAGTTATCAACTGTGACAGTGGAAATGATAGCTAAAAAAGTCATTACTTACAAACTGTGTTAACCTAAAAAAAATTCTAATTTCATGATTTATTCAGATAATTATATATGTGAAGTGAAGTGTTATACTAATTTAAGATATAAAATTTTCCGTTCATAATTTTAACACGTATTATATTATGCATATGCGGAGTGAAATGCTATATTAATATCTTTGTGTGCTAGTTGCTGAACAATAAGGATTTGATTATCCCATTTTGAAATTATGTTATTAATACCTACTATTTGATTTGTTTTATTATTAAAATAATGATAACAGTTGTTAAAAACAATAACAGCTAACTATATATATATATTTCCTGACTTCCATAGCCAATGTTGGATTGTTCGATTGCTATTTTCTCAGATAATTATTCCCAGTTTTTGATGCTGAGTAGACAAATTAAAATAATTTAAATATTTCAAATTTGAAGCAATGCTTGATATAGGTTGTGGAATTTAGTAACTTGAGAGGAATATTCTAATTAAAACTCTACATGTCACAATTTTAAAAAAAATTGTCTCGTATATTCATAGAACCCATGCAAGAATCCGTTAATTTGGGAATATTCATCACAAGTGGAAAACAAAAGAAAGATAATCAAACCTCTGAAGTTCTGTGTTATAATTGAAAACTATTTGCTTTATATGTGCTGTACATTAAGTGTTCAAAGATGTGCTACATTTATTTTAGCAGTGAATAGTCACTATACTGTGAAAAGTTTAGGAATTATTTGAATTTACAACGTATATCAAAACTACATGGCTTATTCCTATATGTTTTCCCAGAGTTCTGTGCTTATTACTTAAGTCATATTTATTATATTATTATTATGCTCTTATTTTAGGCAGAGTCGGCCATTATCTCATTTGTTCTTTGTCATAAAATACTCCATTTTATGTCTGAACTCATGCCTGCTTGACTGCACATGTTTTCTAATTTAGAAGAATTATTGAGGAGGATGATTTTATATTTTGATTTTAAATAAATATTAATATTACTTTATAATGTTAAATGGCATTAGTTTATGCTGATGGTTAATTTGCAGAATAATTATTTGCCATTTTCTATATTTTACACTCATTCCTGTGCTGGTGGTTAATCCATGGAACTGTTTGTAATTATGCCTGTTGCATGGTGGTCTAGAAACCATCAGGGCATTCAATGCTGTTATTCTTATGGGAAGATGAATGCATCCACAGGAATCTTTTTTTTTCATAAATGTATATTTGTGCATGAACCTAAAATCATCTTTCTTCATCTTTAGATTCATCCTATAAGTTCAACCATTAGTTATAGTAGGGCATCTTATTTAAATTGTCTCCATAATATATTATAGGTTTGTTTGCATGATATTTTAGCTGAACTGAGGTTCAAACCTTCACTATGGTTCATGATCTCTTCATGGCCAGCTTTTGCATATATGCCATTATTTATTGTTATTACAAGTATAAAGTATAGGTGCATTGGTTCTGGAATTGACATTGGATATTTCATGACTAGGTGTTGAATGCCATTCTCTTCTTTCAGGGTTGAAGTTGAGTCCATTTGTAATAAAATTTAGCACTGTGTTTATTATAAAACCTATGTATACTATTCAGGTACTGCAATAAATAGATGAAATGGTGTTTTATTTACTTTATTTATTTATTTATTTATTTATTTGTTCACTTATATTGAAACATTGTATTAATCAACTACTTGTTTGATGATAAAATTATAAATAAATGTTAACTTATAATATAACTTATTATCCATTGCTGTTTATCTGTCATTCATAAAAAACAGAAAATCCTACATATTGTATAGATCACACATTAGAGCATCACATTGTCACTGATAATGCATATAAGATTTAATAATATTCTGGGAGAATATTTTAATGCTTTTGTTCTTGGGTAGCTTGTAATGTATGGGATACAGTGAAATCCCATTTAGTCCCTCCATCACTTTAGCTTTGCTCTGTTAATTCCAGAATATAATCCAAAATTGATTATTTCTATAAATGTTTATAATATTAGGCTCAAAATTCATAAATAAATTTACTAGTTAATATTATAATAGAACTTATTTTCTAAATGCTATAATTTAGAATTCACGAATTATAATAAGTCTCATTGCTATTGATTTAATTAGAAATTTAAATTAATGAGAAAGAAACCCAAAGTTTTCCATGCTTGCCTATTATTGCAAAGCTCATACCTTGCACAGCATTTGTATCAAAATCTCAAGTATGTCTGAACTATAATTAATTATGTAAATAAGCACTTATTTTATATAGTGTATGTAAACAATTATTGTATTACAGTCAAATATCAGCCTTTCATGCTAATTGTGCATACACTTTGTGAGTGTTAATAATAAATGAATACTTTCTCACCAATACAAGATATAGTATTTATGCAGGAATAAAAGGAATCCTCTTATTCCTACGACTCAAATGCTTATATATTGTGCCAGGCATTATCAAATGGCCTTGCACAAAATCTGCTGTAAAGAATATTACAGCAGATACATATATAGATTTGTACATATTAGGCACAACAAATATATAAATGTGCTATATTAATAATGGAAGTTGGATCTGAGAAATTAGAATACCCACACACACCAATCTAAAGCAAACATTTAATGGTCACCCAAATATTGTACACATATAATAAACTCATGTATTTTTTTTATTTTTCATTTTTGTATATTTTATGATATGTTATTTTATGTATTTTGCTTTTTTCTGAAAAATTCAAATAGAGAAAAGCAAATTTATTAAACAAATGGATCAAATGTTGGAACATATTAGTAAAGTAAATAATTAAAGCAATTGTTCCAACATACTTGTATATATTTTTTTTTAATTACTTTTCTAAAAACTAATTTTATTCTGTAAACTAAGAATGTTAATTGCTTTTGCAAAAATCTGATCAAAAGCAAAATGTTTGATAATGCTATAATTAAACTGTTATCTTTTTAAAAATTCTTTTGAATTGATTTTGTAAGCAAGTGGTCTGGGTTATTCAAGATGGAAACCATTATATCAAACTTAAAATGTAGAATTTAATCGGAGAAATTGTAAGAAATGTTATAATCTAAATGATAAGATAGATTGAAAGTATTGGCTGATTCATACTTCTCAGAGGGCTAGTGGGATTGATATAGTTTAGTCAGTGCTGTGAGATTCATTTTTTTTTTGGCATCCAAGTCGTTCACTACTTTGGCTCCAGAGATTGTCAATCATCTAGCAACTTAGAGATAAATTTATGGACTAGACAGCTGCTGACATTTTCTAAGAAATTCATTATATAGTTCTTTTAAGAACTCTTGATTTCTTAAGAATTTAATAAACTAGTCAAGATAGAAAATGAACATTTGATAAAAATTATTATCATATACAAACAGAGGAAAATATGAAGCAATCTACCAGTGAGTCCAGTAAAATGACCGTGGGGTAGACAATCAGCCAGCGCACCGCACTTTCTCTGTCCCAAGCCGCAAGATGTGACCATGCCAGTTCCAGCCGCCCACGATGATGACAAATGCCACCTTGCTAAATAGATGAAATCCTCATTACACAGCCAGTTGACTTGAAGCCCACTCAAAGCCCAGAGGAGAAGAATGAAGACGCAGACATAGGTTCATTTTAAGATATTTTATTAATATTGAGATAATTAACTTTGATATTTCCGATTAAATATATTCTTATTTCTTTATTATTATTATTAATCATTTTAAAAAGAGAGTTTGTCTCTCACATATGTATATTGAATTTACAGTTATTATGGGCATAAATGTTAAAGCTTTTACTTAAATCCTTTGAGTCAATTTTAAATTCTAGTATTTTCAACAAAGATTGCAATGAGATTCTTTTTTTGTTGTTGTTGCTATTCGTTTTCCTCTTGTTGTTACTCCTGAAATTCGTCATATATAAATATACATGTATATAGGTGTACATACGCTTATAATATTCGGTAAATACGATATCTCATGTTGAATATCTAAAAATGTATTTAACCGTATATCCTTTTTAAGTTTTTTTTTTGTCACTGCTGCACCTCATGATGCGTGTAAGAAGGGATGATCTATTATAGATTCCCTGTAAGCAAGTACTCTAATATATTTAAAATAATAGTAAGTGTATAATTGTGCTGCACGTATATACATGTATAGAAATGTATCTCTGGCAAAAGGGAAATAGATACAGTACCTTATGGTGAGTACGATATAGTATCTGAGCCAATGCAACCTATTGACTTGTTGAAAATATGAAATTAGTGAAATATTTCATAGTGCAAATATATGCATAGTTTTTATTATTATATTTGCTATCAATAAAAAGGATTTAAAGTCATCAGTAAATGTATATGCCTATATAACCGAAGATCTCTAATCTGATATATATATATATCAAATCACACAAAGTATAACTTATTTCTACAGGGTAAAAAAAGCTCAGACCACTTCCATTCTTTATAAACATTGTAAATAACTTTAGGGATTTATTATTTTCTTATATAAATTGTATTTTATCGATTTCAATGCCTCGTATGTATATATATATTGTAACTAAATTAAGGAATGAGTTCAAAAGATATTACCATATCCAGGGTAACAAAATGAGATCTGGTCTATTAAAGAATCAAAAAAAATTCAAGTATTGTAAAAAAAATCTCAAATATTCCAGTATCAATAATTATAAACAAATTATTAATAACAAGTATTATAACTCAGGTATATGAAATCACGTGAAGTGAGTACACTAGTAATTCAATAAAATATAACTCAGGTATACAGGCAGTAGATCTTATCCACTTTCATTTTTTGGTTTGATGTTAAGTGCATGTTTAAACAAATACTAAGTGAATATGGTCTTAGCAGGGCGCCACTAGATTATCTGAATCTAGACATGGTTATATCTGATAACCTTTCACATGTACCGGGTTTGAATCCTTTCTTGGTACTTTATTTCTAATAAAATGGGAGATTTTGCTTTTTGAGCCATATCACTATAAGCACTAATATTTAGGTAAAAGTAAAACATCTATAAACCAAAGTGGAGTTCATTAGACATAAATCATTTCTCAGATCTTAACATAACAAATGTGTTTCAATATTTTTATAAGTTTACTAGCTCAGATTATATATAACTAATTTAGGATAGCAATTCACTCATCCTTGCATGAAGTAGATGATGGGATGTGGTTATAATAATACTAAGAGATCACTAAATATTATGAAATTAATATTTATTTATGGCCTTTAAACATTTAAACAGCTCATTAACTAAAATGTTGATGACGATGATGATAATAATAACGATAATGACAAGGGTTTCAACTACAGCTCTAGGACTAAACCTAAACATAAAACTAATTTTTATAAAGAAATTCATAATTATTGCTTAATTTTAGCATACTTACTTATATCTTAAATAACTAATATTCAACCATTGATGATGATGAATAATCACACTTAACAAAGACTACACTTAATGAAATATATACGCCTTGTTTAATAAAACAAACTAATATTTATTACTGCATTTCTAACATATACATAAAAATTTCTAGATAAACATGAAAATTGACATGAATAATAATAATGATAATAATTGATTATATAACAATCCTCAGATTAATTTCAAGTTCTTCCCCCTTTCCCTTCAAATGTATATTGTATTAAGTGGGATGTCACATTGACCATGATTTTCACTCCATGAGAAAAGTATTTCAAGAAAAAAAAATATTATCTGCTCATTAGCACACATACTTTATAAATCTAACATGTAAGTAGAATGTAAAAAAAAATGTTAATAGAATTGAAAGAGCGTTTTAGAAACAAGTTTTAAATTATGTTCTCCCCCTCGCTGTCTCTGAAATGCTATACTTAACTTGAAACAAAACAATCCAATATTCTAACACTACTTGTTACTTCACATTCACTCGCAATTATACACATATAAAAATATTATTATGTATGTGCGTGTTTTATCCCATAATAACAAAATATTATTTAAAACCAAAATAATAATAATATATTAGTTAAAACTAAAATCATAATACCATAAAAAAAATAATTGTTTTACAAATAAATATTTCAGAACTGTAAAATTAATAAACAAATAATTTTGATACATTCAAGATAATTTATGAAGCTCAAAGTTATTATTAGTAAGACATTCTTGTTTCAATCGATCTGAATAGTCTTTAAAAGTTCTTTAAATAAAATATACCACTTTATTGCTAAAATGTTTATTAAGACTCTGATATCATAAAGAAAATAGATATAAAAGTCATATTACCGATCTTTTGTTTGTGGCGAATTTCCAAGGGTTCAAACTTGTCTTGTATAATGTCTATATTTCTGCAGCTACCATTTCTGTTTTACGTGGGAACAATCTCTTTCTTGAGTTGTATAACTATTTGATGATGATGACTCTATTGAGGTTATTTGCTTTAGTAGACAATTTGGAAATCATTATATTAATTTTTCTTCTCTTCCTGTCAAGCATGTGGATGAAATACAGCAGTTGTTTTCACATTTATAAATTTTCTTGAGTTTAAAATCAGTTGTTGTAACAATTAATTGGACTTGATGATTAATATTTATCAGTAGATTAATTCATCTTCTTTGAATGCAGGTGAATGCTTTCTTCCTTCTATTAAAAACAACATCTTATTTCTCTGGTCAGTTGAAAGGTGTAGAATATTATTTTAGACACATCTTTTCTTTCCTATGTGATGTTCAGCTTCCCCCAGATGGTCTGGAAAAGATGGGACATACATATAATTTTTCTAGCCAGCCATTTCTTATATTTTCAACATTCAATTTAATAGTTTAATAATCTGAATCATAATCACCAAAAATAATAATTCCAGACACTTTTTATATCCAATTTTTAGCTAACTTAACCAATCAGAGATAGTGTCACTTGCTATTTTTGGACAAATTTGTTTTAATTAGATCTCTAATTTATTTTCAACTAAATTATTTTTCAACTGAAAAGTTTAATCCTTTTTCCAGACACTTTTGTTTTAAAAAATTAGACTTAATCCTTATTTCCTTTCTTTTTTTACATTTAGGTAACATTTCCAATATTTGAGCTTCCTTCTTTAGATCTTAAGATAAGACAATTTCAAAATTAGAGCTCTCACCCATTATAAGCTCCCAAAGTGAAAAACAATCATTTACAAAAAAAATTGCTACAAAGGTAGATATCTGATTAAACCGATTTCCTCTTTCAACATAAAATTGTACAAAAAAAAAATAATTTGACAGATTTAATCCTTCCTTTTCTTTCAATATTTAGTAAATGTAAATTTCTGTATGTAATGTACACACATCCTTCATTCTTTCAAATCATTCATAAACTAACATTAAATAATATAATTGCTAGCTTAGTAATTATAACCCTATTATTTAATTAAATCTGTAACTTTAAATCCCAATTACAATTATAGAAAGAAAAATAGAAGCATAGAATAAGATATTAGAATTGATCAAGCATAGGTTTGTTTTAAAGAAAGTTAAAATGTTGTATATTTGAAATATAAAACAATTAAATAGTTTACACATACATTGCCTATACATATGCATTATAACTTTGCTTTTTAAAGAAAAATTAAAATATTAAATAGTTTAAATGTGTGTATTACCTTTCTATCAACACACAAACAAATAAAGCATATAATTGTTGACCTACTCTCTCTCTCTGTTTAAAGCTTTTAGAATTTTGATCTGGTAGGGTTTGAACTTGGATGCCCTACAGCTTCTTTTATGGTTATATAAAAATGTGATGATGATTTTGTTTTACACTTTCTTACATGCACATTACTATAAATTTGGCTAGTGACCAAATTGTAATGGCACAATATATATAGGGGTGTGTGATAATTAATTATTTGGTATATTTTTTATTATATCATCATTAGTATGAAACGGTGGTGGGTATTTGGGATTAAATAAATATTTAATCATAATATTAAACTTGTTTCGTTTTCATATTATTCTTTATATTGATAAAAATGTGTCATTCCTTATCAACCACGTACCTATAATAATCATTTAACTTACCCATTTGAAGACCCTAGATGTAGAGTGACCGAGCTAGCCACAAGGGATATCACTCTACCGGGGTGTTAAATCTTATTCTTATGCTCCGCTGAACATATGGTATTGCACATCCTTCTAGGAAGGTGAAAAAAATTCATTTTTTGATTTTTTTCTAGAAGTGGCGCACAAAAGTCTATTTTGTAAATAGATTTTTCAAAAGTGTGTACTTGCCATTGTTCTAAATATTCGGGCATTCAGGTAAGATATCAACTAAAGGGTGTTTTTAACTGGAAGAGTCCTGTCAATCCACTCTTTCTATCAATTTAGCTGGAAGTACCAAAATACATGAGTACAGACAATCGGCTAAATTGATATCCATTTCTTTACCTGTTGAATCTTGGTCACTTCATGCTCAGTGCAAGATTATGAAAAGAATTCTGCAGGGAGAATGGTCTAGTACAATATGAGCAAAGCGTGAAAGGCTGATATTTGACTGTAATACAATTGTTTACATATGCTATATAAAATAAATGCTCATTTATATATTATTAAGTTTCAGTTGGAATGATGTTTAGTAAATTCTAGATAATTTCACCGGGGTCATTCATTCAGACATTATATATAGTAATTTAAAGTGACTGTTCCATCATCACGCTTTTTTTGCCAGTACTTCAGATTTGCTCATATATAAGCGTTTGAGTCATAGGAATAAGAGGATTCCTTTTATTCCTGCATAAATACTATATCTTGTATTGGTGAGAAAGTATTCATTTATTATTAAAACTCGCAAAGCATATGCACAATTAGCATGAAAGGCTGATATTTGACTATAATTAATTATGTTATGGTAATATTTATAACTATTGCTTTTTTATTAATGCCCTGTATTTGCCATGTGATAGCTGGTATATATCTGGGAAATCATATATATCATTCTGAAAAAGTAATCTCTAACAGTTTCATAAATCAAAACATCTAGTTCATGGTCAGCAATAAGGTCTCATGCAAATGAAAATCACAGATTAAGGTTTTGAAAGATAAATTTATGTTATAGTCATTAGAATGAATTATAATAAATTAAACAATTATAATTTATCTTGGATAATATAATGTACCTTCAAATACTGCTGCAATGGATCTTTTGCCATAACAGTTTCACATTATATCATTAATTTCATTTGTTATGACCTGTTAATATCTTTTCAATTACAATATATATATATATATGTAATATAAATAAAATGTTTGTCAATTAAAAACTATTGTAATAATAAAAATAGTAAATATAATGGTAATTAAAAATAAATCCTAGATGTGATATAGAATAAATCATCTTTATATAACAACAAAATAATATATGACAATAGCTGTAATATAATCATAACATAAAAAAGCTCTTCGGCAATTTTTAATTTTTGTCCTTTTCAATGTCTTGGTTAACTACAAAAAACAACCTATATTCTATACATAGTGACATCTACTGGCCTATATAAAATTAACACAAGCCTATAATTATGCTTCAGTATCTTTATAATAATATGCATTATATAACCCTCTATTTGTTTTTCATTATCCAATCATTAGTTAAATTAATTGACATTTTATAAATGTTCATACAGTTATTTCTGTTATAATTAATGTAATTAGTTTCATATGTCTTCCTTTTATTAATTTCTTTAATTTAATTTAATGGGCTTATATTCTTAACACAATCTGTTCTATGTCCATATTCTAAGTAGTGAACATATGATGCAGATCTGTCATCACTCCTATTAATAGCATTATGTTCTTTAGCTCTTTCTTCTAATTGTTTTGCTGTATGTCCATAATAAAACATAATGCAAACCCCACAAGTAATTTTATATACTATACCTTTTTTTATATTTTATATCATCTTTTATTTTATAATTCTTTACTAATATATCAAAATTTTTATTATTTGACTGTCCTATTTTAATATTTTTATCTATAATTTTTATTTTTTTAAATATATGATAAATTTTAGGAACATATGAAAATTTTACTCATTTTATATTGTCTGATTCGTTATTATTACCTAAATTATATTGTTTATATTTAAATAATATATTTCTAATATTTCTAGGGTTATATGGCCATAGAATAGATTGTGTTAAGAATATAATCCCATTAAATTATATTAAAGAAATTAATAGAAGAAAGATATATAAAACTAATGACATTAATTATACCAGAAATAATTGTATGAGTATTTATAAAATGTCAATTAATTTAACTAATAATTGAATAATGAAAAACAAATGGAGGATTATATAATGTATATTATTTTTAAGATACTAAAGCATAATTATAGGCTTGTGTTAATTTTATATAGAGCCAGTAGATGTCGCTATGTATGCAATATAGGTTGATTTTTGTAGCTAACCACAACATATTGAAAAGGGCAAAAATTAAAAATTGCCAAAAAGAGCTTTTGTATGCTATGATTATATGATTATATTATACAGGTATTGTCATATATTATTTTGTTGTTATATAGAGATATTATATTTTATATCATATCTAGGATTTATTTTTGATTTGCAAAAGCAACATAAAGGATTTAGTTTATTGTATTTTAAATGTTTTAATGGTAATTAATTGTTATATACAGTCTTTCAATCTGCAGAAATCCATTATATTTATTTATATATATATATAATGTTGGCGAGCAGCATATATGATATGATTAGATCCTCTTATTAGTTATACCTTAGCAGTGAGATCGATATTTCTGTAGATTTAACTCGATATATATATACAATATAATTACTATAGAAATAAGGATGCTTGATAATTATTAGTAGAGAGTTATGTGCATGCTTCTGGATACTGGAAAACTCTATATCAAAATATACTGTATTACTTCAAATATATGCTGCAATAGGATTTTGAGCCCAAACAATTGGTAAAAAAAATAACCTCAGAATTTAAGACACATATATGTACTTAAATAGGAAACTAATATAAATACAATAAAATCACTTAATGTATTACAAATCTTCTTCAGATAAATGATACTTTTATTTTCTACATCTTCACTTTCAGAACTTGGATTCTCATCTTCACTATTCCATCAGTGACATCATCTTCATGCCATTTAAATTGGAGCTGAAAGTTAGAACTTTTTTGTCAATTTGCTTTCATGTAAATATCCATTTTTCTATTAAAATCTGAATCATTCTTTTAAAATAATTTATATTTTTACAAATATTTTCTGCAAAAAATTTAAAATGTATAAAAAAAGATTTTAAAACATTTGTTTTCACTTTGAAATTCAAAACAAAAATATTGAAATTATCAACATCAGCAAAATAATGCTAAAAAATTCTAAAACATTCATTCTCACTTTAAAAATCAAAGTGAAGCTATCAAAACTGTCAAAATATTTTATAGATGTTTTTTGTGTAGAGAATAACAATCAACCAATCATCTCTTTGGAAGGCAGATTCTTATCTTGTCAGATTGATTTGCTCATTGTAAAACTATTCTAAAGGTTATTCAGTAACATTTTCTCAACAAAATACGGATAAAATCATCAAAATAATATAACGATTTGAGAGAGAGTTAAAATTAATTTTAAAAATATTGATTAAAACAGATTTAATATGCTATTCTATACAGGAAATAATTGTAATACTATGTGCATGTATAGCGTAAAGCAATGTTCCACAGAAATAAGATGTTAAAAATTTTTGCTTTGAATTTAGGATTCACCCCTCTTTTAGGAGACCAAAATTTGAAAGAAAAGTATGCCTTATATTCAATGTAATGCAGTAATATATTTTTAAATTGCATAAGTTCCTCATAATATTTATTTAGCAGGACTGTGACTTTTTAAGAAATCTTATCTTGAAAAAATGAATGGGTTTTACCTAATATTGTTTTATATAGGGTATATGAGCACAGATTTTCAGGTGACTCATCACTCTCCACTTCATCTAATAACACTGATACACTCAAGCACATATATGCTGAAAAGATAAATAATCACCAATATACATATTTCATGCTAAACCAGCAATCATCAGTTGGTCCAGATTATCATCTCCCACACATATATACTATAAGTGCTCAGATATATGTTAAGATAGACAATCTTCATACTTTAATGGACAGGCTCCAATCTACTACACACTCCAACTCTTCAACCATCCATCCAATTGAAAATCTGATGATGAAATGCTCAAAGGCCACCCTGAGGCCAAGATTCTTGTCACACCCATGTTGACCTAATGTCAATATGAACCCCACATGTACAGGACATAATCCATTTAATACATATGCAAGGATGGGTTCAGTTTGAATTGAGTGAAGGAGTTTTTTCTTTTTCATAAGTATAATCATAAAATTGTACATCATTGTAAATTTAATACAATTTTGGTATGCACCAATATTACATTTCGTTAATGTAGATTAAATGTTTTCAAATATATGTGATTAACATTGGAATTTTGACAGCTTATTACATATTATTTCATTGTTGTTGAAATGTACAGAATTTTACTAACATACACATTTTTGTTTTTAAAAAATTTGCAATATAAAAATGTGTGGAAAAGCTACATCACAAGCGTTTTCAAATACTTCTTAAAAAAAAAAAAGAGGGCAGCACTGATTAAAAAATTGGTAAATTTTTTAAATGACAAATATTGTTTTTGGTAATACAATAAAACATTTTTTAAATTAATTAAATTGTATTTGTATTACATATTTAATTTCTTATTTGAATAATGACATTTTATACCAGTTATAATAATAAATTTGAGAAACTTTTAGGATTTTAATTTAAATATATATTTAACATGTGTTAAAATAAAATTTTAAATGGTGCAGGTACAGCAAGAGAAATATTACTGCATTTGATAAACTTTTACTATAAAAGTAATAAACTTCTAGGGATGTCAGTATAAATATATTTAACATGTGAAAAAGTTCATTATAAAATGCCATGGGTACAGAAAGAGAATTACTACAAAATTTAATAAAATTTTACCATTTCTCTTTAAGTAATATTCATTAAGGCTGTAGCCTCAAGCACATAGTAAAAAACAGGCTAAACTCTCTATACAGTAGTGCCACTCAGTGCAAGCCAGAATAATCAATGGATGCCAGAAGGCTTGTGCATAAAATTCCTATCTAGTGCCTACTCATCCACTATTCCCAGACTAGTTACGAGCTTGTGGCTTTCATCAGTGAGGAGCCTTGGATCTGAGATCACTGCATTTAATCCAAGGCTCCTCACTGATGAAAGCCACAAGCTAGAAACTAGTCTGGGATATAGGGTGAGTAGGCACTAGATAGGGATTTTATGCACAAGCCTTCTGGCATACATTGATTTCTCTGGCTCCACTAAATGGCACTACTGTATGGAGAGTTTTGCCTGTTTTAACAACAGTAATAAACAAGTATAAGAAATAATGATCATGTGATATTTAGTAGTTTCTCTTTAAATATATTCTTACATGATAAAGTAAAATTTAAATATTAAAGCAGGCAAAACTCACTATATGTATTGCCACACACAGCAAACTGGAGTAATCAATGGATGCCAGAAGGCTTGTGCATAAAATTCCATCTAGTGTGCCTACTCATCCAATATCCCCAGACTAGTTTCTGGCTTGTGGCCTTTGTCAGTGAAGAGCTTTGGATCTGACAGCACTGCACCTAGATCTTAGGATCTCATGCAATCCTCCAGCAGACACTTTTTATCTCCACTTAACTACAAAACTATGAGTCTTAAACTGAGAACACATTAATGTTTTTAATCCAAGCCCATTAGCTTATATAGCCATGTGGGTCTGAACTCAGTTCAGTACCCATACATTTTGGTGTCCTTGGTTCTTAAATAACCATAGCCACTACTATCTTATTAGGCAGGATTGGTTTTAAGCCAATAAACATCACATAACCACCACTTCTTATGCCTGTGTATAACTATTATTAAAACAGGCAAAACTTGCTATACATATTGCCACACACAACAAGCTAGAGTAATCAATGGATGCCCAAAGGCTTGTGCAGTGCTCTCAGATCCAAAGCTCCTCACTGATGAAGGCCAAAAGCCAGAAACTAGTCTGGGGATATTGGATGAGTAGGTACTAGGTGGGGATTTTATGCACAAGCCTTCTGGCATTCATTGATTAACTTTTCTACAGTATTGAAAAAATATTTGTTTCTCTATCCTTTATATATTATCATACTATTCTTTATAAATATGTGGTATGTTTAGTTGAATTTCACTTGATAAGCTTCTATTTGTTAATAGATAAAACATGACTGTGTAAGAATTTTTGTAAAGTTTAGTTGTTTGGCTAGTATTATATGAATTTTTATTTTATATATATACACCCACATATGTTATGAATTTTTGCTTTATGGCAATTAGATCTATTTAAGCAATAAATCAATAAATTAATATGTAGCTTTGCTTTTTTTATATTTGAAAAAATGTCAATTTACAATAATTAAAAAAAGGTGGCCTTATTGATTAATAACTCATATATTATTATTTTATTTAAGTAAAACATAAATATAGAAGCTGTGGAAACAACAACATAAACATCACCTGACCATCACATATTGCATTATATTTATTTTACTAAGGTGAATTAAGCTGGGGGGGGGGGGGTACTACTCCCAGGCAAGATGACACTACTTAACATGAAGGTATATCTGTGAATTAATTATTATCTTGATATTCAAGCCAACCAAGTCTTTCCAGAGTTCCATAAACTCAATCTGCACCCAGCTTCTGTGGAAGAGTAAAAGCATCTGCATCAGTATTACCAAGGGATATGAATGGACTTGGTCTTCATGCAATAAACATATGGTGTGCCCTCAAGGCTCTAGCTACTTTTAGAATAATCTATTCAAAAAGGTGTGATAATCAGACAGAGGATTTGGTAGAGCCTACGGACATACCACCACCAGTACGAAGCAAGTGGATCGCTGATCTAAAAAACTACCTTCAGAGACTATTTCCTATCTCTAATCAGATAATTCAAACCAAATCTCCCACTGGGATGTATATAGACACATTTACCCTAATCAGAGCAAAATGCTGACAAGGCTAAGGCTCACAATCAAATCATTGCTGAGGAAATCAGGATACTGTGACTTCAAGTGGAAATTTGTAGATTCTATTATTAAATACAACCTTTCCTCATTACCCACACAACACTTCTTAGTAACTAGAAAAGGCCTCAATAAAATAGGTACACAATGCAAATTTTGCGAAGCCGATGAAGAAACTCTGGAACATATGTTCTACCACTGCTCATTCCTATCTCAAGTAAAAGTAAAGCTCATAGAGAGCATCCCACTAAACAAGAGATGTGCTTTCGATAGACAGAGCATTAAAAAATGGAAAATTTGTCATGATCAGATTAGCAACTTATTTCCTCTTTGCCCTGTGGCTTACGAGATGTCAGTTAAAATTTAAATCAGACACTCATGAGCCTTGGACAATCTACAAAGAAATTATCTGCAAACTTAAGAAGAGAGATAACCTGCTGGCACCTGAATGGCTTTATGTTGAAACCTGGGAGCAGTTGACCATAACAAATGATAAAAAAATATCTTAGAGATTATCATCAGAATATTAGTCTATCATTAGACCATACATAATCGGAATGAAGTCAGTGCCAAGGCAATGGCAGTCCAGTACCCAGAGATGCGGTTGCTATAGAAGTTTACTCACAATGAGCTAACCTCTCAGTGACTATTTTCAAATTCTTAGATTCATTACTAATTCAAATGATATCAGAAATAGAATGGCATTACATTCATGTATGGACTGCTAATCTCATAATGACAAAGAGGGGCACCTCAGAAACTTTTTCAGAAATCAAAACTTTCCTTAGTTGTCAAAGCAACGCTGTATTATTACCAAGATGAGGATGAGACATCTCAGAAACCTTTCCAAGATTGGCAACACTTAATCTATTCAACTGATTTATTATGTACTATAAGGCCAAAATTAGCCACTCTTAAGATGACGATGAGGCAAAGCCTCAGAACTTGCTCAGAAATAGCAACTTTCTGTTAATAACTAAAGTATATAATACAATGTATCTAATATAATGTACGTTAACATGTGACACTTGTATATTTGAATTTCGCAAAATTGCACTAACACATTTTTTAGTATTGTATTTAAGAAGATAAATACAAAGTCTAATAAATGTAATCAATCCTGTAAGAAAGTTGAAAGGAAATTGCTTGTTGACAACAAAGATGCATGATATCCAGAAAGTAATACTAATTTTATTTATATGCTTTTGTTATGGTTATTATTAGTACTTTATAAATTGACCTTTCTAAAATAAAATTTTATTTTATTAAATCTGTCTCTAAAAGATGTTTATTAAATATCATGTTCTTACTAATTGAAATATTTGAAAAAAATTAAAGTTAATGGAAATCGTTAATAAAATATATGTTCTTGTGTGTGCTTATATATAATTAAGTTATTTGTATTGTGACGTCTTCTTGAATTATTTTATTTGCAGGCATTTATATTAATTACCTTAAATAAGTAATATTTTCTCTGATTAAGAAGGTGTCTGTTGTAAAATGGTACAGGTTGTTTGTTGCTAATTAATATTTAAATGCGTTCTAGACTCTACTTATCTTGGCTAGAGAAGAAATAATTAAAAATATTTTCAAGCATGTGATTATTTATATGTGCACTTGTTGAAACAGTGAGAAGCTAGTTGAAATCCAGCATATAATCAGTTACATTGTTGTTATATATACAAATTCTTCCTTATACTATATAAAGGATGAGCGTATAAAGGATATTTGTAAAGCATTACAAGATGGCATCAGTATTATGTCTATTGTTGCTTTAAAATAGTAAACTAATAGGGTTAATATTGAGAACCAATAGCTTACGTTTTTCCAATTTATTTATTAAGGCTACAGCCTCAAGAACATGCGTATAAAAATGCGATAGTAGGGACCTCTACAGGTCTTAATAAATATTACTTATGTAATCAATGTGAGTTTAAATAAATTTTATAATTACGATTAATTTATGTAATGTCATTTTTAAAAAAAGATTTCATTAATAAATAATAACGTAATACGGTATTTTGAACAATTATTGTGTAAGTTTTTTTTTTTATTAAACTCCATTCATTTTGCAATCATCTTTAATTTCTGTGAGACCTGAAATTATATTGAAGTCAAAGGAGAGCTTTAAAATATGATAGATGTTGTTTTTTAACATTCCTTTTTCAGCAAGCAATTAATTGGTAAAAAGATATTTTGTAACTTTTACTAACAGTGATCATGATAATCATCATCATATCATCAAATTAATATATGATTTATTAGGTAATTTTTTTAACATTGCAACAAGTTTGTGATTGGATTACAAAATCTACATGCAGTCTGTTAAATTTTATATCGATTTCTATTTTAATTTTGTGGGAATAGAATTATTTCAATATTTTATTTCTTGTTCTGATATATAATTTTTTATATGTCGATGAATTTATTGTAGATTGTACAACAATTATATTCAAATCAAATTTTTGATTTGTACCTCTTTTTACCAAACTAACCAGTTATCTAATTAACAAGAACAGAAGTATGATATTTGAACCCCAAAAAATCTCTTATCAAATTGTATTGGGATCATGAAGAGCTGAAGCCCTCATTAGCGCAGTTCGTTTCTACTGCCCTAATTAACTCTTTAAAAAATTATGACATTTACGATTTTAGTTTTATTATATATTAATCTGTTTAACTAGTAATAGTCAGCTGTTTTAACAGTAGCATATATATCTGCCTTGCCTTTAGTCTGGGTTCAAATCTAGACAGCGTATATGATTTTAACCGAGCTAACTATACATTACTAGATAATAAATGCTTGTCAACATTTTCTTAATTAGAGAATAAATCAAACCTGGAAAATCGCTAAAACTATCACCCATTAATTGGAAAAATTAGTGTAAAATGTGTTTCTCATTATTGCACTTAGATATTGGAAAGGCTTTTGTCCTTTGAAGACTGATTATCATTTTTTCAATAGATGTTTCAATAAAATTTGTATGTTATTAATCTATACATAAATCAATCAGATAATTAATGCACTTTCCATATTTTTTGAGTGTGATCTTTTCATGAATAGATTTTTATAGTTTGGTATTAAGCATTGATTTTAAAATCCGAATTGTTTGTTTAAATAAATAAAAAAGTAAAAACATTTTCCTTTATTATTTGTTATCAACTTTCCTTTATCTCTATTTTACGTAATATTTTCAATATCTTAATGTGAAATAATAATTGGAAAAAAAAATTCCATTTTATTGCTTGACGTCTTTGTTTAGATTATGAAATTGATGTTTTCTTGGTTAAAGTATAAATTCTATTGAAAGTTTAGTAAAAAAAAGTTATCTAAAAATAAATTACGGCGGCAGAATGGTCCAAGTCAATGGAGATTCACATTTCAAAATTCGAAGTGGAATAGTTGGGATTAGCTTAGGCGCATTTTTTATTATTTCGGGTTTAGGAATGACTACATTTACTTTTGCGTCTAGATTTAATTCAAATAGATTCTCAGTTTTATATATTGTTGGACCAATATTTATATTAATAGGTTTTGTTTTAGTAGTAGTTTTCATTGTACGCGCGCGTTGTAATACTACAAATGTTTTAATAAATTTGCAACCCAATCAAATTCTAGTTAATGGACAAGTAGTTACACTATTCAGTCCTGGTGGAATCCCACAACCTTCTCGTGCTAATGACTTTTCTCAAGGCTGTACAAATCACGCATATATTTCTAATGACACTGTTTATCAGCCCCAGCACCCAAACGTTTTATCTCCCCCTAGCTATCAGAATGCCAACGTTAATGATGTATGGCGATCTCCTGTGTCATCGTATCCTAGTTCCAATTATGAATCAGGACCTCCACCTCCGTACACAGCCATAAGGTACGTTTTTTTTTTTTTTCATATGTCATAGCATCGTCCGGGAGGCGAACCCACAACCGTCTGCAACCAACTACTTGCTTGCAAGGCGGCTGCGATGACCTCTCGGCTAACAACAGCCATAAGGTAAGTTAGCTCAAATTAATTTTGAAAAGTATTGCGCGCTACAATATTTTGAAATAAACACATTTGAATGAATTTAATTATAACATCAGTATGAACGTAAAATATAACATAACCATTATACCTCTGTATAAGTAATACATAAAATTAATAATTATAGGTAATAGTTTGAAAAAAAATTCGCAAAACAATTTAAGATAGACGCTTTTTTAAATGAATGATTGATTTAATTAGTAAATTAATTTTTGCACGCCTGGGCAATTTATATAAGCAAAAAAAAAAAAAATAGGTGAAGCAAAAATGAAAAAAGGCATTTGCTACAGAAATTTCTCGATATAGGTCCTTATTTAAATCATCAAACGATGCACTTTGTACGATAATTCTATTAATTTTATCAAATCTGAGAAGATTGTGAGCAAATCCAATAGTATTTACAGTCGTTAATCTTTTTTTTATTATTATTATTATCTATTATTAATCAATTTTTATTTATTTTTTTTATTTTTCAAAAGCAATTGAACGTGATTTTAATTTTTTTTAGCCAAAGCTCTGAAACATTATTTGTTAAAATGATCATATCATTGGCGCAATTAGATATCTTAAATAATCTATTTTGTCTTATTGCAGTTAGTTTCATTATAAATAAATCAACTTTGTTCCAAATGTAAATATCCAACACGTATATAAATATTAGTGTAAAAAAAATTAACATAAATACTAGTTTACCAAGTTCTTTCTGTACTATATACCAGATTCAGGTGACTAATTTAAACTGAACGATTAATATTCCAGTGCATGCTCAATGAGACACTCGTACTATTATGTTGATTAATGACTTCAATATATCTATCAATAAATCAATCCTCTTAACTACCTATCATTAGGCTCATTGCAAATAGCACTAATCATTTGAAAAAAAAAACATTGATGCCCACTAATTTTCTCATGATTAAAAAATACTGAATTAACCTGAGATTCCATAATAATTCAAAAGATAGTGTGGATAGTGATGATAAATATGGAGTTATATATTCACTTATTTGCCGTGAGTCTGGTTGTAATGCTAGTTATTATGGGGAAATGAAAGCTGATATAACAAGGTTGCAGCAATTTTTTAATCAATATAGGAAATCTAAACTGGAATCTCAGATTAATTCACTATTTTTTTAATTATGAGAAAATTAGTGGGCATCAATGTTTTCCTCTATTTGCAATGAGCCAAAGTAAAAAGATATTTGATGTATTGCTAGGTCTAATGATGGCCTTAATCAATGTAATATCAATGTCCCTTGAACATGCACTGGAATATTAGCTGTTAAACCATCAAACATCACATGATCACCATCTCTATACTAGCACATAATTTGTTGTAAACAAAGGCAAAACTCCCCATACAGTAGTGCCACCCTGTGCCAAACAGAGTAATCAATGGATGCCAGAAGGCTTGTGCATAAAATCCCTATCTAGTGCCTACTCATCCAATATCCCCAGACTAGTTTCTGACTTGTGGCCATCATCAGTGAGGAGCCTTGGATCTGAGAGCACTATATAAGCTATTGAGCTTAGATTGAAGATATTAACAATGTTTTCAATTTCATTCTCATAGTTTTGTAGTAAAGTAGAGTTAAAAGGTGGCTGCTGGAGGGTTGCATTAGATCCTAAGATCTAGGTGCAGTGCTCTCAGATCCAAGGCTCCTCACTGATGATGGCCACAAGCCAGAAACTAGTCTGGGGATATTGGATGAGTAGGCACTAGATAGGGATTTTATGCACAAGCCTTCTGGCATCCATTGATTACTCTGTTTGGCACAGGGTGGCACTACTGTATGGGGAGTTTTGTCTTTGTTTAATATTAGCTGTTCCACGTAAGTTACTCACTATGAATCTGGTATACACATCAAAACTACTTGGTGAATTAGTATTAATTTTTTATTTTAAAATATTTTACTCTGTGTTGGATATTTATTTTAATTATATCAAAAGCTATAAAAAGGTTTAGTATTATGAAGTCATTCTATCTTATACCTTTAATAATATTGAACTTCTTAATATTCTCTGATAATCTAACTACTGATAATATACTTGATTATTGTTTTTCAGAAATTGATTAATATCTTATATTTTGCTATTCTGCAACTTTAATCATTGAGAAAATGTTATAGAGTTAAATGTTTTTTTCCCTAGTCTCCAATGCATAATGACATTTTGTATTGATTAGTTTTTTATGAACTTCTTTAAATATTTGGATAAAATTTATTGTGCTATAACCACTTATGTCCAGATTGTTCTCGCTTGACAGTTTGAGTCCAATTTTTTTTGTACATAAGTTGTAATAATCATAGCAAATATTCTTGTGTAGAATTGATAACAATCCATACAGTAGTGCCACCTAATGCCAACCAGAGTAATCAGAGGATGCCAGAAGGCTTTTCCATAAACATAAGCCTTCTGACATCCATTGATTACTCTGGTTGACACAGGGTGGCACTGCTGTATAGAGAGTTTTGCCTGTTTAATAACAGTTATGTGCTAGCATAAGATGGTGATCATGTGATGTTTAGTGAATTGATAACAATCAGATAGCTCTTCATGTTCTATGATTTCACTTCATGTTCTGTGATTTCGTTTTCAACTTTCTTAAATATCAATATGGCTACTACATTTTTCCAAACATCTGATACTTCTTTCCTTGGATAATTGGGTTGCCAACTTTTTTTATTATATTTTTGCTGTGTGTGTCAAAACAGGAGAAACAAATAAATAGGAACAGATTGAGTGGGCAATTATAAACTAACCAATAATGGAAGAGTAGAAGTTTTCTCTAAGGACAGTGTATGGACTAATTAGCCTGTCTTCTTTTGATGTCAGCATGCATTCGGAAGCTTAATGGACTTCAACCCTACAATAATTACCCAGAGAATCTACCTGAAGGTGGAGAAATGGCTTATAGATATTAAAGAGGTTGCCCCAGTCTACATTATAATTATTGTATGTTTTAGGGCCCTAATTATAACTATTTAATATTAATACTAATTGTTCTTGAGGGTAATAAAATGTATTACAATTATGTGTACCAAACTGCCATATTTATATATGTATATAAATACTCTATCAATTCAAATTGTATAAATTAATGTTTAATTATTAAATAAAAAATAACTAGTTCCTGTGCCTCATTTTTATTGCACTAGATTCTTTAATCGATACATAGCAATCTTTATCTGTTCTTTTTAAGATATCAGGAACATTATTTCCTAGAGCTTTCCTTCATAAATTTAATTATAAGTCTCATCTCTATTTAAAATACTTGCCATTTAAAAAGATGTTACTGTAATTATAGGAACTAATGTGTTTGTTTTTATCAGTAAATAGTTTTCAATTGAACTCTTGAACCATGTACTTCATGATGTCCGTTTTTTAGTAATAATGGCACCTTTTTTTCTTATGATTCTATATTTTTTATACTTGTGTTCTTACCTAAATCTTTTCTCACCATTCGTTATATTTATTTATGTCTTTATTAATTTCTTTTTGTACTATTTGAATAATTCAGATATTTATTTTTAAATAAATCATTTTTAAATATTTTCATTTTTCTTCTTTTTCATACACATTATCTTGTTTCAATTACAAATTTAAAATAGCTAACTCTCCATACAGTAGTGCCACCTAGAGCAAGATTAGTAATTAGTAGATGCAAGAAGGTTTGTGCATAAAAGTCATCTCAAGTGCCTACTCATCCAGATTCTAACTTGTGGCTTTCACCAGTAAGGAACCTTGGATTTGAGAGCTCTGCATCTAGACCTTAGGATCTAATCCAACCCTCGATGATGAAGATAGTTACAAATTTGTGAATGAATTTTTTTTTCTACAGGCTATTGTATAACAATACTTAATAATATTCTGATATTTCTATGTTGTTTATTTAACACTGGGATATCACAAAAGTTCTATTAACATTTTAAAATGATTTATAAGTGTTAATTAAAATTTTCTGAAATATTTCTAAAGGTTAAAAATATCAATTCTTAACACTGTCTGATTTAATAGTTTGTGTCTATTTTGTTTTGCTTTAACTTATATCTTAAATTCCACTGTCAATAATCATTTCTTGTTTTAAATTTACTTTATCTTGTGTTTGAAAAAGTCGGAGTATTCATTTATATAGTGACATCTGCAAAGCGCATGTGTATTAGCTTATTGGCTTATTAATATTATAGATTATAAAAACATCGCGCTATATAAAAAATAAATGTCTTGTAAACATATTATAGTCTTGAGATATTCATTTTCCTTTAATCAGAATAAAATTATATAATTTATGCTGAACCATAATTTGGTGAAAGTCCATCAAAACATCACATGATCACCATTTCATATGCTCACACAGGATGTTAATAAGATCTAAGTGCAGTTCTCTCAAGTCCAAGGCTCTTCACTGATGAAAGCCACAAGCTAGAAACTAGTCTGGAGATAATGGATGAATAGGCATTAGAAAGGGATTTTATGCACAAGCCTTCATGCATCTATTATTTATGAAGGCTTGCACCTGGTGGCACTACTGTATGGAGAATTTGATGATGTTACATAGTTTGGATGTTGTTATGCTTATTTTATTTACATTGCTTCAATAAGAATTTAAAACATTTTTTCTTATTCTAAAAATTCCACAACTCTAGATCTTCATTCCTTTCTCTCCATGTCCAAATTTATCGACAATACTTTCATCTTTCAATTATTTTCCAATTTTAACATTTAAATCTCCAATAATACTTTTAGAATATTGTCCAGTCTGATCAAAGTGTTATTTACATTTATATACAAATTCTATACTTTTTCATCAATCTATATAAGAGCATAAATCTGAAATATCTGTATTTGATATATATATATATTCCATCAAATTAAGTAATTAACTTTACACTTTATCTGATAACCTTTTAATTTCTACATAATTTTCCAGTTTTTTATTTACAATAAATTTCAATCTACTTCTGCTTCCAAAATTTGTGCTTTTGTAGTAAAAAGTACATCTACATTTCAAAATCAATTGTATTTCCACTTTCTAACTTCATAAAGTTCTGCACCATTACATTTAATAATAGAGAACTTTCTTCACATGGAATTGTGGGTAGCTAAATTTTAAAAAACCATCATTATGTTGAAGCAGATGATCTGATGCTCAGATCCTGCTTTACAGCCCACATCCAATCTCCTACCACCTAACCGTATTCAAACTCACCCTTACGCACGTATACACATAACTAATAATATATTTCTTTGCTCAGTATGATAAAATAATGTAAACGTATGTATTTTAATCTAATATTTAATTTAATAATAATATTCTCATGTGTATGCGGGTGTAAACAATAAATATATATGTATATTTCAGCATAGGAGATTGTGATTAAATTAATAGTGTATTATATATATAAGGTATCATATATGAAACTTATTATTTTTTCATATAGAAGTTTGGAGCCAGAAATGATGCAATCTTGTTAGTAAGTCTCTCGAAAAACAATAACCCAGAAGACCCTTTAGATTAAAATAGAAGACTATGAATTAGTAATAATAGAATAAACCCATTAGTGGAAATTGTCCACGCTAGCTTGTTTTAAAATCACAAGATATATTTTAAAACAATCGTTCGAGAAACCGATAACAAACTTGCATTGTTTCAAACATCTTACCAGATAAGAGTATCCGGCCAAACGATTCCAAATGAACTTAAACCGCCTCAGGTCCAGCAGTAGTTGCCTAGTTACAGCTTCAAATTAAAAGTATAAATACTGCTGGATTTGAATCCAAAGGAGGAGGAGACCATTAAATAGCCATGTTGCTAAACATAATCCATGCCCGATGTAATTTTCACACAATGTGTTGTGAGTAGTAAATTTCGCCTTGTCCCTCCATTCTAATATGCTGTTCCCATGAATGAAGCTACCGTACTCCGTGCTACTGAACTTTACGTATATTTTTCCAATGCAAATGAAGTGCTATCTCAAATAATAATGCTACTTTAGATCTAGTGACAGAATACCGATGGACTGATTACTAGTAAAATGCTCTTCCAATAATCAAGGTAAAGAACTCTGACCACTTATAATTCCTAAAATCCTGCCTTCTCTGTAATGTGCGTAATTTAAACTATATCTCTTAAATGTCTTCAAATGTATATTATATAACTAATCTATACTAAGCCTCCTATATAAAATGTTTTTCTTTTCTTTTATTTACAAGCGGCCAATAATTTTTATTCAGATTTTTATGTATTTATATTTTAAAATTAATGCCAATAATATTCTAAAATCGCAAGCCTATAACTCATTTTGTTTTTCCCCACCCCTCATTTACTGGGTAAATAATTTACAAGTGATCAAAACAAGTCTTATTCGGCTTGCCCAGATGCTCGCGATTTTAGATAAATAAATTAATTACATTTTTTCCATGTTTACTGTAGAAAAACAGATTTGACATCTTTTTTTCACATTCTTCTTCCTAAATAATGCGCTATCTTTTATTTTTCAACTATATTATATATGTAAATCCATCTTAGCTATTACGACCACCCACTTAATTTTGTAATCAATTAATACATTTTCACAAGGGCATTAATCAACCAAAATTGAGATTTAATGTGTAAAAGTAATGAATAATATTAAGTAACATAATATAAGGGGGAGGGGGACCTTAACATTTTAGTTTCATATTTATATGTATAATTATTATCCCTGTTTGCTTAAAGTGAAGCCATATCATTACGCCGAATATTTCATAAGTTGTGGGCAATAAATCCGTTCCAATAATATATTTATGTTATATTAATAAGCGTTTAGTGCATAAAGGCCATTCTATTTTAATATATGTTCGTGCGTCTTTCTTACATGGAGGCAACTGCAAAGTCGGGTCCCATCATCGTCTCAATGTCCTTGAACCAGGCTGTAAAACCACCCTGGGAACATCCTTGGTCTTATGTGTATGCTTTATATGGGGAGCGATCTGGGAATCCAGCCCAATAATGACATAGCCGACAATTCTTCATCATCCACGATTTGCCTGTACCTCATTCCAGGGAATCTGGACTCCTTCGTTTGTCAAACCGACCCTGCCTAAGTTTGCAGAGGAAATCGGTCACTTCTTCTTAGAATTCGTGAAGCACACTCCAGAATCCATAATTGGACCGACCCAATAAGCCACCATGCACGCACCGCTTTTCCTTATCTTATCATTCGCCCAGAAGTATTCATAAGCCGTAATGAAATGATTTCTTTAAACAAATATATTGCCATTAGTTTAATATAAGTATTAATGCGATAGATTTAGTATCGTTTGTATAAATTGTTCATTACCCATCCCGCGCATTAATTATCTAGAACTCCAAGTTAACCATAATATTAAATGTAATCAAATATAATCTATGCTTATAAAATTATTGTTTAAATTAATTAAATGCTCTTTTCGTCTCTGGGGGGGGGGGGTGATAGCATTCTAATAATTATTCTAATAGCGCTAATTTATTCAAACACATAAATATATATATTATTGGCATAGCCGCAATTATAATGTTATTGTACAAAATGATCAAATAAATATATAATAATCCCGAGGCTCACGTTGGCTAAATGACGCGACATCATTGTTATTAATAAATCTTAAATATATATATATCAAACTCGAATCAATGCTTTCTTTAGTTAAGATAAATATTAAGTTATTTCTTAAGCTTAAATATGACTAGATGATCTCCGCTCAACACATAATTAGGTACTTTAGGATTTTTCTTGCTATGATGTATTACCACAAAGACGTACTAGTCTAATCTTCCGATCTTTAAGATAACGTCTCCTAGTGATTTCCAGACAGTCAATCGATAAAATGTGTTCAGAAATCATGTGGAGACGTTATGTTAAAGATCGAAAGATTAGAGTAAGCATTTATTTTATAACGTCATGCGTGCGATTATAATTACGATAGAATGACAGCCTGTTAAGCTAATTGCACAGATGCTGTGAGAATGTTATTAATAAATAAATACCTTCGAACAACCACATGATATAGTATTTATATAAGAGTAAAAAGGAATTCTCTTACCCTTACGACTCAAATGTTTATATATGAGCAAATCTAAAGTAGTTGTAACGAAGGCGTGACTACATAATAGTCACTTTAAAATACTATATATAATGTCTGTATGAATGACGCCAATGAAATTTTCTAGAATTTACTAAACGCCACTCTGAATGAAACTAAATCATATACATGAATAAGCATTTATTTTATAACGTCATGCATGCGATTATAATTATGATAGAATGACAGCCTGTTAAGCTAATTGCGCAGACGCTGTGAGAATGTTATTAATAAATGAATACCTTCGAACAACCACATGATATAGTATTTATATAAGAGTAAAAAGGAATCCTCTTACTCTTACGACTCAAATGTTTATATATGAGCAAATCTAAAGTAGTTGTAACGAAGGCGTGACTACATAATAGTCACTTTAAATTACTATATATAATGTCTGTATGAATGACGCCAATGAAATTTTACTCTTATATAAATACTATATCATGTGGTTGTTCGAAGGTATTCATTTATTAATAACATTCTCACAGCGTCTGCGCAATTAGCTTAACAGGCTGTCATTCTATCGTAAGATTAGAGTAGTAAGTCTTCGTGGTAATATGTCACAGCAATAAAAAAGCAAGCCATCTTGTAGAAATCAGATAAAAAAGCAAGCCATCCTGTAGAAATCGGATGCCATTTTTGTTGTTTCTGCAAACAAAAAAAAATAAAAAAATTAATATAATCAAATGTAATAACAATAAAACGTAATAGCAATAATAAAAGTAAAAAGTACATCTAAGAATAAGAATAGCAAGAATAATACGAAAGAGGACATCTAATAGCAAGAATAATACGAAAGAGGACGTCTAATAGCAAGAATAATACGAAAGAGAACATTAATAGCAAGAATAATATGAAAGAGGACATCTAATAGCAAGAATAATACGAAAGAGGACATTAATAGCAAGAATAATACGAAAGAGGACATTAATAGCAAGAATAATACGAAAGAGAACATTAATAGCAAAAATAATACAAAAGAGGACATCTAATAGCAAGAATAATACGAAAGAGGACATCTAATAGCAAAAATAATATGAAAGAGGACACCTAATAGCAAGAATAATACGAAAAAGGACACCTAATAGCAAAAATAATATGAAAGAGAACATCTAATAGCAAGAATAATACGAAAGAGTACATCTAATAGCAAGAATAATATGAAAGAGGACATCTAATAGCAAGAATAATATGAAAGAGGACATCTAATAGCAAGAATAATACGAAAGAGGACACCTAATAGCAAAAATAATATGAAAGAGAACATCTAATAGCAATAATAATATGAAAGAGGACATCTAATAGCAAGAATAATACGAAAGAGGACATCTAATAGCAAGAATAATACGAAAGAGGACATCTAATAGCAAGAATAATATGAAAGAGAACACCTAATAGCAAAAATAATACGAAAGAGAACATCTAATAGCAATAGTAATATGAAAGAGGACATCTAATAGCAAGAGCAATATGAAAGAGGACATCTAATAGCAAGAATAATACGAAAGAGGACATCTAATAGCAATAATAATACAAAAGAGGACATCTAATAGCAATAATAATACTAAAGACATTAACTTAAAAATTGATATAAGACATGAAGTTAAAAATGAATTTAAACTAAAAAATGTTAAATAGGTACTGTCAAATATATATATATGACAGTAACTTAAAAATTGATTTAAAGCAAAACTGCAAAAAGTAGTACAAAAACAAAAATAATTTCTCTAAAAAACCAAAATATATATAAGACATTAACTTAAAAATTGATTTAAACCAAAAAATGTTAAATAGGTACTGTCAAATATATAAGACATTAAGTTAAAAATTGATTTAAACCAAAAAATGTTAAATAGGTACTGTCAAATATATAAGACATTAAGTTAAAAATTGATTTAAACCAAAAAATGTTAAATAGGTACTGTCAAATATATAAGACATTAAGTTAAAAATGGATTTAAACTTAAAAATGTTAAATAGGTACTGTCAAATATATAAGGCATTAAGTTAAAAATGGATTTAAACTAAAAAATGTTAAATAGGTACTGTCAAATATATATATAAGACAAACTAATATTATGTAGAAGCACAAAACGGACATAAAATCTATAAATTCAAAAAATATTATGGTATTAATGTAGAAATATTCAAAAATAGGAAAAAATCAAATAATCCAAATTTAATCAACTTACATCAAAAAAATATCTGGAAAGTATTAGAAAATCTCCAAATTATTATCTGTTAATTACAAAAACCCAAAGTATTAATCTCAACACGCTAAAAAAAAAAATAGTATGGAAAAGCACAAAATGGATGCAAATCTTAAATGTAAAAAATATTATAGTATGGAAAAGCCCAAAATGGACGTAAAATTGGAAAAAAATATAGTATTAATCTAAAAATGCTCGAAAATAAAAAATACAAAAAAATACAGCCACTCCAAATTATTATCTATTAATTACAAAAACACAAAGTAAAAAATTGGTAAAATATGTGAAATTTGAAAAAAATATTATAGGAGAAAATAGTATGGAAAAGCATAAAATATTAGAGTAAAATATTGTAGTATTAATCAAATAATACAACTTTAAGCAACTTACATCAAAAAAATCTCTGGAAAATCTCAACACAAAAATCTAAAAAAGCACAAAAAAATGTATGTACTGACTCCGTGAATGGCATTCTTACAAAAGAGAATGAAAAAATTTGATATACTCTCTCGACTTAAATCACGTGGATCAGTACGATAAAAAATAATGTTTCCATAGATTAGTCATGGCAGTGTCTTAGTTGCCATGACAACATATCTAATCTTCGATGAAATCTTACCTGCAAAAAACATGCTAAGTGTAATACGTCATAGCTCATAAAATCCGAAACTACCCATAATTAATATGCTACTTATTAAGTTATTCTATCATGAGTTAGCCTTGAGTCTTTTTGAGTCTCCGATGATCGATGCCGGCGGATGAGAAGTGGATTAATCGATGTCATCGGGATTGTTGCTCATAATGTTATAGATGTGGGGAATAGGCAAATAGGGCAGAATTCATGAGTATTCCTGACCTGTGTATCTTGCGCACGATTGGATTCGAGGTACTTTTGCCTAGATGCTAGATCTTGTTACATGAACATACAAATCCGACCGGCACAATATGCAGTCTGAAAATTCTTAGCATTCAATTACCAAACACTGCCTTGGCTAACAGTTTTATATCCTTCAGGATATGAAGACTAAAGTTTATATTATTTACAAAATTAAAATTATTTGATATGGAAAATGAAGATTAGTTTTGTTTACATTTCCTCTACAACAAACAGATTAAAAACAACTTTAATCCACAAACATACAACATAGATGTCTAAAGTAAATGTACCTTAGAATAATTTGCAGTATCATTAACATATCTAGTAATTATTTCACACTTTAAAATTTAATCATTCTTTACTTGATTCTACGAAACAATTGCATCGTGAAACTTGATTGGCTGCTTCTTTTAGAGTATAAGTCACATGTAAATTAAGAGGTTATCTAAATTTGATTAATATTTTAAGTTATTTATTACAGTTGTCACCCATGAAATTTTTAAGGTGCTTTTTTACAATATCACTGCCAAAAAAAAAAAGCAAGAATAACAAAACGAACCATTTCTAATTTTGGCAAGCAGGCAATCATTTTACTTTTCCATATCGACCATTGATAAAAGATCTAGTGTATTTTTTTGTTTTATTAACTGCGGTTCGATAAATAATATTTGGAGTAGATCGACCTTTACTTTTTATTTCACTTTTTTCATATGTCAAATGGGAGAATGTAATATTTAATATAAAGATAATAACAATTCTTAATACCTTCTTTATATTATATACATAGCATTATATAAATAAACTATTTATTACAGTAAAATACTTTTTATTTTATATTTTTCTATAATAAATATTTATATTAATTTATAAACGTTAATTACAACAAATAGGTTTTTATTGTTTATTCTAAACAAAAACAATAAAAACGTATTCCCACTGAAGAGAAATCAGAATAGATAAAATAGACCACACTCAAATGACTATTGACATTACAGCAGTGAATAGCTCCAATAATACTAGTTAATTGCATTGATGAAGATAAATTAATCCCAACAGAACTTGCTAAAATTCATCAATAATTCACTGCCATAATTAGCAGCATCTTTGAATAAAATCTCAAGAATCACATAAAATAATTATTTTAAAAACAGTTTAATTAGGCATATTTAATTGTAATTATGCAAAATGTTGAATTATTGTATTGATATTTTCAAGCACAAATTTAGTATTTTTTCTGGGGGTGCTGCAGTATAGCACAGTGCTTATCAATCAACCATCTCTGTTTATGTATAAACTAAACATGTTTTAATTTGACATAATATTAAAATGTTCTTCTCCAGTTGGGTAGTTAAAACTTAAATTATTAAAATACATAAATTGGATATTGATTTGAAATTTTTTTGAATATTTGAAAATGTATATATCTGAGTTTCATTCAATTGTGTAATTTTAATGTTACATTTAAATATCTTATTTTCTGAAATGATGATCAAATTAAACATGATATCCAAATGTGCCAATCTGTATACCATGATTACAATATTCAAATTTGTAAATTGGTTAAAAGAAAATACGGTTATATGTAAAAATTTTGATTTGTATATTTTATCTGAAATGAATAATTTTATCATTTTTATGTATACATATGTATCTGTTTATGTATAAATATATATATATATTTTCAGAAATGAATTACTGCAAGAAAAAAGCTAGAGAAGAAAAGGAGATTTCCAGATGTAATTTATTTGAACATTCTCATGAAGTTGTGATCTGATGTTGCTCCATAAAATAATATTTATTGTAACATTTATTGGAAAAAGATAAAGAGGATTTAGATATAAACACTATGGAGTTGACAAAGATTATGTTGTGGAAGTGGGATGGAGCAGAATATGGGAAAACTTAGATTGGGGAATGTAAAATTAAGTCGCTAACAAGTTTCTCTTGTTAAAACAGGCAAAACTCACTATATATATTGCCACACACAATAAGCTAGAGTAATCAATGGATGCCAGATAGCTTGTGCATAAAATCCCCATGTAGTGCCTACTCATCCAATATCCCCAGACTAGTTTCTGGCTTATGGCATTCATTGATTACTCTAGCTTGTTTGGTAATATATATATAGTGTGTTTTTGCCTGTTTTAACAACAGTTATACACAAGCATAAGAGGTGATGGTCATGTTTATTGGCTTAAGTGTCTCTTCGTATAATTGGTGAGAGATTCTTGACTTCGTTTAAGAAGAAGCTACAGTAAATCACATCACATGTAATTTTTTTTGAAGGACGACTTTTAAAAAACTAAGTTGGATTATTATTTGGATTAAAACCATAACTATAAATATTAATCTCCATCATTTGCAATAAAGTTAGTTAAAAGGTTAAATTTCTTTATAAGCAATCCAAAATGAAAATTACATACAGTATTTCATTCCATTATACTTCATAAAATAAAACGATGCCCGGAAACACGTTGAAGTTTAATATTATTGTTGTTATTATTAAATTGTTATAATTATGAATGCTTTAATACAAATCATATTAAATACTTAATAAAAATAGTGTAATCTCATTTTATAGTTATGTAATGTTTTTGTATATTTCTTAAATAGATACTTTTAAATGTCTAGTTTAAAAATTTATAATTTTGTAATGTCCAGATAATATTAACTGCTAATGTTATCCAGAAATTACAAAATCAATACTATAAGAATATGAGACATAATATTAGCTGTCAATGTTGATATTATTATGTGAGGCTTGTTTTAACCAATTCTAAAAATAATGCGACTAATTAAATTAATCTTCAATAATCATGTGATGGTGAAACAGCCAATAGCTATCAGTTATAACATCCACTTGAATCAACTTAGGCTAAAGAAGACATTCTCAGTTTTACCATCTAAAATCTCTGTACAACTTCATTTAAACATGGACTGAATTTTTGTTTTGTTTCTAATGGAGAAAATAGTATTACCATAATTTTTGCATTTAAAGAAAAAGATTACAAAAACAACTAGTAATATATATACATGCACATATATGTGTTATGAATTTTTGCATTACGGCAATTAGATCTGTTTAAGCAATAAATCAATAAAAATAAACACGAATTGTAGCCTTGCATTATTTATATGTGAAAAAATGTCAACTTACAATAATTAAAAAAAGTTGAATTTATTCATTAGTATAAATGATCGGAAAAAATTAATTTTTTTGTGATATTGCTGTTGATAACTCATATATTATTATTTCATTTATATAGAAGTTGTGGAAACAAGTACATATTGCATTATATTATTTTATTCTACTAAAGTGAGCGAAGCTGCGGGGGGGGGGGTACAGCTAGTATTATATAATTCTGTGCATAAGTATATTTGAATTTCGCAAAACTGCACTAACACATTTCTTAGTACTGTATTTAATAAAATAAATACAGTCTAATAATCAATCCTGTAAGAAGGTTGAAAGAAAGTTGTTTGTTGACAACAAAAATGCTTGATATCCAGAAACTAATACTAATTTTTTTATATGCTTTTTGTTATGGTTATTATTAGTACTTTATATTTTGACTTTTTAAAAATAAAATTTAAGTTCATTAAATCTTACTCTAAAAAATGTTTGTTACTTGTCATCCTCTTAATAATTAAAATAGGTGACAATATTAATGTTAATGTAAATTGTTAATTAAAATATGTTCGTGTGTGTGTATATATATAATTTATTCGTATTGTGATGTCTTATTTTTTAATTATTTTATTTGCAGGCATTTATATTAATTATCATAAATAGGTAATATTTTCTCTGATTTAGAAGGTGTCTGTTGTAAAATGGTACAGGTTGTTGTTAATTAATATTTAAATGCATTCTAAATTCTACTTATCTTGGCTAGAGAAGAAATAATTAAAAATATTTTCAAGCATGTGATTATTTTATATATGCACTGGTTGAAACAGTGAGAAGCCAGTTGAAATCAGGCATATAATCAGTTACATTGTTCTTATATATGGAAGTGCTATACAAATTCTCTCTTATACTATATAAAGGATGTGGGTATAAAGAATATTTGTAAAGCATTACAAGATGGCATCAGTACTTTGCCTATTATTGCTTTAAAATAGTAAACTAATGGAGTTAATATTGAGAACCAATAGCTTATGTTTTTCCAATTTATTTATTAAGGCTATAGAACATGCGTATAAAAATGCGATAGTAAGGACCTCTACAGGTCTTAATAAATATTATTTATGTAATCAATGTGCGTTTAAATAAATTTTATAATTACAATTTATTTATGTAATGTCATTTTTAAAAAAAGGTTTCATTAATAAATGATAACGTAATATGGTATTTTGAACAATTATTATGTAAGTTTTTTTTTTTTATTAAACTCCACTCATTTTGCGATCATCTTTAATTTCTGTGAGACCTGAAAATTATATTGAAGTCAAAGGAGAGCTTTAAAATATGATAGATGCTGTTTTTTTATCATTCCTTTTTCAGCAAGCAATTGGTGAAAAGATATTTTGTAACTTTTACTAACAGTGATCAAGATAATCATTATCATATCATCAAATTAATATATGATTTATTACGTAATTTTTTTAACTTTGCAACAAGTTTGCGATTAGATTACAAAATCTACATGCAGTCTGTTAAATTTTATATCGATTTCTCGTTTAATTTTAAGTGAATAGAATTATTTCAATATTTTATTTCTTATTCTGATATATAATTTTTTATGTGACGATGAATTTATTGTAGATTGTACAACAATTATATTTAAATCAAATTTTTGATTTGTACCTTTTTTTTCCAAACTAACCAGTTATTTAATTAACGAGAACAGAAGTATGATATTTGAACCCCAAAAAAGCTCTTATCAAATTGTATTGGGATCATGAAGAGCTGAAGCCTCTCATTGGCGCAGTTCGTTTCTACTGCCCTAATTAACTCTTAAAAAAATTATGACATTTACGATTTTAGTTTTATTATATATTTATCTGTTTAACTAGTAATAGTCAGCTGTTTTAACAGTAGCATATATATCTGCCTTGCCTTTAGTCTGGGTTCAAATCTAGACAGGGTATACGATTTTAACCAAGCTAACTATACATTATTGGATAATAAATGGTTATCAACATTTTCTTAACTACCGAATAAATCAAACCTGGAAAATCGCTAAAACTATCACCCATTAATTGGAAAACTTAGTCTAAAATGTGTTTCTCATTTTTGCACCTAGATATTGGAAAGGCTTTTGTCCTTTGAAGACTGATTATCATTTTTTCAATAGATGTTTCAATAAAATTTGTATGTTATTAATCTATACATAAATCAATCAGATAATTAATGCACTTTCCATATTTTTTGAGTGTGATCTTTTCATGAATAGATTTTTATAGTTTGGTATTAAGCATTGATTTTAAAATCTGAATTGTTTGTTTAAATAAATGAAAAAGTAAAAAACGTTTTTCTTTATTGTTTGTTATCAACTTTTCTTCTTTTTTCTACGATAAAAATTAACTTCTTTTCTTTATCTCTATTTTACGTAATATTTTCAATATCTTAATGTGAAATAATAATTGGAAAAAAAAAATCCATTTTATTGCTTGACGTCTTCGTTTAGATTATGAAATTGATCGTTTTCTTGATTAAAGTATAAATTCTATTGAAAGTTTAGTAAAAAAAAAAGTTATATCAAAATAAGTTACGACGGCAGAATGGTCCAAGTCAATAGAGATTCATATTTCAAAACTCGAACTGGAATAGTTGGGATTAGCTTAGGCGCATTTTTTATTATTTCGGGTTTAGGAATGACTACATTTGCTTTTGCGTCTAGATTTCATTCAAATACATTCTCAGTTTTAATGGTTGTTGGACCAGTATTTATATCAATAGGTCTTGTTTCAGTAATAGTTTCCATTATACGCAGGCGTTGTAATACTGCAAATGTTTTAACTAATTTGCAACCCAATCAAATTCTAGTTAATGGACAAGTAGTTACACTATTCAGTCCTGGTGGAAGCCCACAACCTTCTCATGCTAATGACTTTTCTCAAGGCTGTACAAATCACGGATATATTTCTAATGACACTGTTTATCAGCCCCAGCACGCAAACATTTTATCTCCCCCTAGCTATCAGAATAGCAACGTTAATGATGTATGGCGGTCTCCTGTGTCATCGTATCCTATCTCCAATTATGAATCAGGACCTCCACCTCCGTACACAGCCATAAGGTAAGGTAGCTCAAATTAATTTTGAAAAGTATTGCGCACTACAATATTTTGAAATAAAAAACACATTTGAATGAATTTAATTATAACATCAGTAAGAACGTAAAATATAACGTAACCATTACACCTCTGTATAAGTAATACATAAAATTAATAACTATAGGCAATAGTTTAAAAAAAAATTCGCCACAAAACAATTTAAGATAGACGTTTTTTTTAAATGAATGATTGATTTAATTAGTAAGTTAATTTTTGCACACGCAATTTATATAAGCAAAAAAAAAAAAAAATAGGTGAAGATCTCGTCAATAATTTCCTTATAAAGCAAAAATGAAAAAAGGCATTTGTTACTAAAATTTCTCATTTAATAATTTCTAGTACTCACCTCTACATGATGTAGGTCCTTATTTAAATCATCTAACAATTATGCACCTTGTACGATAATACTATTAATTTTATCAGATCTGAGAAGATTGTGAGCAAGTCCAATAGTATTTACAGTCGTTAATCTTTTATTATTATTATTATTATTATTATTGCCTATTATTAATCAATTATTTTTTTCAAAAGCAATTGAACGTGATTTTATTTTTTTTAGCCAACGCTCGGAAACATCATTTGTTAAAATGATCATATCATTGGCACAAATAGATGTCTTAAATAATCTACTTTGTCTTATTGTAGTTAGTTTCATTATAAATAAATCAACTGTGTTCCAAATGTAAATATCCAACACATATATAAATATTACACGGTGTAAAAAAATTTAACATGAATACTAGTTTACCAAGCTCTTTCGGTACTATATGCCAGATTCGTGGCGACTAATTTAAACTGAACGATTAATATTCCAGTGCATGCTCAATGAGACACTCGTACTATTATGTTGATTAATGACCTCAATATATCTATCACTAAATCAATCCTCATAACTACCTATCATTAGGCTCATTGCAAATAGCACTAATCATTTGAAAAAAACATTGATGCCCACTAATTTTCTCAGATTAAAAAATACTGAATTAACCTGAGATTCCATAATAATTCAAAAGATAGTGTAGATAGTGATGATAAATATGGAGTTGTATATTCAATTATTGGCTGTGAGTCTGGTTGTAATGCTAGTTATTATGAGGAAATGAAAGCTGATGTAACAACAAGGTTGCGGCAATATGTTTATCAATATAGGAAATCTAAACTGGAATCTCAGATTAATTCAGTATTTTTTAACCATGAGAAAATTAGTGGGCATGAATGTTTTCCTCTATTTGCAATGAGTGTAAGTAAAAAGAGGTTTGATGTATTGTTAGGTTTAATGATGGCATTAATCAATGTAATATCAGGGTCCCATTGAACATGCATTGGAATATTAGCGGTTCCATTTAAATTAGTCACTATGAATATGGTATACACACCAAAACTGCTTGGTGAATTAGTATTTATTCGTTATTTTAAAATATTTTACTCTGTGTTGGATATTTAGTTTAATTATATCAAAAGCTATAAAAAGTTTTAGAATTATGAGGTCATTCTATCTTATATCTTTAATAATATTGAACTTCTTAATATTCTCCGATAAACTACTGATACTATATTTGACCATTGTTTTTCAGAAATTGATTAATATCTTATATTTTCCTATTCTGAAACTTCAATCATTAAGAAAATGTTCTAGAGTTAAATGTTTTTTTCCTAATCTGCAATGCATAATGGTATTTTGTATTGATTAATTTTTTATGAACTTCTTTAAATATTTGGATAAAATTTATTGTGCTATAACCACTTATGTCCAGATTGTTCTCACTTAACCGTTTGAGTCCAATTTTTTTTGTACATGAGTTGTAATAATCATAGCAAATATTTTTGTGCAGAATTGATAACAATCCATACAGTAATGCCATCCTGTGCCAATCAGAGTAATTAATGGATGCCAGAAGGGTATTGCATAAACACAAGCCTTCTGCCATCCATTTATTCTGGTTGTCACAGGGTGGCACTATTGTATGGAGAGTTTTGCCTGTTTAATAACAGTTATGTGCTAGCATAAGAGATGGTGATCATGTGATGTTTAGTGAATTGATAACAATCTGATAGCTCTTCATGTTTTATGATTTCTCTTCTTGTTCTGTGATTTCTTGTTCAACTTTCTTAAATATCAATATGGCTATTACATTTTTCCAAACATCGAATACTTCTTTCCTTTGATAATTGGGTTGCCAACTTCTTTAATTATATTTTTGCTGTGTGTGTCAAAACAGGAAAGACAAGTAAACAAATAAATAGAAACAGATTGAGTGGGCAATTATAAACTAACCAATAATGGAAGAGTAGAAGTTTTTTTAAGGACAGTGTGTGGACTATAAATAATTGAAAGCTAATTAGCCTGTCTTCTTTTGATGTCAACATGCATTTGAAAGCTTAATGGACTTCAATCCTACAATAATTACCCAGAGAATCTACCTGAAGGTGGAGAAATGGTTATAGATATTAAAGAGGCTGCCCCAGTCTACGTTATAATTATTGTATGTTTTAGGGCCCTAATTGTAACTATTTCATATTAATACTAATTGTTCACAGGTATAATGAAGTGTATTGTAATTATGTGTACCATATTGCCATATGTTCATATAAGTATATAAATATTCTGTCAATTCAAACTGTATACATTAATCTTTAATGTTCTTAAATAAAAAAATAACGTGCTTCTATGCCTCATTTTTATTACGCTAGATTCTTTAATCGATACATAGCAATGTTTATCTGTTCTTTTTAAGATATCAGGAACAGTATTTCCTAGAGCTTTTCCTTCATAAATTTAATTATAAGTCTCATCTCTATTTAAAATACTTGCCATTTAAAAAAATGTTACTGTAATTACAGGAACTAATGTGTTTGTTTTTATCAGTAAATAATGTTCTATTGAACTCTTCAACCACGTTTTTTAGTAATAATGGCATCTTTTCTTATCATTCTATATTTTTCATACTTGTGCTCTTTTCTAAATTTTTTCTCACCAATCGTTATATTTATGTCATTATTAATTTCTTGTTGTACTATTTGAATAATTCAGATATTTATTTTTAAATAAATCATTTTTAAATATTTTCATTTTTCTTCTTTTTCATACACATTATCTTGTTTCAATTACAAATTTAAAATAGCTAACTCTCCATACAGTAGTGCCACCTAGAGCAAGATTAGTAATTAGTGGATGCAAGAAGGTTTGTGCATAAAAGTCATCTCAAGTGCCTACTCATCCAGATTCTAACTTGTGGCTTTCACCAGTAAGGATCCTTGGATTTGAGAGCCCTGCATCTGGACCTTAGGATCTAATCCAACCCTCGATGATGAAGATAATTATAAATTTGTGAATCAATTGGTGCTTTTTTGTACAGGCTGTTGTGTAACACTACTTAATAATGCTCTGATATTTTTATGTTGTTTATTTAAGTCTGGGATATGACAGAAGTTTTATTAACATTGGAAAATGATTTATAAGTGTTAATTAAAATTTGCTGAAATATTTCGAAAGGTTAAAAATATCAATTCTTAACACTGTCTTGTTTAATAGTTTTTGTCTATTTTGTTTTGCTTTAACTTATATCTTAAATTTCACTGTCAATAATCATTTCTTGTTTTAAATTTACTAAACATATTATACTCTTGAGATACTCATTTTCCTTTAATCAGAATAAAATTATATAATTTAACACTGCTGGATGATAATTTGGTGAAAATCATCAAAACATCATGTGATCACCATTTCATACACTCACACAGGATGTTAATAAGATCTAAGTGCAGTGCTCTCAAATCCAAGGCTCCTCACTGATGAAAGCCACAAGCCAGAAACTAGTCTGGAGATAATGGACAAGGAGGCACTAGAAAGGATTTTATGCACAAGCCTTCATGCATCCATTATTTATGAAGGCTTGCACCTGGTGGTACTATTGTATGGAGAATTTGATGATGTTACAGAGTTTGGATGTTATGCTTATTTTATTTACATTGTTTCAACAAAATTTAAAAAAATTTTTCTTATTCTAAAAATTCCACAACTCTAGATCTTCATTCCTTTCTCTCCATGTCAATATTTACCCACAATACTTATCATCTTTCAATTATTTTCCAATTTTAACATTTAAATCTCCAATAATACTTTTAGAATATTGTCCAGTCTGATCAAAGTATTATTTACATTTATATACAAATCTCTACTTTTTCATCAAATCTAAATAAGAGCATAAATCTGAAATATCTGCATTTGATATATATATATTCCATCAAATTGAATAACTAACTTTACACTTTATCTGATATCCTTTCAATTTCTACATAATTTTCTAGTTTTAAGTTACAATAAATTTCAATCTATTTGTGCTTCCAAAATTTGTGCTTTTGTAGTAAAAAGTACATCTACATTTCAAAATCAATTGTATTTTCACTTTCTAACTTCATAAAGTTCAGCACCATTACATTTAACAATAGAGAACTTTCTTCACATGTAATTGTGGGTAGCTAAATTTTAAAAAACCATCATTATATGCAGTCTGAAAATTCTTAGCATTCAGTCACCAAACACTGCCTTGGCTGACAATGTTATATCCTTCAGGATATGAAGACTAAAATTTATATTATTTACAAAATTAAAATTGTTATTTGATATGGAAAATGAAGATTAGTTTTGTTGACATTTCCTCTACAACGAACAGATTAAAAACTTAACTTTAATCCACAAACATACAACATAGATATCTAAAATAAATGTACCTTAGAATAATTTGCAGTATCATTAACATATCTAATACTTGATAGTAATTATTTCACACTTTAAAATTTAATCGTTCTTTACTTGATTCTACGAAACAATTGCATCATGAAACTTGATTGGCTGCTTCTTTTAGAGTATAAGTCACATGTAAATTAAGAGGTTATCTAAATTTGATTAATATTTTAAGTTATTTATTACAGTTGTCACCCATGAAATTTTTAAGGTGCTTTATTACAATATCACTGCCAAAAAAAAAAAGCAAGAATAACAAAACGAAGCATTTCTAATTTTGGCAAGCAGGCAATCATTTTACTTTTCCATATCAACCATTGTTAAAAGATCTAATGTATTTTTTTTTCTTTTATTAACTGCTGCTTTTCATATAATATCAAATGGGAGAATGTAATATTTAATATAAAGATGATAACAAATCTTAATATCTTCTTTATATTACATACATAGCACTATATAAATAGACTATTATAATAAAATAATTTTTATTTTATATTTTTCTATAATAAATATTTATGTGTTAATTTATAAACATTAATTACAAAAAAAAGGATTTTATTGTTCATTCTAAACAAAAACAATAAAAGGTATTCCCACTGAAGAGAAATCAGAATAGATAAAATATACCACCCTCAAATAACTATTGACATTACAGCAGTGGAGTAGCCAAATAATACTAGTTAATTGCATTGATGAAGATAAATTAATCCCAACAGACCTTGCTAAAATTCATCAATTATGACATTGCCATAATCAGCAGTGTCTTTGAATAAGATCCAAAGTATAATTATTTTTAAAAACAGTTTAATTAAGCATATTTACATTGTAATTATGCTAAATATTGAATGATTATATTGCTGATATTTTCAAGCACAAATTTAATATTTTTTTCTGAGGGTGCTGCAGTACCACAGTGCTAGTGAATCAGCCACCACTCTTTATGTATAAACTAAATATGCTTTAGTTTTAATTTGACATAATACTAAAATGTTTCTTTCCAGTTGGGTACTAAAAGCTTAAATTATTAAAATACATATATTGGATGTTGATTTGAAATTTTTTTGAATATATGAAAATGTATATATTTGAGTTTCATTCAATTGTGTAATTTTAATGTTACATTTAAATATCTTATTTTCTGAAATGATGATCAAATTACACATGATATCCAAATGTGGCAATCTGTATACCATGATTACAATATTCAAATTTGTAAATTGGTTAAAAGAAAATACGGTTATATGTAAAAATCTGAAATGAATAATTTTATCATTTTTATGTATACATATGTATCTTGTTTATGTATATATATATATATTTTTTCAGAAATGAGTTACTGCAAGAAAAAAGCTAGAGAAGAAAATGTGATATCCAGATGTAATTTATTCAAAACATTCTCATGAAGTTGTGATCTGATGTCGCTCCATAAAATAATATTTATTGTAATTTTTTTTGAAGGACGACTTTTAAAAAACTAAGTTGGATTATTATTTGGATTAAAACCATAACTTTATAAATTTTAATCTTCATCATTTGCAATAAAGTTAGTTAAAAGATTAAATTTCTTTATAAGCAATCTAAAATGGAAATTACATACAGTATTCCATTCCATTATACTTCATAAAATAAAACGATGCCCGGAAACATGCTGAAGTTTAATGCTTTATTGTTATGTTTATTATTGTTGTTATTATTAAATTGTTATAATTATGAATGCATTAATAAAAATCATATTAAATACTTAATAAAAATAGTGTAATCTCATTTTATAGTTATGTAATGCTTTTGTATATTTCTTAAATAGATGCTTTAAAATGCCTAGTTTAAAAATTTATAATTTTGTAATATCCAGATAATATTGGCTGCTAATTTTTTTTAAAAATTAAAAAATAAAAAATATAAAAAAGAAAGAAGAATATTATTGGCTGTTTAATTTTGATATAAGGGGGGGGTTTTTTTAACCAATTTTAAAAATAATGCGACTATTAAAATCAATCTATAATAATATGGTGATGGAGAAAACAAAAATAATTAATAATTAAAACACATTTTAAATTATTATTTACAAAAAAAAAAATTTTCCATTTTAAACTTCAAAATCTCTTTAAAATTTAAAAATTTATTTATTTTTTTTTTTTTTTAATAAAAAAAAAAAAAAAATTTCTGCATTTAAATAAAAAAGATTACACAAACAACTACTTATATACCCACTTATATATATATATGTTATGATTTTTTGCTTTACGGCAATTAGATCTATTTAAGCAATAAAAATAAACACGAATTTGTAACCTTTGCATTATTTATGTTTGAAAAAATGTCAACTTACAATAATTAAAAAAAGTTGATAACTCATATATTATTATTTCATTTATATAGAAGTTGTGGAAACAACTACATATTGCATTATATTTTATTCTACTAAAGTGAATGGAGCGGGGAGGGGGGTACTCCTAATATTATATAATTCTGTCCATAAGTAGATCTGAATGTCGCAAAACTGCACTAACATATTTCTTTGTATTGTGTTTAAGAAAATAAATACAGATTCTAATAAATATAATCAATCCTGTAAGAAGATTGAAAGAAAGTTGTTTGTTGACAACGAACATGGTTAGTGAAGCGTTAATGGCCGAGTGGTCAACACAGCTGTCTTACAATCAGTTGTCCCGGATTTGCGGGTTCGCTTCCCGTCCGATGCTTTGACACATTAAAAAAAAAAGAAAAAAAATGCGTGATATCCAGAGAGTAATAATAATTTTTTTTATATGCTTTTTGTTACGGTTATTATTAGTACTTTATATTTTGGCTTTTTTTTTCAATAAAATTTACGTTCATTAAATCTGTTTCTAAAAAATGTTTGTTATATGTCATGCTCTTAATAATTAAAATAGTTGAAAAGATTAATGTTAGATGGAAATCGTTAATTGAAATATCACTCGTGTGTGTGTATATATATAATTTATTTGTATTGTGATGCCTTATTTTTGAATTATTTTATTTGCAGACATTTAAATTAATTGCTTTAAATAAGTAATAACTTATCTGATTTAGAAGTTGTCTGCTGTAAAGTGGTATAGGTTGTCGTAAATTAATATTTAAATGCATTCTAAATTCTACTTATCTCGGCTAGAGAAGAAATAATTAAAAATATTTACAAGTATGTGATTGGTTTAAACAATGCAATTGAAATCCAGCATATAATCAGTTATATTGTTGTTATTATAACGATGGGAATGAAAGTGAAGATCGAATTGCAAACGATATCGACAAGGGATTAGGTTTAAACTAAAAATTTATAGAGTGGGATACGTGTAGATTCTTATTTAAATATTGTGTGAAGTCGCTCAGGGAGATGGAGTAAAAATCTATATCTTAATTTATCTTAAATATCAATAAATAAAAGCCACTGAGAAATTAACACATAAAAATATTTATTTAAATATAAAATCTCATTTAAATTTTGAGGAATAAGTTTAAATTTTAGATTTTTATATTAATTTTAATTTTAATTTAATAAGTTTCAATGAGTTTAATATTTTATTTAGATAGTCAATATGAATAGACTAATAGATATGCATTTGAAAAAAAATATTCTTCCGATTTAACTTAGGCAACAAATTTAACAAATGAATCCATCTGATACATTCATGTATTAATGTAGCATGATAACAAAAAAATACTAATGTCAGGAATTATTGATCAGAGTAGATTAGAGAAGATTCTCCAAACAGGAATGTGACATTGTTGGGAATAGAAAATAAAATAAAATATAGAATGGATGGTCTTGGTTAAAATCCATCATAGGCAAAAGAGGTGTTGGATATCTATAATCTGAGGGATCATATTTAATTAAATATATCAATTTGAAATTAATATGAAATGAATAACTAAGATTACCTCCTTAATATAACTTTAAAATATATAGATTGATAAATTTAATTTAAAACGTGAGATTATTTTTAAATTTGTTTAAAATGTTGGTATAGATGGTAAGATTAATAAAAATAAATTAAAAAATGATAAAATAAAAATATGATTAATTGAAAGAATAAAGGTTGGATTATTAATGTTATCTGATATATATTCTAATAAATTAAAATTAATAATCAAGGAATATTATAATAAATTTATATTTAAAATTTAAAAATAAAAATTTATAAATAAGAAAGAAAAAATGGAAATGATTTTTAATGAAAAATATAAAATAAAATTATTAATTTGTTAAAACTTAAAAGTCAGATAAGAGTGTTTTAAATTTAAGTTGGTTGTTTATCAATTTGTAAAATTGAAGTTTAATTGATTTTAATTGTTATTTTTATATTGAAGAGTAGGTTTTGTTAATCGATTATTGGAAGATAATGTTTGGAGGTAGATTAGTGTTATTTTTATAAGTTTTTTTTTATATTTTTTTTTAAAAAAAAAAAGAGGGGTTATAATATAAAATTTGATAATATTTTTTATTAATTTTTTGTTTTTTAGTTTGATATTTAATATTATTTGTTGATAATAATTGTTTTTTTTTTTTTTTTAAATTTTATTAATTTTTTTTATAAAAATTAAATATTTTTTATTAAAAAATTTTAGTTAGATTGAATTTTTAAAATTTTTATTTATTTTTTTTTTATATAATTATATATAAAAGTGCCATACAAATTTTCCCTTATACTATATAAATGATGTGGGTATAAATGATATTTGTAAAGCATTACAAGATGGCATCAGTACTTTGCCTATTATTGCTTTAAAATAGTAATCTAATGGAGTTAATATTGAGAACCAATAGCTTATGATTTTCCAATTTACTTATGTAATGCCATTTAAAAATGTTTCATTAATAAGTAATAAGGTACAATTATTGTGTAAGTTTTTCATTAAATTCTACTCATCTGTTGAGATCATCTTTAATTTCTGTGAGACCTGAAATTTATATTGAAGTCAAAGAAGAGCTTTAAAATATGATAGATGTTGTTTTTTAACATTCCTTTTTCAACAAGCAATTAATTGGTGAAAAGACATTTTGTAACTTTTACTAACAGTGATCAAGATAATCATCATTATATCATAAAATTAATATATGATTTATTATGTATTTTTTTAAATTTTGCAACAAGTTTGTGAATACAAACGACTATTATTGGATTACAAAATCTGCATGCAGTCTGTTAAATTTTATATCGATTTCTCTTTTAATTTTGTGGGAATAGAATTATTTCAATATTTTATTTCTTATTCTGATATATCATTTTTTATATTACGATGAATTTATTGTAGATTGTACAACAATTATATTTAAACCACTAAACATCACGTGATCACCATCGGATAAGTAGGCACTAGATAGGGATTTTATGCACAAGCCTTCTGGCACCCCTTGATTTCTCTGGTTAGCACAAGGTGGCACTACTATATGGAGAGTTTTTGCCTGTTTACTAATAATTATATTTAAAACAAACATTTGATTTATATCTCTTTTTCCAAACTAACCAGATCTATCTAGCCAGAGCAGAAGTATATTTGAACCTCCAAAAATCTCTTTTAAAATGATACTGTGATCAAGCAGTGTTAAAGCTTGATCATTGATGCCATTTGATTCTACTTTACCAACTAACTCTTAAAAAAGTTATGACATTTACTATTTTAGTTTCATTATATATTAATCTGTTTAACTAGTAATAGTCTGCTATTTTAACAGTAGCATATATATTTGCCTTGCATTTATTCTGGGTTCAAATCTAGACAGTGTATATGTTTTTAACTTCTAAACTGTATTTTATTTTAGAAAACCAGCCCCTAGATAACCAAGCTAATTATCCATTATTAGAATAATAAATGGTTTTAAGCCAATAAACATCACATGACCATCACCTCATGCTTGTGTATAACTGTTGTTAAAACAGGCAAAACTCACTATATATATTGCCACACACAACAAGCTAGAGTAATCAATTGATGCCAGAAGGCTTGTGCATAAAATCCCCATATAGTGCCTACTCATCCAATATTCCCAGACTAGTTTCTGGCTTATGGCACCAAAATGTATGGGTACTGAACTGGGTTCAGACCCATATGACTATATAAACTGATGGGCTTGGATTGAAAACATTAAGGTGTTTTCAGTTTAAGCCTCATAGTTTTGTAGTTAAATAGAGATAAAATGTGTTTGCTGCAGGGTTGCATTAGATCCTAAGATCTAGGTGCAGTGCCCTCAGATCCAAGGCGCCTCACTGACAAAGGCCATAAGCCAGAAACTAGTCTGCGGATATTGGATGAGTAGGCACTAGATGGGGATTTTATGCACAAGCCTTCTGGCATCCATTGATTACTCTAGCTTGTTGTGTGTGGCAATATATATAGTGAGTTTTGCCTGTTTTAATAATAAATGGTTATCAACATTTTCTTAACTAGAGAGTAAATCAAACCTGGAAAATCACGAAAACAATCACCCACTAATTGGAAAACTTAGTGTAAAATGTCTTTCTCGTTATTGCACCTAGATATTAGAAAGGCTTTTGTCCTTTGAAGACTTTATCATTTTTCAATATATGTTTCAATAAAATTTGTATGTTTTTAATCGGTTTTAATCTATACATAAATTAAACAGATAATTAATGCGTTCTCACATTTCTTTGAGTTTGATATCTTCAAGAATAGATTTTTATAGTTTGGTATTAAGCATTAATTTTAAAAACTGAATTGTTTGTTTAAATAAAAATATTTTCCTTCCTTGTTTGCTATCAACTTCTTTTCTTTATCTCTGTTCTATGTAATATTTTCAGTATCTTAATGTGAAATAATAATTGAAATAAAAATACCATTTTATTGCTTCTCGTCTTCGTTTAGATTATGAAATTGATCGTTTTCTAGGTTAAAGTACAAATTATATTGAAAGTTTAGTAAAAAAGATATAATCTGCAAATATGAGTTACGGAGGCAGAATAGTCCAAGTCGATAGAGATTCATATTTCAAAATTCGAAATGGAATAATTGGGATTAGCATAGGCGTTACTTTTATTGCTTTGGGATCAGCAATAACATCATTTGGTTTTTTTGCATTTAAATCTATTACAAGTATATCTCTAATTTTCCGAATTATTGGACCAATATTTATATCAGTAGGTCTTGTTTTTGTAATACTTTTCATTATAAGCACGCGCCGTAATACTGCAAAAGTTGTAAAAAAATTGGCAGCACAGTCAAATTCTAGTGAATGGACAAGAAATTTCACTATCGATTACTGGTGGAATAACTCAACCTTCTCATAATAATGACTTTTCTCAAGGCTGCATAAATCACGATTATATTTCTAATGAAACTATTAATCAGCCCCAGCACACAGATATTTTATCTCCCCCTTGCTATCGGAATGACAACGTTAATGATTTATGGCAGTCTCCTATTTCACCGCATCCTATCTCCAATTATGAATCAGGACCACCACCTCCATACACAGCCCTAAGGTAAGTTAGCTCAAATTTATTTTGAAAAGTATTGCTCACTACAATATTTTAAAATAAAAAACACATTTGAATGAACTTAATTAGTACATCATTAAGAATGTAAAATATAACATGAAAAAAAAATTGCCACAAAACAATTTAAGGTAGATGGTTTTTTTAATGAATGGTTGATTTAATTAGTAAGATAATTTTTGCATACCTGCAATTTATATAAGCAAAAATAATAATAAAATGGTGAATATTACAGAAATTTCTCATTTAATAATTTTCTCCCAGATCCTTATTTAAATCATCTAATAATCATGCAGCTATTACGATCATTCTATTAATTTTATCAGATCTGGAAAGATTGTGAGCAAGCTCTGGTATTTACAGTTGTTAGCCTTTTTTTATTATCTATTATTAAACTCTTTTTTATTTTTCAAAAGCAATTGAACGTGATTTTAATTTTTTTAGCCAAAGCTCGGAAACATTGTGTTAAAATAATCATATCATTGGCGCAATTATATGTCTTAAATAATCTATTTTGTCTTACTGCAGTTAATTTCGTTATAAATAAATCACAAACTGTGTTCCAAATGTAAATATTCAACACGTATATAAATATTACACAGAGTAAAAAAAAATATCGTCAATACATGGCGACTAATTTAAACTGAATGGTTAATATTCTAATGCATGCGCAATGGGACATTCCTATTAAGTTGATTAATGACGTTTTTTAGATCTAGCAATAAATCAAGCTCTTAACTTCCTATCATTAGGCTCACTGCAAATAGCACTAATAATTTGAGAAAAACATTGATGCCTACTAATTTTCTCATGATTAAAAAATGCTGAATTAACCTGAGATTCCATAATAATTTGAAAGATAGTGAAAATAAATATGGAGTTGCATATCCAATTATTTGATGTGATTCTGGTTGTAATGCTAGTTATTATGGAGAAATGAAAGCTGATATATCAACAAGGTTGCAGCAATGTGTTTATCAGTATAGGAAATCTAAAATGGAAACTCAGGTTAATTCAGTATTTTTTAATCATTAGAAAATTTGCGGGAATAAATGTTAACCTCTATTTGCAATGAGCCTAATGATAGGAAAAGTTAAGAGCTTGATTTATTACCAGATCTAATGATGGCATTAGTCAACATAATATGGGTGTATCATTAAGTATGCATCACTGGAATATTAAGCATTCAGTTTAAATTAGTCACCATCAATCAGGTATAGAGACCAAAATCCCTTAGTGAATTAGTATTTATTTTTTTGTTTTAAAATATTTTGCTCAGTGAAATATTTATATACGTTTTGAATATTTACTTTCATTATATAAAAAGCTGTAAAAGTTATAGAATTTGTTGTGTTTTGTGCTCCAGAAAAAATAAAGAAAATATATTAGAGGAATATATTTTAGATTGCACTAACTGCTAAGGATTTAATTAGTGATTAAAATTGTGTTTGATAATTGCCAAGAGGTATTAGGTATTTGTTAATTACAAATATTTCTCGATACAATGGAAATTAAAAATACTAATTAAAAACACTAATGGGAAATGCAAGACTGATAACAATCAAGAATGAAGCCTGGATTGTCTGAGGCCAAATGGCGGATATAGTTTGAGCAACAAACTACGCTGTTCTCATTTTTCAGTGAATTTACCAAGAGAATGGGTATTGAGTGATTTTAGGTGACAATAGCTGAAAGAAGTTTATCTGACAATGCAACGCTCTAGTGCAAGCAGTAGCAGAACCTGGCCAAAAAGTTTGGAAATCCCAGGTTGGAGGAAAACATCACATAGCAGCTAGTTGTGAAGTGTTCTATTTCCAGTGACTTTATGTGAGTAAATTGTTGTTGAGAGCTTTAAGTGATGGTAGCTGAAAGAAGCTAAGTGGCAATGCAGTGTTCTATTGCAAAGCCAATGTGTTTGTAAGCAGCAGCTGAACACGGCCAAACAGTTTCCAAAACCGAGGCCAGAGGAAAGCATCTAGAAGGCACTCAGTTGTGAAGTGAACCACAAGTGAACTATATATATTGTGTTCTATGTGTAGCAATAACTTTTCACTATTGTTTTTTACTGTTTTATTTGTTGGTATTCAGAATGCATGTATTTTGAATACATAACAGAATTATGAAGTCACTCTATCTTATACCTTAAATAATATTGAACTTCTTAGTACTCTCTGATAATCTAACTACTGGTAATGTATTTGATCATTGTTTTTCAGAAATTGATTAAAATCCTTGTTTTGCTATTCTGAAACTTTAGTCATTGAGAAAATGTTATAGAGTTAAATAGTTTCTTTCGTAGTCTACAATGCAAAATGACATTTTGTATTGATTAGTTTTTTGTGAACGTTAAATGTCTGGATAAAATCAATTATGTTGTAACCACTTATATCCAGACTGTTCTTGCTTGATAGTTTGAGTCCATTTTTTTTTTTAAATGAGTTTTAATAATCATAGCAAATATTTTTATGTAAAACTGATAACAATCTGATAACTCTTCATGTTCTGTGATTTCTTTTTCAACTTTCTTAAATATCAATATTGCTATTATATTTTTCCAAACATCTGATATCTCTTTACTAGGATAATTGGTTTGCCACCCTTTTAAAGTATATTTTTGCTGTGTGTGTGTACGTCAAAATAGAAAGTGTAAAAAAAGACAAATAAATGGATACAAATTGAGCAGGCAATTATAAACTGACCAATAATAGAAAAGTAGAAGTCTTCTCTAAGGACAGTATGTGGACTATAAATACCTGTTATCTAATTAACCTATGTCTTCTTTATGCATTCGGAAGCTTAGTGGACTTCAACTCTATTGTAATTACCCAGTACAATCCACCTGAAAATGAAGAAAGGTGATGAAGATATTAAAGAGGTCACCCAAATCTACATTATAATTTTTGTATATCTTAAAGCCCTAACTAACTATTTAATATTAATACTAATTGTTCTCAACTGTAATGAAGTGTATTGTGTACCAAATTGCCATATGTATATATAAGTGTATAAATATTCTAACAATTCAAACTATACATTAATGTTTAACGTTATTAAATAAAATAAAAAAATCTGCTCGTGTCTCTTATTGTGATCAATTAATAATTGGTACATAGTAATCTTTATCTGTTCTTTTTAAGATATCAGGAACATTATTTTCTAGAACTTTTATTTTATAAATTTAATTATATGTCTCATCTCTATTTAAAATGCTTGCCATTTAAAAAGATGTTACTGTAATTATAGGAACTAATGTGTTTGTTTTTATCAGTAAGATGTTGTCCCTTTTTTAGTAATAATGGCAGTTTTTCTTCTATATTTATCATATTTTTGTTCTTTTCTAAATCTATTTATGTCAACATTAACTTTTTGTAATATTTTAATAATTCAGATACTTGTTTTTAAATAAATCATTTTTAAATATTTTCATCTTTCTCCTTTTCCTCACACATTGCCTTATTTGAATTACAAATTTAAAATAGGAAACTCCACCTGCAAGTTTAGTAAATGCAAGGTTTGTGCATAAAATTCCTATCTAGTGCTCACTCATCCAATATCCCTGACTAGTTTCTAACTTGTGGCTTCTATCAATGAGGATCTGAGAGCACTGCAACTAGATCTTAGGATCTAATGCAACCCTTGATGATGATGATGATAATTACAAATTTGTGAATGAATTGTGCTTTTTTGTACAGGCTATTGTGTAACACTACTTAATAATGCTTTGATATTTTTATGTTTATTTAAGTCTGCAATATCACAGAAGGTCTATTAACATTTTAAAATGATTTACAAGTTTAATTAAAATTTACTGGAATATTTCTGAAGGTTAACACTGTCTTATTTAATAGTTTGTGTCTATTTAGTTTTGCTTTAACATGTATTTTAAATTTCACTATCATTTATCATTTTTTGTTTTGAATTTACTAAATGCATTATAGTCTAGAGATACTCATTTTCCTTTAATCAGAATAAAAATTATATAATTTAACTTAAAAAAATATAATCCTATTCTAAATAGAATTAATGGGGTAGATAAGGAATCTAAAATAATGTATAATTAAAACGGATGTTTAATGGGTTTAAGTAAATTGTTAAAAGTTTTTTTTGTATAAAAAAAAAGATGTTTATATTTGTTTTATGTTCATTTAAAGCAGCGTTTCCCAACCTTTTTTGGCTCGCATACCATTTGGTAGTACATAATGCTAAATTGTACCACTTCGTAAAAATGATTGTATTTCATGAAACTTGTTATTGCGAGTGTGTTATTTTATTTGCATTATAAATATTATAGGGTGACCATGTATTCACATCATATAATGAGACAAATTACATTGAAACACGCCTAAACGTCACGCCGGATTATAAACTCTCTGAAATTATAAACTCACTGTAACATATATATAAACATTACAAGCATAAAGCTAAACTAGTCAATATAAAATCAAAACTACCCCAAATCCAAAATTAAACCAGACCAGCATAAAAATAATATTAAAAACTACCCACAAATCCATTCACTTCCCATCCACCCTTAATATTAAAAGAACTCTTAAATAAGTTAATTGCTTCAGAATAATACATTTTCAATAATAAAGTCTCTTTAATTCTTCTTTTGATTTCATTTCTCTCAAAGAAGACAACCTTAGTTTCATCAAAATCATAAAAATCATAAAGGTTCATAAAAGTAGAGTTAAAAATAGATATCTTAGTTCTGCTTTGTATATCCACGAAAAAGATACAGGCCACACTATTGATTTTGATGAAGCTAAGGTTATCTTCTTTGAGAGAAATGAAATCAAAAGAAGAATTAAAGAGACTTTATTATTGAAAATTTATTATTCTGAAGCAATTAACTTATTTAAGAGTTCTTTTAATATTAAGGGTGGATGGGAAGTGAATGGATTTGTGGGTAATTTTTAATATTATACATATTGTGTAGTTTTTGTAGTTCTTTACACTTGAGAAGTCTGCTTGTAGCAGTGAAACCTTAGGTTGTGTTTTAATATTATTTTTATGCTGGTCTGGTTTAATTTTGGATTTGAAGTAGTTTTGATATATATATATGTGTGTGTGTTCAAAGTTTCATATTTATCTACTATTTTGTCACATTTCGTTTACTAATAAATGGTTTTAATAAAAACACAAAATTATAAAAAACCAATTAATATATTTTCTTATCATAATCAAATATTTTTATAAAATAAATTTAATGAGATCCTTGTGCTTGTTTTGAAGAACAATTTTTTGAAATTTGGTTCAAACGAGCCAGAGACTAGTCTGGGGATTTGGATGAGTAGGTACTAGATGGGGATTTTATGCACAAGCCTTCTGGCACCCATTGATTATTCTGGTTGGCACTGAGTGGCACTACTGTATGGAGAGTTTTGCTTGTTTTAATAACAATAATGTGCTAGCATAAGAAATAGTGATCATATGATGTTTAGTGGTTTAACACCAATCCTGCCTAATAGGATCGTGGTGGCTGTGGTTGTTAAAGAGCCAAAGATACCAAAATGTATGGGTACTAAACTGGGTTCAGACCCATATTTCTCTATAAGCTATTGAGCTTAGATTGAAAATATTATTGTGTTTTCAATTTTATTCTCATAGTTTTGTAGTTAAGTCTACAGCTACATTCAATCTGTTTCAATACTTATTTTTTTTTAAAATATATGAAGAAAAAAAAAGCTCTTTCTACTAATTCCGTACTAGTAAACGGTAATAATGATTTAAGAACTTTCTCAGAAAGTTGTTCATATTCTTTAATAATTAATCAAAATTAATTAGATTGTTTCGTTTGAATTCTACTTGTAAAGTTCTGTCACATGATAATTCTATTAAATTTTCTTTATCTTTTATTGATAATGATGTAGCTTTTTCTAAATTTTCTTCATAGAAGGGGTTTGAAATCCAATTATCATTTGTGTTTTCAGGTTTTGGAAAATATTCCATGAAAGAGAATTTTAATCCTGTTAAATGTGCTATTATATTTTCTCGTATAACTTAAGACAGACTAACCTTATTTTCAAACAAAAAAATGTGTAGAGTTTCAAATACTTCCGGTTGATTGTTTTCGATACACTGTTTCCAAAAATCTAATTTCTTAATCATACTTTCAATTTTATCATTAACATTAAAGATCATTATCGAGTTATTCTGAAATGTCAAATTTAAGTTATTTATTTGCGAAAAAAATCAGATAAATATGCAAGCACCTGACGCCAATTAAAATCATACAATTTTTCGAAGAAAGATCAAAAGGATTGTCTTTAAAAAAAACCTGTGCTTCTTGTCTAAGTTCGAATAAGCGGGTTATAAGGGATCAATGAATTTTAATAAACAAAGATGATACAATCACAAACAATAACCTGTCACTTGTAAGCCGCGCGGTGAAGTGAACGGGAGTGCCGCACCATCACAACAGTGGTGGCAACATCTCAAGTTACTGATGGCTAACAGCTAAATTTAAAAGTGCACTCCGAAAAAACGATATCGATTGATGGATTTTTGATCATAATATTATTAATTAAAATCATTTTTATGAATTATAGGAAAAAACTTTTCTGTGATATTTTTATGATTTAATTTTTTATTTATTTTTTATGTCTGCCATTATTGATTATTTTTCGTGTACCACCAACCAGCAACCCACGTACCACAGGTTGGGAAACTCTGATTTAAAGCTATAGTTTAGGAATGTAGTTTTGAAATGGGTTTTAGATAAGATTTAAAAAAGGGGGAGGGGTATTTGAAATTAGGGTTGGTTTTTAAATTTGTATAAAAAGTTTCTTGGATGATTTTAAGACAGATTTGTAATTAAATAATGTAAAAGAAAGAGTAATAAAATATAGAAGTAGGAGAGAGATGTAAGTAAAATATAATTATATATGTTTAATGTGTTTGTTACTGTTATGTTAATGTAACATGAAGGTATTTATGTAATTGAAATTTATTTATAAATATGTATTTCATATTGTTGTTGCAGATCCTTGAAAATGACTGTACGAAGATAAAAACAGTTGAAACGTTGGATTTTTGTATTATATAAATATGTTCAATATTGAGATAAGAAAATAAAGTTTTTGAAAGAAAAAGGATTTTTAATTTGTTGATATTATCTCACTTACACTGTCTATATTTAATTTAATACTTGATGAAATTTAATGTTTATGCTGAAATGATGTACATTTATCATTATAAATTTTATATTAGTATTTATAGTAAAATGAATAATAGTTTTATTGTCAGTTTTGAAAAAATGTATAAGTTTATTTATACTTTAAATGATCAAATTTCAATGTTAAAATGTGTATTTTATGTCGTGAATTACATATGAATAAGAAAAGAAATAAACAGAGCAAAACTCTCCATACAGTATTGCCACCTGTGCTAAACAGAGTAATTAATGGATGCCAGAAGGCTTGTGCATAAAATCCCTATCTAATGCCTACTCATCCAATATCCCCAGACTAGTTTCTGGCTTGTGGCCTTCGTCAGTGAGGAGCTTTGGATCTGAGAGCACTGCATCTAGATCTTAGGATCTAATGCAACCCTCTAGCAACCACCTTTTATCTCTACTTAACTACAAAACTATGAGAATGAAATTGAAAACACAAAAAATATTTTCAATCTAAGCTCAATAGCTTATATAGTCATATGGGTCTGAACTCATTGCTGAAAATTATCATTTTTGTATACTTATGAGTCAATTTTGTGATAGCTTCCAGATGACAGGGATAATTGTGAAAATTCATACGATTATATTAAAAAGCATGCAATATACGAAAAGCTTATTATATTGTGCATAATGTCGAAAATGACTTTTAACAGAATGGTTGATGATCTATTTCAATGTTCCCAATATTTACACCATGAAATGTGCCAAATGATGGGCAGAGCTAAAGCATTTAACATCAATGACTTATGAAGCTATATCAAGGATACCATATTTGGTTTTTTCTTGTTGTGGAATCTGGATAATGTAAGCAAGCAGAACAATGGAACTGTTACTACTATTAATAGATCATGCTTAAAAGAGAACATAAGAAACTGATATATTTACTAAGATATTTAGTGATTTATAGCAGTCATATTTAAAATTATGAATTTTGTGTTTTGCTTTTTAGGTTTTTATGATTAATATAGACTATTTTAAATATTTAAGAAAAGTTTTATAAATGTTTTTTATGTTTTTATTTTATGTGAGTTGTTACTAACATTTGTTCTGATGTATCAAATAAGCTAGCTACATTATTTCTTCAAAACTGCTCTTACAATAGCATGTTAAGTTTTTAATAAAACATCAAAATTATCATGCGATTGATAGTGTTTAAAAATTTGTTCATCTTTCATTCAAACTGGCATGACAATAGTAAAAATACAATACTATTTATTTTATTTTATTCATGTCTTTATAGTATTAAAAATGCAAGCCACTATTCTTTCCTTTGTAACTGATAAAACTTATTAAACAAGGCAAACTCTCCATACAGTAGTCCCACCCTGTGCCAACCAGAATAATCAATGGATACCAGAAGGCTTGTGCACAAAATCTCTATCTACAAGCCTTCTGGCATCCATTGATTACTCTGGTTGGCATAGGGTGGCACTACTGTATGGAGTTTTGCCATGTTTAATAACAATTATATGCTAGTATAAGAGATGGTGATCATGTGATGATAATACTTATTCCAAGAAAAAGAGAGTAATTTAAGATTTCAAATTATGATAACAAAACTAGGATGATTATTTTTCCATTTTATAAATAAACAATGGTTATATTCATTATTTTTTTTTACAAATTTTTTTTTTAAAACAGATTTACAACTATAACTAGTTGTTGTTGCAGTCATTATTTAGATGCAGAAATTATGGTAATACCATTTTTCTCATCAACAACAAAACAAAAATTCAGTACATGTTTAATGAAGTTGGACAGAGATTTTAGATGGTTATACTGAGAATGTCTTCTTTGGTATGTCGATGTTATAATTGATAGCTAGTGGCTGTTTGACCATCACATGGTGCAGTATTCAAGGTCAAGCAAGATATACATATGTAAGTTATATAATAAGAGTACAATAATAAATATAGAATAAAACTAATAACTTTTGATGTATAGTGAATATGTAAAATAATAACAAGTTGTATAATAATAAGAGTACAATAATAAATGTAGAATAAAACTAATAACTTGTAAAATGAATATGTAAAATAATAATAATAATTGTATAATAATAAGAGTACAATAACAAATGTAGAATAAAATTAATAACTGTAATGTATAACAAAAATGTAAAATAACTGTATAGTAATTATGTATAACGATTGTGTAAAATTGCGATGTTGTTAAATCATAGAAAGCCCAGCTGACCTTATAGGGTCAGAAAACTGTATAAAATACCATATATGGTGAGAAATGTAAAAATACTGCATGTGAAAACACCATATACGGTTAGGTATGTAAAAGACTCCAGAAGTCTTGAGGGATATATAAACCCCCATAACCTGATCTATTTGTTTTGAGTATTAATTATAAGTCAGAGACCCCTGCCTCTGTAAGACCAAAAGCAGGACTAGGGTTATTATATGCAGGTCACCATGACCTTTTATTGTTTTATTACGCCTTATAATAGGCAATGTATATAGTTAAAATTATTCGTATTAAACTATAATCTTACCATCTCAATTCTGCCCGTGTCCATTTATTTACTTGCTGGTTATAAGACACAGCACATGATTAAAATACCACTCACTTAATATCATTATTGACAGCTAATATTATGCTTCTTATATTTTTATAGTATTGATTTTGCACTTTCTAGATAATAATAACAACTGATATTATATGGAAATTATAAAATTATATATTTTTAAACTAAATATTTTAAAACATATATTTAAGAAATATATCTATATACAAAAGCATTACATAGATATAAAATTAAATGACGACTTCATGAGAATGTTCTGAATAAATTACGTCAGGAAAACTCCTTTTCTTCTCCAGCTTTTTCTTTAGGTAATTCTCTTCTGAAAAAAATATATACACATAAACAGATATATACATAAATGAATAGATAAATATGACAAAGCTATTCATTTCAAATAAAATATACAAATCAAAATTATTTTCACATATAACAGTATTTTCTTTTAACCAATTTACAAATTTCAATAATATAATCATGTATACCGACTGCCACACGTGGCATTTGTTTTATTTGATGATCATTTTGGAGAATAAGATATTTAAATGTAACATTAAAGTTACACAATTGAATGAAACTCAAATATATAAATTTTGAGTTGACTTTTTATATCACAAAATGATAAATGCTAGAAATTAATTAATCGGCTTTTTAAATTAAACCATTGAAGGCTAACACTTTGTCTATTCTGAATCATTGTATATTAATCGGCAATTTTATAAACAATATATTTTTTTTAATCACCAACGAGATGAATTTTCTCCATGCCAAAGGAAAGTTTAAGCATGTATTGAATGCAATATAATTTAACAACACATACTTTTCACATATGATCCAATGTATTTTAAAATATTGAATGACCAATAATATAAGATCTGGTTATAATGGGCTTCAAAAATATATAATTTTGAAGCCTATTATAACTGTTTTAATATATATAATAAAATTGATAGGATCATGTTGGCACATGGAATAACGTAACATAGGTTTTGCACGACACCACTAAAGGATTGCCAACCCCTGACGTATACATATTAATTACTTCACATTATATCTATCAACTAAAGGACAAATCACTTTTATTTTATTAACTTGCAAATAACATTTTTATACATCTATACTTTAGATATAAAGTATATCTAGATAGTACTTTAATTTATTCATTCTCTAATTTAGAAAATACTTTCAAAACAATTACGTAAATAGTATTTGATATTTAAATTACATAAATAATTTTGGAAAATTATTTCTGACTTTGTGGTTTAACATCTAGACAATGTCAACATTTATAGAAGGAATTGAAACGATTTGATATGTTGATTTAAAAAAACCTTCCAGCATGAGATCATTAATGTCTCGGAGTTCTAGCAATGATTGATTAGTTATTTGCAAATCGCAGACATATTCTCAAAGCTTTATATTAGTGATTTAAATCACTTAAAAGCTATAATGGAAATTAATTGCAATTATTACATGTTCGTCACGATTTAAAAAAAAAAACATTTATTTTGAAGATTTATAATAAAAAAAATAAGCCTCTTAAGAAGAAAATTGTGTAATTAAAATAGATATGCATAAATAAACAAACAGAGAGAATAAAAACCAAAAATTCTTTTAATTTCATTTTTATATTTAGTTGAATTTTTTTAGAAAAAAAAATAAATCAAAATTCTTATAGTTGCTTCCATATTACTTAATTTTCAATGAATTTTATACTGTATAGTATACATTCAGCTATTAATTACATAATATTATGTGCACATGCGCAATATATATATATAACTTTTTGGAAAATGTCCGACTAACGTTTAAATGAGAAATTAACCGAAATATATACTTACATCTTTTAATATGCGTGTGTAAAACATTGCAAAAGTTGTTTTTATTTTTGTCTTAGTGATGTAATTGGTAAAAAATTATAATTAAATGCTTTTATTGCTTGAGAGTTCGTAAGAATTTCTAGCGCCTGAAGTGCCATAGCATTTGATTCGATATGAGAATTTTATTCTTCTGATAGTCTAGCACTGCACTAATCATTAATTAATAACTTGTCACTGTAAAGAATGTTGGTTTAAGCCCGCACACATCTATATCAAATTATTTGAATGGGTTTTGGAATTTCATTTGAACTAATACATCCTCTTAGGTACTTTTTCTTCAAACATCACATGATCACCATTGTTTATGCTTTTACAAACTGTTTTTACTAGGTCAAAACTCTTCATACAGTACCTTTTCCTTCTTTTTTTTTTTAATAATGTGAGAAAACTATCTTATGGAATCCTCTTTTTAATGATCCCTTTAATTTTTTTTTTTTTTTGACCCAATATTTTTTTTTAATTCCATTGTTTTTATCAACCTAGTTTGATTTATAAAAATTTGATCTTGAAATACAGTATAATGTAAATCCTTAACCTAGATGTAATTAAAGAATATTTGAACCCAGCTTGAAAGTTTAGGTTCATATATCCTGTAATACAAAGATTTGATTTGAGAACGTGTTAGGAAATTTGAGATGAATTCATATTTCAACTTTCACTATATTTACATTTTCTTTGACTCATTCAACTAAATACCTTTAAAGATAATCTAATATTTATAATTCACTAAAAAAAAATTAAAATTCTAATAAAAATTTAACACACTCCAGAGTATTTTGATTTTGGGAGTCCTTACAAGTATGCATAGAGCACAGTATGTTTCCTGGAATACGGTATCAGCAGATCAAATGAAGAACCGATACATTTGCCACTTTAGCATATTATCTTAAAGTATTCCAATATTATCTTAGTATTGAACATCATTTCAACTTTTGTTCCTATTTAATTCAGAGATTTCCAGTGAGATTTATTCACTGATATAATATTCAATCTACCGAAGAACCCAATTATCTTAAGTATCGTTGATTATACTGACAACAGTATGAACTTTATATTCCTAAACCTGGATTTAATTTCTTCCACTTTTTTACCTTAAAATTATCAGTCAGTAAAAAAGCTAGCATTACTTTGATTACTATTGAAGTCACTTCTCAAGAATATACATTAAGGGAATACATTTTGTTTCTCAGAGTTACCAATAAATGAATCTTTTGCTTTTAAAACTAGTGATTATTTATAATTTAGTATTTACTTCCTTTGACTAAAACAGCAAAACTATATTATTTAAATATTTTTGTGGCAAGCTTCATGTAAATCAATATTGCCATGGTTTGAATGAGAAAGAAATTATAAAATAAAAAATAGAAGTAATGTTTTAAAACAATATGTGATGTGATGTGATGTGATGTGTGTATTTGGCTTCTCCTTAAACAAATAAAAATTTCTACAATTAACCAAAAAACCTTTTTCCCCTTTTTTTACATTTTCCCCTCTAATTTTTTATATCTCTTTTTTTCTTTTCATAAAATTTTTTTTTTTTTCTATTTTTTTTTTTAAACTTTTTTTTTTTCTACCTAACCAAAAAAAAAAAAAATTAATTTTTTTTTTAATTATTTTTTTTTTTTTTTTTTTTTTCACTTCCTTAATTTTACTTTTTTTTTTTTAATTTTTTAATTAATTAAAAAAATCTAAAATTTTTTATTTTCTTTTTATTTTAAAAAAAAAAAACAATTTTTTTTTAAAAAAAAAATTAAATTTTCCTTTTTCTCTCTCTCTAACTCCCTAGTCTTTATAGCAAACATTCATACAGCAGTGCCATCCAGTGGAAGTTCTAATAATCAATAGATGGCAAGAACGTTTGTGCATAAAATTCCTATCTAGTGCCTACTCATCTAATATTCCCAAACTAGTTTCTAGCTTATGGCTAGTCTGGAGATGAGTAGGCACTAGATAGGAATTTAATGCATAAACCTTTTTGCATTCATTGATTATTTTGGCTAGTATTGGGTGACACTACTGTATGGAGTCTGCTACTTGTTTGACAGCTTGTGTAAGCTTAGGAAATGGTGACTATGTGATGAGTAATGTTTTATTTAATATCTTTATTGCAATTAGAATATGCAAATGCATAAGATTGTGATATATAATATATCTTATTAGGATAAAATATGTTTGGGTTGCCACTTGTCTTTCCTCTTTGAACCTTTTACTGAAGCAGTCTGAGTTACATTTTAATTTGGTTGATATATCTAATGTACATTTTAAGTTTTTTATTTATTTGTTTATATATTGTGTGTGTAATAATTTAATAATGTTTATTATTAAACATGACTAGATGATTTCAAATTGTTTTGAAGTTGTAATAGTGTTTGTTTTAGGGGTGACTTAAGCAAATCAGTACTATGAAATGAAACATCTTTTATATAGTCATTTTGTAATTATTATTTTATGATAAGTTCAACAAATCCAGAGGGATTCTTCATTGCTCTATAGATATTTATATCTTCCATATTATGCCATTATAATGTTTTTTTGTGAAATTTGATAATGGAATAAGATTTTGATGCTGGAATTGATGACAGTGTAGATAATAGTATTCTTGTTATGCATACCATTTGCAGTCTTCAAATTTCCATTAACATCCTTTCCAATAAAAAATAAAATTATTACTCGGTGTTTTCTAAATATTACTACATGACTAATGATTAGAACAAGGTAAAGACAGAACTTGAAAAATTTTTAATTCCTTTATTCAGCTTTATGTTTTTGAGTTTGCAGTATCTCTTCAACATTATCAGATCTTTATTAAAATTTATTAGCACAATCTGCTGTCAATTTATGTATTAACAGAATGGTATTGAAAATGTATATCATTTTAATTTTTCTTGCATTGTCAGAAACTAACCCTCTTACAGTCTGGACAATCTGTTTTACTAGTACTGCTAACATCTAGAGAAAGGACGTTAAGTTCAGAGACTTTCCAGGAAATTTAGCTATACCAATTTATGGAATTATTTAGAATCTATTGCCTGTGACTTCATGAAAAGAAATTACTTCTTTATTAATGTTAAATTCCTAGTACTTTTTTTCATGACAATCATTAGAAAAACTACTTTTTATATCATAAAGACAACTAAAATTTATATATGTGTGTAATGTTAGATAATATTGTAATACTGAATAAATATAATGTCATGAAGTTAACCAAGTCTACATTAAATAATAATTGAACTGCCCTCTAGTTGCCATGTTTGATAATTTTTTACAGTAAGAAAATGCACCTAATTGAATCATTTCTTACTATATTTTAGTTTAAAAAACACATGGCTTTATTGCTTAAAAATTCATGTTCAAGTGACAGATCTTCAAGCACCAAAATTGATCATGGGTCTTACTATAAAAACTTATTGAACATGGTACCTAGAGGGTAGTTTAATTATAATTTAAAAAAGACTTGGTAAATGTCACATGACATATATATAAGCCAGACAATATGCATGCCAAGATGCAAAATGCTTAATCCCCCAAATTACTTATAGAAAGTTAAACAAATGGTTAAAAAACAAGGATTCCCATATTATTATCAATTTTAAAAAAAAAAGGTAGTGACTATTTTTCAAGATAATACTGATAATTTTTATAGAATTACTTGAGAAAAGAACGCCTAATAGAGATGTTAACAATTTCAAACAGAATTTTATGGGGGGGAAAACGTGCATAAAGGAAATAAGGATTAGCATAAATCCACATTGATCCAATAAAACTTGCTCCTGAACAATAATTAATTCATTATTAGGGTGGAATCATAAGCAGGCAATTTATATTGATGCTATAGTAGTTATGGTATTCCTATCCAAATGTAATACCTTCACTATCCACAATAAATCTTATGAATTACTTTCAGTAATCCATGGCTAATGCCCAGAATATAAAAGAATGCATTTCACATTGCCTCTTTTTTCAATCTGGTCTAATGAGAAGCTAAACAATCTTTCAAAAGTTAATGAATCATATTATAAAATTTAATATATCAACAACACAGTTTTTCCAAAATAGTTCATAAATATCCAATATATAAATAAACAAACTCCTTCTTTTAAAAACTTGTTTTTTATATGACTATAATCATTAATAAAAAAATCAATGAAATAATGATAAAGGAAGGTATATACATTAATGAAATAAAATCCGAGTTAAATAGAATGTTAATGGAAAAAGAGAAAAAATAATAGGTTATTAATTAAATGTTTTAAAGAATATATATAGATTTTTTCTGTTTAAAAAATGAGGTTTTTGTGATTATGTTGTGATTGTTTGCAATAGGAAAAAGGAGTGAGATAAAATGGATTTTGATTGTGAATATATTTTGTAATTTTTAATTTAAAAAAAATTTTTTTTTTTTTTGGGGGGGGATATTTGATATTTATTATTATATATATATATTTTTTTAGTGTGCCTAGAAAAAGACTATATAAAATAGTCAAAACGTTGGATTTTTTATTAATGATTATAGTCATATAAAAAGCAAGTTTTTTAAAAAAGAGTTTGTTTATTTATATATTGAATCATATTACAGAAGGCAAAATCATAGATCAACTAAAGAAGACTAACGAATTGCCATAAACTGAAAATTAATTTGAGTATTTTGTAACCATTTCAATTATCTAGATTCAAAAAAGTTAAACATATGTATATATTTATGCTATCAGAAATTAAATCAGCTGCTATTTATTTGCAAAAAAAACTCTTCATTACCATCTGGTCATTGAATAAATTGCAGATATCATTCCCTTGATCATCAATCTTAGTAACACCCAGACATAATAAAACTTTATTTTGATGGTTCACTTTAAGCATATGACAAGACTGCTCAAATTTCTGTTTATAAGAAATGTTATATTCTAAGCATTAGCACACTGTAATTATAATTCTATTAAATTTTCTTAGATTACAGAAATATTTTGTACATCTGACTTTTAATTAAGTAAAATGACAATTTATTTATATGTTATTTTATGAATTCAAAACTTTATTTAGGTAAATGATTGTTTTAAAAACTCTAAAATAATAAGTTGACTTCTATAATTGTATACATATATGCTTCTGTAATAATAAACTAACAAATCATTCTCTTGCCATCTATAGAAAATGAAAACTTAAAACCTTGCAGCCAGTTAATAAACACAATCATAAAAAAAACTAAAATTCAGTTTTACATGAAGGCTTGTGTTTATAGGGTATATCTTTATAAGAGTATAACATGAATATTCATTATTCTGCCATCATAAATAATATTACTTATCACCATGCTATTATAGGTGGAAAAGTACTTACACATAGCCTATGCAATAATACTGCAATGGAAATAAAATATTTTGATGACTAAGTACAAAGAATATTACTGAATTTTATTTCCTGCTATAGTCTTTTAACTAAGCCTAGTTTTGCAAATCTTTATACTGTATTTTATACTATAATTATCAAACTTGTAGCATTAGATATGCCAGTAATAATACTACTTGAAATGTTGTGTAATTACTAATCTGTGTTGTTTATTTGTGTGTTATTACTATCAAGTTGTTTGTATTTAGAAAATTTAAATAATGGTAAAAAATTTTTATACATTCAACATTCACTCATAGATGATGGAAATAGTCCAACATGTCACATCTAATAATATACCATCATCACAAACCTTCAGGCCATAGTATATACTCTTCTTCAGAGGTTGCTGGACTAATGTGAACAGGGACAGTATTCACATACAAGATGAACTCACACCTTTAGACTCTTGAATATCGAATTTAAGGCAAATGTTCTAACCAACAGCTATTCTGTCAAAGACAATAGATAGTAGAAATTTGATATATTTATATATGAGTATTGGTTCAAATCTTCCTGAGACCTTTTTTAAGAGCAAAGTTAATTAGTTTTATTTACATAATATTAATTTTACCTAAGCGCAAGATTAATTAGAAGCTTCCATATATTGTATATTGCCAGACTGTGTTGACTGATAGGATTAGTTGCCATTGTGATAAGAGTAGCTTCTTTCAATTTTCTTCTATGCATTTTTTTTTTCATTATTCAATACTTTTTATTTTCCCAATTAAACATATGGTTCTTAGTACTGTACCGGTCGAAATTGTATGCTAACTCAACACGATTCACAGCCTGGGTAAAAGTACCTCGAATCCAACCGTACGTGAGATCAAAGATAAAAAATACTTATGGATTCTGCCCTGTTTACCCACTCTCTAAATCTGCAAACTAATTAACAACATTTTCGAGGCAAGCAATTAATCTTTTCTACACTCCCACTTGCATCAACGGTAGAGCAAGGATCTCAACTAATTCGTATGTCTAACTCTAATTATTAACTTTAATTAGACTATCTATTTATTTAAATATAAAATGGTATGTGTGTGACCTTGAGTCATCAGATAGCAGCACAATAATTAATTAGAAAATATATAATTTTAGAATAAATAAATAGAGACGAACCACAAGTAGCTTAAATTGATATATATATATTTAATAAAACATTTTTATAATTTATCTAATGTCTCTGATTTGATTTCATATAAGTTAGTTAAAACAAATTTCTATTCTGTTATTTATTATGCCTCTGGCAAGAGAGCGGTATAGTTTATATGCCAATCTAACAAATGTAAACGATTATCGATTTGTGGGAAACGTCTGCTCAAGTCTGAGATATAGGAATAGATATTTATAAAAAGTTATGATAAATATAACTTTATTCTGATTGATTTTAAGAGAGAAATGATTAGCTCAAACTATAGGGACTGGTGTCGGAGAGAGTGGCGCATTTAAAATATAAATGGATTGCGATATTCGCACATAACTATTTCAAGATTTAAAAATACATAAATTAGTCAGATCGCGGTCAATCCGCCATGATGTACTCAGACAAAAGAATGTGAACAAATTTCAGTATTCGATATTACATTACTAACATAGACTCAACTCACCTGCCCCCATTCCCGTGACGCCAAGAAATAAAAAAAGAATAGTCTGCGCCATTGGCAAACCTAAAATATTTCAGATGAAAGAAATGAAAATCGCCAAAGCTAGCTCAGCTTAGCTTACCCCGGGTCTTCCCATTTAGCTTTCATATCCTGACAAGAAAATTGATGGCCGGTGAAATTATCACGTGGTCTAGTTTTGATCTAGCAGTCACAAAGAACAAAAGACAAGTAATTAAGCAAAATACCAGCAATGCGAAATACAAGTACTGGAGAATATATTTTAGCATTTAAATATATAATTGTGCTGAGCTATAAAGATTTCATAACTGCATACAGATACATCAAGATCAAACCCACAAGAATAAAATAAGCATTAATTATTATTACGAATATTTATAATTAGCGAACGGTCTCTCCCTTCAACATAAAATCCTACTAACATTTCACATAACATTCTATTACTCTTATTATTTAACAAGAATATAATTTATAAACTCTCCCGACCACCATCCTATATTTTACACACTGAATAACTCTATTAACATCGGAAAATATATGTCTCATTCTAAAATAATTTCTAAACAGCATTACCAAAAAACAACAGAGATATAAATTCATTTCAAGTTGGGTTTTTTAAAGTTTTCGAGCATAAATGATCTTGATAAAACATACATAAATTTTATACATGTATTTATTTGTTGTAAAATTATATAATTTAGAGATCAGAATTGCTGTATTTCTCTGTATCTTAACAGATAGCATTCATAAAGATGATACATTAATACACATACAGTGATAATTATGTCAACAGTTCATTCAGCCGTTCATTATGTAATTCAAGCAATATGAAAATTATAAGATAGAATATTAATTTTAAAATATAACATTGAAAAAAAAAATTATCAAGCAAATGCAATGCAAATAATAAATGAAATTATCTATAAGCATGACAATTTGTCGAAATTATGTAATGGCGATTTGCTTCTTTGGCCATCCATTCAAACAAATTATCATTACTAATTACATGGTTAGAAAACTTATTTCTGAAAACCCATTTTTTCTTATTTGCCATAATAATAAAAAACTAATTTATTTTAAGATTAATTTTTTAAAATACACTATAGTAACAGGTTAGTTTTTAATAAATCAACAATATTCTAAATGCTAATGTTAGACTAAAAAAAATGAGGAAATTTTAAAGTTACAAAAAGTTTCTTTATCTTTTGTAAGTTGAACGCTTGTCAGAAAAACTTCCCCTGTTGCCTAGTTATGGACAGAAAATTCTCAACAAACCATACTCCTCCCTCGTTATCATTTAATAAAATGTATAAATAACAAAATAAAATCCGATAAAATCTAGGAAAATATTAAACATCCTGCAAAGTTAAAATGCTTATTCCAGTCCTTTCTGAATATCTTATCCAGGCATATAATATCTCCATAAAGCAATAATTTAAGGATCCATTTATGTGAAAATATTTCTTATGTACATCTTTCTTAATTCCAGCTGTTGTATTTAGCAGATATATCACAATAAATATACCAAGATATTTGGATTTCCATCGGTCAAACATTAGTAAAATGTATAATATAAAATTATTCATTAAGTATAATTTTCAGCAGACACATATTTTATAAACTAAAGGTAAATATTTCTTTCTTTAAAATAATCAAGACTTTTATCCTTAAAACATATAAATTTCAACTAAAGGGTATTCAGTTAAAATGATAGTTATATCATCAAAGACATTAATTAACTGAAATAATAACTTTTTAAACAGACATATTATAGCTCATTTATTCCATATAAAATCATTTCAAAGCATATAGCTTATCTATTGATTTTATCAATAATACCTCTTTTAAAAATATAAAAAACATTCAACAGTCATTTTTTCCAATTTTTCTTCCAATACATCATTCTTAAACATAAAAATCCATTTGGATTAAACTTTAAAGATAAATTAAAAGGCAAAATGTGTTATTAGCATTCATATAACAAAATAATTACTCAGCACATCATAAAGAAAATATAATTTAATCTAGTTTTGTAATTTCTTTCATGTGTCATAGCATAGTTCGGGAAGTGAACTCACAAACCCAGGACAACTGCTTGTAAGACAGCTATGCTGACCACTCAACTACCAATGCTTGTATTAACTTTTCCTTTTCTCAACTTAATATTATAATGATTTTTTATTAAATATTCATTTTTGCTTTCTTAACAAAATAGTCTCAATTGTTAAAGTTAAATGTTCATTCGTCTTAAGATTGTTCTTTATAAAAAAATAAATTCCTTACATAAATCTCTGGTCTTATTGTAGAATATTATTTGGCCTTTGGTGTATTTATTCCAGTATTCAAATGACTATTACCATGTTCTATAAAATTATTGTAGTTTTAAATTAGTTTCAAGCAGAATCTTCTGACAGGGAACTTTTGGTTTTTTATTTACTTTTTAAACACTTTTAAAAGAAAATAATAATTATAAAAAAAATACTATTGCAACAATAAAAAAAGTATTGATTATAAATTTCAAACTACTGGTATCTTTACTATTACTTGTACAACTGGTACAGTCTACTGTGCTCTGTGTATAGACTGGATTAAACCTCTGTTTTTATACTAGTCTAATCTAGTGGTTTTCATTGGTTAATTCTGCTTGTAAAAACCTGCTAATTTACATAACTATATCAATTTCCTCTTTTAAAATTAAGCTTTAAAATTATGAGTCATCATTTATTAAATATTATCAAATTTATTCAATACTTTAAATATTAAATATTTTTATACAAATATTAAATATCTTCACAAAACAATTTTAATATTTTAATGACTCTGAAATATTAATTTTTTAAAACAAAATAATAAAAATGTTAACTATTATTTTTAAACATTATCTTTACCTCTATTTTTTGCTACATTTATAATATGTCAAATTTTATTCACTGGCTAAAATCAAAGTTTTTCTTTTTTAACTCTTGAAATCACCTTTAAGTCATGTGATACTTTCAAAATATTCTAGACTAATACTAAATTAACTATTATTTAAATTATATTTTAAATAAAATAATTACTTTAAACATATTGTGCTGGACAAAAGATTTTAGTTTCATATATCCTGACCACGAGGGCGCCACTAGTCCAAACATCAGAACTAGACATTTATTTTAAGGGTGGGCAGGATGTACAAACATGAATGTGCCAGACTAAACCCAGGGAGAGCAAAAGCTAATGAATGTGATTCAGACAATTGAGAAAACACTGAGACAAACATTAGCCAAAATATTTATAAGAACTTTTTAAATTTATTAAACATAATAACAAAATAAACATGAAACTTGATCTACATTTACTTAGCAGATCTTAACATTGAGTGTATGCGAGCAGTACTACATTAAATACCCAGGCAGACAAATTCATTTCTTACTTATAACACAATAATGGCATATCTTTTTGCTAGCAGTTCACCCAACCAATTCCCTTTTCCCTATAGAGATTTAGTAAGATGAATGTTTGTGGAGAATAATGGAACAGCACAGATGAGCTTTTCTTAGTCTGGAAAAGAAATGTCGGAACCAAGAATGTCATAATTCTGCAAAATGCTTATGGACAAGTACATTGAAACAAGCCAAGGTTAGTCTCACACAAGAAAAGAAACATGATGAACTATGTAATCTGAATTATAGCAAATAAATCTCTACCAAAAAATAAATAAATCATATATCCTATAAATCGCTAGCCAAAGCCAAGTTTGATTTAGTTTAATGTCAAAACAAACAAACAAACAAAAATAAAAGAAAACTACTAAGGTCGGTCTGAGCATTTAACAAGGGTTAATCATAAAACGGAGAAATTATTAAGCATATAAAATATCACTCGCCCTACACTCTCAAACAAGTAACATTTTACGATTGAAAATCTTGCTACTAAGATGGTAATGTTAAATAAACAAAAATACATTAATATTTAAATTGATAAATTACATATCATAAATATAATTTTTTTTTTAAGATTAAGCTGAGATTTGCAAAAGACTTAATTAGAGATTTAGCCCTGATTTTGATATGGAGAGGTAAGTTACCTCGAGATAATATTAATTTCTGCTGTTTACACAAAATTTGGTTTGTAGAGTCCTCTACAATAGCTGTCATTTACTACAGTTCAGAAGTCTGGAGGCATTATCGGGATCCACTCTGGACTTGATAGCTAGGTCATGATTGAAGTTACAATTTGGAGCCTCAGAGGTTCATCTTTGGAAAGGCTCAGCCCATCATATTGTGGAGATTCTTCATGGTGTATATTACAGGCATGGTGTCTGAATGACTGCTATTATTGTGGCAAATAGAGTTATTGTCGGTACAATGGAAATTCAACTTGGTGATTTCCGTGGCACCAATATCAAAAAAAAAAAAAAATTAGTCACTTTAACAATACAACAGTTCAATAACAGCTAAAATCTGGATTGATCCTCAATAACAAGAAGCTGAGTAAGCTGAGCAATAAAAAAACTGAATGACCAGAATAGGTCTCTTTGAATCCTCCTCTCCAATAAAAAAATTTACCCAGCTATTTATGTTCTTTGTTATCTACCACGCAATCTTTTTTTTTGCCACTCTCAACCAAGGTAAATCTCTATCTCCCGCTCAATCTTAATTAGAAAAACAATATCTTACAGGGCTTTATCTTACAAAAATGATTATTTTTTTATAGAGAAAAAAAAATACAAAACTAAATCTCAGCTTTAAAAATACATCAACATTAATTATTTTTTTTTAGTTTAAATAAAATACTTTTATAAGAGCACTAATTAAACTTTGTTTGCTTTTAATTATTTTAAAAGAAAACAAGCGTCATAAAAAAAAATATTTTATACTAAAATCAACTGATAATTAAAAATATAAGATTTCAAGATAAATAAGTATGTGTGTTATTGCACATATAAAACTTGGTTTTTCTTTTTTCTAATTTACATGATAAAACCCTTGAATCGGATAAAGTATCCAGTTCAATATATAAAATATTTACTGCTGTAATTAAACTCTATTATCATAGCATCATTTGATTATAATAAATAAAATTAATACTATTTTTTAAACAATAATATTTAAACATCTTTATAGACTCCTATTTACTGAGTTTGAACTCCTACTACCTATGACATCATAATTACATATTAGAAATCATTAAATGTTTTTAAATAGCTACATTTCAAACTCTACCTTATCTATCTGTACCAACTATAAGGGTACAGTATATACACACATATATGCTATGGCCTGATGGTTTGTGATGATGGTATATTATTAGTTGTGATATGGTGAAGATATAGAAAATTTTAAACTTTATTTAAACTTTTTAAATACAACTTGTTAGTAATAACACATAAATAAACAACACAGGTTTGTAATTATACATTTCAAGTAGAATTATTCTCCACCCTTGTTCAGGTGTTCCTGGCCTGATATGCACAGTGACAGTCATAGAAATTGAATTCACACCTTTAGATTCTTGAATATCGAATTTAAGCCAAATGCTCTAACCAACAGCTATTCTGTCAAATGCAACAGATAGTAGAAATTTGATATATTTATGTATGAGGGATGTTTCAAATCCTCCTGAGTCCTTCAAATTTTTTTTCAAAAGGAAGGTTAAAAAGTTGTTTTTTTTAAATATATAATATTAATTTTTCCTAAGTGCAAGATTAATTAGAGGCTTTGATACATTGTGTATGACCATATGGTAGTTTAGTATTTTTCTTGCTATGACATATTACGCTTAACATGGTTTCTGCCGGTAAGATTTCATCGAAGATTAGATAAATGATGTCATGGTAACAAAGACACTGGCATGACCAATCCATGGGAATGGTGATTTTTTGATCAGGATGACCGACAAAATTTAAAAAGTCAAGAGACTTGTGGGGAAATTTTGTCATTCTCTTTTGTGGTTTTGATATCGGCATGAGCATGGTGATTTTTTTAATTGTACTGAGAATATTTTTATATATTTCATATTTAATGACATTATATTACTGTATAGAATGAATTTTTAACTGTCGATTGGATATTATGGTAAATTTTTCACCACCATTACTTGTAAGTAATTTTCATTTTGTTTCTTAATAATTAAATATAGCAGCTTTTAAGATTTTTTTTTTTTGTATGTCACCATTAGAGGTTATTTTTTATTTTGTAGTAACAATTGGGGTATTATTTTAAACATAATTGTATGCACTTCTATATATATTTAATGCTCGCTTCTTTTACATTTTAACTTATAAATCATCCTTATTTTCACTACAAAAAAAAAATTATAATTTTATATAGTAGCTTTTAAGACTTTTACTTCACCATTGCTTCTTTTACATTTTCCTTATAAATTATTCTAATTTTCATTAAAAAAACATTTCATAATTTTATATACTACCTTTTAGATTATTTTTTATTTTGCTCCTTTTCATTACCACTTTTTCGTTTGAGCTAGTTGGGATATTCAAGGAACTGAGTTAGTAGCTGTCATCCAGAGCATGTTAGTTACTTCTTGTAATTAACTGGTGCCCGAAGTTCACAACAAATAAAGTGCTTTAAATGACAGGGTTTGAATTCAGTAGCAGGAGAAGTTCTGTAGCTTGGAAATGTAGCTGTAAATTATACCTTATATAATTTTGATCTAGCTATAGGTACCCTCTGGGTATTAGGCTTCTCTGCCTGAGAAATCGGTATGATGCAATACTAAATTGCAGCTGGAGTAGATTCATATTTATAATAAATATTTTTGTCATATTTTTATATATAAAAGAAGTCAACAATGTTTCACAATTCTGTTTTATTAAAGAGTAAATTTTTTATTCTATATATTTTTTTATTCAAACACATTAAACATTATCTCATAGATGTTGGAAATAGTCCAACATATCACATCTAATATATGCTATGGATTTTTGCTTTATGGCAATTAGATCTATTTAAGCATTAAATCAATAAAAATAAAGACGAATTGTAGCCTTGCATTATATATATTCGAAAAAAAAAAGTGGTTTCATTCATTAGTATAACTCATCAAAAGAATTAATTTTTTTGTGTGTGATATTGCTGTTGATAACTCATATATTACTACTGCATTTAAATAATACATAAATATAGAAGCAGTGGAAACAATTACATCTTGCATTATATTATTTTATCCTACTAAAGTGAACGAAGCTGGGGGGTAGGGGTACTCCTAGCATTATATAATTCTGTGCATAAGTGCATTTGAATTTTGCAAAACTGCACTAACATATTTCTAAGTACTGTATTTAAAAAAATAAATGCAGATTCTAATAAATATAATCAATCCTGTAAGAAGGTTGAAAGAAAGTTGTTTGTTGATAACAAAAATACTTGATATCCAGAGAGTAATACTAATTTTATTTATATGCTTTTGTTATGGTTATTATTAGTACTTTATATTTTGACTTAAAATAAAATTTAATTTTTTTAATGTCTCTAACAGTTTTTTGTTACATGACATGCTCTTAGTAAATGAAATAGTTGAAAGATTAATGTTAATGGCAATCGTTAATAGAATATACGTTTCTGTGTATATATAATTAAGTTATTTATATTGTGGTGCCTTATTTTTGGATTATTTTATTTGCAGGCATTTATATTAATTGCCTTAAATAAGTAATATGTCCCCTGATTTAGAAGGTGTCTGTTGTAAAGTGGTACAGTTTGTTGTAAATTAATATTTAAATGCATTCTAGACTCTACTTATCTTGGCTAGAGAAGAAATAATTAAAAATATTTTCAAGCATGTGATTATTTTATATATGCACTAGTTGAAACAGTGACAAGCCAGTTGAAATCCAGCCTATAATCAGTTACATTGTTGTTATATATGGAAGTGCCATACAAATTCTCTCTTATACAAGGATGTTGGTATAAAGGACATTTGTAAAGCATTACAAGATGGTATCAGTACTTTGCCTATTGTTGCTTTAAAATAATAATCTAATGGAGTTAATATTGAGAACCAATAGCTTATGTTTTTTCAATTTATTTATGCAATCCATTAAAAAAAGTTTCATTAATAAGTGATAACGTACGTAATATGGTATTAAGCTAGAGTAATCAATGGATGCCAGAAGATTTTGTGCATAAAATCTCCATCTAGTGCCTACACATCCAATATCCCCAGACTAGTTTCTGGCTTATGGCCTTCATCAGTGAGGAGCCTTGGATCTGAGAGCACTGCATCTAGATCTCAGGATCTAATGCAACCATCTTTTATCTTCATTTAACTACAAAAGTATAAGTCTTAAACTGAAAACACCTTAATGTTTCAATCCAAGCCCACCAGCTTATATAGTCATATGGATCTGAACCCAGTTCAGCACCCATACATTTTGGTGTCTTTGGTTCTTCAACAACCATAGCTACCACTATCCTATAGGCAGGATTGGTTTTAAGCCAATAAACATCATATGACCACCTCCTCTTATGCTTGTGTATAACTGTTGTTAAAACAGGCAAAACTCACTAAATATATATTGCCACACACAGCAAGCTAGAGTAATCAATGGATGCAAAAAGACTTGTGCATAGAATCCCCAATCTAGTGCCTACTCATCCAAAATTCCCAGACTGGTTTCTGGCTTATGGCCTTCATCAGTGAGGATCCTTGGATCTGATAACACTGCATCTAGATCTTAGGAACCCTCCAGCAACCACCTTTTATCTCCATTTAACTACAAAACTATGAGTCTTAAACTGAAAACACCTTAATGTTTTCAATCCAAGCCCACCAACTTATATAATCATATGGGTCTGAACCCAGTTCAGCGCTCATACATTTTAGTGTCTTTGGTTCTTCAACAACCATAGCTACCACTATTCTATTAGGCAGGATTGGTTTTAAGCCAATAAACATCACATGACCACTTCCTCTTATGCTTGTGTATAACTGTTGTTAAAACAGGCAAAACTCACTAAATATATATTGCCGCACACAGCAAGCTAGAGTAATCAATGGATGCCAGAAGGCTTATGCATAAAATCCAGTGCCTACTCATCCAATATCCCCAGACTAGTTTCTGGCTTATGGCCTTCATCAGTGAGAAGCCTTGGATCCATTGATTACCCTAGCTTGCTGTGTGTGGCAATATATATTTAGTGAGTTTTGCCTGTTTTAACAACAGTTATACACAAGCATAAAAGGAGGTGGTCATGTGATGTAATATGGTGTAAAAAAATTTTTTTATTAAATTCCATTCTTCTTTTGCGATCATCTTTAATTTCTGTGAGACCTGAAATTTATATTGAAGTCAAAGAAGAGTTTTAAAATATTATAGATGCTGCTTTTTAACATTCCTTTTTCAGCAAGCAATTAGTGAAAAGATATTTTGTAACCCTTGTTAACAGTGATCAAGGTAATAGTTAATATATGATTTATTACGTAATTTTTTTTTAACTTTGAAGTTTGTGAATATAAACGACTATTATTTGATTACATCAACTACATGCAGCCTGTTAAATTTGATATCTATTTCATTTTTAATTTTGTGGGAATAGAGTTATTTCAATATTTTATTTCTTGTTCTGATATATAATTTTTTATATGACAATGATTTTATTGTAGATTGTACAACTATTATATTTAAATCAAACTTTTGATTTGTACCTCTTTTTTTCCAAACTAACCAGATAAATAATCAGCAAGAGCAGAAGTATATGATATTTGAACCCAAAAAAATTTTAGCAAATGATACTGGAATAATGCAGTGCTAAAACCTGATCATTGGTGCAGTTTGTTCCTACTTTCCCAACTAACTCTTTAAAAAGTTATGTCATTTACGATTTGTTTCATTATATATTAATCTGTTTAATTAGTTGTGGTCTGCTGTTTTAGCAGTAGCAAACAGATCTGCCTTGTCTTTAGCCTGGATTCAAATCCAGACAGTGTATACGTTTTTAACTTCTAAAGAGTGTTTTATTTCAGAAAACCAGCCCCTAGAAAATCAAGCTAACTATCCATTATTAGATAATAAATGGTTATCAACATTTTCTTAACTAGAAAATAAAGTAAATATGGAAAATCGCTAAAACTATCATCCACTAATTGGAAAACTTAGTGTAAAAGGTCTTTCTCATTATTGCACCTAGATATTGGGAAGGGTTTTGTCCTTTGAAGACTTTATCATTTTTCAATATGTTTCTATAAAATTTCTGTTTTTAATCGGCTTTAATCTACACATAAATTAACCAGGAATTAATGCATTTTCACATTTCTTTGAGTTAATAATAAATTCCAAATTACATTTCTTTGAGTTTGATATCTTCAAGAAAAGATTTTTATAGTTTGGTATTAAACAATAATTTTAAAAACTGAATTGTTTGTGTAAATAAAAACGTTTTCCTTCCTTGTTTGTTATCAACCTTTTTTCTTTATTTCTGTTTTACGTAATATTTTTAATATCTTAATGTGAAAAAATAATTGAAAAAAATACCATTTTAATACTTGATGTCTTCGTTTAGATTGTAAAATTGATCATTTTCTTGGTTAAAATATAAAGTTTATTGAAAGTTTAGTAGAAGAGATATAATATATAGAAATGAGTAACGGCGGCAGAATGATCCAACTTGATAGAAATTCATATTTCAAAATTCGAAGGGGAATAAATGGGATTTGCGTAGGTTTATTTTTTCTTGTTTTAGGATCAGCAATAACTTTATTTGTTTTTACGTTTGGATCCGATAAAATTATATTTATATTACTAGAACCAACATTTATATTACTAGGTCTTGTTTTCGTAATACTTTTCATTATACGCACGTGGTGTAATATTGCAAATGTAACAATTTGCCATGCAATCAAATTCTAGTAAATGGACAAGTAATTTTACTATCCCCTATTGTAATAACTGAAACACAGGCTTAATATATACCTGTGTCTATATATGTAATATATAGGGTATATAGCACAGACTTTCACATGACCCACCACTCTCCACTCTATCTAATAACACTGATACCCTCAAGCACATATATGCTGAAAAGATAAATAATTACCAATATACGTATTTCATGCTAAAACAGCAATCATCAGTTGGTCCAGATTATCATCTCCTACACATATATACTATATGTGCTCAGATATTTATTAAGATAGACAATCTTCATACTTCAATGGACAGGCTCCAATCTACTACATACTCCAACTCTTCAACTGTCCATCCAATTGAAAATCTGATATCTGAGCACTTATAGTATATATGTGTGGGAGATGATAATCTGGACCAACTGATGATTGCTGGTTTAGCATGAAATATGTATATTGGTGATTATTTATCTTTTCAGCATATATGTGCTTGAGGGTATCAGTGTTATTAGATAGAGTGGAGAGTGGTGGGTCATGTGAAAGTCTGTGCTCATATACCCTATATATCCCCTATTGGTGGAATTCTTCTACCATCTCATAATAATCACTTTTCTCAAGACTACATAAATCACGATTATATTTCTAATGAGACTATTTATCAGCCCCAGCACACAGATATTTTCTCTCCTCCTTGCTATCAGAATGATAACGTTAATGATTTACCTCTTGTTTCACCGCATCCTATCCTCCAATTATGAATCAGGACCTCCACAGTCCTAAGGTAAGTTAGCTCCAGTTTATTTTGAAAAGTATTGCTCGCTACAATATTTTAAAATAAAAAACACATTTGAAAGAATTCAATTATAACATCATTAACGATTAAAAATATAACATAACCATTACATCTCTGTATGAGTAATAGATAAAATTAATAATTACAGGCAATAGTATGAAAAAAAAATCGCCACAAAACAATTTAAAATAGATGCTTTTTTAAATAAATGATTGATTTAATTAGCAAGATAATTTTTGCACACCTGCAATTTAGATAAGCAAAAATAAAAAAATTGATGAATACTACAGAAATTTCTCATTTAATAATTTTCACCCAGACCCCACCCCTACATTATCTAGGTCATTATTTAAATCATCTAATAATCATGCAGCTAGTAAGATCATTATATTAATTTTATCAGATCTGGGGAGATTGTGAACTAGTCTGACGTGTATGTGTCAAATAAGTGAGAGTTTTAGACAGATTACAGTAAGTTAAAATATTAGTTTAATTTCCAGAAAAATTCAATTACATACGTCAGCAAAGCATTCCTTTAAAGATAAGTGTCATCGGTCTGCCCGTTAGGGTCATTGTAGTCTCTAATTTTTTACTACCCCGATCCTCCCTCTATATCCTACTTATATAGCCGACTTCTGGAGTTCAAACAAAACATCTCTCATTCCATAAATACCTCCCCTTATATGGTCTGCTAACTGAGTCCTTCACTAGTTCCCATGAGTTTTGATTTATCCCCAATTTCACCTTATAAAGCAAGGCATTTTGGAAGTAAATTTTACTTAACTTTCAAACCATATATGGTTATTTTTTGCATGACATCTTACATTAAAAAATTCCAATATTATTTAGTTATCCAATATTATTTACATAATAAATTTCAAGCATTCTTAAACCAACTTGTCCATGACACCACAAAGTCCAATAATATTTACAGTTGATAATCTTTTTTGTATCTATTATTAACCATTTTTATTATTTTTTAAAAACAATTGTACGTGATTTTAATTTTTTTAGTCAAAGCTCGAAAACATTATTTGTTAAAATGATCATATCATTGGCACAACCAGATGTCTTAAATAATGTATTTTGTCTAACTACAGTTAATTTCATTATAAATAAAACATTAACTGTGTTCCAAAAGTAATTATCCAATATGTATATAAATATTACACAGAGTAAAACAATTTAATATGAATACTAATTCACCAAGTGTTTCGGTACCGTATACCTGATTCATGGCGACTAATTTAAGCTAAGTTAATCTTCCAATGCATGTGCAATGGGACACTCCTATTACGTTGATTAATGATGGACGTCTTTAGACCTAGCAATAAACAAGCTCTTAACTTCCTACCATTAGGCTCATTGCAAATAGCACTAATCATTTGAGAAAAACATTCATACTAATTTTCTTATGAATAAAAAATACCGAATTAATCTGAGATTCCATATTCAAAAGACTGTGTGGATAGTAAAGATAAATATGGAGTTGTATGACTATTATTTGCCGTGAGTCTGGTTGTAATGCTAATTATTGTGGAGAAATGAAAGCTGATGTATCAACAAGGTTGCAGCAATATGTTTATCAATGTAGGAAATCTAAAATGGAAATTCAGGTTAATTCAGTATTTTTTAATCGTTAGAAAATTTGTGTGCATAAATGTTAATCTCTATTTGCAATGAGCCTAATGATAGGAAGAGAAAGTTAGGACGCTTGATTTATTACCAGATCTAATTATGGCATTAATCAACATAATGCGAGTGTCCCATTGAGCATGCACTGGAATATTAACCGTTCAGTTTAAATTAGACGCCATGAATCTGATATACAGTACACAGTTCTGAAAGTGCCTGGTGAATTAGTATTTATTTTTTATTCTAAAATAATTTACTCTGTGAAATATTTATATACATATTGGGTATTTAGTTTCATTATATAAAAAAGCTGTACAAAGTTGTAGGATTTTGTTCTGTATAAATATGTTTATGGAAATTCAATTATTTGTACACCAGAAAAAATAAAGAAAATGTTAGAGAAATATATTTTAGATCGTTAACTGATAAGGATTTAATTAGTGATTAAAATTGCATTTGATAATTGCCAAGAGATATTTGTTAATTACAAATATTTCTTGGATAAAATGGAAATTGAAAATACTAATTAAAAACACTAATAGGAAATGCAAGACTGCTAATGATGAAGCCTAGATTGACAGAGGCCAAATTGTATATATAAATAGTTTGAACAACAGAATACATGGTTCTGATTTTTCAGTGAATTTACCAAGTAAATAGGTGATGGGAGATTTTAAGTGACAATAGCTGAAAGAAGCTTAAGTGACAGTGCAGTGCTCTAGTGTGAAGCCAATGTGTTTGGGAGCAGCCACAAAACCAGTCCAAAGAGTTTGGGAATCCAAGGCTGATGGAAACCGTCTAGATAGCAGCCCCTTGTGAAATGTTCTATTTCCAGTGAATTTATGTGAGTGAATGATTGCTGAGAGATGTAAATGATGGTAGCTGAAAGAAATTAAGTGACAGTGCAGTGTTCTATTGCGAAGCCAATGTGTTTGTGAGCAGCAGCTAAACAGGGCCCAAAATTTTGTGAAACCGAGACTGGAGGAAACCGTCTAGAAAGCATCCAATTGTGAAGCGCATCATGGGAAGTGAAACAAAAGTGAACTATATTGTGTTGTGTGTGTAACAATAACTTTTTGCTATTAACTTTTATTGTTTTATTTGCTGGTATTCAGAATGCTTGCATTTTGAATACACAACAGAATTATGAAATCACTCTATCTTATACCTTTAATAATATTGAACAGATTAGTATTCTCAGATAATCTAACTACTGGTAATGTATTTGATCATTGTTTTTCAGAAATTGATTAAAATCCTTGTTTTGCTATTCTGAAACTTTAGTCATTGAGAAAATGTTATAGAGTTAAATGGGTTTTTTCCTAGTCTGCAATGCAAAATGACATTTTGTATTGATTAGTTTCTTCTGTACTACTTTAAATATTTGGTTAAAATCTATTTTGCTATAATCACATATCCAGACTGTTCTTACTTGATAGTTTGAGTCCAATTTTTTTTTGGTAGATAATAATCATAGCAAATATTGTTGTGTAGGATTGATAACAATCCATACAGTAGTGCCATTCTGTGTCAACCAGAGTAATCAATGGATGCCAGAAGGCTTTTGTATAAACACAAATCTTCTGGTAACCATTGATTACTTTGGTTGGCACTACTGTATGAAGAGTTTTTCCTGTTTAATAAGTTATGTGCTAGCATAAGAGATGGTGATCATGTGATGTTTAGTGAATTGATAACAATCTGCTAGCTCTTCATGTTCTATGATTTCTCTTCATGTTCTGCGATTTCTTTTTCAACTTTCTTAAATATCAATATTGGTATTATATTTTTCCAAACATCTGATACTTCTTTCCTTGGATAATTGGGTTGCCAACATTTTTAATTATATTTTTGCTGTGTGTGCCAAAATAGGAAAGACAAGTAAACAAATAAATAATGGACTGATCAGACGATTATAAACTGACCAATAATGGAAGAGTATAAGTTTTCTGTAAGGACAGTATGTGGATTATAAATACCTGTTATTTAATTAACTTGTCTTCTTTTGGTGACAACATGCATTTGAAGGCTTAATGGACTTCAACCCCATTGTAATTAGCCTGTAGAATTCACCTGAACATGAAGACAGGGATTGTAGAGAGGCTGCCTCAGTTTACATTATAATTTTTGTATATCTTAGGGCCCTAATTGTAACTAGTTAATATTATACTAATTGTTCTCAACTGTAATGAAGTATAATTATGTATACCAAATTGCCATATTATAAATATTCTACCAATGCAAATTGTATAAATTAATGTTTAATTATTAAATAAAAAATAACGAGTTCCTTATTGTGCTAAATTATTTAATCGATACATAGCAATCTTTATCTGTTCTTTTTAAAATATCAGGAACATTATTTCCAAGAGCCTTTCCTTCATAAATTTAATTATAAGTATCAGCTCTATTTAAAATATTTGCCATTTAAAATGTTGCTGTAATTATAGGAATTAATGTGCTTTTTTTAAAATCAGTAAATAGTTTTCTATTGAACTCTTCAACTCTATACTACATAATGTTGGTCCTTTTTTAGTAATAATGACACCTTTCCTTATCATTGTATATTTTTCATATTTTTGTTCTTTTCTAAATCTTCCCTCACCACTCATTTTATTTGTTTATGTCATCATTAATTTTTTGTTAATAATTCAGATATTTGTTTTTAACTAAACCATTTTTAAATATTTTCATCTTTGTTCTTTTCTTCACACATTGCTTTATTTCAATTACAAATTTAAAATGTCAAACTTTCCATATATAGTAATACCACCTGAAGCAAGCTTAGTAATTAATGGATGCAAGAAAGTTTGTGCATAAAATTCCTATCTTAATGCTTACTCATCCAATATTCCTAGATTAGTTTCTAATTTATGGCTTTCATCAGTGAAGAACCTTGAATCTGAGAGGACTGCATCTAGATCTTATCTAATGCAAGCTTTGATGATGCTGAAAATTATAATTTTGCTAATGAATTGGTACTTTTTTTGTACAGGCTATTGTACAACAATACTTAATGATCTTATATTCTTATGTTGTTCATTTAAGTCTGGGATATCACAGAAGTTCTATTAACATTCTAAAATGATTTACAAGTTTTAATTAAAATTTACTGGAATATTTCTGAAAGTTAACACTGTCTTATTTAATAGTTTTTGTGTATTTAGTTTAGCTTTAACATGTATCATTTCATGTTTTAAATTTGCCAAACACATTATAATCTTGAGATATTCATTTCCCTTTAATCAGAATCAAGTTATATAAATTATCACTGCTGGACTATAATTTGAAAAATCTTCAAAACATTACATGTTCACCATTTCAGATACTTAGACAGGCTGTTAATAAGATCTAGATGCAGTGCTCTCAAATCCAAGGCTCTTCACTAATGAAAGTCACAAGATAGAAACTAGTCTGGAGATATTGGATGAGTAGGCACTAGATAGGGATTTTATGCACAACCCTTCTTGCATCCATTGAAAAGCTTCCACCTAGTGGCACTACTTCATGGAGAGTTTGCTACTAAAGTTACATAATTTGGATGTTTCGTTTATTTTATTAACATTGTTTTAACAAGAATTTAAGCCGTTTTTTCTTATTCTAAAAATTCCACAAGTCTAGATCCTCACTCCTTTTTCTCCATGTCAAAATTTACTTGCAATACTTTCATCTTTCAATTATTTTTCGATTTTAATATTTAAATCTCCAGTACTCCTTTAGAATATTATCCAGTCTGATCAAAAGTATTATTTTCGTTTATATAGAAATTCTCTACTTTTTCATCAAATCTCTATAAGAGCATAAATCTGAAATATCTGCATTTGATATATATATATTCCATCAAATTGAATATCAATTTCTACATAATTTTCCAGTTTTTATTTACAATAAATGTCAATCTACTTCTGCTTTCAAAATTTGTGCTTTTGTAGTAAAAAGTACATCTATATTTTAAAATCAATTATATTTTCACTTTCTAACTTCATAAAGTTCAACAACATCACATTTAATAATAGAGAATTCTACTATTCATGTAATCTTTCTTCACATGGAATTATGGGTAGCTAAATTTTAAATGAATCATCATTATATGCAGTCTGGTATTGACAATTTTACATGCTTCAGAATAAGAAGACTAAAATTTATACTATTTACAAAATTAAAATTTTTATTCAAAAGAGAAAATACAGATTGATATTTTGTTGACATTTTTTCAACAATGAATAGATTAAAAACTTAAGTTTAATCCACAAATACACAACATATGTATAAAATGAATGAATACTAACACTTCAAACACATGATAAAGTCTTTGGAAAAGATAGAATGGCCATCTATCTTTTCGAACCCAAACGCTTTTGTATGGGCGAATCTTAAGGGTTTAAAAGTGAAAATGTGAAGATATTAAATAATCACTTTAAATTACTTTTACATGCTTGAATGAATGATGCTGGTGAAATTTACGATACATCATTCTTATTTGAAATTAAATGTATGTAAATAAGTCAATTATTTTATATAGCGTGATGTTTTTTATAAACTGTAATATTTAAACAGCATTAAACTGTTGCACATGCGCTTTGGATATTAACTATAAAATGAATGAATACTAACAAAAGTGTTTGGGTTCGAAAAGATATATGACCATTCTATCTTTTCCAAAGACTTTATCATGTGTTTAAAGTGTTAGTATTCATTCATTTCATAGTTAAAATCCAAAGTGCATGTGCAACAGTTTAATGCTGTTTAAATATTACAGTTTATAAAAAACACCACGCTATATAAAATAATTGACTTATTAACGTATGTATAAGTAAATGTACATTAGCATACTTTGTAGTATCATTAGCATGCTTCATACTAAAATTTAATCAGTCTTTACTTGATTCTGTGAAACAATTGCATCATGAAACATGATTGGCTGCTTCTTTTAAAGTGTAAGCCACATGTAAATTAAGAGGTTATCTAAATTTGATTAATATTTTAAGTTCTTTATTACAGTTGTCACCCATGAAATTTTTAAGGTGCTTTATTACAATATTACTGCCAAAAAAAAAAGCAAGAATAACAAAACGAAACATTTCTAATTTTGGCAAGCAGGCAATCATTTTACTTTTCCATATCGGCCATTGATAAAAGATCTAGTGTATTTTTTTGTTTTATTAACTGCTGTTCGATAAATAATATTTGGAATAGAGACTTTTACTTTTTATTTTACTTTTTTTATATAATGCCAATTGGGAGAATGTAATATTTAATATAAAGATGATAAAAAATCTTATCTTCTTTATATTACATACATAGCACTATATAAATAGACTATTTATTACAGTAAAATAATTTTTATTATTTTATATTTTTCTGTAATAACTATTTATATGTTAATTTATAAACATTAATTACAAAAAAAAAAGAATAATTTATTCTTCATTCCAAACAAGAACAATGAAAATGTATTCCCACTGAAGAGAAATCAGAATAGATAAAATAGACCACACTCAAATAACTACTGACATCACAGCAGTGAATAGCTCCAATAATACTAGTTACTTGCATTGATAAAGATAAATGAATCCAAGCAGAACTTGCTAAAATTTATCAATTATGACATTGCCATAATTAGCAACGTTTTTGAATAAAATCTCAAGAATCACATAAAATAATTATTTTAAAAAAATACTTTAATTAGTCATATTTACATTGTAATTATGCAAAATATTGAATGATTGTATTATTGATATTTTCAAGCACAAATTTAATATATTTTTTCTAAGGGCGCTGCAGTACCACAGTGTTGTGAATCAACCACCACTCTTTATGTATAAACTAAATATGCTTTAGTTTTAATTTGACATAATACTAAAATGTTTCTCTCCAATTGGGTAGTTAAAGTTTAAATTATTAAAATACACAAATTGGATGTTGATTTGACATTTTTTTGAATATTTTAAATGTATATATTTGAATTTCATTCAATTGTGTAATTTTAATGTTACATTTTGTAATTTTAATGTTACATTTAAATATCTTATTTTCTGAAATGATGATCAAATAAAACATATGATATCCAAGAGTGGCAATCTGTATACCACGATTACAATATTCAAATTGGTACATTGTTTAAAAGAAAATATTATTATACGTGAAAATAATTTTAATTTGTATATTTTGTCTTAAATAATTTTATCATATTTATGTATGTATCTGTTTATATTTTTTTTCAGAAGTGAATTACCACAAGAAAAAAGCTAGAGAAAAAAAGGTTTCCAGATGTAATTTATTGAGAACGTTCTCGTGAAATTGTGATCTGATGTCGCTCCATAAAATATTTATTGTAATTTTTTTTGAAGGATGACTTTTAAAAAACTAAGTTGGATTATTATTTGGATTAAAATCATAACTTTATAAATTTTAATCTCCATCATTTGCAATAAAGTTAGTTAAAAGGTTGAATTTCTTTATTAGCAATCCAAAATGGAAATTACATACAGTATTTTATTACATTCATCATCATCATCATTATCAACCATTATCAATCCACTGCAGGATGAAGGTCTCTCCAAGTTTAATCCATCTTCTCCGATCTTTAGCTTCTCTGCTCCACATCACCCCTGCACACTTTCTTATTTCATCCATCCATCTCACATGTGGTCTCTTTCTGGGTCTTTTACAATCTCTTGGAATCCAGTTTAAAATTTCAATTGTCCATCTATTATCATCTCTTCTAACAATATGTCCAGCCCAACTCCACTTCAATCTTTTAATTTTTTCAATGAGGTCAGTAACACCTGTTTGTATTTATTACATTATACTTCATAAAATAAAACGATGCCCAGAAACATGTTGAAGTTTAATGCTTTGTTATGTTTATTATTGTTGTTATTATTAAATTGTTATAATTATGAATGCTTTAATAAAAATCATATTAAATACTTAATAAAAATAGTATAATCTCATTTTATAGTTATGTAATGTTTTTGTATATTTCTTAAACAAATGCTTTAAAATGTTTAGTTTAAAAATTTATAATTTTGTAATGTCCAGATAATATTAGCTGCTATTATTATCTAGAAATTACAAAATCAATACTAAAAATATAAGAAGCATAACATTAGCTGTCAATGTTGATATTATGTGAGATTTTTTACCAATTCTCAAAATTATGTGACTATTTAAATCAATCTTCAATAACCATGTGTTGGTGAAACAGCCAATCGCTATCAGTTATAACATCCACTTGAATCTACTTATGCTAAAGAAGACATTCTTAGTTTAGCAGATTAAAATCTCTGCATAACCAGTTAAACATGGACTGAATTTTTGTTTTGTTTCTAATGGAGTAAATAGTATTACTATAATTTCTGCATTTAAAAAAAATAACTATAAAAACAACTAGTTATAGTTGTAAATTTATGTTTTAAAAGTTTCTAAAGAAAATAATACATATTATCAATGTTTATTTATAAAATGGGAAAATAACCATTCTAGTTTTGTTATCATAATTTAGAATCTTAAATTACTTAATAAGTTTACAATTCTCACTTTTTTTTTGTAGTAAGCACAAGATGATTTTTTTTTTCGAAATTAACCAGCTTTCCGATTAGTTGTTCCTGGCCAATACAATGAAATGTTAAATTCATCACCTAGGAGAAAATAGAATTTTTTACATTGCCTTGATAAGGACTCATAAGAGTTGAAAGTGCTTGGAAATATTATTTATTATTTTATTTATTTATATTAAACTCTATATTAACAATTGACATGAATTATTTTATATTATTTTTATATTATATACAGAAGTATTATTTATTTAAAAACCTAAAAAGCAAAACTCAAAATTCATAATTTTAAATATGACTGCTATAAATCACTAAATATCTTAGTAAATATACCAATTTCTTATGTACTCTTTTAAGCATGATCTATTAATAGTAGTAACAGTTCCATTGTTCTGCTTTCTTACATTATCCAATTCCATGACAAGAAAAAACCAAATATGGTATCTTTGATGTAGCTTCATAAGTCATTGATGTTAAATGCTTTAACTCTGCCCAATGGTGGAAATATTGAAATAAATCATCAACCATTCTTTTAAAAGTCACTTTCGACATTATACAGAATATAATAAACTTTCAGTAAATTGCATGCTTTCTAATATAATCACTTTCCCAAAATTGTAATTACCACTGTCATCTGGAAGCTATCACAAAATTGACTCACAAGGATACAAAGATTACAATTTTCAGCAACGATTTTTTGATTTAAAAAATATTTCTTGCAATTCATAAAAGATATTGCATAATCATTTAAATCCTTTATTATAATAAGGCATAAGCCACTGTGGGTACTTGTTAAAAAATCATTTGAAATGAAAAAAAAACAACAGAGTTTTAAATAAATCAGAATTTGGTATAAATCGAACAATTGTTATTGTAAATAATAAATAATGTGTATGTGTGTTTCTATGCATTTTGATGATATAGATATCTATCAGAAAACCACATGATTTATAAGTAATTCAATAGGTTTTATTTCTTTCCTTATTCGTTTGCAATTCATGACTTATAAAATACATAAATACACACTTTAACATTGAAATTTGATCATTTAAACTATAAATAAACTTATACATTTTTTTTTAAAACTGACAATCAAACAATTAATTCATTTTACTATAAATACTAATATAAAATTTATAATGCTAAATGTACACTATTTCAGCGTAAAACATTAAATTTTGTTAAGTATTAAATTAAATATAGACAGTATGTTGATTTTTCTGTAAATAAGATATAATTATATTGCTGAACTATTATATATATTATATAAATACTGATTTAAAGAGATTATAACTCAATTAATGGATATTTTACACAATGAAACTTAACAAAAGTAACCTTATATTAAACAGTGAACATTTTAGTAGATAACTAACTTCCTGAGAATCTTTTTGCTAAGAATACATTTGGAATTCTCTCTTTAAATCAAACTGTTTATTTTTGTTTGTAAATTTACAAAATTTTGTCTTTTTTTTTTAATATTAAGTCTTCCAAAAGCAGATAGCTCACTAATATTATGTAGTTCTAAACATGAAATAAAAAGGATAAATAATGACATGGCTAGAACTCATATTCATTTGGAAGTCACAACAGTTTACTTCAAAAATGACAAGTACTTTTAGCTCTCAAGTTCATTGCTGTACTATTGTACTAAACCATACATTGCTTAATAATGAGATACTAGAAAAATATGATAAAAAGTAATAGACCATAGAAAATTACCATTGACAATGATCAATTATCACTTGGCCATAATACCAAGCTTTGCTGCCCATCTTAAAGCATAAAACTTAATATATATTGAGCTGATAATTTTGATCAGCTCATGTTATATTTTCTGTGTATTGAAATTAAACTGAGAGTGCAAACTTCTCAAGCGCTTATGACTATCAACAACCAATCAAATCTTAAGCACTGGGACAGAGAATTTCACAAGAAAAGGGTGGTTCCATCCTCTTCTTTACTTGTCTTTCTATATATCCAAGCCAGTCCAAAGTACTTAGATCTGAAAGATATTAGGTATAAAATAAGAAATAAATGTTGTGTGTATAGAAAGTTTTTTTTGTGGTATTATTTGTTTTTTATTGGGATTTTAAAAAAAAAAAAAAACAGAAAGAAAAGAAAAAGACAAAATGATAGATTAGTTTGTTTTTTTAAATTGGATTGAGAGATTACATCGAAAGTGATATTAAAAAAAACTATATTTTTTGTATTTGGAAACAATTTTTAATTAAATTTTCTAATCTGAAGGGAGGGAAGAGAGAAAAGAATTGTAATTAATTCTATTGTCATAACTTATAATTGGAAGGTGTTAAAAACGAAAAAGGAATTAAAGAAATGCAATCACTGGCCGGGAACGTGATCAAATAAAAGGACAATGGATAAAAAAGACTATAAATAGAGAGAAAAATCTATTGTATTAATAATTAGCTTATTAGTTTTCTTTTAATAAAAAGAACAAAACTATTATATAGAGAAAATGGAAATAAAAAAATGATTGAAGGCTACACGAAATAGAATCCGTCCCCAGCCGGGACACTGCTCCATTCCTAGATTTTCATCGAACCGAGAAACCACCTCATGGAACACCAAACCGCATAAGAGAAAGCAAGCTAGCTGGGGAACAAACTTCGCTGCAGAGAATCAACTCCCAAGAGACAAGGAGAAACATGTATGGACATACACTGATCGATCGGGGTAACAAAAACTTTGTTATTGATTGAACTATAGATTGGTGAACTTAAAACATATCTATTTAGGATTATATTTAATCAGCCATGAACTATAAGTTGCGACAATAGAAGGGGTTTTTGTTATATATATTTATAATATTTATGTCTACATTACCTAATTAGTTTATTTAAAATATGTAATTTATTTATATTGGTATTTTTTAATTTTTCTTTACGGAGGGTTTTTAACTAAATTTTGACGAAATTTTCAAGACTATTGGGAGAGGGTAAAAATAATAATAATCCCATGAATGAATCCCAGAAATTGTTATTGAAATAAAATGTAAAAATGATTTAGAAAGCAAAAATGAAAAGTTTTAAGGGTTGAGTAAATATTGAAAGAGAGGGTAGGAGTTTAGTGTAATAACTGGCTCCTAATAGTAAGCCACTTAGTCTCTATACTGGTCTAGATTTGGATCAGTTTGGGACACTTATATAAGTAAAAGTGCATGTTCCTTTGAAAACGAAATACATATATTACTCTTCACCTTTGTTTGGTTTTTTTTATTATTTATATAAAAAAGACAAAAAAAGAACAGTTATGTTAGTTATGTTAAGAGTATAGAAAGGAGGAAGGTAGAGGGGGAATTATTAGTGATTTGTTTTACAAATGGTCTTGAATAAAAGAAAATTAAATTATAATAAAACGTATTATTAATTGAAACTTATAAATGTGTACTTGTTTGTTCCTTTAGCATTTGTATGCGATAATAAAACCTATTATTGTATCGTATCCGTACGTATTAAAAATGGAATTGTAAAGGGGGAGTTTTGCTGGGTCTATCATACGTATACAAATTAACAACTGCGAATATAAGATTCTTCTAATTTCGTGGCTCTAGGTTCTTTTCCTAATGGCGCCCTCATATGATAACGATTCCAGCTTTAATTAACATTTTTAATTCTCAGCGTACAATCTTTTAGATGCAAAAAGTAGTGGTACAATATACTAAGTAAATATTTTTAAAAAATTACAAATTTATTTACCATTTTGTTAAATTATCAAAAGAGAACAAAATTAGTAATAAATTAAGTAATCAGAAGCTCTGCCGATGTGGTGTTCATTAATAGAGTGAAATCAGTCATAAATACTATCATCTGTAAAGTATAAGCCATAAATAAAAATGGTGCTTAATATTATAATTTTTAATGCTTTTTAAAGCAACTATTTGTTACTTATGTGCCTATATGAGTTCACATATGTTTATTTAATAAAAAATTAAACCAATAGATGGACAATTGAAATCTTAAACTGGATTCCAAGAGTTTATAAAGGACTCAGAAAGAGACCATGTGTGAGATGGATGGATGAAATAATAGTGTGCATGATGATTTGGAGAAGAAATGCTAGCGATTAGAGAAGATGGATTGAATTTGGAGAAACCTTCATCCTGCAGTCGATTGATAATGGTTGGTGAAAATAACATAACTTTTAAAACAATAAAAAAAAATTGCATAAACATGATTCTTAATACATGAACATATTCTCAAATTTATTCAGCATATAAGTATTTTTAAGCAGAAGGGATTTACACCTATACTCATGCGCTGTAATATTGTTTTAAAATCTCAACAATTTGTTGAATGTGAAGGATACTTTTAAAGCATAGAATAGACTGAAAATATAAGAGCAGAATTTCTATCTTTGTACTTAAATTCACTTATATGGGCTAATCTAAAAGGTCTTGGAATGAGAGCTGGAAGGTGTTCCATTTATCACAGTACATCCATTAACTTTTATCTATTAGCAATCACAAAGTCTTCCAATTTACTGCCTGCTAGCATTATGAAATATTAGGATCTATGCAACTTTCTATAGAATTTACTAGTGCAGTATTTGTATGTAATTTTAATAAAGGAATTAGACCCTACACACATGTAATGTAATGTTTTAATAACTCTACATTTACTCAACAAAACACCATTGAGGCATTAAAATAACATTAGAGCAGATGTGTATAGGTTATAGTTCCCTCATTAAAATTACATATAAATTCTGTGCTAGTAATTTAAATAGAGAAGATATATGTATGTAAAAGTTAGTTTTCCATTCACTTAAGTCATTTGAAAAAATAGAATTCTTGCAAATGTGATAACAATCTAGCAGTTATGTGTGTGTGTATATTTATATTTTTGATTCATAAAATAGCCATTCATCATTTTTTAGTACTTATTTCTTTTTTTGGCCCTAAATTCAGTGCCAGAGAAATATAAAAATGTGCAACTATCTCTTTTTGAACTGTTATTTCTTTCATTTATGATTTACAAATCATGCATTCAATATTTATCTGTATACAATGATCTGAATGAGTGGTGGTTTTAACCAGCCAAGGCCTATGTTGGAAAACCCACATATGTAACAATCCAGAAGGGCAGTGATGAGATTATATAATAGTTCAGATGCATTAGATCTAATTGTTACATAGAGGTGAGAAGAAATAATTTATTTTAGCTTGTAAATTATATCAAGCTATTGTGCATGCGCTTTTTACGAGTGTTAATAATAAATGATAAATGAATACTTTCATTCCCAACACGAGATATAGTATTTATGAAAGAATAAAATGAATCCACTTATTCTTTCCAACCCAAATGCTTATATATGGGCAAATCTTAAGCACTGGAAGTAAAAGCGCTATATAAAATAAATGCTTGTAAACCATACTAATGGTCAGACCAGTACTAATTACATAAATCTAATAAACCACAGACATATTTTGAGACCTTAAATCCACTCTTTAATTATTTAAAGGAAATCCTCCATGAATATAGAATTTATATTAGGTTTAAACAAAGGCACTATTTTGAACATAGAGAAAACCATGGGAGGAGATTGAATATCCTTAAATATTACTAAAGATATATCTTGACTATAGTTCACTTAAGTAAAATAAATCTTGTCTCACTGGCTATCACAAATTGATCATTTTAAAATAACATATTTTATAAATAATATATTCACCTTACAATAAATAGTTCACTAAGTTAAATGGTGAGAAATTAAGAGAAAAGAAAAATCCAGATTAATAAAACAAATTTTTATTACACAATAACAAACTTTCTACCTAATTAAACTTAATACAAACATATAGCATAAATCCTAGTTAAAACTTATTACAAATAAAATATTACAACTATTTGAGTTTTAGATTAAAAAACAGCAAGTAATTCAATTCATACCACATACTGGGTGAACACCTCAAATGACATTTCTCAAAAGTCTTGTTAAGAGTCTTTAACTGAAAGTCTTTTTTTTTACTTATGGTTGAGCTCAACATTTATCCAATCTTGGTTTTCTTCATTTTAAACATTGCAGAGTCTAATCCTCTAGATTTTTTCATTTTTTAAAAAGAAATTAGTGTTTTAAAAATTTAAACTGGATTTACATTATAAAAATAAATTCAGTTCTGGTCTCTTCCAATGGCTATATGTGCACATCCTCCATAAAAGATGTCATCCATATTATATATTTTAAGCAAATGTAACATAGCATAAAGCACACAACTCAGCAATGGTAGGTTCAGTTCAATCATATTTCAGATTTGACAGATGCTGTTCCAGATAACCAGGAATCACAATGTGTCTCAACTGATAAGAACATACACCCAGGAATTCAGCAATGCATCTCTATTAAAACTTCACAAGGCAGTGGATTTTACTCATTGGACATCATCTGCTGAATCAATACCTTGAAATTGTCCATCAGTGATTACACATATATATTTACAGACTAACAATTTTAATCACATTTTATACATAAACTAATCATTGTCTATGTTGAGTCTCCCCATTATCTTTTTCCTTTTTCATTAGTCTTAATTAATTAAGAAACAAACTACCTAATCTGATTATTGGACAAATTTATAAATGACTTAATCTGATTAAGTTTTGTTAGATAACAGTTTTGCACAAATTTGTTTCTTTTTAAAATCATATTTTAATCTCAGAACTTAGAGAAAATATAAGCAATTATTATTTTAACTACCTAAAGACAAATATTTTTTCTCATTTTCCTTTTTTAAAAAACTTTTTTTAAACAAAAAGGAAATATAATCAGTCTTGATTATTATCTTTTTTTAAAATCTACCAACTAAAACTAATTCTTTTTTTAAAACTTAATTTGTCTAACTTTTTTTCTTAATTTTAAAACTATTTTAAATTAAAACAAATATAATAATTCTCTTTTACTATTATTTTTTTATTCTTAATAATTTTAAAATAACTCCACTGAGACACTTTCTCTTTTTAACTCCTTCATGCAAGCTTACATTTTGTGTTACATTGACTCATTGATTAGAAATAAAATGAGTGTATTCAGTAATTTTATTTCTTCCATAAAACTTTATTTTTGATATTATTTTTAATCACACAACTTTACACCATTTCAAGCAGGGAAGGCACCAAGCTCACAACCATACTACAATCTAGAATAAACTGACTAAATATTAACTAAATCACATTTAATCTGCTTAGGTTGTCACAAATACATTGTGAAACAAATTTTGCATAAACATTGCTAACCAGCTACTCTTGGTTTGGATAGCTTTGTGAAAGTCAAAAACGTTACTAAACATTTATATTTAAATTATAATTACCATTTTGCTGGGAATTTTTTCTATCATCCACTCTGTAATGAGCCCAGGATACTACCCCTCAACTAGTGTTCCACCATCAATTTGTGGGAGGTTTGTGTATCAGCAAACACCTGCAGTTTAACCATCACCTCTAGAGAAATTGCTTAATTATAAAAATATATTTTAATTCACAATTATTTTACATTCTAAAACCGTACATACCTCACCCTATCAACACCTATTCATCATAATTGGATTTTTTATCTTTATTATTATAGTTGTGATAATTATTAAAAAAAAATTCTGCATCATTTCAACTGAATACATAAAATGTCTGTTTCCATATTACATGCTTTTATATTCCATAAATGAACTAATTTATTCAACATATCTTGGTTCTTTGATCAGATTAGGCCATAGCAAATTTATACTGGGATCAACTCTTCCCTCTTTTCAGATATTTTTTATTACTCTCAATGTTCTAATTTTCACTGCACCACTATCACTTAAAAATAGATAGAAAGCAATCCCTACCTTGCTTGAAAATAGTATAGTGAAAATACAGGAATATTATTCATTAAGTGAATAATCTCTGGTCTCTTGAATGATTAATAAAAATTATTAATATTCTTCCACCAAGTGGTTTGTCTCAAAGTTTTGAAGGAAGAAGTTTGATACTTATCAATTAATCTGTAGTAAGTTGTTCTATATATACTGAATAGTGATGAAAATACAGGTAAAAGATTGTGATCTGGGCCATCTGATAAGTGTAATTTCAGCACAAAATGTGCATCTTTAGAATCATACATCTTTTTCATATGTCTTTGGTCATATGTTTATAATTATGCCCCATTGCAAGGTATTAAAAGAGGACAGAAACCAGTCCCTACCTTACATGAGTGGTGTATTGAAAATTACATTGCAGAAATATTATTCATTAAATGGATAATTTCTAGATTAATGAATGAGGAATGAAAATTATTAATATACTCCATAAAGTGGAAGTTGTGAGGGCAGTAAAATTGACCCTTATCATTAAATTGTAGTAATTGGTTATCTGTATGTATTGAACACTAATAAAGATAGATATAAGAAATTGCCATCTGGGCCAACTGATGAGTACTGATTCAGCACAAAATGTGTATCTTGAAAATCATACATCTTTTTCATATGCCTTTTGTCATATTTTTTATGATCACATATGTAAAGTGTACAGAATTTTTTTTCCTAATAATAATGATAATGCTACAAAGATATCTAACTTTATTTTGTTTTGTCAACGAGTCATCTGGATCATGAACAGATTGTGTGGATTAGACATCAAAAAAAAAAAAAGACATACAATAAAGTAATAATGAAATTGAGCAATTTTTTCAACCCTCAACTGTCTAAATGCATTGCCTTCCTTCATTTTAAAAATAAACAACAGGTAAAGAGCAAGTGAATTAGGACATGAAAGCAGCACTACGACACATGGCAAAACATCAACTTAATGACAGTTTTCTGGAGGAAACTCTCATTGATGGGAAATAGCTCATGAATTAATTGACTAAGCCAAAAAAATTTTAAAAAGTTTCTGAGATAGACTCAACAATCTTCAAAAATACAAGGTCAAATAAGTAAGTCACACAGCAGAATAAGGTAAGTTACTGCAATGGAACAGCACACACATGTAGACAAAAAGATGAACAATGCCAAAATTGTGGAATAACTGGACAATTATCTGAGATCACTAAAATAAAATAAAATGCAAACTAGAATGTGGCTATTGTAAATTTCAATCAAATTATATTAGCAGTTAAAATCCTTAACAAGAGGGTTCTGGAGTTTGATATCAATGCTGGAATGTTCGTATTAACAAATCAAGATCAGGAAAAGCAAATTCAGAATTACAACCCCCTCCCCCCCCACACACACACAGCCAATCAAAATAGATATAATAGCATAGAATGCAAATAACAATGCAATTAAATTCATGGAGATTTGTCTGAGTACATATCAAAACTAAATAATTCAGGGAGACAATAACACTTCATCAATGGGAAAATAAATCCTATCACAGATTATCAATGCTTCAGATAATTGAGGTCTTTGTTGAAAAAAGCATCAATATTGGAAATAAAACAATCATTCTAGTTGTATCTATATATTAGACAATTTCTGTCATCTGGTATTGAGTATAGGTCTTTAGAAAAATTTAACTTTAAATTTTCAAAGTACATTCAACTGTTAGTAATAGCAAACAGGTTAGTTGAAGGTACTGTGAAAATTTAAATAAAAGTTTAATGTTTCTATCGACATTCAGTACTCAATATTAGATACATTCAGTACTCAATATTAGATGATAGAAATAGTTCAATATCTAAATACAACTAAAATACCATCATTACAAACTTTCAGAAATTCCTTATACTTTTTAATAAAGAATCCAGGAAAATAAGCATTATACCAATCACATAAAGGAATGAAACATGTAATAGGAGAACATTGTGAAGTTCCATTCATGTAGCAAAGAAAAGTTAAAACTGGATAATATAGGCATTTTAACTCTCTTGGATAGTTCTGAATGAGCTAATCCTGTCATTGTGGTAGAAAAATTGAAGACAAATCCAAGTCTGTAGTAAGTACTACCCAACTGAATTTAAATAGAAGTCCATATCTAGTATCAAATATGTGTAATACTGGCTTCAGTAAAAGAAAAGTTACATTCTTTACAAAACTAGACTTGAAAGTGATCTTCAACTAAATGCTGATAATGAAGACAACAGAAATTCTAACAGTCAACACACATAGCACTGTCATCTATAATTGTTTAACTTTTGGGAGAACCACAGCATCAAATATACTTCAAGCAAAAATGATGCATTGCTTCAGAATGTACAGGGGGTGATCCCACACTTTTGATATTTTTGTGAAGAGCAGGTCAGTGTCTTTATTAAAAAACAGAATAATGAAAGTTTAAACATAACTTACAAGTTTTGGAACCTGGCTAACTTCCAAGAAATGCATATAAAAAGCTGTAGAATTGAAATTTCTAGCACACATAATTACTGGCTGGGGGAAATTATCTATTCTAGGCAAAATGCAAGCCGTAAAAAATATTGTCACACAGAAATTCAATATTTCTAGGCTTGATAAACTATTTCAAGTACTGTTTAAAGGGAAAAGTACATATTTCCCAACCTCTCTAAGAAGCTCGAATTTGGGATCTGAGCAAGAAATTGCTTTAAGAAAGATGATGACCCACTAAGATGTAAGTCTGCTCATCCTATCACAGATACTACACCCAAACGTAAAGTGGCAATGGTACTTCACCATTCCACTATTAACCATGAATAAGCAATAGCTTTCACATCTCGAGCATTATTCAAAGCTTAAAGAAACTAGTCAATGAAGCATTAGCCATTGTGAGTTTTAAATCTTTCCACCTTCCACAAAGTCATAGATAAAAAAAACAACTACTGGCAATGCTATCCAAAATCAAATCAGCACCCTGCTATCTAAACCCAGAATGACGAACTGCATGGACTTATTATAAGGCCATGATTATGAGTGTCTACAGGAAGAAAAGTTGTCTAACATGCCCAGTGCACATTATCCAGATGCTCAGATAAGATGGAATCTAATAAGAATGGCAATTACATAAATATCAATGAATTAGAATCAAAAATGGTGAATGGCAAAATCATAGAAGACTGAACTAAAGCTGACCCATGATACAAAATGGATTACCAAGAGCTGATCTGCGTATTATCTTTTCAATCTTTATAAGAGCCTATGGAAGGTGTATGAACATTTATCAGTAAAACATAAATGCATCTGAAGAATGACAAAGTGTTAGTACAAAGTATCAGCTCCAAAAAAGGAATGTAATACATCATGATTATCTGGGTATGGCAACATCTGGTGGCTTGGAATAAATGACATGGAAAATGCATGAAGATCTGAGAAGCATGTCAAATCTTTATTCAAAGACCATGGCAGAGTATTGATATTGACTATGCTTGTCTTGGAAAGGTAATATATTTTTGATAGATGCCTATAGACTAAATTTGATGTAGAACATAATAGCTATGAAGGAAATTGTGAAGCTCCAAGAAATATCTGCTACGGAACTCCCAAAACATAATTGTCTAAGAGAATGGCTTTTGCTTGGCAAGATCTGAATGTATATAAAGGAATAGAGAATATACTATGTATATAGACCACTCTACGATTCTCAATATAATGTACTCAGAGTAAACAGTTCAACAATTAAAATTTAGCTTTCAAAAAAATGGAAATAACCAAGATAATCACAGCTCTGTACTTCATGGTATTTCATCAACTTACATCACCATCAGGGATAAATCTCCAGAAATATTGTTTGGGATGAAATTTAGAAAAGAATGTTGTTGCTACTGAACAAAAATCAATTCACATCAAATCTGTATTCAAAAAACAATATGAAAGTTGAAGACAGAGTAGGCATTAAGAATAATCTCAAGAGAAGATGGGGAAAACAACTATCACCAAAGCACAGCTGCATAGTTGAAACAGAAGCTGGTGTGTTCTGATAACACAATTGCAGTGCATGATATAGCAAAAGCTCCAAGGTAACTTAAATAAAAACAATCAACTAGTGGCAGAACCATAAGATGAGGAAGCAGTCCAACTGACCACAGAACTCTGAGATGATGACCCAAAATGTCTCAGTCAAGTGAATCCTTGATACAAGCCAAAACCTCCACTAAGATCATCAAGATACAGAAGACCATCAAATCATCTTCAAGATATTCTCGATTGAGGGGGGGAATGTTGTATCTTAGAGCATTGAAAAGATATATCCAGTCACTTATATATAGTAATTAAAATGGAATATTACCTTTATGCAGCATCGCTTATATTAAAATAAAGATTGCTGTTTTTGTATTTGTGTAAAAAATATAGTGAAGATATGTACTGTAATTGTGTTAGGCTTATAAAATTTATAAAGAATGTAATTTGAACATGAATAATTATGCAATAAAAGACGATTGACGAATTAAAAAACTATGGTTAAGTAATATGCATTTAGTGAAATTAGATAAAACAGATCATATATGTTCATGAAGAGTGTATATTCAAAAAAGGAATACCGGGCATCTCCATACTCCAGAAGAACAATAGAAGTGAATACGAACTCCAAGCATGACATCAACAGCACTGTTTTTATCTAGAATAGGTTAATCTCAGAGACCACTACTTCTGGAAATATCTATCCACTTTATTTAATGTAGAACTTGTGCTCTATTATTGGTATAACTGTAAAGAATATATGAAGTGATTATTAAAGAAATGTTATCTCACATCTTTATTTTACTCATTTTTGGTAATAATGTATTTGATGCTAGTCTTGTCCAATTGCATTTGTCCAACTACACCTGTAAATAGCAAATAGTGCTTCAGTATTTATAAACAATTCCTTTTTCCCAATGTAAATAATATGAGATTCACTGAACAGGTTACTTAACTGATGTATTTGTGTCATGGTTATTTGTTGCTGTTAATTGGTCAGCTTTATTATTATCTGAATCTGATTTTAGAAACTTGTGTAAATCAGATATCCATATTGAGATAAGTTTTAGATGAATCTCCAACATAAAAGTTACACTTATAGCTGTTAAAAATATTGTTCTGTCTCTGGCCCTCAATTTATCCACTTGTATAAACTTCTACTCAAACTAATACATAATGCACTGTAAATACCAAGCTAAGAGTTTAGTAAAATATTTATTTTCTCAACTACATATTTTTCTTTCTCTAATCCAGTGATTCCTAACCTTTTCTGGAGTATGGAACATTGTTGTGAGAGAAAATTTTTAGGCAGAACATTTATCCAAGTTAAAATGTTTGTCATCAGTTCTTTAACTAAAATTGGACAATTACATTTTTATATTTTAACATTTATTAAAAAAATTATAATTATAATTATAATTAAAGAAATATTTATAGAAAAGTTTTACTCAAGTAACTCATTTAATGTGAAACTTGTGCCTGATGTTTTTAGCATATTTCTTCTATGTTGAGATATATACAAGGTAAGATCACTCTTATTTCTTCCTCTAAATTTGTTAACCTTACTCTTTTTTTGAGTTATGTTGGTTAATGTGGAAAACCCTATTTCACATAAATATGAAGTTGAAAAACATAAAATGTTTACAGCCCTTTATATATATATATATATATTGTGCCCTTATCTATAGGTCATAATAAGGTAGAATGGTCAATTGCTAAAAAAAAATTTAAATTTTAAAATACGTTTGTGTAATATATTGATAATTGTATGATCGATTAGATTTTATAGTACAAGTTAAGGCTGAAAAATACCTGGTATGTAAAAGTGTAATGGATTATTTTAAAAAAAAAAACAGTTAAATAAAGCTTAATTATATCCTTGCTTATGGTTGTAAAAGCTGGCCATATAAAATAATACAGCTATAAATAGTTAAAAGTATATTAACAATCCAATTGTAATGTTTTAAAACTAATAAATTAAATAAACGCTATATGTAATATTATAATTATAATTAATATTCAAATTTAATCTAATATATTTTAAAATAAACTTTGGGATGGTGAGAATTATATTTAGTTCTACATTTTTTAAATTATTTTCCAAATTTTTATAAAATATATCAGTTTTGGTAATTTAGACCGAGACGTAAATTAAAAAAAAAAAAAAATCATCTGATAAAGTTAGTAATCATGTGACTGTATATTATATACCTTCACACACACGCTTGTTAGAATATAATAATAAAGTTTGTGAATTATAAAACTAAATGTAATTGCTATCTATCGTTAAAGTAAAAGTTGAAATATTAAATGTTATTTTAATAATTGTTTTAAAGTTTAAATGATTTTGATAAAACTATAATTGAGTTTAAAAATACTATTCTAAGTAATATTTTAAAACATGACGTCATAAATTCTTTATTTTAAAAAGTTTAATCTATTATAAAACTAAAAATGTGTAAATTTGTTCGTGCTAAAAAAGTCATTAACCAATCAACGGAGGTATTTTAGCAGACAAAAAATAGGAATTAGACGGAGCGGGAGAAGGAATGTGTAAGTAAAGGAAGGAGGAACATATTTTTTAGCTGTATAAGATCGTAAGCTAGAAAAGTGTTATAATTTAAAAATTTTTGTATTTATTTTAAAAGTTTTGTTTTAAAATATATATTTTGAACTGCCTTTAAATGGAAGGCTAATTTAAAAGATTTCTTACCAGGATTTTTATTCAAGTTTAGCCGAAACCTTGCAGTAAAATGGAAATACTACAGAAAAAAGTACCTAAAAGTATTGATAAAGTAAAAATAATTGTAAAGTGCCTTGAATACAGTTTATTTGTGATCAACCAGAAAATCATTAGAACTCAGATAAATATAATTTGGACATTATACAGAAAACTTAAAAGAAAAGTTATTTGCCATCAGGAAAAATTATGACGCACAATTTTAAAAGGCTAATCCGAAGTTTTTTTTTTATTCTTCTCTATGGAAAAAATTAAGATGCGTATATCATAAAGAAAAAATTATGTAAAAGTTAAAATGGAGAAAGAATGTTTGTCTTTTTAAAGGAAACATTACAAAGTATATAGTACCAGAATTTTAAAAGAAAGAAAAAAAGTTACAGAATAATAATATGAAAGAGCTATTGTGTTTTTATGAAAAAAGGAATCGAAAAACTTTCTCTAAGAAGAATTAAAAATATTATAAAGTGTTCATTAGAGAAATGCTTAATAAAGATAAAGATTTGGAAAATATAAATCTAATTTACTTAATGAAATGAATCCATGGAAACAGAAAAGTTTTATTGAATATTTAAATCAAAGTACTGAGAAGATGCACCGTAAAAGTCGCGCGGGAGAAAATATTAGCAAGAAATATTAGAAGAGAATATTTAGAAGTTTTCTTTACAGGATTAACTAATATCATAATTAATAATTGTATTAAATATTATAAAAACCAAGGATTATCATTCATGAATATTTATTGAACAAAGTAATATTTGTTTTACCTTAAAATTGAACAAGCAGGGAGAGGAACATTAAGTGAATGGAAAAGAAATGATAAACAATTTTTTTTTGGCTTTAGTATGAACGGTTTTTCAGGAAAATTTGATGAAGGAGTACAGTAAATATAGTTTGAATATTTTTTACTAATTTATTTTAAAATATAAAATGTTATGTGAGATTAGGGAAAACATAAAACATAAATTTAGTAATATTAAAATTTAAATATAATAGCTTGATAAAATTATAGAAATAGTGTTTAAAATAAAGTGTATGGATGTGAATCTTATATCTACAAGGATCAAATGGATGGTGAAGCCTACGGAACGCGATCGAGGAGATAAAGGTCGTTTGGTAATTTTAATAGTTATTTATAATGCATAATGTATTTTTTTTTAGATCATCTATTGACCTAGGAATGAAGTGTGAAAGTCTTAATTATATGTACATATTTTATGCAACATTTTAACATATAATGAGATAGGAGTAATTTGGAATATGCATGCAACAATTTATTTAAATTATATTAATAATATAATTTAACAGAACAATTGTGTGATTCTTTTGAACTTTCACGTGATAAAGTATTCAGATATTTAAATAGTTTGTATATGATTAAATATACGGAGGAAAGTAGTAAAAAGATTTTCTTATAGAACAGTGGAATAGTTTTAAAATATCAATGAATTTTATTATTGTTAGTAATGCAGATATGTATTTGTCGATGTACAGTATAGAAAAAATCTTGAGAAATAAGATCGGATGGTGACTTGGAAGTACTAGTGGAGAGGAAACCAAGATGATGTGTTTTTTTTAAGAAATAGGAAAATATAAGGGATTTGGATCATATTTAGTTTTGTGTGATTTAGTATAGTTAACTAAGTCCTATGACTGAACACATATGGTTTGGACAGTGTTTTGCATATCTTTAAACTTTTGATGTTAGAATAAAGCTGAAGAAATAGCTTTAGCATCGTTCCTATGATAGAGGTTGGTAGACAGGTAAAGGTCACTCCTCTATAGTGTCTTTTAATTCACTGTGCCATGATTGTCAAGGTATATGATGAGTAATATTCTAGTTGTATTTTGATCCTATGCATCTATCTTCGCTATCCTTATTTCATGAATCTGCATTGGTCAGAAAGATATTTTCAAAGAAATAATGAATAAAATAGAACTGAAGATATGTTATCGTTTATGTAAGAATAGTTTATTTGCTTAAATGTATAGAATTGTGTAACTTTAAAATTGAAAGTCCAAAATATCATAAAGAGAGAAAGAATCATATAATACATTGTAAAATTAATTCAGAAATGAATATAAGATTTTGAAAAGAAATCTAAACCAAGTATTTTAAAAGTGATAATAAAATTTGAATGTTTTTTTTTTTTTTAAATATTAATGTTGGAGGGAATGAGTATTGCATATTTATCAAGAGAAAATTCAATAAGGTATAATAAACATATACTTGTGCATGGTATATTAATAGTTATAATTATATCATCCGAAGTAAGGCTTGAATGAGAATATTAGGATTAATAAACATCGGATAATGAATAATAAAAACCTAATACCGAATGTAGAATAGTGTTTTGATTTTGTAAGATTCCATACAACCAATATGAAACTAAATTTTATTATTTTGTAGAATTTTATTACGAATGTAAATTTTTGTAAAAAATGTAATTTTAATAATATTAGGGATGAAAAGTGTCTGTGATAATCATATAAGAAATGCATTTTGTAATAAGCTAACCATAATAATAAATCAAGTAATAATACTGTATTTTCTTAAGTGTTAAAAAAAAATAAGATTTAACTAAGAAAAGTAAATAATATTTTGATTTCATTTTATAAACTAATAAACTAAGTTGAGATATGAAAGTAAGGGATATTCAATGTATATAATGTAAAAATATTGTTAATTTATTTATGTTGTTAATAAACTTTGTTTTAAATTTGTTTTAAAGTTTTGTGTCCGAGTTGTTATTTCTCCACATGGATGCATGAAATCACGATACATTTATAATTGAAACAGACATATAAATTTTGCACAAAAGGTAAACATAAAAGTGTTATAAGAATTTTGAGAATTTATTGGTATGTTAAAATTAAAAGATCATAATTTTATATTATTTATTGGTCATAAGTCGGTTGCCACAATATTACATTAAATTATATGCTAATGTTGCCACACGTATTCTGTTGTCAGTTTATTAAAATACTACCACGTACGTATTTATTTATTTCATTTTAGGAAGAAATAAGATTATATTATATTATTATTGTTATTATTATTTTTTATTATTATTAGTTGCTGTGTAGTAGATTATGACATAAAATTCCCTTTTCATATTTTACTACCGTAATTTTAAATCAGTTAGAATATAATTTATGAACCTGAGATTTTATTTTATTTTACTTCATTTTATTTAATTGAGCTAGATTCTTGTTATAAAGAAGATTAAGATATGATTATTATTTTAATCATAGTGAATAGAGCTCAGAAAGTCGTAAGAATACTTTGAGTTAGTTATTTGGTATAGTAAAAAGGGGGGATAGTGTTCTTATGCCATTGAGGTAGTATCGTGTGGATAATGGCTCAATGTAGTCTATCTCGTTCCCTGTCACTCCATGTCTCATGAAAATAGTAAATATTTGTTAATTCATTTTAAAATTGAACCGTATTTGTATTTTAAAATTAGAGCTAGTAATCATTTTAATTAATGCTGAATATTTCATTTATTTATTTGTTAACTGAGCTAGAACCCGTAATATTCGTAATAAACAGTATATTTTGGGGTGAGAATGCACGGGGGGAGGTTAGAATATATATATATATGTAATAAATAAAGTTTGATATCTGTATTCGTTTCACAATATATGTAATATACAAATCAATATATATATCAAAATACAGTACAATTTATATAAATTATATTCTTTTAGAAGTACTTTCGACTATACACTTTGTAGTCTTTATCAACTATATAACGTTGAATAATCAAAATGAGACAACCCTTAACAATACCCATAGTTCAATTCAGATTTCCCACAATTCTGTTATCTTAACATTTGATGACTGGCGATTCATTAACATTTGACGATTTCTTGAAATCAACATAGCCTCTTTTATTTTACGTTTATTATGACAACGTTCAATTTGAATAATTTTCATATTTTTATAATCAAATTTAAATCCATATTGACAAGATTTATTATGATCAAATATAACAGATGATGAAGGTTTATTTACATCTGTTACATATTGATTCTCTTTTTGAATTCTATTATATAAAAGCATATGTTCTTTTATTCTCTTCTCAAATGTACACTTAGATTCACCAATGTATTGTACGCCACATCCACATATCAATCTATATATAATAGAATTTTGATTAAACTTTGAATTTTAGAATTATTAAGCAATCTATTTATGTTATTTGTAGAGAAAAAAGCAATATGACACAAACCATTATAAATTTTCCTAATAAACTTGACCTGCTCATCTGATATAAATGGCATTGAAATCCATTTCATTTTGATATTTTTATTTTATTATAGTGTTGATTTCTTTTAAATCCTTTAATAATATTAGCAATTGCTATTTTGTCAACGGAAATATTTAACGGCTTTAAATCATTTTATTTTGATGAAAAATTGTGATGATTGGTTTAACTATAAGTGTTTTTGTCAAAAATTTTTTGATAAATTTTATTTAAAAAATGTTGATAAATTTAACAAGAAAATTGAACATTTGTTTCATAAAAATTTTCCGGATAAAATGAATGATCAAAATTATGTGAACTTGTCTGGTATAAATTTGGATTTCAGTCAAAAATATATTTTAAATTTTGGATCGAAATATGTTGGTGGTAGATGGAAAGATTGTAATCTTGAATTGAATTCTGCAATAGAATATTCATTTAGTGTGATTAAGTGCGATGCGAATATTTGTAATAACATTGTTAAAGAAGTTAAAAATAAAAACTTTAAATATAATAGGAATGATAAATGGTTAAGTCAAATTAATAAATTTAAAAGTTTCCTATTAAATAATGACTTAGTGTGTTTAAAGGAGGACAAGGGCCTTCGTATGGGTTTGTTTACAAGAGCGAAATATAATGAAAAAGTTATGGATCAAATGAAAAAGCTTAAATTTCAAAATAGTGAAATAATAAATATTGATACATCTCGCATGAAATTTATAAATGAAATTTTAAAAAAAGCTAAGAATAAAGCTATTGATAGTCATACATATTATAACTTATATCCATCATCTGCTATTTGCCCTAGGATATTTTCGAATATAAAGCTACATAAAGAAAATTATCCATTGAGATTGATGGTTGATTTTGGTGGTGCATATTATTATCAAACATGTAGATATATTGAATTATTACTTCAAGATATTTTAGGTTTTGGAGAATATACTATTTCATCATCGTTTGATTTTGTAGATAAAATTAAGAATATAAATATAGATTTACATGACACAATTTGTACTTTTGATATAAATGAAATGTATGGATCAATAGATAGAATAGAGTCAATTAATATTATTTATAATGCTCTTGTTTCAAAAAATGTAAAGTCTGATATTATAAATTTTATTATAAAAGTATTGCAGTTTATTGATAAAAATATTTATGTTAATTTTAATAATGAATATTATAAAATGAATTTTGGTTGGCCAATGGGTCTCCCTGCTGTTGCTCAAATTTGTAATTTTGTTATATCAACATATGAATGTAAAATTTTAAAACAATTAAAATATCAAAAAATTAAAGTATATCATAGATATGTGGATGTTTTTATTTGTGGAAAACAAGAATTAATAGTCAATTTATTTAATGAATTAAATGAGATTAAGGATATAAAATGGGTTATAACTAAAGAGAAATACAATTCCATAAAATTCTTGGATATTCAAGTTACTCTTAATGATTACAGTTTGGATTATCTTATGTTAATTAAACCAATTGAAACTAGAGATTTTATTCCATATGAATCACATGTACCTATGTGTCATAAGCTGTCTGGATTGAAATCATTCTTATTTCGAAATGAAAAATTATGCAAATATTCTAGTGATAAAATTAAAAATGTACATTTATTTGTTAATGACTTGTTGAAAATTGGTTATTATAAAAATGCAATTGCTAATATTATTAAAATTTAAAAGAAATCAACACTATAATAAAATTAAAAATAAAAATATCAAAATGAAATGGATTTCAATGCCATTTATATCAGATGAGCAGGTCAAGTTTATTAGGAAAATTTAAAATGGTTTGTGTCATATTGCTTTTTTCTCTACAAATAACATAAATAGATTGCTTAATAATTCTAAAATTCAAAATTCAAAGTTTAATCAAAATTCTATTATATATAGATTGATATGTGGATGTGGCGTACAATACATTGGTGAATCTAAGTGTACATTTGAGAAGAGAATAAAAGAACATATGCTTTTATATAATAGAATTCAAAAAGAGAATCAATATGTAACAGATGTAAATAAACCTTCATCATCTGTTATATTTGATCATAATAAATCTTGTCAATATGAATTTAAATTTGATTATAAAAATATGAAAATTTTTCAAATTGAACGTTGTCATAATAAACGTAAAATAAAAGAGGCTATGTTGATTTCAAGAAATCGTCAAATGTTAATGAATTGCCAGTCATCAAATGTTAAGATAACAGAATTGTGGGAAATCTGAATTGAACTATGGGTATTGTTAAGGGTTGTCTCGTTTTGATTATTCAATGTTATATAGTTGATAAAGACTACAAAGTGTATAGTCGAAAGTACTTCTAAAAGAATATAATTTATATAAATTATACTGTATTTTGATATATATATTGATTTGTATATATATATGGATATTCTTGTTGACAGATATCCAGAATTCATCAAGACTCATTTCAATGTGTTTGATTTTTAAAGTGCAGTCAGATGATAAGGATATAAGCTCCTTTTCTTCTGGCACATTAACTTCAGGATTATTAGGTAATTCTTTTGAAAATGGATTCCTAACCCAATCATATTTGTTTGTGTCCAAAGAAGGAAAATATTTCATGATGTTGTGCACAATTGATAAATGTTCTGATATCAAGGAGTACTATTGTTGTGCACAGTTTGTCTGTTGATGTTAAATTGTTTTCAGTAACACCCTGCATGGTCATATTGACAGTGTTCAAATAATTAAAAATATTTGTTAAATAACCCAATTTAGCACATCATATATCATTCTTAAGATCTTGCACAAAGTACATATTTTCTTGCTCAAAGTAAAAAAGCAACTCTTTTTTTCGTTCCAACATAAAGAAAAGCCACTTTCCTTGAGAAAGCAATGATTCCTGTATGAAAAAAGCTTTCATATTTTGCTTTCATTGCTAAACGTAGTTGTTTAAAAATTCGAGATTTTAACAGTCTCACCTTTGTGTAATTTATCATATTTACACCTCTAGTCAGGACATTTTCTAATTCTGTAGATGTTTTTGCAATAATAGTCTCCCTATGTAAAAAAAAATAGTGGTTTAAATAAATCTCATTGTTTTATTGCTTTGCAAATGTCACAAACCTTTGACTGAGCCTACCATTGATGGAGTCAGTATAAATTTCCACGCATTGTTCCGAGGTCAAATTTAAACTTTCAAATTAACAATTAATTTCAGTATACATTGCTTCTCCATTCATTCTTTCTGATAACTCTACAACACAACAATTCATTGACTATTCTATTTTCTTTAACAAATCTAATGAATCTAAGTAAAATGGCTTTTCTGCTGCTATCAGTGGATTCATCAATTAGAAGAATAAAGTATGTATTCTGAAGTTTACTTTCAAGTCTGCCTCCAATATCACATGACATTACAATTATTCTTCTATAAAAAGTACTATTTGAGAAAGATATTTTTACTACTTTTTTTTCTCATCTTTCCCAATCATAATATTGGTGATTTCACCACATGCTAATAAAATTAGTGACTCAGTTATGATATATGGTTTTTGTTTCATAACTACTAATTCTGTTATTTTGTATGATGCTATCTTGTTTGTTTTTAGTATTTAAAAGTCTCTCAAAAAAATCTTTTCATTTTGAAATAAGATTTTCATGCGTAATTGTAAAATGTTGTTTCAATTTTGCAGGAAAACCATTGCACTATTAGCAAGTTTAAATCACATACACAATACAATGGTATTGGATTATGTTTATCTATTGTCCATGTAAAGCCATAATTCATATATTCGTCCATATACTGATGATTAATTTTACATTTTCTTGAACAGCTGGGCTTTTCATTTAAACTAGCTGCCTGTTCATTCTCATCACCATCACTTGAACTTATATCATAAATATTGTTCATTATGATAAATCTATCCATCATTTCTAGAGGTATAAAATTTATTATATAGTTACATATATTTAATTAGAATGTTAATAGAATTTTAATTGCTTATTACATATGTACACCCTCTGTTTAAAAATAAAGACAAAAGCAAACTGTAGTGATTGCTATCTGACCTCCCTCCATTATTCCATTAGTAGTGGGAGTAGCAGTCAGCAATAAAATCTGGAGTGAGAATGCAACAAAACACATTGGTCTGGTACACACAAGACAATGCATATGATGCAGCGCATTATCAATATCTGGACTGCTCATGACCCATATATTTTGTATGAAAACGTGTGGCTTAGAAACACACTTGTCTTATGTGACATGCAAACTTGCTTTCGAAATGACGCCCGTTTGAGCATATCAGAACATTATGGGTTGCCATACAAGTACAATCAATGCTACTATTAGTCCTGCAATGTAGAGATGGTATGCTTTTTCACATACACAATGCTAACTCAAAGCACCATAGTTTGCAGGGAGGGGGAAAAATGGTTATAATATTTGCAATAACGTATGTTAATTTATAATTTTCAATTATTGCGGATATGAAAAAGTGTACCACTTCCCCTTCACTGCAGGACTAATACCTAAGTACCCATAATTGAAAATTAAATAATATGAAATAGTTTGACATAATTTGGCCTTACTGCTGAATACTTTTAAAGTCCTTACAGAACACTAGTGCTCTGCAAAACACAAGTTGAGAAATACTGCTCTGATCTTTTAAATAATTCTTCTTTATTGATTCAAAGATAAACTAATTAAATTTTTGATAAATAGGCTAATTTTTAAGTCAATAATTTTGATATGGTCCGCTAACGAGATTATAAATTTTCAAATGACTCTTGGCAGAAAAAAGTTCCCCACCCCTATTCATAACAAGTCTGTAATTCAGATAATATATATATATGTACAATACAAAGAATGCTAGTGATTAAAGTAATATTTTTAACGTTATTTTTATTCTACTTTCTACAATTGTTTTCAAACTTACGCCACACTCTATTTAATCAATTTCAAAAAGGTCTAGAAAAGAAGCTATACGTGATCCATTTTTCTGCATCAAATTAACCCAACATAAATATATCTTTCTAAAAGTAAAAAAAGAAAATATTCAATGAAATATACACTTAAGCAGACGACGTTTTCAAACTAAATTGAATTCATTGATTTTTAACAAAGAATAATACCGAAATTTGTACAAATACTTTTTAAAGTCACATTACTAAACATTAAACATACATACTGTCTGATATAGAACATCTGATCTAGTTGAAATCTTCAAATTTGAAATGGAATTCTTGCATACAAAATGACAATTGTCAGCCCCCTCCCCGTCCTTCCTCCTTCTCCGAAATGGTTGTAGAGTGAAATGGTTGTAGAGTACGTGATTGCACAGTACATGCTGCAAATGGAATTTTGCCAAGCAATCTAACTTTTGGAATAAACAAATGGCAATTTCTTTTTTGAAACGGATGACGTCCAAAAAAAATAACAAAATCAATGTATTTATTCAATTAGTAAAGAAAAAAAAGCTCTAAATTGTACCACTTTGAGCAGGAAAGTTAACGTATTAATTAATTTAATTAGAAAAATAGAATAACTGTAAATTGCAGCACTATGATCAGTTTAGTTTTTCGAATGGAGAAATAACTGTAAATTGCAGCACTTTGAGCAGATAACAAAAAAAGAACAGTAGTAATAACAAAGTCAACGTATTAATTCAATTAGTAAATAGAAACATAACAATAAATTGCAGCATTTTGATCAGATGAGTTTTAAACTGGAAAAATAACTGTAAATTGCAGCATTTTGATGAGATAAAAAAGATACAACAGCAGTAATAACAAAGTCAATGTATTAATTCAATTAGTAAATAGAAACATAACTGTAAATTGCAGCACTTTGATCAGATGGTTTTTCGACAAAGATTCAAAAAAGGCAGAAGTCAGTAACAAAGTTGAAATTGAAAAAAAAACGCAAAATCAAAACGCACAAGTAAATAACGAAGTTAAAATTAAAAATGATAAAATAAATTCACAATAACAACAAGTAACTTTAAAATGTAAACAACAAATTTTTGAATCAGCAATCTCCAAAAATGCGCGAATATAATAGGTTTGGCTGACACGTTTTTCAACAAAAAACCCGGCTTTATTTAATGATCGCAAGATACTCAAGTACAATAACTTTATATTACAGTAATAATATATAACAATAATCATAAACATAAAAGCCCTTTTCACTCTGTTGGAACTCTTTCACAATTACGATCCACATTGCATACATAGTGAATATCAAACCTATTATCTTATATAAAAAAAATCCTTATTTTCTTTGTTGTCTGATTAGGTTGATGTTTATCCGATGACATCACAACAACGACATTTATGCGAAGAACATCACCACCACTACGTTTATGCGAAGGAAGTAATTCTATCATTAAATAAAAAAACTCTGGGGAAAAAATCAGTTCTCCATGCTTTCATGGTCTGCCAATCTGCCAATCCCCTAATATAGTTAACCAACTTTTAAAAATAAATTAGTAATGTAACTAACTTTTACAGATTAGCAATATTTAATTTAAAAAAAACTATATTTACATTAAATTTTAAAAAAATTGTTAACGTAACCAATTAAATAAAAAATTAAAGTATTTAATAAAACAACATTCCGATATTAATAAATGATAACTATTAATTCAAAATGCGCTCTGTAAATATTAATGTTCTATCTAATGCTTCCCAAAATAAAGGTAAGGCAATTTGCTTCAGAACTAGTACTGAAATAAAGCCCAAGATGAATCATTATATATATAATTAATAAAAATGTTCATTTTTTATTTAATTCCTATTTTTTCTCTTATGTCAATCCATTTGTTCTGTAAACCACTTTACTTAAGCTTTTTCAATAATTTTAAAAAGACCAGAACAAACTAAAACTTGTCATTTTCATTTTTTTTTAAATAACAAATTAATACAAATGTTGCCGATTTCTAAAATTCACTGTTCAGACCCCAATAAAATATAGCAATACTGTGTCCCTTTTGTTAGTAAAAAAATGCAGATTTACCTGAAATATTTATTTTATCTGACATTAAATTTATTGGACTGTAATCAGTAAAATATCCTTAAAATTTTAAATAACTTCAAGCATTAATTTTTTATAAAAATGTAAGTAATAATTTAGGAGTGTGTGTTTATCGCTCAATTAAATATAGTTAGTTTTTTTTAATCTCAAATATTTTCAAGTTGTTTGGGAATGATAAAAGTTTGAAATATATAATATATATGAAGTTAAAGTACATTTTTAAAAATGTATATATGAAGTTAATTTACAATACTGGCTATGTGTCTTTCTCACTTGGAAAAATGTGATGTGGATGTTTCAAAATGCATCCAAAGTGAGAGGTCTGATCTGATTTCTGGGCTGATGTATGGGTCATTAAGAGGTGAAAGACACATTGGGAAAAACAAACTTGAAAATATGTTACGATGCAAACCCTTCACAATGTAAATAAATGGGATTAAAACCAGTCATTAATTTGCATGAGTAAGTTAATGTTATCAAACTGTCAACATTGACAATAAAACTCAGGTGTGGATGTCTCTATAACAGTTTATAGGATATTAATTAAATGAGAAATAAAGAATGCATTTGGGCTAAGGATAATGTCTAGTTTAATAAATAATAGTACAAAATCATTAATATATTTCTATAAAATGGTTTGTTTCCAAGTTGCGAGTTCAGAAAGTTTAACACTTATATTTAAACAATAGTAAATTAATATCTATAAAATATTAAATGATAAAGATATGTATAAGACATTGTGATCTGGGTCCTTGATAATGCTAATTCAGCACAAATGTATATCATTTCATTTATCTTTTTCATATGTTTGGTCACATTTCAGGAATATGTGATGAAATAGACATTTATTATAAATATGAAATTAAAGCATATCTTTAAAATGTGTATACGGATTAAATTACAATATTAGATATGTATATGGTTAAGATGAAAGATGCATTGTTATGAACAAAACTTGAAAATATATAAGCTACTTTAATTAAGAAAAAGAAACAAAATAAAAAATATATTAGGTTATCATTCCCTAGTTAAGGGATTAACTAAATCTAAAATAAGCACAACTCTTTAATTATATGATTGGTAGAATTGGCAAATATCTTGCTTATTAATATAGAAATCATTAAACAAGGCAAAAATCTCCATACAGTACATCCTGTGCCAACCAGAGTAATCAATGGATGCCAGAAGGCTTGTGCATAAAATCTCTATCTAGTGCCTACTCATCCAATATCCCCAGACTAGTTTCTGGCTTGTGACCTTCATCAGTGAGGAGCTTTAGATCTGAGAGCTTATATAGTCATATGGTTTTAAACTCAGTTCAGCACCCATACATTTTGGTGTCCTTGGCTCTTTAACAACCATAGCCACCCCTATCCTATTAGGCAGGATTGATGTTAAACCACTAAATATCACTTGATCACTATCTCTTATACTAGCACATAATTGTTATTAAACAAGGCAAAATTCTCCATACAGTAGTGCCACCCTGTGCCAACCAGAGTAATTAATGGATTTTATGCACAAACTTTCTGGCATCCATTGATTACTATGGTTGGCACTACTGTATGGAGAGTTTTGCCTTGTTTAATAACAATTATGTGCTAGTATAAGAGATGGTGATCATGTGATGTTTAGTGGTTTAGAAATCATTATTAAACTGTAATTAGTGATTTCAGATAACAATAGCAAAATTCAAAATAAAAACCAAGAAGCAAAATAATAAGGAACCTCACTCCCAAATGTGGTTTACCAATGTAGATGCCAAAGTGAATCTAGGGTTATGCAGCTTGGCCCAACATTATTATTTGATAAGGCTAAGGGCCATGCTGTTCTGTAAATAATTTAGATCATAATAGAACTATTCCCAATGTTTTTAGATAGCTGATATTTACATCGTTCATCATATTTTATGTATATAATATCATTTAAATATACAACTCACCCAGATTCTAAATAAACATATTGATTCCCAGTAAGAGGTCTCATTAATTTTAAGCCATGATTTATGGCAAGTAAATTACACTAGGATCATAATAAATGTTGGTATTTCAGAAATTATAAATAAGAACCATAACAAATATAAAGTGGGATAGCTGACCAATATGTTACAAGGAAATATAGAGCCATTTGACACACATAAAATGTCAAAATGACTGATTATAAAAATCATACTTGATTAACATCAAAATGAGTGAAAAATAAATTAACATCCTATTGTGCTTTGCAGGCAAGGAGATAATACAAATTGTGAACCATTGAAGTAAGCTGAAGAATCATATATTCGAAGAGAAATAAGTTACTATTTTAATCCAAAATCCACTAAATACTTAGCATACCTTCATTTAGAAGAGCCTCCAAAATCATTTTGCATTGCAAACATAGATGAAGGATTGTCTTTTCAGTGACTTATTACAATCTCTTCTAATACCGCTTGCTAGTCACTGACATAATATGCAATATGATTAAAATGTGTCTCGATCATGATTCAGTTAAAGCTTTAAACATCACATGATCACTATCTCCCATGCTTGCTCATAGCTGTTGTTAAAATAGGTAAAACTCTCTCCATACTGTAATGCCACTCAATGCAAGAGAGTAATCAATGGAAGCCAGAAGGCTTGTGCATAAAATCCCTATCTAGTGCCTACTCATCCAATATCCCCAAACTAGTTTTTGGCTTGTGACCGTCAATGAGGAGCCTTGGATCTGAGAGCACTGCACCTTGATCTTAGGATCTAATGCAACCCTCCAGCAGCCACCTTTTATCTTTACATAACAAAACCATGAAAATAACAAGTTATGAGCAAGCATGAGAGATAGTGATCATGTGATGTTTAAAGGTTTAATACCAATCCTGCCTAATAGAAAGATGGTGGCTATGGTTATAAAAGAACCAAGGATCCATATAACTGTATAAGCTATTGAGCTTAGATTTAAAATATTTGTGTTTTCAATTTTATTCTTGTTTTGTAGTTATGTAGAGATAAAAGATGGCTGCTGGAGGGATGTATTAGATCCTAAGATCTAGGTGCAGTGATCTCAGATCCAAGGCTCCTCACTGATGAAAGCCACAAGCCAGAAACTAGTTTGGGGATATTGAATGAGTAGGCACTAGATAGGGGATTTTATGCACAAGCCTTCTGGCATACATTGATTACTATGTCTTGCATTGAGTGGCACTATTGTTTGGAGAGTTTTGCCTATTTTAACCATAATTCAGTTCTTGATTAAATGAAACAGTTGTAAATAAATACAATACCCAAGTCATATCTCACAAACATTTTTAAATCAAAAGAAATGTCAACAAGAAAATAAGAAAGACAAACAAATGAGACTCATTGAATTTGTTTAAAATTAGGGCATGTGGCTAAAATTTGCAAATAAAAAAAAAAAAATTGTAGAATTTGTGGAAAAGTAGCTCATCTGCCAAGAGTTTGTAAAAATACCTTGACTGAAGGAAAATAAAAATAATTTGCATATAGATATTAAAAACGCGAGTGTTAAACATAGTGATTCTAATGTTTTCAGTTTAAATATTTGATTAAGTAGTTTCCATGGAAATTGGGAGTGGCTCAGAAATATTACTATTTCCATATAATAATTTGAAATCACTAATAAATTCTTGGAATAAAGCAATGAAATTAGAAAATCAAAATTAATAGTAAAGACGTAATTTGAAAAAAAATTGATATTTCAGACTTGTCATTATATATTATCCAGTATGAAACGAACCCTATTATTAGAAGAGATTTGTTTTCATGAATAAGAATCAAAATGATAATTGTGAATAAAATGATAGAAAAAAATATATAATACATTTCTCTCCTTATTTATCAAGGAACTAGATGAAACAAAAATAAACTCAAAAAATAGAACTAAGAGAATGTGAATGCCATATTGGGCCAACCATAGAAAGTGCTACCTTACAGACAGTGAGAAAAACTTGAGCATTGGAAGATTTGACTAATAAAACAGTATTAACACCCATAGTATCAACAAAAAACTCAACTACAGAAAAAATTTTAACATTAAAACTGAAAATCAAACTACTATTGTTAGGTCTATTGGAAAATTCTATAGAAATGACTAATGGAGAACGCAAAAACTTGTACTGGAATAAGAGGTTTGAGTTAAACTCTTTAAGAAAGAAATCAGTATTGGGAAAAACGGTCCAATTATTATCAAGTAAAGTTGCACTATGTAATCATAAGCAAGAACACAATTTCATCACAGTAACTACATAAGAAAAAACACATGAAAAAAAATTTTTTTTCTGATTTAGGATCAATTCAGGATTGGATAGAAGTAAGTAAAGAATTGTGAGCCAACAACTAAATGGGGGAGGGGGGGTAAAATTCAGAACTTAAGGATAATGAGGATAAGACGTCTGCCACTAATGAAGGAAATAATCATTTAAACCTCAAAGATTAAAGAGGCAGTCAAAATATTTAAAGGACTATGTTATCTGACCTAAAGATAAATTTTCTAAAATAAGAAGAGATGTTATATATTGTGCCAGACACTCTATGAGTGACCACACCAAAGATGGCTGTAGTTGAAGCTACAGCTCAGTTATAGATATATTTACAATTATTAATTTATGTCACTATTATATAAACAATATAAAATGGATGAAGTTATTAGTTGTTTTCTTGCAGACATCTCTTCCCATTCTTCAGAGGTATAACAAGAGATTCTCAGAGGGATCTAAGCTTTTTAGAATATATTGCACGATCGTTGCAGGCTGACTAGCCTTATATTTTTAGTCACTGCAAATATTTAATGACTCCAAGTTAATGCAGAGGTCACTTATGCAGAATACCATTGCTATGTAGTATTGACCTAATAATTAAATGGTGATAACTACAGTCAGTATGGAGGAGATTGAAGTTGCCAAAATCTTGCAGTGTTGACGAGCTCCTGTCGCTTCCAGTTATATGCTGCACTCACCTCATATCCAGGCCGCAATTTAGAAGAAGACATGAATTGTTAAGAAAGAGCATAGAGCCGAGTCTCTACTGAAGTTATTGCTAATAAAGTAAATAGCAGTTTTTGTCTGATTGCCACAGCATTAGCAAACTCAAGATGAAGACCACTTCTACATTAACCAGCAAGATAATTATGGGGTAGAAGCCCATTTCAGTGCACCCATCCAGCTCCATCTAAGCCATTGAAATGTAGCCACCCTAGTCCATCAGATATTGATGATCGCCAAACCAACATAGTGCAAAGAAAGAAGTCATTGCCACCCTAATAAATAGATGTGTATAGCATGTTTAGAGACCCCAACTCCGGATGAAGTCTCAACACACCGGAGGGTAAAATTTGTTTTAATCTCTTAATATTATTTTCTTAAATACTACTTATATGTTTATATTATATATCTATAATATGTTTAAAATCTAATTATGCCAGAGATCTAATTTATATTTCGGTAGTGCATGTATGTTAAGTCATTTATCCGCTAAGTGCAGGATTCTTTAAGTTAGTCATTCTTCCACATTTAGTTTTAAAATACGCAATTTTAAAATACTATTAAATTGTGTAATGAATGCAGAAATGAGCATACATGTATGACTGAATATTTAATGATCTCATATTACGTTTTATATTGCCTAATATATACATGTGGGTATAGAACTCAGACCACTTCATCCAAACATTTTTATGAATTACGGGAAACGAATTAAATAATATTCTTTTATTTGTGCAATTGGTGGAGGGATAATGGGGTTTAAGAAATGTTAATTGATATGTGCAATAAATATAACTTATTTTATTGTCGAGTCTTATATTTATTTTCTTTCATTTCCTAAAAATACAATAAAGTAGATATATTTCAGAGCAGCTTTAAAATTTCTTTTTATTATAACCCGAGATAAAAAAGGACTGAGCATAGTATAATGGGATATGATTTTATCGGGCCTTAGAAAGTTGGTATATGTTATGTAATGGGTTGGGGTTGTATATCCTTCCGGCTGAGGATTTTCTCTTTCTGGGAGTGACGTGTAAAGATGTAAATTATTCATGGTCTTTCAAAGGTATACAGCGATTAACCTTTTGACATCAATTGGCATGGTAATGGAATAATCAGCCATGGTTCAATATATTGCCTAATTAATAATGTATTAATATAAATTAACTTATAGAATTCATATTTCTATTAAAATTATTATTGAGATCTCACCCTGAGGTGGGACAATCACTTCATGCTTGATATGTATGCCAAAAGTTAGAACGGGATAGAAGCTTCGCCTGGCATAATAAATTGTCATTTAAAAGAGGTAAAAAAGATAATTATATGAAAATTAATCATAATATCTTAATTGAGAAATTAACTATCATAAGGTAAATAAAATGTTTAATAATGTGGAAATGATTAATTACTTTGTAATTAGTGACTTCAAGGAATAAGATTCGGTAGTAGTTTGGAGACATAGATGGACCATTGAAATTTTAAACTGAATTCCAAGAGATTGTAAAAGACCCAGAAAGAGACCACATGTGACATGGATGGATGAAATAAAGTGTGCAGGGGTGATGTGGAGAAGAGAAGCTAAAGATAGGAAAAGATGGATTGAACTTGGAGAGACCATCCTGCAGTGGATTGATAATGGTTGATGATGATGAATAAGTAATTTATGTTTCAAACAAATTATTTCAGTGACAAGATAGTTTTAAAACATTTGAGATTAAAACTTCTCTTCTAAAAGCTATAGTAAATACTTTGACTTAACTTCTTCCATTTAATATATTTGTAACTTTACAAATAGCATTATATGCAAATACGGAAACCTTTTATCAGCAAACTATATTTATATATGTATTCATAATTTCCAAAAAATAATAATATACAGAAAAATAATAAAACGCTCAATCAGAATCAATTAGTTTTGAATGAAACATTTAATAAAATGCTGTTATAATTTGCAAATAAAGATGAGACTAGTACCTTTTATATTTTTTCGAAGGATTCCGTCCGTGAAGTACAATAGAATTTTAAAAAGGGAAGACTCGTACATAGAAATATCATTGTAAAATGATAAGTATAATAGGAAATCTGTAAAAATTGTTTCAAATGGCGTGCATTTATTTAAAAATAATAATTCCCAGTTAGAACAAACATTATTAAAATAATTCTCTTATTTATATGGTTACACATTCAGCTATATATGTATTTTTAAGTATATTATGGCTTAATAGTAATTAAGCTACTACGCAGCGACTTTGAGATGTCAGGTCATAAATATTATTAAAAGACGGATTTAAAATGACGTACAAAAAACACAAAATTATTACTATTATTTTTATTTATTCTATTTTGTATTCTTCTGGATAAAATATTATATTTAATAATTGTCGCAAAAATAAGACACTAACAGAAAAGCAGAGAAAATTTACGAGAAAAAATATTTTTTAAAAAAAGGTCTCAAATAAACTTTCATTTATATAAAATAATATCGCCGGAACTTTTTTTCAAATACATAAGTAAGATTATAACTTTCTTAAACGATATAAAAAAAAACAACTGATTATCAATCTTTTATCACTACTTTAATCAGAACTATTGTCTATCGTTTTAACGTCAAATTTATTACATTAATAATTAGGCACTGTATATAATTCTTGTATGACGCATTTGCTAAATTAGACAGTAATCTTTTTTATATAAATATAAATACTGGAAATGAAATAATTTTCTAAAGAAAGAAAGGTTTGCGCAATTTTAAAATGAGTTCTGAAAGTCGACCTCTTATAGACGACGATGAGAAATCTAAGCCGAATTCGCCGTGTATGTGTTTGGGAATGTTTTTGTTTTCTGCAGGCCTAGTGGTCTCGGTATACGGATTCACTAATTCTTCACCTGACGCTTTGCGTATTGTGGGACCTATTATAGGTATAATTGGTTTGATTATAATCTGTTGTTGTATAAGTTGTTGTTGTTTTACTGAAAAAGTCAATACCGATCTGCAACCTAATCAAATTATCGTGGATGGGCATGTTGGCACATTTTCTGATCCAGGAATAACCTCTCCAATTTTTCATATCACCCAGTCTAATCCAGGGTTGGGTGAATTAAATCAACACTGCTCAAATTATACTATGCCTTATCCTCAAAATCTTTTCCCCACTTACAGTCTAAACAGACAAATTTTCAATGTATCTCAATATGCTGCTCCATTTTACCAGGTACAACCGTCTGCTCCACCTTACCAGGTACAAAATTATTCATTAGATCTTCCACCACCTTATTCACCCTAAGGAAACAAGGTAAAACTATATGTAAAATTTATTATATGCTATATAATTAAGTGTATAATTTGTATTTATACAATAGTACAAACTACAATAGGCCATTTTATTCAGTAACTTTGTGGATAATAAAAACCAGTAGATAATATGCACATAACCACGATAGTTTAATTTTAAAATTACATGCATTAATGTAGAATCAATATTTAACATACATACACACAAATATGTAATGAATATTTTGAAAAAGATGACCGGTAATAAATTGAGAGAAATGGTGTTGGTTCAGCATACAACTTTGTTTTTCCTGTCTGTATTATATCAATTAAATCTTTTTCTTTCTTTTTTCAAATCATAAATTTATGAAATTAAAAATTGTGAATCTTTGTTTATTGCAGTTAGATGATATTTATCAAATAGCTATAATTCCTTTAATATCAATATTTCTTATGTGACAAATTTTAAGGCAGATAATGTCTAATTTGGACTGGAAAGAACACAATATTCAACTGTAGTAAAGATTGTAACATTCTACAAAAGGATCAATACTAATAATTACTATAAAGTAAATACCAGATGATACAACTAATTAAACAGGCAAAACTCTCCATACAGTAGTGCCACGCAGAATAATCAACAGATGCCAGGAGGCTTGTGCATAAAATCCCCATCTAATACCTACTCATCCAATATCCCCAGACTAGTTTCTGGCTTGTGGCCTTCATCAGTGAGAAGCCTTGGGTGCTGGAGGGTTGCATTAGACCCTAAGATCTAGGTGCAATGCTCTCAGATGCAAGGCTCCTCACTGATGAAGGCCACAAGCCAAAAACTAGTCTGGGAATATTGGATGAGTATGCACTAGATGGGGATTTTATGCACAAGCCTTCTGGCATCCATTGATTACTCTCATTGGCACAGGGTGGCACTACTGGAGAGTTTTGCCTGTTTAATAACAGTTATGTGCTAGCATAAAAGATGGTTATCATGTGATACAACTAAGTGATTTTATTCATTTAGAATTTATAAAAAGTTTAATAAACAAATTATAAAGTATTAAATAGTTTTTTTTCTCTTCCAGTTACATAATATATAAATAAATAGATAGATTTAAACTCGGGTATTATGTGATAATCAAATATTAGAAGCGAGAGAATTGAGCTATGATATATTGATTTTTACCTCTGGAATTTACTACTACACTAAATTATATAAAACATACATTCACAAATTTTATAAACGTGTAAGAAGACTATATATTTCACCTTACTTACAAAGTATCCAAATTGACTTACAGCCTCATTTTGTGAATATATTTTCATTTATCACATTGAAACATATATCATGCTTATCTTAAACTTAAGAAAAATTATCGTCATTAACTTTGCATTGTAGGATTATTTAAAACGTTTGTATTCAATAATTTGCAGCAGAAACATATAAATAAATGCTTTCAATTTGACAACACCTGTGCATGTGAGTTGAAATAGCAATGATTTTTAATAGTTGCTCATATAAGCAAACACAAACATTTATGAGTATCAACTTGATGAATTTTTTTTTTTTTCAAAACACATATTACTGAAACTATAGGTGTTGAATCTGTAAATAAAAGAATGGTGTTGTGTATATATATTTACTATGGATTAAATGCAAAATTAACTAAGATTATTGTTTATCTCATCTAGATATTGTAGACAATATAGTTGTTGTTTTTTTTCTCATGTGTCATAGCATTGGCCAGGAAGCAAACCTGCTAATCCAGGACAACTGCTTGTAAGGCAGCTGTGTTGACCTCTCGACCACCAACATCTGACAATATGGTTGTTTTCACAAATAATACACAAATATATATATATATATGTTAAAAAGTCTATGGCTACGATCAATGACTTTAAAAAATAATAATTAATAATAAAGATACAAACCACAAATATCTTGACTAGATTATTAATATATATATGGAAACATAAAGAATGAAAATAAACATTGAATTAAACTTGGATGGAATGCTTTTTGGTAGAAATAATTTAATACTAAATAGGTGTCTGTAAAGAAATGTTTTTAATAAATGTGATTTATTAGATGTGAAACATGGACATTTAAAAATGAGCAACACAAAAACTGCTGACTACATAATAATGAATGGAAAGAGATATAATGAAGTTAACACATAATAATTAAAAATGAAATACATGAATAAAAGAACAAAGAAGTAAAACTGATATTTCGTTTTGGGTCTGAAATGGAGATGGGATGAACATATTAGACAAGATTCCCCCAGGAATTTTACTTTTTTCCTCGTCTCAAATCCTATAAAAAAAATTTAGAGATCTTAGTTTTTTTAAATTAAATTTTCAAAAATGAGAATGGTTGAAGCAGTAGAGATACAATTTAATTGACAATAGAAGTTATAAATTTTTAATTAAAGATTAATGAAATAGTTCTGAATTAGCAAAAAGTATCGGTGTTGTTTTAGTAATGATCTGCTATAGTTCCTTTCTACAACCAGATGACATATTTTGCAAAAGACTAATGAATATAAAAAAAAATTAATTACTATATACAATGAACTCTTCTAATACTAATCTCTTATTACCAAATAATATTCATTTAATAATTATTCAAAATTTATATTAATTAAAAGGAGTAATAATTAGCAGGTTGCATTAGATTTCTATATTTAACTCTTTGTGAGAAAACAGTTAAAACTATACATCCATCTTTTGATTCATATAAAAATTTCTCAACATTGTAGTCCGTCTTTTTAATCAAATATATTTTCAAAATTAGTCAAACATATCAAACTTTTTTTTTCTTTAACTCTTTCTATATACTGTATATATGTTAATTTAAATGACTAAAATTGTGTATAAAATATTTATAAGTACAAAATTATATTTTCCCCATTTATATTTGTTTATTGTATTAATTATTTTACAAGTTTATTCCTATGATAAAGTATTTTGTTTGCCAATTATTTAATAATAGTGATGATTAAAAAAAAATTAATTTAAAGAAAGCTTAACAAACAAAAGTAAAGGCAAATCATGGGAAGAAAACGTTGAGAGTTTTAAAAAGCAAATATTTTCTTAATAAATCGATATTTTGGCATGAAGTTAAAAACTTAAGTTGATATGATAAACCATCAACTGCATGGCTAAAATAATTAATTGCCGAACCAGTCTCACAAAATTTTTCTAGAATTATGCTTTCTGTGACTTAAAATAAATACCATTTTCTCGTGAGTTCACAGTATTTAACTTTATCCATGCAAGATAATAAATGTATTAATTAAAAGTAATGTTTCCACACAGATCAATTAATTGCAGAAACCTATATAAAAATATCAATAACTTCATGAATATATTTTATTTTCAAAAGCAAAGCCTTTATTTAAAAGTATTTTGGAATGTCATTCTAGCTTAATGCTAAAATATAAATTTGAATATAAATATCCTATTTGCTAGTTTGTCAACATGAAATCATTGTACACTCATTAAAATAACTACATTATTTCCTACATTTGTTTATCAACAAAAGAAAATTAGGAATTTTAATTACAAATGAAAATGTATTTGGGGGAAATGTAATATTAAACTAAAATATTAAGAAAACATACTTCAAGATGCTTTAACTAATTGCAATAAGTTCTATCTAAATATTTTATAATTTTTATACTTATTTTATTCTTTAAAATATATGCTTTTGTTCATTTGGACAGGATATTACACCATTTCAAATTGATTTTGAAATTAGACTATTTATCTTTTTCGCATGTATGTGATCATGTGTATCAGTTGTATAAGGTAGAGTGGATGACTGAAGGCAGCTTGAAGTCTGAGTTCAAATCCTTTTTAATTAATTCCCATATTGTATAACCAGAAACAAAATATCACATTATCTTTTATATATTTCAAAAATCAGTTTTTAATCTGTTGTTAATGTCTGCAATTGTACATTTACTCTAATCATTTTCCATACTTATCAATTAAGAGCTTGTTTGAGCTATTGATACGTTTCCTATATTACATATTTGTAAATACAAGCTTATAAAAGCAATGTCACGCTATATATGACTTGCTTCATTGATTACTATAATTTTACCGTTAAGGCCTTGGCAATGATAAGGCTATTAATATGATAGATCTGAATTCAGTTCAGTCCCATATAGCTATTTAAGTTAGATAGCTGGAGTTAAAGACATTTTCATGTCTAAAAATTTCAGTTTCTACTTTGTTTTGAATAGATGCTGGTTTTGAGTTGATATTTTAGATCTAGTATCCGAATGTTCTAGCTCCTCACTGACGTGAGCCATAAGCTCGGAACCAATTGGTCTGGAGATAGGAACATTCCAGATAGAGATTTTAAATATTTTCTCTTACCGCACTTATCAATTAAGAGCTTATTGAGCTATTGGTATGCTGTCTATATTACATATTTGTAAATACAAGCTTATAAAAGCAATGTCATGGTATATATGACTTGCTTTATTGATTAATCTAACTATTTTAAGAAAATTTAAATATAAAATACATATGTCAATGAGAATTTTTTTTAATAAGTTAGAAAAAAATGTTATACTTAGCACTTTAATTGTATATTAAAATTAAACATAGGCACATACATTTTGCAAGTAATAGTGATGAAACAGATAAAGATATGTCAAGCATTGATGGTCGAGAGGTCAGCGACAGCTATGGTCGAGAGGTCAGCAACAGCTGCTTTACAAGCAGTTGTCCCGGGTTAGCAGGTTCGCTTCCCGGCTGACGCTATGGCATGAGAAAAAAAAACAGAGATATTAAATTGATTACACTATAAATTCAAGTATTATATTACTAAGTAGCTTAAATATAAACTAAAATATTAAAAAAATCTTTGTTTACTATTCTTTTTGGATAGTTGAATTAGTTGATGTTATGATCCCAATGTATATATGACAGAATAAATCTGCCCCAGAATAGCAAAAAAATAATTTTAAGAGATGTGATAAACGTATAAATATTAAAATAAACACAAATAAAAGCAACATAACTTGATTTAATCTTATCTAAAGAAACTTCTCTTAAGGAAGAATTTATAGACCGTAATATTTTTAAAAATACCACAAATGAATAAAGTAATTGGGACAAAATGTATTTCTCATATTCAATAAATGTTTAACTTTTGCTAATATAATAAATCATTGAGTAATAGCATCCAAAATAAATGTTCTCTTCACCCAATATTGCATTTCACAGATGAAATGTAATCTTGGAATTCCATCCTTGTTTATTAATAAAATATAATTTATTTGAAGTCCTTTGTACATTTATTAGTTTAAAATTTAATTTGTGAATAGAAATAATTAGAACAATATTTCTAATATTTGTTATAGTTAAATATAAAAAATTAAAAACTTTATCTGTTATCATTATATTTTTGTTTAAAATGCTAAAAAAAAAAATGTTCAAGGTTAATAACAATGTTCTTTATGAATATTTTATAATTTCTAATGAATAACTGTTTCATGTCTTAAACAATGTCTTTTCTCTTTTGGTCAAAATATAATTTAGGCTGATTTGAATGAGATAGTAGAAACAACTCTACAGATTCGGATTAATTCTTATTGTCGAAGCTGTTTCCTTATTGAATTTTTCCTGAAGGTTTGTGATGATGGTATTTCATTTGTATGTTGGTCTATTTCCATCATCTAATATTAAGTATTGAAGGTCTTCAGAAAAATTTAACTTTATTTAAATTTCTAGTTATATTCAACTGTTAGTAATATCGCAGAGGTTTCAAATTGGTATTATTCTCCTCTCTTCTAAAGATGTAACTGGTTTAACCAGTGAATATTAGCATGGAAATCGAACTGCTTTAGATTCTTGAACTTTAAGATAACACTCTAACCAATTGAGATCTTAAAATTCAATATTCAAGAACCTAAAGGTCCAGGTTCGAAACCCATGCTAGTAGTCCCTGATCAGGCCAACAATACTTGAAGAGAGGAATGCTATTACTAGCAGTTGAATATAAATGAAAATTTAAATAAGCTTGATTTTTTTTAAAGACAGTTAACCAATGATGTAAATTTTCTTTACTGTAATCATCAAGAGCATTCCATTTGCACCATCTAAGGATAAATTAATTTCCAAGGAAGAAAAGATTGTATGAATTCTATTCTAGTACATATGTATGCACAAGATGTGTTAATACAAGAGGATTATTATCACATTGGAAATTTGTAAAATTACGAAGGACATCATAAAACTAAAGCCAAGTCTAAAATATCAAGCGCTATGTTATGAATTTGATCATAAATCTTATATTTAAATAAATACTTCAACTGTCCTCGATATACATTAGGTGTGAATTCATATATCACTAATATTAATGCTATCAGTAATAAATTACCGAACAATACCTTTCTTTTTCTAGTTAAACTGCTTTATTATTTTAAGGTTTCATTAAATGTGTATCAGAGCTTTAATTATCACACAATCTGATCACAAAATCATTCTAGATCATTTGAAATAGGAAACTCATCCAACTTGATTCCCATAGTTCACAAAGTTCCACTTTCATTATTGATATACTTTTCTCTTTACATTCAATATGACTGATCATTGGCATAAATGACTAAAATAACGTGGTTTATTTAAGAAAATAAATATATTCCAGAGATTTTAATTAAAAATAGCAACTTTATTATCAAGAGAACAATATAAAATTAAAATATTAAGACTTCAATAGTTGATATTTTTTTTGACCACCCAAGTGGCAAGTTGGCATAAAGTTCCAATTTTTTATTGTATAAAATTTTTATTCTTTATTATATTTTCTGAAATTTTGAACTATTTGTTAGAAATATGTGTTTACAAATGAAAATTATTCTTAAAAATATTTTAATTTTGTAAATACAGACAAAAAACGTAATTAAAACATGTGGCAAGATTTAGAAAGAACAACTTTTTTGTTATTGGATGGTTATAGCATTGCTTGTAAAAATATTCAAGTAAAAAAAAAAAAAAATCAGAATTATCTTAACTTGATTTGTGAAGCTTGAACAAATTATTGTTCAAACTATTTAAAGCTAACAAAAATTCCATTTAAAATTTTGAATACAATATAATTTTTAAAAAAAATTATAAGTTGTGTTTGAACAATGATTCACTTGCTTTGTCTTCTAAAAATAAATATTTTTGAATAAAATCTGAATCTAATCGCATTCTTACTTGTAAAATAATATACATTCTGCAGAAATAATCATGGATATATAAACAAATTACAAAAAATGTTTTTATTTTCAAAATCTAAAAAAAAATGAATACATTAGAAAGGGCTTGCAAGTGCTCTCATAAAGACAGAACAAGAAACTACCAATCAGTGATGTTGTAGGTGGCTCATCGGCTCATTTATAACAAAATTTATGTTTAATATTAATATCTTGAGGTTATTTTTTTAAAATTAATAAATCACTTGAACTACATTTGACTAATAAATCAAGTTCGCATCAAAATTTTATAAATTTTAATTGTTAACATTTTTACTATTATTTATTTCACTTTGCTATATATATAAACAATGACAAATTGTAATATACAAAATATTCTTTCTATACATACATATACAATACATATATTATATATTTGGAATATTTTATAAATATTAATATACATTATTATTAAATCAATAACCTATGCCCTTCAATTTTTTTACTTTCAGATTTAATTTTTTCAAAAAAAAAATCTAAGGAAGAAAAAAGATCTCATTCAGTTGTCCAGAACTACCTAATGATGACTCTGCTGAGTATGGAAACGTGTATTTTGTCTTTGACCCAACTTTTTTCATGAAGAATGACTTACAAATATCAGAAACAAGTCAAGAATCCATTACTAAAAAAAAAAAAACACTATAGATAAATATGATTCTGCTGAGTATGGAAACATGTATTTTGTCTTTGACCCACCTTTTTTCATAGAGAATGACTTACAAATATCAGAAACAAGTCAAGAATCCATTACTTTCATTACTAAAAAAATAACTCTATAGATAAATATGAAATTAACCTCGTCTGAATAAGCAGATCATAATTTTGTTAGAAAAAATTTATTCATTCTCATGCAAGTTACTCCTAAAAGTGATGTCCGAGACTACATTATAACGGCAACACCTACATTTTCCTTCAATTTTCTCAAAAGACAATAAATCTCAAATCTTTTGCTTATCAACGAACATAATTGCTCAGGAAAATACATGCATCCATAAACAAAAATTTACTTTTTAAACTTTAAACTTTCTTATAAAATGTTACTATATGAATAAGAAGCAAAATTTAGTCTTCTTACAGATAATATAAAGATGCCTCCTATTTTGTTTAAATCTATTTTATGATGAATGTATCAATGGGGTTAGCATCAAATGTAGTAAAGTTCATGCCATCAAGTTGGCAAATAACATGACAGTAAGAATGAGATCAAACTTTTAATATGCATTTATGAATTTGTGATATTTTGAGTTAAAAATCCATGTCTGACTAAAGCAATGATTATAGGTCATGTTAAAAGATTATTAGCCTGGTTATTTTAGAGTAAACTAATATTTTTAAAATAATTAGAAAATTGGTCATCTGATGATAGAATTAGTCACAAAGAAGACACAAAAACTGCAACAGCTAAACATGTTATTTTATTGATTATTAAATGTTATGGAGTTTGGCTTCATAAGAAGCAATAACTTGGAAAATTAGAAAAAGGCTAGGACAAAAAAAAAAGATAAGTTCAAAAACTAAAAATCTTAATGTAATGTATAAATGAAAGAATTATTTATTGTAAAAAGGTTGGCAGGTTTGGGGGGGAGATGGATGGATGATTTAAAAAATGAGTAGTTTTTGGTCAGAAGTTTAGGGATTGATTTGGAGAATTTTCCCTTTTGAAAGATAATTAATCATAATATATGTAAAGAAAGTTTATTTGCCATATATGGAAATCATGTTTCCCTGAGCAATAGGCTTGTTGGATGAAGTATGATGAAAAATAAAGAAATCTCAGTATATCTATCACTTATGTAAAGTGATATCTATTATTTATTTTACAATTAATGTGAAGTATGTAGAGTTTATTAACATATCCCTATGTTATAAAAAAATAAACTATTTTTATTTAACCAATTTTTAGCATGTAATAATACCTTTCAAAAGAAAGCTGTTGTTTTAATTCCCAAGTTTTAAATCATATTTAATATTGAACTATTTTAAGTTTTTAAGAAAAATATTAATTAAAAAATGGTGACTAAAAGTTTATTATTTATTAGATTTTTAACTTTATATATATATATTAAATTTACTAGTTAATTGCAGAATCATTCTTTTATTTTTTGCATTAACTGAGAATCTCTAATTATGCTATCCATTTTATGATGTATCTCTAAATATTAGATACCACATTGTCAATAAAGTTTATTAACATAGCTCCGAGATGCTACAAAAATTATTAAATGAGTTGCTGCAACAGTAAACTATAATTAATAAATAATGAAGCGCCATCTATTGGTTATTTTGCACATGCTTACTCATTAATTTAAATTTTCTAATTATGTTATTTATTTTTATTTATATAAATGAATACACCAAACTTCTTTTTAAAACTTGCTTTGTATATGACTATTATAAAAATAAAATAACACACCAAAGTTTAGATTATTTTACAATATAGTATTTTTCAAGGAACATTAAAAAATACTAATATATAATAATAAATATAAAATACTAAATAAATCCAAAAACATTAAAAAATACTAAAAAATTCCGTTTACCTCAACACCTTTTCTATTACAATCTCAAAATTTTTTATCAAATTTTTTACATTTATATACCCATCCAAAAATACCTTAAAAATATTTAACAAATCTATCATTTTCTTTTCTATTAACATTTTATTTAATTCAGGTTTAATTTCACTAATGTAAATTCCTTCCTTTATTATTCTTTCATGGTATGATTTTATACATTCTAAAGATTTTATTTCAAAATCTTTCAATTTATTCATAGGATTATAAATAGCATAAAACGGTGTATTATTTTATTTTTATAATAGTCATATAAAAAATAACTTTTAAAACAGTTTTGATGTATTCATTTAAATATATGGAAAATTACGAACTATTTTTGAAAAGAAAAACTGCATAGATAATATTTTTAAATTTTTTATTTCAAAATATGTAATTTATTTTTATGAATTTTTATATTATGTAATAAATATATTGCGATGTTTTTTTTTATTTGCCAAAATATGTTTCAATTTAAATAAAACATATATTAATAAAAACAATTTAAATTAATATCTTCGTATTATTCCAAGTTTTTTTAATGAATCTGTTTTCATCTATGTTTTAAAAATTATTAGTGAAAACCTAATAAACTTCTTTATTAAATAATTGTTATTTAAATTGACTAAAGTGAACAAAGACAGATTTATATAATATTATATAAAACCACCTGATTATCAATAGTAATATGCTATTATACACTGTCAAGACTGTTTATTTTAGAAACACATATGGAGATCTTTTATATAAACTTTAAAAAATTGGGATATTTTCAACTATAATAGATTTTTTTTCTTCAAAAAATTAAACCATTAAAATATATCTACAAGTACTTGCTTATCCTACATATATATACACCTAATTTGTTTCAGCTTATTAAAATTAGGCATATTTTATTCATTTCTATTCCAAATAAAATGTTTAATAAAGCAAAATTTTTAATACTAATTGTAGTCTTGCTATATTGTAGGACATAATAGTTTTATTTATTTTACCCTCCAAGTAATTTTTCTGTCATTTTACATTCTCTTGATTATTTCAAAAAGAATAAGTTTAGAATCAACAAAAAATTCATTCATTTTAAACTTTTTGTCTCTTGTAATCAGCACACCAAAAGAAATTTACATAAACAATATTGAGTTGTTCAAAATATAACATTAACAATATTAGAAGCCAACAGTAAAAAAGACCTGAGAAATGATTAAAGTCATGAAGAAAATATGTAGAACTTTGGTGTATGACCTAGTTGCTATTATACTACCAAATATGCTAACCTCAATCCAACAAAAATCCTAAGCTTATGTAAAAACTAAAAAAATTTCAAGGTTCATCTGGCTCAGACTCATAACCCAACTTATAGGCGAAGTAGCTAATATATTATCTACTAACAGAAAGAATATATGAAAACGGATGCATACTTTATTATTAAATGAATATAATTTTTGATTTTTAAAATATATCAAGTGCATTGTTTAGCAAGAAAAAAATTGTAATGCTGGATTTCTATTTATCCTGTGATGATGGAATTGTTTATGTTATGGTGTGTCAGAAATATGAAACTTCAATTTTAAAATTATTATTCAAGGTCCTCACAAAGAATTCACATAATTTCCCGATTATAAAATACAGCTTATTATGCTTCTTATACACAAGCGAAATCTATTATTTCTCAACTGTTTATTATAATTTTTTATCATAAAAAATTGACCATAACTATAAAACAGATATGACTATTTTAAAATTTTGTGCTAAGAATCCATTATACTGCAATCAAAGAGCATTTTGTATTAAGTAATTAAAATCAATAGTGAAAAAAAATTCCTCATAATTAATAACACTTAAAATTAATAATGACTTTTCAATTTACATATTATAAAAAATATTTTCATCAATGGGAAAAAAAATGGTAAAAAAGAAATAATGAATTACTAGTGTATAAGTTAAGTGATATTCTAGTCTTTAAAAAAATACCAATCTAATACTGAAAATAAATAAATTTTATTTTACAATACCAACTTAAGTTTTAAAAAATCTTTTGGGCTATTTAAAAAAAATTCCATAATTTTGAACATTTATAAAATTTACATATATCTCTAAACAATTCAGGAATATATTGGAATGACAAAATAATAAATTAATGAGAATTAGATATCAATAAATTTCTGAAATAAAAAAAAAAAACTAAAGACAATTTGGTAATGCTTTTATCTGTAAGATTCATAATTTTCATTCACTGGTAAAAACGTAAGAAATATAACATTCAAAATTGTCATCGTTATAAAAAAAAATGATCGTAAATATAATAATAATTAAAAAAAAAACCTTTAATCTATTTGATTATATTATGTTCATATCATAATTTTTAAAAAAATTATAAATTATTATTTTATATATATGAAGAATATCTGATAGTTATTAGCAATTGTGTATAGCATGTGGGTTACAGAATTAAAGAAATGTAATATAACAATGTTAAAACATCATTTACAATTATAAATTTTTTTTAAATACATCAGATTACAAATAGTTCTTCTTTTGAAGTTTAATTCACTTATGTTTTTCCTAGATATAGACTTTCTATTCTTACGTTGAAATATTTACTGCAAGTATTTTTTTTTGCTTTTTGTACTCAATATATCCCTATTATTAAAACATTAGATTAATCAAACAAACTAACTTCATTTAAAATGAATTAAACTATTGAAATAAAAATTCAAATAAAATTTATCACTTAAATGATAATCTCAAGTGGATTTACCTAATAAGTTAATCTTTCATTTTAATAAAAATAAAATTAACTTTAAAACAAAATAATATAGTAGTTTTTCCTTAAAATGGAGGAAAGAAATTTTTACTCAAATGTCTAAAAGTTAGACAAAGCAAATAGTAGAATTTAATAATAACTATGAGTAGAAAATTCTCTTCTAGGTTCATAGTGGAAATCAGGTATTCTATATAGTCTTAGAAGATTAACCATAATTGAATAAATTTTTAAAAAAATTATGGAGACTTGGTTAGCAATATAAGATATAGGTGTGAATTTTAAGACATTTTATCTGCACATGAAACTATGCAATTAAAATAATCTTTGTATAAATATGAAATCTTCATGTATAGATATTTGAGAAAAGTAGAAAATATGAGAAACAGCAGTTTTTTTAAGAATAACATTTATTATTTTAAATCTTAAATTATCAATATATTTATTCAAATGTTTAAAATTTGAGCTAAAAAACTTTTCCTGTTATTTTTACCTATCATTAACAAGTCTTTTTTTAAAAAATAAAGTTTACATTATTTTAAAATATTTTATTAGCTGATATCTACATCATAAAAATAATACAATGATACGATTTAAAAAGAGACACATTAATTCTTTTTAGGTTTTAATAGAATAAAGTAAATTCATATCACACCTTCTATTACCTTATGATTGTTCACCATGTAAATAAATACAGTTTTTCATCCAGTTTCTAAGATACTGGTTTAATTTTACTGAAGTCAAAATGTACATAAAAAAGCTTGTTTTTTTTTTAGGGATTTATACTTAAGACGTAATAAACAAAAATATTTTACAGCCTTCAATTTATAAAGGCTTTAAAATCGCCAATCAAAGCAGGAATTGGTGACCGAAGGCAGGAATAATAACAATCTCTAAACTACTGATTTATGTTACTATTCAATGATGTCTTTTATTTACTTAACTAAATGTGAAGACAATTTTCAAATAAAAACAGATTGCACGAAAAACCATCTAATATCAAATAAAATACTAGTTTTCTACTTCACCTTTGATTAGTAAGTAATTTAGATTGATGAAAGCGCTAAGCCATATAACTTTTAATAAGATTGAGACAAGCTTCACTTTTTTGCGTAAAGCGCAATCTAAATTACTAATATCAAATAGTATTTCATCAGATTTGGTGAAGATAGAAGGTGAAAAGATTACTGATTGATTAAAGAATATGCACAAATAAAGACTTGCAGATATGTTTCAATAACAAGACTAGTTATTCAACTAAAAGGAAAATATCAAATGCAAATAATTTAGGTTTATGTGCCAATATGTTTTCAGTCCAATAAAAAAAGTGGACAACAAAAAAAAAAAAAAAACATAAAATATTTTAAAAGCTTTATGAAAGATTTTAATGCTAGAAGTGATATTTGAAAGATAAAAATGCAGTGAGTAAATTTGAATATAAAGACAGAAATAAAAGGGAACATACTTTTGTCAAATTTGTTAATAAAATGTTCATTTTAAAGTTGTAATTAATAATTTGTAAAGAGCATACTCATTACATAAGTAATATATATTAAGGCTATATAGCACCTAAAATGCAACAGTAGAGACCTCTACAAATCTAAACACAGTGTTTAGATTTGTAGAGGTCCCTACTGTCGCATAGTCTTAAGGTTATAGCCTTAAAATGTTCATTATAACTTTTTTTTTTTTTTTTAAAAATCATAAGAACAAATGGATATAGAAGCATTCAAATGAACGCATGGCATAATTTAATTATATTTTGACTAAATTCATGATTGTAATGTACTTAATAGTTTCCCATAAAATAAATGTTTATAATTAGGTGTTAATCCAAGTTATAATCCTCAATGCTATTATGACAGTTTTAGCAAATGGTATATTTAAATTTTAGTAATGCAGGCACCGAAAGCAAGCTTACAAAGTTTACAAACTATTAAGACTTTGAAGATGACTGAAATGTGAATGAGATTAATAAGAAAATATTAAATACCACATTAAAAAACAGTTACAGTCAGCAGAAACAAAAAAGAAGCAATTCACTAATAAATTTTCTACGGAGACAAATCAATATATATAAAGAACAAAAAAAAAAAAAATCATTTAAGAGAAATTAACATCTTATATTTTGCAAATGGTATGGAAAAATAGTAAATGATAATACAAGGAAAAATAAATATGATTAAAAAAAGCTATAAAAGAAAATAAATCACAAATTAAAAAAAAGACACCTTTGTAATTGAAGGAGTTATTTTTAAATAATTAGTCTAATTGAAATTGTAATATGTGCATATCTTAATATTAAAAAAATTTAGTATATTTACTTAGCAATACTCATAAAGATTATAAAAACTAATTATTAACAAAATACAAAGGGCATATTATCAAATTAACTGACAGCCTATTAAAAATTAAAAAATGACACACTTGTCCGTAAAATAAGGATTTGATCAATGTTTTACTTAATTCAATATTTGGATTTGTTAATGGTAATTTAGTGAATCTTATAGTTTGTGATAAATGAGTATGCAAGCTGAAAATTATAAAATATAAAAATCATTAATTTATTGCTAATTCTCACTCCACTGAGCATTTCTGCAGTAAATTTTCATTTTAAAAAAAAATCATGAAAGTATATCTTGATGTTTAATTAATAAATGTTAATCTATAAGATTACTATACATTCTTTGAAACAAAATTTTATTTCAATAACCACCTGATATTGAGCTGGATTACTATTTTGTATTTAGAGATTCAATGTAGATATCACTTATTGAAATTATGATACAAAAGAATTGATTCTGGGATTTAATATATCAGTCTGGTTAAAACTAAAAATAAACCTTTATACCAAAAAAAAAAGCCAATAACCAATGAAAACATTTCTATATATTATCATATTATAACTGATTTGAATTTCAAACATCTTCAAAAATTATTGTATATAATTATGGATTTTGCTATAAAATAAGTACAATTCTTAAATATCGAAGGTTTAGCAGAATTGTCTTGATCTATTATTCTTCATAAAATATGAACATTATTGAATTAAATATTATGCATAATGATATTCTGCAGGTATTCAGGCTGATAAACTAGATTTTTATTTTACTTAAACAAGCAACATTTGTATTTTGAATTGCATAAAGAAGAATTTATAAATTACATATAAACCTATTGTATAATATTCACTCTTAATATTTTGTACATAGGCCTCCAACTAATTAAATAATGACCATTTAAAAAATACTGTAAATAGTATAATTTAGAAGTATTTTCACTTTTAAAACAATATAAAATCTTAAACATAAGAGAAATGAAAAATCATAAAATATAATAAGATAGTTATAAATTGCAAATCTTAAATAGAAAAAAAATTTAAAACAAATTCTTATAAATAACTTTTTATTATAATACTTTGAAAAAAAAAAAAACTGGAAAACAAGACTGTTGCAAATCTGTGTAGGATAAGATTTATTTAATATTGGAAAAGGATGCCAATTTTATTTTTATTTTCATTATAAAAAAAAAACTAGAATATAACATTAAATTATAATTAAATTGCTTAACGGGCATAAAATGACTAATTCTTATATATTAGTAATATGGACGTCGGGGATTATTCTGAAATAAAAATATATACAAAAAATTAATATAATTTCACACTCACATATATATTAAAATAAATTCAATTTAGCTGTCAATAAATATATGTGCATACACACACAGAAAAACGCAAAAATGATATTTTTACAAGTTTCATTCTCTCACTAAATTATTTTAAATAATAAATTAAAACAGAAACAATAAGTCATTAGGCTCAGATGTAAAATCAATTATAATTTCCCTAATTACTGTATTGCATTTTGCTCATAGACAATATTTCATTGTAATTATCAATTTCAAAAATTATGGATCTAAATAAAACTGGTTATTATTTATGGTTGACTCAATCTTGATTCATGTATCCATAGTTTTTTCTCAAATCTGTATAATGAATGATGTAACCTGACTTGTAATTAAATCTGTTTTTAATTCAAATAAGTGATGTCGCAATTCCACCAAAAGATATGATGGAAACTATATTGAAATGTAATACTGCAATCTTATTTTTGCATTATTAAAATATGTCGTCTGTTTAAATGGTATCTCTTGTAAATTTTCTATGCAATGACAGTGAATGTAATTTATGCTTAAATGCTTAGTCTGATTTTTTGTTAGATAATAATCTCTGATGTAAGTGAAAGTCTTGTATATATTGATGCTAATTATAAAAACTTTTATTTAAAAACTCAAAATTTTCCCCCATTATTTTCCATAATCAATAATATCTATTTTTGTTCCTGTTACATGTTATTTTACTTTTCTTATTTTTTATTAGTCATCAATCTCAGGCGTAGATATATTCCTAACATTAGAGAATTGGATTACTCCTAGATGTTTTACTTTCACCAGCACTAATTTGACATTTTTAAATACTTTATTAGATATAGTCACTAATTAATACTTCAAGCTTCAAGAGTTTTTATTTTCCTTGCAAATATTATCAAATAATTAGACATAGGTGGATTCTCACTGAACATAAATATTAAGAATTAGAAAATTTCTACTTCTAACTTAAGAAAATACTAAAAACCATTTATGAACTAATATTGAACTCAAATTTACACTCATGTTGTATATATATTGTACCTATATTGATATAGGCACATATAATTTTATCTAAAATTATATTATTAAAATAATCGTTCATAAAAGAAAAACATAAAATTAAACGTTGAAGAGTTTATTGCAGTTTGTTTTCGAAAAAGATAAGAATCAAATAGTTTTCTAGCGTTAGTTTTGAAATAAAAAGCTACAATTGATTAATCAAAAGGGGGGAGGGGGAGTCTTGGTTTGAGAAATGAAACTAAAGGTTTACAAAAGGAAATAAAGAGTTTTTTTTTATTAGTATTCGTAAAAATATAATTTAAAAAGTTAAAACATACAAATCTCTTTTCATTCAAGTTTAATTAAAGAAAAAAATAATGTTAAAACTAATATATGTGCGTATATATGTGCGATTGTCAACAATAGAATAAATGTTATTATAAATAAATGAAAGTTAAAGAAGATTATCATTAAAAAACACGGCAATGGCTATTAGATATTAATTAATATAAAACAATACATTTTTGCATGGCTATTACTAATTAAGCAATCTTTCAAAACACGTTTATCAAATGATTATCACTGGAATTTCGACAACAGATCTTTGCCGGAGATAGAAAGACAACACGTCGCAGGTATAAATAGACTTTTTTATCGGACAATAGTTCAGTTCACAAATTAGTTGAGTGAGTGCAGTTCACAAAGTAATTGAGTAGTGCTGTTCAGAAATTAATTGAGTCAGTTAAGAAACAAAATGCAGTGTTGAGAAGATTTTGGGAATTCACGCCTCTCCACAGCCTAAAAAGTCCAATGAAAACAGCAAGATCTATCCGTGAAATAATGTCAACGTAACAACTTAGAAAATCTCCGTCAGTATTTAATTGTCTCCAATAGTAATAATCGTGAAAATCAGGAAACTCATCAAGGAAAAGTCCCAGCCGGCTGGTAAGCATTCATAATGGAAACATTTTCACCGAAAGCAGCCTCCAAAGAGAACAAAATTCTACGTCTACATTCAAAAGCCTAGGTAAAACATTTGCTTATTTCATTTATACTGTAATAGCCATTGCATTGCATTAATTCGTACGAATCGTTCAAGAGTCTAATTATATGAACTTTATATCTTACATAAATGAACTATTGATATGTGTGTTTAAATTTCAAATGCTATGTAATACTTTATTATTATTATGTGTGTGCATGAGTTAATATGTGCGTGATCCTTATATCAATATTATTAGTCAAAGTAGATAAATTCACAGTGTTCTGTTATGAAAATATTCGAGAATATTTAAACTATTTAGAAATGTTAATTTAAAATATGCGTGTGTTTAATAGAATTATAAAATGTTTAAATTTAGTAAATAAATGTTAGTTAATAAATTATCTTTAAAATTAAACTTTATTTGTCGGTCAATTCTTTTTATCAATTCTTTTATCAATCTCCTTTTATAAATTCCTTTTACAATTCCTTTATCAAGTCTTTTAACCACTAATTAGATATAATCTGTTAGTGACTACAAATAGCTGAGCTAGTCGTGGATTTAGGCGTTGAGTTAGTGGCCACTGTTCAAAGTGCGTTGTCTATTCTTTTAGTATTCTTTTAGAATAAGCAGCTGGCGCCCGTGGTTATACACAAACAAAAAAGTGCTTTGGACGTGGTGTTCAACTCAACAGCCGAGAAGAAGCTATGTCCTGGAAATGTAACGTTAGTTATATACTTTATAGCTATCGTTTGGGCATACATACTCTCCGAGTATGTTCTTCTCTGCCTAAGAGACCGGTGTTTCGAATGCACATATTCGAACTCGGTTCAATATATACATTTTCTGTCTCAATATTTATATAAACTTCTTATACTCTATCTTCTCCATTTTTCTCCATGCATATATACAGTGAAGCCATAATATGCACTGCATCAATATATATATAAATAAACAAAAAATAATAAAATTCATAAATCTAATACATTTTACTCTATAGCAGCAGATATTTTTCCATCTTGGGATGTCGTGTCTTATTACGTTTATTAATAACGTTCCTTCGGAATATGTTGAAAGTAGATATATTTAATTTTTTGTTTCTTTTATCCTTTCTGAATTTTGACGTATGTTTACTTGAAATGTAAAATAATTAAGATAATTTGTAAAATGTCTTTCTTCAGCGATAAAATGACAATTATCAATTTAGTACTAATAGAGAAAAAAAGAACTTTGCACCGCATCAGAAAACTTAATTAAAGTTTGAAAAGTTTAACTGAGATCCTGAAATAGGTAATGGAATGTAAGGGTGACTAAATAAATTCTAAAATCAAAATGAATTAAAAATACCAAAATAATTAGAAACGGTTATAGCCTGCAGATGAGATTGCTACTACGCTTCCACGGAAAGAAAAAAGTTAGTGATAAAAAAAGATATCAAGAGCATGTTTAATTATAATGAAAATCTGACACTTTACTATTCATTTTACTTTTTACGAAAAATAGTTATGGTAAGCAAGTTTTTTATTATATTTATTTTTTGGATAAATGTGAATGACACACATTAAATATATATACAAATGTGTTTCCTCAATTTATTATTAATAATTACATTATCTTTTTTCCCCCGTTTAAACTATAATCTTAATTTATACGTGTGTACTACACACATTAAAGAAAGCATCTATGTTAGGTATGGGTACACGTTGTAAAGTATTGCACTTACAATTCAATAAATAGTTTGTATTGTACTGAAATCAAAGCTTATTAGTAACAAAACAAGTTATTATATGCAAGGGAAGTTTGGAATAAAATAAAACAGATATCATGACTCCACTGTAATAAGATTTGAATATAATTATATTATTATTTATGAATTAGGTTTTAAAATGTCCCTTAATTTATGTTAATATATTTAATATTACATTATTTTTTTAAAACCAAGGTAATTTGCGATAATGTGAAGTAATTACTTTTTCATGATAAAAATAAAAAGTACTGCATTATAATATTTATGTATAATATTACTAGTGCTATAATACTACAAAAAAATGGGTGTTCGAGATTCTAGGCCAATGAACTTATGTTTAGATGGGAAAATGTGTTTTGTTAGTAAAGTAAAAATACTTAATTTAAAACGTACTATAGAGATTAGAATGTGTACTTCTATTATTTATTATATATATACACATTTGATAAACTTTTTTTAGAAAATACATTAAAATAAATTGGAATTGATTATTAAAATAATAATAAACATAAAAAAAAATATTTAAAAATATAAAAACAAACAAATAATAAATATTTTGTTTAAATAGTTTTAAAACTTTACAAAATTATAAAAATTGTTGAAAATTATATGTATAAAAAAAAAATCTTACCAAGGGATTAGGTCTAAATCTATAGGCCAACATCATTCTTTTCCTATATGCTGCATATTCATCATCTCCTTTACGAACATCTTCTGGTCTGCCTTGTCCAAAACCAGCATTATCTACAGGAACAGAGCCTCTAATAACAATAATAATATATATTAGCAAAGATGTCTTAAGATAAGTACAAAACATGTTTAGTTTCAAATTATTTATTTGAAAATTTATACAATTCTTTAAATTTAAATAAAAGCTAATAAGAAAAAGTGAGTTAAAATCTTTTAAATCTTAATAAAATATGCATTTATTGCATAATACTAAGCTTATGTTTTATGCATAATTAATGAAACTATACATAACAATTGATAAGCTAAGCACTTTTGGGAATTCTATGCTCCCATATTCATAGCTCTTTACACTAGTAGTTAGTGAATGCCACAGTAATGTATGCAAATTTATTCAATGATGTTTAAACGGCCCACTTTTTAAAGTTAGTAAAGCAGGCATCTCTTCAGTTGATTTCTTTAAGATCATCTGCGATAAAACAAGACTTCTTCATTTTGCGTTTTGAGTCACTGTGCTTTATGCACACTATCCTGGCTGAAACCCGTTTGGAAGATGTGGCCAGCAACCCTTTCATGCTCTACAAATATTGAGCCGCCTTCTGCCTTAATTATTTTTAATTTAGTCATAATTAGTTAAGCTTGAATTGACAACAAAATGTTTCTAGTAAACAGGAAAAAATTATAATATTGATATAACCACATATAAAATAATATAATAAAGCAATATCCAATCTTACAACAAATCTAAGTAAACAATAAAAAATTTAATGAATGCCACATGACTGCTAAAATATATTCTTAAAAACCCGTTTATGGCTAAATGAAATTCTTTAACAGAAGCTAAAGTACTTTTCCATGGTCATCCTATTACGTTCTTCGAATCTGAAAATTTCTAACCATTTAAGGTTCTGAACTTAAGCCTATACTAAATATGATATTAGAAATGAAACTATATTTTAGTGACCTCAATTATGAAATATATGATGATACCATTAACCATCATAACTCTGATAGCTCACATTAGATTGTATTAAATGATGGTCACCTATTCCATAGTTTATCCAGCTAAAAATCAATTCATGAACTTTTAGCACTAAAAAGTTGCACAGGCAATTTTTCAATGATGGTCAAAGAATTACATATACTTTTAGTCTTGTAAAGAATTATGAAAAATAGATTGGTGAGAAATGGACAAAGTGAAAGAATAAATAAAAAAGCAAGAAATTGATAAAAGCACTATAAAAATAGATTCACTTACAATCAGATCAGAGATTGAGAGTATGTTCAGGTAAATAGTTGATAATCAGGAAGAAAAAAGATATATTTTATTTTATAGAAGTATATTCTAACATATATAAAATTTTTGGAAAATCTGTTGAGCTATTTTATTTATATATAGCATGTTTGAAATAAATATTGTGATATAAACTAGAGTAAAAAATTAAAAAAGAAATATCAAGAAAATATCTATTCTCACTTGTTTACAGGTTGGGTGATGCCGGAACCATCAAGTCCTAAGCCTTCACCTTCTTTCCACCCAAACTTCTGTAACATCTGGTAGCCAATATTGTCTACCGTGAGTTTATGCTCTTTGTAATCTGAAAGATCTGGATCACGACCTTCTTGGATTGCCATAAATTTTTCCATAAATTTTTCAAGTTCATCCGGTGGGAGAAAATCTCCAATGTGATGCTTGCCATGCTGCATATCGGTCAATTTTTCTGCCCATTCTGAAAAAATATAAATAGGTTGCACCGTATTACTTTTATATAGCAAACACAATTAGTATATAAGATTTAAAAAACATTTTCTTTATTTATACTGGAAAAAAAAAAGTATGATTACAAGTCATAAATGTCAATCATTAATAAAGGAACATATGGACGATTGTAAGAATATAGAAATTGGTTACAATTTGTAGAAATTAACAATAATAATAACAGGTTTAATAATTACAATGTGAAACTCATTAATTATTAAGACACACTTATACAAGAGTAATTATACAAAATAAATAACATAATAACCAGCAAATACAGAGACAAACAATATTAATTTTTATTTGAGATGATTAATGGAATTTAATACAATAAATTAAAACACCTTTAAATAAAACAATGCAGGTTTAAACTACTGCTGATGAAATAAACTGAGATTGAATATTTTGAAAAGAAAAGGCATAAACTTGCAGGAGAGCTGATAAGCAATTCTCATGTGAATCAAATCACATTTGCAAGATTGAAGCATTTTTGCAAAAAAAAAAATAAAAGAAAAAGGAATGAAAAAAGGATGTTATCTCCACGAGAATTGAATATGCACAAGTTACGAGCTTAGTAGAAAATGAAGTTATGATTGTAGATGAAGATGATAAATGATTAGAAATTACAACTGCACAGGAAAAGACTAAACAATTTAGCAGTTTGAAGTATAGGAGGTTTCCAATTTTCAGTTTTGCATAATTATTATGGAAAAATTGTAGAACACGATAAAAAAGTTTATTACTTGATAAAGTGAGCTTTCTAGATGAAGTTTATATAATGAATCGTTCGCAATACAGAAGCTTAAAACAAAATATCCATGCTCACAAAGAAAAAATTTACCAACAGTCTAAAAATATTATATACCATATTATAATCAATATCTGTCAATCTCAAAATGATGAAGATTTACTTTAAGATTTCTATATTTCTGTCTAAAAATTATTATAGCTAAATATTGTTGTGCATTTACTTATCTATGTACAAAAACTTGAAATACGAGGAATGTCCACAATTACTTTTAACTAATAAAAAATAGTAATTTGAGACCTTTGGCATTTATTTCAGGCCGAGAAATAATTTTTTCATCAAAATTGAAAATTTCTGTATCTTTAATTGTTAAAAGTAACTGGTTCATAACTAATATTATTAATGGAAAAATAAATCATTTGAAATAATCAAATGAATGCCGGGGCACTGGCTATATAACACTATCATTAGTGGTGAAGACGATGCCACGAAACTCATCATCACTGGAGTCCATCTGTATGTTTATTTATTTTTAATCCATATATGATTAAAATTAAGTAATAATCAATTGTTTTTACTTATAAACTTTTCAAAAAATTAATTAAACAATATACAAAAATATAATAAGTCGTCAAGAGTTGGTGGTTGAAAGGTCAGCCCAGCTGCCTTACAAGCAGATGTCCCGGGTTAGTGGGTTCACATCCTGGCCGATGCTATGACACAAAAAAAAAAAAAGTATAATAAGTGTTTCAAAGTCAATTTGAAATAGTTCTATATACGTAGATAAAATATTTTAACATCTAAAAGTTAATTTTACAATTTTTTTTTTTTTGTTAAAACATTTAGATTATTTTTAAAGTCATTTCTGTCAAGCTCATCTATATTTACACTTTCCGCTATTTTTTACATTAAAAAATAAAAAAAAAGGATACTTCGAAGAACAATATACAATACTTCTGCAGCTGCTTTGATAAAAGGAGATTGTTTAAAAATAATCTAAAAAGTTTAACATATATGCACACATAAAAATCCAATAAATACTATTAGAAAAACCAATATATGACCAACAAGGTTAATGCTGTCAAAAATACTAAAATACTACTACAATTCTTGGTCATTATTATCATTAGTTATATATTTTTCTTTACGAGTTGTTAAAACCCAAATCAATTTTTGATCCATAAATAGCATAAACAGATGTAATGCAAGGTTGAAAAGCATAATCTATCAAAGATTACAATAGATAAGCTGTTAAATTCTAAATTTTTATTGTGACAGTACTCTATTTTTGGCGCACATTACTTTTTAAACTAGACATTAAAAATATTTAATAATCCATACTTTACTATTCCATTTGCATACAAATGGTAATGAATATTTGACAGTATTTTTCAGGTCTTGAGATGTTTCAATTTTTTATTGCTGTTTGAACAAGAAACATTATGAAATATTTAGATACTTTAAATCCAGAAGCAATTTTGTGTGTGTGTGTGTGAGAGACAGAGAAATAAAATGCAGGGTAGCATTTGCTTTCAGTAAAATCTTATTTTAAGTTTTAACAACTTATTTGGACATATAATCACTCTCTGCAATCGCAAGTTTTAAAAAAATTGTATTTACATCTGCAGTTTCTTTTTGGATTTGTACATTTTTAAATCCTTAAAGAATTTGACATCAATAATGGCAATTGTTGAATGCAGTAAAACTTTTAATATTACTCATGAAATATGTTTTTCTCTGGATAAGCAATAAATTGCAGCCAATAGAAATTTTCAATTAAGACTAGGAGTGGGCAACTTCTTTCATCAGTGGGCTGAATGAAACTTTCTTATCATGACGCAGGTCTGAAAAGCTTGAACACTTTCAGAACCAAAAAAACGTTAAATTATTTGAATTACCAAATTATTAACATATTTAAAAAATTGTAAATATAAAATTTATTGACCTAATTAGGAATTGATTATAGATGAAAATCAAAATTTGTAACAAACATTTTTATTGTCATGATAACAAAGTAAATACAGAAAACGGCTAAAAAAAACTTTAAACGAGGTAATTAAATTATGAATGCTCCTGGTTTATGATAAATTGGAATTCAAGTCACAAAGGACTATTCATAGAACAGCTTCTAAATTTCAGCCATTACTTGCGATCTGATTTTGTTCTTTTTATTTTTCATTAAAGAAAATATAGTTTCGCATAGACACCAAATATTTCTGTGCATTATCCAAAATATTTTTAAACATTTCTGGATTTAAAGAGGGATAAAAGTCCATTATTGTTTTTTCAGCAAATTGGTTGTTTAACATTAAATTTGATTGCAAATTTACTAGTTCCAATTGGACACAAGATGGTGCACAATTGACATTACAAGGAAATAATAGGATTACTAAATATAGATCTTTAGAAATTTTGGGGAAATCTGCAAATCTTCTGGTAATTCGTTGAATAAGTAATTTATTATTGTCTCATATTTCTTAAAATCAGCATATTTTAAGTTTTTTTCTCTTTTTGGCATGATTGGAAAGAGAATTAGCTGTTAATTTTGATAGTGAACATAACTTTAGTTTTGTTGTAAATGATGTGGCATTTGTATGTAAATCATAAATAAATAATCCTTTCTTTCTAATGATAAATTTAATTCATTTTGATACGTTAACATCTCAACGGAAAAGAAAAAATCATTCAGTCATTATTCATCTTTTAATTCACAAAATTCTTTAAGCTTGTCTTTAACATTTAAGAAATTAATAATTTCATCCAACAAATCATGAAATCATTCTAATACTTTTGCAAAACTAAGCCATCTTATGTTTGTAAGGTACAGAATATTGATAAAGTTTCTTTCAAAAATGTTATGAATTGCTGGTGATTTAAAGTTCTTCCACAAATAAAATTAACTACTTTCATTACAACTGATATAACATGCTTCAATTTTAGAACTCTTGCAAACGATTTTTTGAAGAAATTTAAATGTAAGAAAATTATTTCTTTCCCTAGAATATGCTTTATTTCGTTGCTTATTCTTTATAATAATCCAGTGTTTTTTTATGTCAAACAGGACACCCATTGATTGTGTGTGAGGTTGACCATTATGTCCCACTTTGTATTATGCTTTTGCAAAGCTTCTTGAAGACCTATAAAAAAAAATTTTGTGATCCATACTTTACTATTCCATTTGCATACAAATGGTAATAAATATTTGATATTATTTTTCAGGTCTTAAGATGTTTCAATTTTTTATTGCTGTTTCTTTTAACAAGAAACATTATAAAATACACCTGGGTCTCGTTTTATGCGGATTATTTTAATGCGATTTTGAAGTTATGCGATTTGTGTTTCTTCTTAATATTTTTCATATTTCACTATATTTATTAGATATCAAGAAATTTAAATTATTAATAACTTATTTTGACTTGAAATACTTTTTTTTTTTTCCCAAAAGGTCTGAAGCTGTATTTAGAATATTAGCTTCAGTGTAAATAACCTACTTATACTAATGAGTAAATAATAATAATAGATTTATATTTACATATAAAAATATCGCAATAAATAGTCAAAAATTTTAAACTTTTAAAACGTATTTTGTTAATTATAACAGAAATAAATAATTTTTTAGATTTTTAAAACAAATAATAACGAAGATTTTATTGATTTTATAAACTGAAAATAATCTTTCTAATGATAATCTCTAATCTTTTTGTTTTGATTACAATCCCATTTTTTAAATATAGAAACAAAAAACCGTACACAGCTCAAGACTGAAAGTGGCGCTAGTTGTATGTCACATGACGAATCTGATTTCTTAACATTTCACAAACGAACGCATATTGTCAAATAGCCAAACAACCGCTAATGATTAAAATATGTATGAAAAAATGTAAAATTAAATACTGTAGTTAATAAAAAAAGTAAAAAAGTTTGTCTTGTATTTTTTTCCCCAAATATTTGAAATTTTTTATTAGTCATACTTTATTTCCTTATTTTTTTAATGCGAATTTTAAAGTAATTTTTCCTTCTTGCTTTGTTTTTATGCAATTTCTGAAAATTACAACCCCCTATCCCCATTTTTCAAGGTAAGTTAAGTCTATTTTTGTGCGATTTCTTTTGTGCGCGTTTTCTAAGGAACCTATCTACCGCATAAAACGAGACCCAGGTGTAGATACTTTAAATCCAAAAGCAATTTTGTGTGTGTGTGTGTGTGAGACAGAGAAATAAAATGCAGGGTAGCATTTGTTTTCAGTAAAATCTTATTTTAAGTTTTAACAACTTATTTGGACATAAAGTCACTCTCTGCAATCGCAAGTTTTAAAAAAATTTAATTTACATCTGCATTTTCTTTTTGGATTTGCACATTTTAAAATCCTTAATGAATTTGGCATCAATAATGGCAATTGTTGAATGCAGTAAAACTTTTTAATATTATTCATGAAATTATCTCTCCATTTTTTTTTAAAAAATATATGTGTAAAAATATGTTTTTTTCTGGATAAGCAATACATTGCAGCCAATAGAGATTTTCAACTAGGGGAGGGCAACATTTTTCATCAGTGGGCGGAAAAGCTTGAACACTTTAATAAAGTATTCAGAACCTAAAAACGTTAAATTATTTGAATTACCAAATTATTAATATATTTAAAAAAAATTGTAAATACAAAATTTATTGACCTAATTAGGAATTGATTATAGATAAAAATTAAAATTTGTAACAAACATTTTTGTCATAATAACAAAGTAAATACAGAAAACTTCTTAAAAAAACTTTAATATGAGGTATTAAATTTGGAATGCTCCTGGTTTATGATAAATTAGAATTCAAGTCCCAAATGGCTACTCATAGAAAAGCTTCTAAATTTTAGCCATTATTTGTGATCTGATTTTGCTCTTTTTATTTTTCATTAAAGAAAATATAGTTTCGCATTAGGCACCAAATATTTCTGTGCATTACCAAGACTATTTTTAAACATTTCTGGATTTAATGAGGCGTAAAAGTCCGTTATTGTTTTTTCCGCAAATTGGTTCTTTAACATTAAATTTGATTGCAAATTTATTAGTTCTAATTTGACACAAGCTGGTGCACAATTGACATTACAAGTAAATAATAGGATTACTAGCTATAGATCTTTAGAAATTTTGGGGAAATCTGCAAATCTTCTGGTAATTCATTGAATAAGTCACTTATTATTGTCTCATATTTCTTAAAATCAGTATATTTTAAGCTATTTTCTCCTTTTTGCATGATTGGAAAGTGAATTAGCTGTTACTTTTGGCAGTGAACATAACTTTAGTTTTGTTGTAAATGACGTGACATTTGTATGTAAATCAAAAATAAATAATGCTTTCTCTTCTAATGATAAATTTAATTCATTTTGATATGTTAACATATCAACGGAGAAGAAAAAGCCATTCAGCCATTATTCATCTTTTAATTCACAAAATTCTTTAAGTTTGTCTTTAACATTTAAGAAGTTATTCTTTAAAATGTTCTTTTTTTCTTTAAAGAATAACAGAAATTATGTCGATAGATATGAGTTCTACTGAAATGACTTAAAAAAGTCTAAGTAGTTTTAACAATAACAGCAAAAATCATAAAGTTAACTTACTGATATTAAAACATTCTATCTGTTTTAACATATCTACAGAAATACTACATAGTGTTTTCTAAATGAATGATATTAAAATGTTTTGATTATTAAAAACTTATCTTCAGAAATATCGTTCACTATTCTTTTTTTGTATTTTGTATAGTATTTCTATATGTGTTTGCTGTTTGCAGAAAAATCTATCAAATACTCATAGTGCTTTGACAAAAGCTAGCTACATTGTAGCACATAAGGTTGCAAAACAAAGCAAATCATTTTCTGATGGGGAATTTGTAAAGGAATGCTTAATAGATATTGCTGAGTTATTATGCCCTGATAAAAAATCTAACATTTGAAAAAATTAAATCTCTCAAGAACTCTTATGAGACGCATTGATAATATTTCAAACAATTTATATGATAAATAAAAATTGAGATTGTATTTACTATGCACTGACTTTAGACGAGTCATGTGATATTACCAATATGACTCAATTTTAATCTTTATTTGAGGTATAAATAATAGGTTTAAAATTATGGAAAAATTACTTTCAGCATGTCCTGTGAAAGACACAACTACTGGCGAAATTTTTTTTTATAGCTCTTCAAGAAGTTTTGCAAAAACATAATATACGTGGGACAAAATGGTCAACCTCACAACCGATGGTTGTCCTAGTTTGACATGAAAAACCACTGGATTATTATAAAGAATAAGCAATGAAATAAAGCATATTCTAGGAAAAGAAATAATTTTCTTACATTTAAATTTCTTCAAGAAATCATTGGCAAGAGTATATCTGAATCATGTTACTTCAGCTGTAACGAAAGTAGTTAATTTTATTTGTGAAAGAACTTTAAATCACTGGCAATTCATAACGTTTTTGAAAAAAATTGAATGTAACTTTATCAATATACTGTACCATACAAACATAAAATGGCTTAGTCTTGCAAAAGTGTTAAAATGATTTCATGATTTGTTGGATGAAATTATTAAATGTTTAACATCAATAAAAATGGTAAAAACCTGAAATACTTTCTTTAGCAATTGTATTTTAAACAAAAATATTCACTCTGAAATTTTTGATTTTTATAATATTCAAAAATTATTGTAAATGTAACTTCATCTAATAAATGTGCTTCATTATAAAAGCAAAAATTGTAAATTATTATTATTTTTCATTAGCAGGTATTTAAAATTGAAAGAACAAATTTATTATCTTCATTTTGAATCCAAAATAAATAATTAGTCCTATGAATAATAAAATGTATATACCTCTTGTAGCTTCCATTTCTAATCGTCTTTTCTTGTGTTCCCATGTGCCCCCTTCTATATCTTCATCGGAATCATATTCATATTTATGTTTTCCTGAACTAGCTTCAGCTTCGAGCTGCCGCTGTCTTGCCATAATCATCTGATACATCATATTCATCTAAAAATAAATTATATGGATAAAAATAGTTATTTTTATGCTATTCGGGTAACTTAAACTTGGTCCAGAAGGCTACAGGAAGTACCATAAAAACTTCATTAATGGGAGGGGGGTTAAACAAACACAGACAAAACAATTATTATATTTAAGAAATATTATAATCAAAACTGAATAAGCACAAAAATACAAATATCTTGAAGTGACAATTTATCATAAAATTATAATAAAATTAGTATGAAAAGCCAGAATTCAATGGTAAAAATTACCTTTAATAATGATAAATTAACATCATGTTAAAAACGATTAAGACAAGGAAAAAAATGAACATTTTTCAAAGATTATGTTTGATCTCTAACTTTACATAACTAAAAAAGGTAGAGAATGCAAAAAAAAAAATTACTAGCATACAATACAATAATTTTTTAAATATTCAGGAAAAATTGTTTATAAAATATATATATATATATTAAAAAGGATCCATAAATAATATATGAACTATATATAATACAACAAATAGGTCACCATAGAGAAAAAGAATGCAATTCTAAGAAAATTCAATTCATAAAATTATTGTTCTGAGTAATTTGCATTCGTAAAAGTTGTGCATTTTTTCCAAAAATAATAACAATTCTAGGATTTAAAAAAAGGTATAAATAATGAAAAGTAATGGCAAAAAATACCTACATAGAAGAGTTATATATAGATCATGGACAATCGTAAAGATGGCAAAAAATATATATATTTTTTATAGAAAAAAGCTTAACAAAATTTTGAGGAACTAATTATTCTCACTGGAACTAAAATAAAAGTATATTTTCAAAAAAACACACACAAAAAATCTATTTTCAAAGTTGATATATACAAATAGGTAGAAAAAAATATTTTGTTAGCCCAATAACACAACTGAACACAGCCATATATATTTAAATTTTAAAAAATCAAAAATTAATGAGCTTATCTTTTTAAAATTTATATGTGCATACTAAAATATTTTAATATTACCAATGTTTTTATTTTTTTGTTTTCGTCTCGTACAGTTGTTTAATTTATAACTTTGGTTTTTTAAAAAACTTTTGTAGAAGACATGTTAATGCCGCCCTGGACTCCAGATTTCCATTCCACAGTTTGCTAATAATCATTCAACTTCATGTTTCTGTTGAGATAGTCATGCTTCTTGACATAACACACATTTAAAATTTGGGATAAAAAATTTTTCTAGGGACATGTTCTTTCACCTCACACAAATTTAGTGGAGTTGCTATATAGATAGTTTAGCAATGCTCAGTTCGAGGTAAACTTGGCACATGCTATTGAAGAATTCCATACTATTGTATATATGTTGTAAATTATTTTCCACTTACAGAATCATTGTAATTATAAATTTATTAAACGCACACTGATTACGTAAGTAATATTTACCGAGGCTGTAACCTCGAGCCTATGCGTGTAAAATGCAATAGTAGGACCTCTACAGGGGTTTAACCACAAGCTTACGCTTTTCTTCCATAGCGTAAGCTTGTGGTTAAACACCTGTAGAGGTCCCTATTATCGCATTTTACACGCATAGGCTCGAGGTTACAGCCTCGGTAAATATTACTTACAGAATCATTGCTTTTTATTTTCCTGCTCCAAAAGTTCTTTGAATAACTTCTATACTATTTCTTAATAACAACTAGTAACTTCAGCTACATAGCAAAACTAAAATTTTAATTAAAACTAACTAATTCTGAATGAGACCAACTTCTCAGTTACACTAATAGTAGTAAGACTAAAATTTAATGAACTCGCCTTAAATAATTAATCTATCCAGTCACATGACTATTTTAAGGTCATTACTGTATTTTTTGATCATCTGTTTTGTTTTCTCTAACAATTCTTTAATCCTTTCCATAAGGATTAAAGAATGTATTTTATACTTTAATTACAAAAAAAAATTGTTTGTTATAAAACAATAATAATAACAAAAAAAACAAACTGCACAAAATGCTGACTAACTTTTCATTTTGTATTTTTAACCTCTTAAAAAAAAAAAAAAAAAAAATGATAATAATTGATGAAAACCATTACAAATGTTCATATCTTAATACAGAAAGATTACTTTATTAATAAAAATATATATATCAAATTTAAATATTTACTAATAATTCATGACTTTTAATTGCTTACAAATGAATTCCCATTTGCATTATTATTGTTAAAAAATACATAATTTAAAAAAAAAAAATTAAAAATATAACTTCATGTTTAAAAAAAAAACATGGCTACCTTTATTGAAATGGTTACTAAATAATTATAAAATATCAAACACATGTGTAGTCTTTTCTGTTAAAATAAATGAAAAACAAAAATATCTACTGTTTTAAATGAAGTAAGAAAAAGACATTTAGTCAGATTCATGAGACCGATTAAAAAAAATTGTTCCTCATAATTAAAACTGCCTTTCTTTTATGTACCATTAATAAGATATTTTTTACTCAAAATAATTATTTTAAGTAAAAATATGTTGCTACACTTCATTGCTAAATATATATATGTTACTCATATCTACAAATTGTGTATCTCCTACACGCTTATCTGATTGAAAAAATCTCTTTGCATTTCTACCATCATTTTATTTTCTTCCATCCATTTTGCGACCCTTCCAGCCACCCTATATGCGAAAATTTTACATAACACTGATGTTACAGTTATCAGTCTATATAACTTTCTATAGTCCTTACCCTTTCCTTTAAACAGTTGCCTTTTTCTGAATATTATTCCAACTATCCACAAATTCTCTTTTTTGTGCCATCTTATTAAAATATGAGTATAGGCTTAATTTTGCCCTATTTCCTAAATTCATCATCATCTCTGCTGCCCATCCAGTTAAACCTCTTGTCTTTCCGCTTTTCAATTTCATCCCTGCCTCATTCAATTCATTTTCTGCAAAACTAATATTTCCATTATTATATGCTTTCATGTTTGTTATCACTCTGTCCTTCACATCTAACATTTTTTTTATATCTATTACATACTTATTTAAAATTCGCCTCTAATTCTTTTCTAGAATTATACTCTATTCTCCCCATCATCTAGTAATACTATTTCTCCCTCCCCTACATTCCTTTTAAGATATTTCCAAAAATTTTTACTTCCATCTCTTCCACTTTTATTAATATTCTCCAACAGGTTATTATTTAATTTCATTCTCTCTCTATAATTTTCTATTTTAGCCAACTTCTTTTTTTTTTAAATACTTTTCCCATTTAATATTAACATCTTTTTCACTTTTTTGTTTTTAATAGCACACTTTTATTCTCTGCATGCTTTTTTTACATTTTTACTAACTCTCACTTTTCTATTACTTTTATTCTTCTGAATATTCTCACCTAAAACCCTATATGCCACTTTTTCTACTTCACCACACCAGTCCTTATACTCACTCCCAACAAACTCTTCCATGATTTCTTCTACTTTTATTCTATATTCTTTTAACTTATTCTTATCATTCATGCTGCATCTACATCTTTCACTATCCTTTGTACTTTATTTCTATTTTCCATCACATTATTAACCATTTTTATTATAAAGAAATTATGATCACTATTACAAACTCTCTGCTTATCAAACACTTTAATTTTCCATACTTTATTCATTCCCTTTTTCTTTACTAATACATGATCTACTGTGTGAAATATATTATTTCTAGACCATGTGTATTGTTCCTCGTAAATATTTGATAAATTTCCAATGCTCAAATTCACTCTCTGGCAAAAATTCTTCAAATGCTGTCCATTCTTGTTATTGACATCATCAATTTCTTCAATATGCCCATTCATATCCCTATAACCATTATTCTCTTCCCCCTTTTTTTTTGAAACTCTGTACTAACTTAACTAGACATTCATATATGCTACTATTCCACTTTATTATCAATTGACTATCTCCAATGGATATATATATATACTATAGCCATCATCCATTCTTGTTTTCCTAACCTTATCTCAAACCGTTTTTGGCACTTAACAGTATTTAAATATTTTTTTTTGATATAACTCCTATACCACAACCCCCTTTTTTTTTTTCTATTTATACCCTGCCATACCAAGTCTTCCAGTATAGATTCTTCTTCTCTTAGATGTGTTTCCACTACTGCTAATACCTCAAGCTTTTTTTTCAGCCCCTTTTCTGTTTTCCTATCACCTTGAATATTCAAATATCCAATTTTAACAATTTCTTCTTTCCTAACTACTCTTTTATAAATTCTTTTGATTCTTTCTTCTCCATTATATTGTAAATAACTTGCTTATCATCAGTATATACTCGTAGCTCCATCTAGTGGCTAGACCTCATATTATAGGAGCACAATTGTTTTACTAATAAAGCATTCAAATTCTGAACTTGCTAAAGTTAAAAAAAAAAATATTAACAAATGTAAAATAATAATAATATTCAATATTTTAGCCAAGATCCTATTTCACTTTGGTAAAACCATTTTCATAAAAACTTTTATGTCAGATAAATATATTAGGATATTTGTCACCATGGTATTTATATTTTTAGGAACTAAAACAGCTTTGTATTTTAACTTGCTAACTTAAATTGCTATTTCCTTCTTAATAATGTAATTGTATTTGAGTGAACCAATGTTAAAAAAATAAATGTTATGATAATTGACCCTGAGAATTTAAGTCTTAAATATTGCACACCAATATTTTTATCAACCTTCAGGCTTACAAGAGAAAATTCTTTGTCATGAAATATAAATTTATAACTAAGTATATGGGACATCTTACAATGTGCAAAACTGACTTGTCTGGTCAATTGTAAAGATGTTTGTATCTTCTTGCAGCAAGCAATAAAAAATGTTTTCGCAGGTAAAAGATCTTATTATATTATGATTACTAAGATTTGAGAGAATGTCTTGAATTTATGAATAAGCATTAAATTTGATTTAAAAAGGATTAATAAAAAGTTATACAAAAAATTAGTTCACCTGAAATACAGTATTCAATGATAAACAACTAGCATATTACTAGATTTCAGCCTGCTGAATCTATTGGCATTTAGTCAGACCAAAAATAATTAACTAAATACCACTCATACGGATGTTATTGCTAGATAACATTATTTTTTATAAAAAATATAAGCTATAAAATTTTTATAAATTGATGAAAGTGAAAAAAATAATACAATATGGAAATAATGATGAAATAAAACAAACAGTTAACAATTCTTACAGACTATAAGAGACGGACATCCTGTGACTTTTGATAGAATAAAGTAAATCTACATAATAAAAAATACAACAGCATAATATGATCAAGTAGATTAACACATGATAAATATAAAATGACTAGTAGAAAAGTAAATATTCTGTGCATATATAAATGTAGTTTTGCAAAATTTCCAGTATATTACATTATGTTTTTATATATTTTTTTCTTTCAGCTAATGTTAAAATTTTGATTTGAAATCAGGTGTGTGAATAATAGTTTGCAAAATTTTTGACAATTTATATTCTTAATGTTAAGAGTGAATATATTATTAAATTAAAAATAATTGATATTAGAAAAGATTGTTCTTTCTTTTTTTTAATTATTCAATTACAAAATCAGCTTATCTTTTCTTGCTATTTTCTAAAATAAAATGTACAGAATATGAAGTTGCCATTGAATTATTCTTAAAAGAATTAAGCATTGAATCCCCCCCCCTCCCTCAAAATTAATCGAAAAAAAAAGAGATAATACTTTATCAGTATGTGTCTGCTATTATAATGAATATCACACTTAATAAAAAACTAATTTCTTCGATAATAGAATTATCATCCTGTGAAAGATCTTAGATGAAACCATCAAAACTAATTTATTGTCAAGTCTTTTTTCACTAAGTAACTTCAGCTTTTGGTTTTACAATTATTATACCAGATCATATTTTTAAATAGAATAAACCAGACAAATGTGATAAATTCTGTAAAATCTATCATATATATATTATCTTAAGAGCGATCAACTATCATACATTCTCTTAAGAGTTTTAGGTCATTCATTGATCTATTATAATGTGCAGTTTTCAGCTTGTGAATAGAAAATCAGAGTAGAGAAATTAGAATTGCTTTGGATAATAATAAAATATTTAAGTGTTTTGGTATTATGCAATCTGACAAAATAAAATTGACCATATAGACTAATATCCCATAATGCTCTGAATACCAATATGAAGTTTAAATATATTTTACATTGATTAATGCTAAGGGATCACAAGTCTTGATGACCAGTGGTCTGCCAGAAGAGAAACTAAACATAGGAATATAGAATGATAGGTTTTACAGTACTTTGGATAATTGTGTAGAAATTTGAAATCACTTTAGGTAATGATGATCAGTGTCGATTCACTATAATCAATTAACAAATAAGAAGCAAATCCAACTATTAATAGGTATAAAAGTTAAAAACTGTACATACTTAAGAGATGATAATGAAAACTACATACTATTAAAAATTAGGGAGAATTTAACTTGATCAAAATGATTATTCAAGATGCCTAGATAATAATAAATCTTTGTTTAAATTGTTGATGAGTAGAAGTCTGTAATGATTATACGATGTCCCATAACCTACTAAGAGAAATTAACAACCAAATATTGTAGTACATATATTAACACAATTAAAAAGAATTTTATGGATATTTGTCTGAGTACATTGATGATAGCAGTAAAAAGAGAGTATGCAAAAATGCATATCAGAAGTTAGATTAAAATAATGAAAACATACTAATTACGTTAAAAGTTATGAAGACAGATATCGCATTAAATAAATAAAAAAGATTAATGTTTTTAAAGAAAGTCTAAAACGTTTTATAGAATTATAATCTGTGTGAGCTCTCAAAGACGTATAAAAAATCAAAAAGGCAATTTAAAATAAAGCTTTATTATTATGATATGTAAAATGATTAAGAAGAATGAGCAATATAATGTGAGTTTACGAGTTAATAATAAATTAGTGGTAAAGATTTCGGAACTTAAAGTAGAAATGAAAAAATTTAGTCAAAGAAAAATTTTAAAAGTAAAAATAAGTTTAAAGATTACAAAAGCCAGATAATAAATAAAAAGTTAAGAGATCTTAAGGGGGAAGGAATAATAATAATAAAATACCACAATGTTCATAATTAAGACAATTTGAACACAAAGATCAGTTTAGTTCAAAACAAGAGAAAATACTGTAATGAAATATTTAAATTCATTACAAAATGCATGTTTTCCATTATTGATTTAAACTACAAACCATATTCATCAATATAATACTTGGATTACAAGTCAAAAAATTCCCATTCTTTATATATATATATATGCACACAAATGCATAGGACACAAAAATAAATTTCATTATAATCTCCTGGAAATAAAATTATGTTTATATATATATTCACACATGTCAAAATCTGACTTCATAATTATTTGATTGCAAACAAGCTTATGAAAATACACCTGTTAAATAATGGGCTCCAAATATAAGAAGTTGGTCTGAATTCTGGGCTGAAGGATGGTTGTGATAGGAATGATCTAAGATAAAAGATGCACTAATAAAAACAAAAATTTACAAACATATATTATAGTGCAATGATTGTACTTCTCTCAATAAGGAGTTAAAAGTGGATAGAACCCATCCCTATCTTGCGTGAGAATGATGTAATGAAAGTTGTCAACATGGGCAAGGAAGATGTTGATACCACTATAACACTGCAAATATATTATTCATTGAATCAGACTTAGGCTAGGGATAATGTCTAAGTTAATAAATGATTAGTAAAAGTTATAAATATATTTCCATAAAATAGTTTGTATAAAAGTTGTGAATGCAGAAAATTTGAAACTTGTCGATTAAACTATAGTAATTTGTTATCTATATATATTCTGACCAAATGATGAATATGTATAAGAGATTGCAATTTGACCCAAGTGACTAGTGCTGATCCAGCATAAAATCTGCATCTTGGGTGTCTTTTTCACATATCTTTGATCATGTTTCAATAATGTGTGATGGAATAGAAGTTAAAAATATATATATGAGATTAAGTTTAATTAAATAACTCTTTAAAAAAAAAAAACAAGCTTCAAGAATGCAAAGAAGGTTTTAATGCATCCATAACGTGAGAGATTGGTTTGAAATCTGGACTGATGAATAGTTGTCATAGTAATGAACTGAGGATGAAAGTTGCACCGATAAAAACAAAAAAACTTGCAAATATATATATATTCACACACACTTAAGAAAAAATAGAAATATTATTCAAGTTATTTAATGTGAAAATCTGATTTCATAATTATTTGATTGTAAACAAGCTTATGAAAATACAGCTGTTAAATAATGGGCAATCTGAATCAAGTGGGTTTTTTTTCTTTTTTATTGGCGCCAGTAATAACCAGTTTAAGATAAAAACAATAGAATGGACCTCTTAATTCTATGAATAAACATGAAGAAGATATTAAAAAAATGCTCCACCTGCTTTTATGACTAGAGAGTACTTAAAGTAAATAAATGTAAAATTCATGTAAACTGCATATGTATAAATTAAAAATGCTTGTATATCTCTCTAAGTCATATTTCTATAGACGGTTAAAAAAAACTAATTTATGTAGATATTTGTCAATTACAAGAAAACCATAACATGACAATGCCAAAAAATCCCATAAGTCAACATAGTGTACCTATACATAAAGTATGGAAACCACTAATCAACTTTGTTCTTAGAAAAAAGTGGAGAAATCAGTAGGAACTCCATAGATAAGTTTACGAGATTTCTACTGACTGTTGCCTTTGGCAGAATGGCTCAGTTGGTTACAGCGTTATCTTAAAATTCAATACTCAAAAATCTAATGGTCCAGGTTCAATTCCCATGCTAGTAATGTCACTGGTCAGGCCAGCAATACCTGGAGGAGAATAAAATCTTTCGAAACATTGTGCATATACTAACCTGTGTGCTATTACTAACAATTGAATGTATTTGGAATATAAGTTAAATTTTTATAAAGATATTCAATATTCATATTAGATGATGGAAATAGTCCAATGAATAAATACATATGTTATTAGCTATATTTGTCAATCAAAAGAATACCATAAAATAAACTTTAAAAAAACATAATCGGATAGTTTGCCATTACGAGTCGTAAAACATTCGAGCATCGGAATTGACAGATTAAGCTATGATCCGTGGATCATATTTAGTCCTGGAGTTCAATGGTAAAAAAAAAAAGATGCTATCTGACTTTTGTTTAATTATGTTTCTAAAGAATATAAAACATTTCATTCTCTAATGCACTATATAGTTTTCATTTTTGTAAATAAATCGTTTTCTGATGTCAAGATGATTTTATCATCGTATTGTATTGATTATAAATGAATATTCAGTTGTCTAACATATGAATTACATTTTTTCTATTTTTACATTCACAAAACAGCTCGACTCCCGATAATAATAAAAAAAATCATCAAATATAAGTTATCTTGCCATTAATAACTTCTAATAAAAAGCTTACTGTTTTTCGTTTCTATGAATAAATATTTATTCTTTTGATAAGTTATCTATAACTTATACCTAACTGTTTTAAACAAAATAGCAAACCTATACTGGCAAAATAATTGACTGGTAACTGCCTGAAAAATTTCAAAGGTTTAGAGAATAAAATAAATAATTTTTTATTTATAAGTGTGATTAAGGCATCTTAGTATAGTGATTAGGATATCCATTTATAATATTCATGATTTAGCAAAAAAAAAAATTTCCAAATCCAGATGGATGGAATTTTTTTTTTTTATGATAGCTGAGAATTTTCAAATAAACTTAGGATTTTTTCAAATAAGTGGATCTAATTATTAAATATTTTATTTTTTCTTAATTATAGAGCAAAATGAAAAAAGGGGGAAGAGGGGGCATTAAATTTTTTTCAAAGCAGAATTGATTAATTATATAATATCCCTTCCCTTTAATCCTCTTAACTAACATATTACCTTTAAAATTTCATCTTCACTTCAAATATACAGAAAAACAAGATGGATTATGTATGCATAAGTCATCATTCTTTTAATATCTTTCAGATGGTATAGGGAACTATAGTCCATGTTTTTCTGTGATAATATTCAAATTTTTTAGGAATTTTTATTTAAATAATTTCATTTAATTTTTGTTCCACTTAGTTTATTAGATTTTACAAAGAAAAGGCTGCATTAGAAGGAAAAAAATAAATTCTAATACAAATCAAGCATCAAACTATTATTTATTATTATTAATTTAAGTAATCTAAATCTTTTCAATTTTATCACATACTACAGCTTGAAAGTACTTAGACTAATTTATTAATCTATTTCTTTCTCTTCAATCATTATATGCAGATCTCTACAAGGAAAAATTTTTTGTGGGTTTTCAAAAAAAAAAAATGAAAAGTATCAATGTGTCTATTTTTTGATGTTTTGACTATTAAATTGTCATAAGTATAAATCATATTATTAGAAATTACAGACCTATCAGCCTTTTATCAGTTTTATACAAAATTTTTACCAAAATAATTAACAACTCGTCTACAGAATACATTGAATTTCCACCAACCAAGAGAACAAGCTGGATTTAGAAGTGGTTTTAGTACAGTATATCATATCCAGGTATTGAGAGAAGTTATAGAAAGGACAAATGAATATGAGTTGTCATTATGTTTTGGATTTGTAGATTATGAAAAGGCATTTGATTCTATAAACATTTCTTCATTGATTAAAGCATTGGATCATCAAGGTATCGATCCACGATATTGTCATATTTTAAAGAATATTTATAAAAATGCATAATGATACTAGGAAAGTCTACATTGAGAAGGGTGTAAGACATGGTGACTCCATATGTTCAAAACTTTTTACAGCAGTGCTGCAAGAAGTTTTTGTAGATTAAAATGTGAAGCTAAAGGAGTGAAAGTAAATGGAGATTATTTAAGTCATTTAGATTTTGCAGATGATGTAGCTGTTTTTGCAAATAATACTTTAGAGTTGCAGGAAATGTTGCTGGAGGTATTAGATGAAAGTAAGACTAAAGATAAATGTTAAAAAAACTAAAGTAATGTTTAATGGATTTTCTCAAAATATGAAAATAAAAATTGATTATGATGAGTTAGAAGAAGTTAACGGTTATAAATATCTTGGTCAGATTATTAATACAGATGAAAACATAATGGATGTAATTAATCATAGAATTAAACTTTGGTTGAAGCGCTTTTGGTAGAAATAACTTGATACTAAAAGAAAATATGCCTATGTGTTTGAAAAGGAAGATCTTTAATAAATGTGTTTTACCAATTCTTACTTATGGATCTGAGACTTGGACACTTAATAGGAGAGCAATACAGAGACTACATACCACTCAAAAAATTATGGAAAAGATGCATGTTGGAAGTGACAAGAAGAGATCGAAAACACAATGGATGGCTAAGAGAACAAACAAGTGTTACTGACCTCACTGAAAAAATTAAAAGACTGAAGTGGAGTTGGGCTGGTCATATTGCTAGAAGAGATGATAATAGATGAAAAATTGAAATCTTAAACTGGATTCCAAGAGATTGTAAAAGACCCAGAAAGAGACCCCATGTGAGATGGATGGATGAAATAAGAAAGTGTGCAGGGGTGATTTTGAGAAAAAAAGCTAAAAATCGGAGATGGATTGAACTTGGAGAGACCTTCATCCTGCAATGGATTGATAATGGTTGATGATATGTCATTTTATTATAAATTTTACAAGAAATAGTAATAATGAGCTTGTTAATAAAAAAAAATATTTTTTTTTAAAATTTATCCATTAGATTTTAGAAATTTTGAAAAAAAAAAAAATTAAATGTTAAAATCTAAGTATTATTATTTCTAATGTGTAATGACTAATTTTTTCAACTTTATTACATTCCTTCATTTTCCTGGTAATAAAAAATTACATGTTTTTGCATAATGTTAATTAAAGTTAAAAAAATTCAATATGCTGCCTTGAAAGGGAAACAGAAAAATGCAGTAAGTCTTTGTCTATCAGTGGATTACCCATTTGCAAATGGAAAGCAATAATTTTAGATAAATTCATCAGACATTTATATATATCAAATTTTTAATAAGTTTTAAAACCTACTTGATGCTGCTCTTTAATTTGTTGCTTTTGCTCTTCTGTTATTTCTGTGCTACCTACCATCCGTAAAGCAAAAGCTTCAGCCATAGGATCTGAAAATAAAGATTAATTCAGTAAATTTACAATCTTTTTAAGGCAATATAATTTTTATTTAACTATATTAATTTATACCTTTCTTTCTATTCACACAAAAAAAGTAATTATTAAATATTAAGCTATACTTAGAAACATTTCAAACCCAGAAAACACTATATTTATTATTACATGAAAATTATATTTCCCTCAAATAGAATAATCAAAACTTTTATTCTGATAATCTTTTATTAGCGAACTTCCTCAATATGAGCTAACAAAACTTTAGAGACATTATGACCTTATACTGAACTATAAAAACTATTTTCTTAAAATCTGATCTTGTCCATAAACCAATGCAACAATTTAATCATAGATACAAAAACTATTACAAAAAAAAATTAGTATTAACATTTAATATCCCTTACCATCATAGCATAAACTGACTAAACTAATAAGGCTATGAGCTTGAAAATAATCCTGTGCTTAAAGAAGTTTATGTAAGTTGAATTAAAAATATATATATAACTCGTTACTTCAAAAATTACAATAATCAGAAACATCTATATATATTCAAATATTAAACAACCAAACATCACATGATCACAACTGTATGGAGAATTTTGTCCGTTTTTATATTCAAATACTTTTATTTTACACGATTCACCAATTAGCTATATTACAGTACAGAGTTGACTAATGGCATTGAACCTTACGCCAACTCTCTTACTGTGTGTAATATGCACATAGTAAGTTGTCTTCTGCACAATAAAAAAAATTACATTGGCCAAATAAATTGTTATCATTTATTTCAAAATTGTGAATTAAAATATTTACATATATGTGAATTATTTCTACAGCAAGGTAATTAACTAATTTTAATATAATTTATTAATTTTATAAAATGACCAATTCAATAAACTTATCTATGCTCAACTCATTATTTTTTTTATATAAAATATTAAAAAAATTCAATCTTAATTGTTCAATTAATTGCTTTAAAATCTTAAATATTATTCTAGAAATACAAAACTCTAAACTGCTAATTTATATTGTTCTTGAACAATTTTTCTAATACTTTTTTAATTAAGAGAAAATTATGAAAATAGTTTGGATTATTTTAATGCAAATTTAAAAAGCTTAAACCAATACAAAAAATTATTTTCAATTATTATCTGCTTTTGGAAAGAAATCTTAATATTCTACTTTTTCATAGAATATCGAAATCAAAACAAAAAAAAGATGGAATCAGAAAATACTAAAGCGAAAGTACCAAAAGAAAATTAAATGAAATGAGAAAAGTTATGGATGTAAATCAAAAGGCACATATTTTTAAGAATTCCCAATAATAATACAAAATCAAGTGACCAATCAAGATAAATATGCTCAGATAAATGAAAATGTCTCCAGAAAAGATGTTCAGGAAAGAAAGAGATATAGATAATAATTATAAAGAAACACAATTATAAGAAGGAAACAGTATCGTGGAAATAATTGTGCCTGAGAATAAAAAAAATAGTTAATGAATTACTTAATATAATAGATAATCCTAATACTTGGCCAGAAAGAATGAGACTGCAAATAATAGATTTAGTTAAAAAAATTACCATCAAAAATTTTGATGAATGAATTTCCCTCCCGACATAAAGGAAGTCATTTTTTAAAACCTCATCTTAAAAGAAAACTTCCAAACAGTAAAATCATGTCATCCCTGGATAATATATTCTGATAAAAAAGATACAATGTTCTGTTTCTATTGTTGTCTTTTCTTTATCCATATCAAGATTCAATAATTGGCTGAATAATCAAAGTGTCATTAGATTGCAATGTTTAAATGTGAACTTCGAAAGAGACTTTCAGCTATGGAAAGCATAGACAAGTACAACAAAAATTACTGAATCAAAAAAAAATTGCGATTATGTCAAATTGATCATAATTTGGTATTTTGAGGATTTGTCGAAAACGTAAGTGATTTACATAATGGAAATTTTTTAGGAATTGAAATTTGATCCAATAATTCAAGACTATGTTCGACAAATGGCCAGTAATATGGTTGAGAACATTATCTAGGCAAAACGATTCAAAATAAATTAGTGAATTTAATGGTAAGTAAAATCCAGAACCAGATTATAAACCAAACATATATTGGGATAATATTTTACTTTTAATTCTTGACTGCACTCCAGACATCATCCACCAAAAATAAATCTCCCTTACACTGATAAGTCTCCGATAGTACATCACATGATTCAATCATTGGTGTTTATAAAAAGAAAAATTCAAGAGCATTTTTTGCAACCTGTGTTTGTCATAATTATAATCTTGTTCCTAATGCATTAACTTTCTTTCTTATATTTCAATGCCTTTATGTTTTAATAACAAAAAGATGGTCAATTCTCCATAAATATGTTAAAAATCTTACTATGAAGCTTCTTCGCGATACAGGTGAGGAATATCGTATTTCAAGTGCAAAGGCAATAAAGTATCAGGTATCAAGTAAATGAAGTCTATGATGCACTTCTTGAAAAATCAGAAACATCAGATGATCCTCAAGTAAAGAAATGCAGAATCACTTGCATACTCAATAAAAAATTTACTTTTCCTGATAAATTTTGTTAGAGGTATTTCAACGATTGTGTGAAAATTTCTTTGATGCTATCTTGATTTGAAAAACTATTATGTTAATTGACCAAATACAAGAATACTGGGTTTGAGCAAGAATTAGTTGAAGCAAAAACACTTTTAGAAAATTTGGAAATAATTCCAGAATTTCAAAATAAAAGCTTGAGAAAAAGAAATATTTTAATTACGAATAATCGATGGTGAGCCAATTGTTAATCCTGCAGAACTTTTCAAAGTAAATTTTTTTAATGTAGATCTGAATAAAATAAAATATAATTATAAACTCAATTTGAACAAATTAAAAAAAAATCCTAAAGTGGAAAAAGACAAACTACAAAAAGCATGTGTCATACATGCTCTGACAAATATTAAAACGTCACTAGAAAACTCATCTACAGATTTTGTAAAGACGGATTTAGATGGCAATATATTGATTGATGAAATGGAAGTTCTAAAACTTATTCTTTGTCTTGCATTGGTGGTCGAGAGGTCAGCGCGACTGCCTTGCACTTGCAGGCAGTTGCCCGGGTTGCGGGTTCGCGTCCCGGCCGATGCTATGACACTTAAAAAAAAAAAAAAACTTATTCTTTCATTAGAATGTTATGGAAAGCCCCTTAAAATCTTTCAATTTCTAGCAGAAAGTGACAGAGCTATAGTTTTTCCTAATCCTTTCATTAGTTTTCGGATACATTTAGCCACACTAGTGTCTGTTGCTTCTGGAGAAAGAATGTTTTCTTGGTTAAAATTAATAAAAAACTATTTACAATCAATTACAATTTAACAATACTATTCGCTGAACATAAAGACACATGACAACTAGATTTTGATTCAATTTTAAAAAACTTCTCCAAGCAAAAAGCTAAAAAATATTTTTAAACATTATTCTATATTGCTTCAATATGGTTAATATATACTTTATACTATTCAATTACTAATTTTTTATATTAAAAAATGTGCATTTATTTAAAAAGTTAGAGTCATATTTTGAAGCGCCCTGGAAGAAATATCCAATTGGGCCCCGCACTAACAGAATCTGACCCTGATAATACTAATGATTTTAAACAGAAGCAGGCACAGTATTTGTACTGAAACAATTCTATTACAATTCAAATTAATCTTTTTTTTTTTTTTATTGAAGTACATATATGCACCCAAATGCATCCATTCAATATTATAAAGTAGTTATATGAGTAGTATGCATAGATCAGAAGTTGTTGAAACTAACAAAATAATCAGTTTAGATATAATGTTAGTGAAGAACACATACTATATACAATAACAATCAGATAATGGAAGACATACATGTATTTAGGCAGACTCCAGATAATCTGCCGCGTAAAAAATAAAACTATAGCTGTAATATCTGAAGAATGCAAGCAGATGATATATCACTGCTCATATGATAGCCTTACATTTTATATCACACTTGAGTAAATCCAACATGAGAGAACTGAATCATTATATAGATAAAATGATTAGTACTTATTAGAAATATCAACAAATGAAAATCCTTTTAAGTATATTCCTTAGGAAGCAGACACCTATCCAATTATAAACCTGGAAAACTTGCAATATCAACTATGTGTGTAACTTACATTTATGTTAAAATATTTGACAATGTACCTAGCTTATTTTAAGATATTATAATATTTTATACTAAATAATATTTGGCAGAATTATTCTTTATCATTCTACTTATATACTTGTTTGCAGGTGTGTGTGTGTGTATGTGTATAATAAGACTTGTGATATCAACAATATCCCACACAATTCATATGCACAAATTTAAATGTGAATTATGCAAACAAACACTATAGAATAATAGGTATTGCACATAAATAAATTACTGATTGAAAAGATATACATCATTAATGTTCCATGATTCACAAACATATATCTTATAATTGGAATAATGAAATATTAATTTAAACATAACAAAAATGATTTCTCTTAAGCTTTTACAGGAAGATTATGACAATATTAATTATCTCATTTACTGGAGTATAGGATGCAGCTGCATATAAGACACCCTCCTTTTTTTTATACACATTTTTTCATGAATTTCCATAATTTTATAGTTATTTATGACTACCAAAAAAAATGTAAATAGAGAACACTGTAGTTTAGGTACCTTTTAATCTTCATCTCAAATCCCAGAAATTTATCTCCAGAGCTAAACATTTTGAAGACTGTCTCTTTTCTTAACTGTATATTATTTACTTGTGGATAGATTTATATTTTTGAGAGAACTTTTTTATATATATTTTATCCATTTAATTTTAAAATAATTTTTTAAAAATCATGAGAATATTGTTATTTTGAATGTTTTACTCTGATATTGATATGATTATAAAAGAGTATGTGTGCGTGTGTGTGTGGGGGGGGGGGCGGATAATTGTGATTTTATAATAAAAAATTGTTTGTTTATCTTTCAACTGTTATAAATTTAATCACCTTCAAAGTACTGTCCATTTAATACAATATACCAGTCTAAACATATTTTTCACTTTTCGAACTAGTCCGGAAACACAAAGTGAAGTTTTTTAATGCTTGCATAGTCCTTTTTTTTTCACCACTTAGCAAAAAAAAAAAAAAAATTTTAAGTATTGTTACATTTAAGAGAATAAAAAGAAGTCACATAGTTAGAGATCAAGCAAATATGACTGATAGATAAGCTAGGTCATGTTGAATTTAATTTTAAAATGTTTCACACTCAAGACTGCTCACAGAGGAATAGTCATGGTGAAGCTTGCACTCCTCACACTGCCACAAAATGGCATGTTTACATTTTACCGCATCATGCAAACGTTTCAGAACTTGTAGATGAAACATCTGACTATTAAGAATTTTGAGAGAAAAATGATGTTTGTGTCAATAAAAAAAAAATTTCAGCATTATCTTAACATTGGATTTCAGTTGCCATGTTTTTTTTTCGGGACATGGTGTATTTGACAATTTCATTTAATCATTCATCAACTTGTGTTTCCCCAGAACAACTTTCTTATAATCTATTTCAAGCATTACAACTGTTTTCCCTGCCATTGTACAGAATTTCATATTATTCCAACTTTTCAGCCATCATAACAAATCGATAAATACATGAAACCCTGTGCACATAGTACAATTTCACACAACGACGGGATTTGGAAGATTAATGCAAAAGGGTCCCCGCAAGAGGTAAGTAACAGGAGAAGCATGTATGATAACAGGCACATAAGTGTGAGAACAATTCTGGTTATTTTTGGGCCCACTCTCATATAGTAGTATGATTATGTATGTTGTGTAGCTATGTATAGCTTATATGCATGCTTATATTTTTTTGTTTCACAAAAGAACAAAATGCAATAGAGTCCTTAAATATACATATTATTATAAAGCAAAAGTTTTAGACTGACTGTAATTTCAACTCATAATTTTGATTACTGCTGCACAAGCCACACTCCATATTTTATACATATTTTGAAAGAAAAAAAAGTTGTGTCCTATACGTCGGCAAATACGGTAATTTGTTTAGGATAGTAAATTGACTTATCTGCTTAATAAAAAAAAATGTTATAATTATCATTATATTTTATATGACGATTGGATGCATTAAGGTTCATATCAGGAATAATCAAAGGATTTTAAAAGAATATTGTAACAAAGTAACATTCCAGGCAGCAAAGATGCAGATAATAAATCCAAGATGAAGGAGTAAGGAACAGTGACCAAAATTCATGAAAATGAGCATGTTTAATTTCAATATTTATTATTTAATTAAATTATAGCAATAATTGGAAAGGAAAATTATAACTATATTTTAACAAGTCTATTTATTTTATTCAAGTCTATTTAAGATTTAATAGCAGCTGATATAACAACTTAATTATCATACTATTGAAATAGAAGCTAACTATTTGATTTAATAGACTGAATCCTATTGCAGGAATTAGAAAGCAGATATTATTATTCATGATACAAATATATGTACATAAAATTTCAAGTCCATATTTGAAAGAATGCCCTCAAAGTTTGGCTAAATTGCAAATCTGATTGCTTTCACTTAATAGATAAATTACTATCACAGTAATTACAATATGTACATAACATTTGTAATTTATCACAGTTTTTTTTTTTTACTTACGTTAAAAACATTTATTATAATACTTTTATATTATATAGTACATTTAGTTTTATTGGTTGTTATTATAAAGTTAATGTACATGGAATTAAAGTAATTACGATGGAAATATTAAAGAAATCTACAGAGTGTGAAATTGGTAGATAGATAATATTAGGGAGGGAAGTAGCTATGTGTATTCAATAATTGATAATGCTTATTATAGCTCTAAAACTGAGATGTGAAAATAAATTGTGGAAAGAGGGGAGGAGGGTAATGATAATCTACCACCAAGTCTGAGTAATGCTTCACGCTGAATTTAATTAACCATTTATATTTAATAAATATGTAAATCATACATATTTATGCAGAAATATACTTATGACTGAATGAAAATTATCATTTGTTTAATATACTTCCTGAATAATTATTATTAACATTTATAATTAAATTACCATTATTCTTTCTCTCATCATCTCTATATTTTACTGGCTTCAGGTCATTGTGAACCTCTCATGTCATCAACCGTCTTTCAACACTAACTATAATATTGGAGTTATTTGTGCAACCCAAATTTCCATCTTTTAATTGCAAGACTAGTGATTCTGATTCCAATCTTTTACTTTAATTTCTTAGACTTCTAGCCTTTGTTCTTTATCTCTATTTTTGTTTTCATCACTTCTGTGATCTGAATGACCACCCTTGTTTATGAATGGCTAATTATTATGTTGAATGTATTTATACATCTATTCCTTTTTTATATACATACACGAAAATAAATTCTCTATTAACTTTGTAAATTGTAAAACAATCGAAACAAATCTGTTTATAATTCTCTCAATAAAATCTAATTAAACAGTGTTTTCATTAATATATTTTCATTCACATATTGCCTTTTAAACATTTCAATTTTCATTTAATTACCCTTAACAAAAAAATATATATTCCACCCCCTTGAATAATCTTGTTTCCTTTGACTTCAGTTTGAATTCTATCTAAAAAAAATTGAGTTTCTTAGTCAATACAAAGTGACTCATTTAACAAGTTACCTAAATGTCTATGTTCATCTATTTCCCTGAAAAAAATCTCCCCATTTTCCATCCTTTAATCTTATTCTTTTTATTAATTACTAATATCTTGGATTTTTCTTCACAAAATTTAAATTTCATATTTCTTCCTAACTTTACACATGTCTCTAATTAATAACTGCATTTTTTTACACGACTTAGGTAAAAAATATCATTATACCCTATTTTTCTCAGAGAATTTCATCACTATATCCAATCTTTTTATATCAGCATTCATTTCTCTTTTTAAAAAAAAAACAATAAAAATGTGAACTGGACATCCCCTCTTTTAACCCAATTTCACATTTAACTAACATAAAATTTATATTCTTCAGTTGATATTTATAAAAATTATTCTTGTAAAGATACTAATCATTCTTAAATTCTATCCAGCTAAAGTAAGACTTTTCTACATCTACAAAAACTATAATAACTGTTTATTTTCAATATGTGATGTAAAATAAAATAGTTTGTTCTTTGACGAAGTAAGAAATTTCTATGCATAGATCATATGCAATACAAATCATCAAAGTCAGGAATCTCTTTACAAATTGTATTTCTGTTTTTATCATTCTCTAATTTATAGAGCATCAAAAATTTTTAATTTATTTGAATTCTATTTTATTTTCATAGCAATCACCTTTATTGGTTCAAGTTTTAAAATCATCCTTATCATTATATAATCCCAAAATAAAAGCTGAAAATCTACCTTCTGTATAATCAATTTTTGCTTATTTTTCAAAAAATTAATTCTTTGTATCTTTTCTTATTGTAAGTACTTATGTAGTTTATAAACAAAACCATCAAGAATACCATTTACAAATATATCCTCTTACAGTCAGTACTTCAAGCTTTTAAAAGTGAACTATTTCCTTGCTATTATCATTAAATGACTTATTTCTGACAAACTGCTTATTTCTGTATACATGCAAATTCTCTTTATTTTTTTAACATCTGCTTTCCATCTTTCTAAGTCTGTCTTTTATAGCCTACTATCTCAGTTTTTATTACTGTAGCAATTAATAAACCTCACAACACATTTATTTCATTTTTTATACAATTAAATAACAGAAAATCTTTTATTATTTCTTTACCATATCCTATCTTTTTTAGCCTTTTTATTACTTGTTCTCTCCTTCAGACTCTTTAAAAACTATTTTAGCAATTCTTCTGCCTCGACCATATAAACTTATTGTCATATATTTTACTCAAATTTCATTCCATCTTTTCTATATATCCTTTTGAACAATGCTATATTCATAATTCTCTATTCCATCAATTTCATTAATATGACCATTTATATCAAAAGCAATATTTTATAATTATTTCTTTTAAACTCATCTATAACCCTATTGTAAACATTCCCAAACATTCCAATTCCATATATTCACATTTTCATCAATTTTAAACATTTCCAAACACTCTAATTCCACACATTCAGAATTTTTACCACTTCTAGTAGCTAAATATATTACGCCACATATTCATTTCTCTTTAAGCAATTTCAGTACAATTCTTTTTAAAATATTCTTTCGATAATAATCCAATTATCACTGCTCTTATTTCATAACTTCATAAATCTATTTACTTTCTCCATTGACATTTCTAAAGATATGATTCTTTTTCATCTCTTAAATGTATCTCTATTACTGCAAAAAATATATATATATATATTTTCCTACCTCCAATTCTTTATTTATTCATATCTCTAACAAACTTGCATATTAATAAAACTATATTTATATTCATATGCTTGGCCCTTCCTATAAAAATTCTTTTTTAAGAGACATTCCCAGATATCATCTGTAAAAAAAATCTTTGTTAACTTTAGACCATCTATACTTTTTTCATCCAAATTTTACTTTATTTTATTCATCCTCTAAATGTTAACACATCCTAATTTTTCATTTCTATTTCCAACAATGCATATTTATTCTTAATATATATATATATATATCCCATGTTCTCTTCTTTCGTTAATGGATAATAAAATTTAATTTGACTAGTATTTTAGTCTCCATCATCAATGAATGCAATTTATGCTTTTTAAATATTTCTTCTTAGTGAGTACATTGCATACATCTAAAAATTTAACACTTAATCCTTCTCATTTCTATAAAACTCCCAAGTCACCAAGTAGTGACTTTATGAATTCTAATATACAATATATCTCTGTACATAACTAGAATTTCTTATAACAAAAAAAAAAATTAATATATATAAATATTAATTAATTTAATGCCATTTTAGCAGATACTTTAAAAAACATTTTTACCATTTTGAGGTGATGAAATGATTTCTTCTGCCGGACCCCAGCGAGACTTTCGTTGCTTTTTAGCAGCCACACTATCACTAGATGAAATGCTATCAGGATTATTTGCATTATAATTTTCTATAAATAAAAGAAAAAAAAATGGACATTAGTTATCTTATAATAACCATAAAATTGACATGAATATAAATGTGGATGATAATATAAATATATAGTTTAAGTTTAAAATAAATATGTTTAGAAAAAAATTTAAAAAAACATTCATTATTGCTAGTAATTACTTCATTAGTGTAATTTACCAAAGACTTTATCATGTGGTTGAGTGTTAGTATTCATTCATTTATAGTTAAAATCTTCAAAGCGCATGTGCAACAGCGTAATGCTGTTTTAAATATTACAGTTTACAAACATCGCGCTATATAAAAATGATTTATTTACATACATTTAAGATTTTATATTTATTTCTGTATCAAAAACTTCAAACAGTAAGTCCTAATTCATAGATCAAATCACCATCATGAGCTATGACTCACAAACAACTGTGGCTACTTTAATTTCAACGAATAAAAAATTAAGATGACATTGACTATGACTTCACAAACCATTAATAAACAACAAATAAATCCACATATATCACATGCCGCTCTAACAGTCTACTTATTTGCCATCTTATGATATTGTCTTTTAATGTCTGCAACAAATTGTTCTTTTTAAAAAAATTTCATCTCACAAAATCAAAAACTTCTATTTTCCAAGCACTTTTAAATCAGCCATCATGGCATCACAATTATAGACAGAGATTAGAATTTCTATAGCATACCCATTAATAATAAAGTTGAATTGTTAAAAAATAATTAATAATAAAGTTGAATTGTTAAAAAATAAAATCAAAATGTGTTTATCTATATACCAAGTGAATACCTTTGATACATATTGACTCTCAATTGCACACATCATATAAAGCCAAATAATTTGAAATTCAATTTTAAAAATTCATTTTTAAAACAAAATAAAAACAAAAAAAATTTGGTCATATTGTTGCTGCTAACATCCAGCAGGAAGCAAAAACATATGGTCAAAGAGTACAATATCTGAAATACTGCATACTTTTTCATGAAGAAGTTTAATTTATTTGTAGGATGTAAGAATATGTATTTCTTTGCAACAGCATATGAAATCAGAAAGCAAAAAATTTGCAATTCTACAAAGTTAACTTTCAAAACTAATGGGAACAAAAAAACATAACATAATGCCTAAATACTATTGTAGTCACATTTTGCAACAGTATTTGTATCACATTTTTATGAAGAAATTTAATTTATCTATATACTGTCTGAATAATACACCTCAATTCTCAAATGCTTATAACATCTTTAAAAGAAAAAACTGCACAATTTTATGTTCATTTTCAAAACCAACAGGAACAGAAAAAACTAAAGTGACAATTTCTAATGTCCAAACATAATTATGTCTATCATTTTCATATAACAAAAATATTTGCTCAGAATTACACAATTACATTACGTTTAATTTTTAAGCATTTTCTCTTTTTATCATTATAATTACAGGTACATATTTAAATGTCTTAGAATGTGTATAATTTTCAAATCCAAAAAATATTAAAAATCAATGGTTTTGAAAAATTGATGTAGAATCTATATCTATATATTTTATATACACAGTAATATTATTTGTATGCCATTTTCAATTAAAACAAAAACTATTCATGTAAAAAAATTGCATCGGGCCATGATTGTTCAATAACAGATTTCATAACATGGCAGTTTAAAAAACAAAAAAGCCAAATAAATAAATTAATAACACTTTACAGTACTGATTCCAGGACCAAAAAAAATGGATGTGGAGAAACAATGTAACAAGATTTCACTTCACAACCAAAAAAAAAACAGCTAAATTCTTGTATCATTCATTATTCATCAATTAAGACGCCCTAAATAAACTTCTCCTTTCAGAATGATCAACCAAAAAACATCAAATGGCTGAAAAATTATGGCATAAGAACTGGGCTTCTTGTTTGGTTCTAAAAAAATTTATTTTCCTAAATCCAACAATATTGATCTTAAATATTACTGATTCCGAGCTATCATTACCACTAGTAAAATTGCATATTTTAAATTATTTATAATACATATTGAAGCAGTCGATGTCTAATCATCATCGAGCTTCATGCTTCACCATCTACACTAACCTCCTGTGGGGCCTGCAATTCAGACCTCACCGTAAATATAAGCCAATCACCCACTCACTGTCTGCATAATGATTAGAGAAATTAATAAAATTAAAACTATTTAGTAAAGTAAAACAGTAGTGTGTGTGATGCGTATATATATGAATGAAGCAATAATGTTATTAAGGTTTATTGCTGACGACTAAACATTTTCTTTATATAATTGTAAATTTTTTTTTGTTATATCTATATGTATTTTGATTTAAAGTATTTAATTAAACTATTGGAATGTAACAACAAAGCAAAATGAGGGAGGCTCGAAATGCTAAAATAATCTTTGTTTAAATTCAGCTTGTTATCTTTAATTAAAATTGTCAATCGCAATTAAGATCGAAAACAAATCGTTTATCAGTTGTTGTCAAATGATTTAAAATAGCTAAAAATGGTATTTTGAGCCTTATCTGTATAAAAACATGTTGTTAATTAAATGTTGTTTGTAAGGGGATTATAGAGATAGTGTAAGTCAGTTACTTAGAGTTTTTAGTTACCTTTCAGTGAGTTGAGATTTTCGTCAGTAAGTCAGTCTAGTTACGAAGCATTTCAAGACCTTAACTTTAAGAAGCCAGTACAAGTCCTGCACAATGAAGCGTGAGTAGAGGAATCTATCATCTTTCTCTTCTTCTCTCGTAGAACTGTCTGCCTGCAACTGCCATGTTCCATCCGGCCGACCATACATGATTACTTCCGACTGCTGATTGCTAATGACGCCGCTATGCTGTTTTCCTTAGGTAACCTTTAACGTAGAACTGCCTTCATAAGTCAATACTTTTGTAATTTGTAAACTATAGTTCAACTTTCATATCTTAATTTATATATTAATTTATAAGCTTCTGCTAATTTTGCTTTTAAACTCTCTCTCTGTAATTCCTTATTAGTATTATGTGGTTTTAATTTACCTCTCACGCTTAATTAACTTCTATATATAACAGTGTGCGGCTCCCTAAGATTTTATGTATTTTGTTTAATGTATAGATATAATTTATTTACTTTAATATGCCAAAAATCGCCAAATTCGCGAGTAAGGGGAAAATAACCACTAAACATCACATGATCACTATCTCATACTAGCACAATAATTGTTATAAACAATTCAAAATACAGCAAAACTCTCCATATAGTAGTGCCATCTTGTGCTAACAAGAGCAATCAATAGATGCCAGAAGGCTTGTGCATAAAATCCCTATCTAGTGCCTACTCATCCAATATCCCCAGACTAGTTTCTGGCTTGTGGCCTTCATCAGTGAGGAGCCTTGGATCTGAGAGCACTGCACCTAGATCTTAGGATCTAATGCAACCCTCCAGCACCCACCTTTTAACTCTACTTAACTACAAAACTATGAGAATGAAATTGAAAACATTGTTAATATTTTCAATCTAAGCTCAATAGCTTATATAGTCATATGGGTCTGAACTCAATTCAGCACCCATACATTTTGGTGTCTTTGGCTCTTTAACAACCATAGCCACCACTATCCTATTAGGCAGGATTGGTGTTAAACCACTAAACATCGCATGATCACTATCTCATACTAGCCAATAATTGTTATAAACAATTCAAAATACAGCAAACCTCCATATAGTAGTGCCATCTTGTGCTAACAAGAGCAATCAATAGTGCCAGAAGGCTGTGCATAAAATCCCTATCTAGTGCCTACTCATCCAATATCCCCAGACTAGTTTCTGGCTTGTGGCCTTCATCAGTGAGGAGCCTTGGATCTGAGAGAACTGCACCTAGATCTTAGGATCTAAGAGCACACCCTCCAGCACCCACCTTTTAACTCTATTTAACTACAAAACTATGAGAATGAAATTGAAAACACTATTAATATTTTCAATCCAAGCTCAATAGCTTATATAGTCATATGGGTCTGAACTCAATTCAGTACCCATACATTTTGGTGTCTTTGGCTCTTTAACAACCATAGCCACCACTATCCTATTAGGCAGGATTGGTGTTAAACCACTAAACATCACATGATCACTATCTCATACTAGCACAATAATTGTTATAAACAATTCAAAATACAGCAAAACTCTCCATATAGTAGTGCCATCTTGTGCTAACAAGAGCAATCAATAGATGCCAGAAGGCTTGTGCATAAAATCCCTATCTAGTGCCTACTCATCCAATATCCCCAGACTAGTTTCTGGCTTGTGGCCTTCATCAGTGAGGAGCCTTGGATCTGAGAGCACTGCACCTAGATCTTAGGATCTAATGCAACCCTCCAGCACCCACCTTTTAACTCTATTTAACTACAAAACTATGAGAATGAAATTGAAAACACTATTAATATTTTCAATCCAAGCTCAATAGCTTATATATATGAGTCTGAACTCAATTTAGTACCCATACATTTTGGTGTCTTTGGCTCTTTAACAACCATAGCCACCACTATCCTATTAGGCAGGATTGGTGTTTATAACAATTATTGTGCTAGTATGAGATAGTGATCATGTGATGTTTAGTGGTTTAACACCAATCCTGCCTAATAGGATAGTGGTGGCTATGGTTGTTAAAGAGCCAAAGAACAAATGTATGGGTACTAATTGATTCAGCCCATATGACTATATAAGCTATTGAGCTTGGATTGAAAATATTAATAGTGTTTTCAATTTCATTCTCATAGTTTTGTGTTAAATAGGTTAAGGTGGGTGCTGGAGGTGCTTAGATCCTAAGATCTAGGTGCAGTGCTCTCAGATCAAGGCTCTCACTGATGAAGAAGCAGAACTAGTCTGGGATATTGGATGAGTAGGCACTAGATAGGGATTTTATGCCAAGCCTTCTGGCATCTATTGATTGTCTTGTTAGCAAGATGGCAACTATATGGAGAGTTTTGCTGTATTTTGAATTGTTTATAACAATTATTGTGCTAGTATGAGATAGTGATCATGTGATGTTTAGTGGTTTACAAATCCTGCCTAATAGATAGTGGTGGCTATGGTTGTTAAAGACCAAAGAACAAAATGTATGGGTACTGAATTGAGTTCAGACATATGACTATATAAGCTATTGAGCTTGGATTGAAAATATTAATAGTGTTTTCAATTTCATTCTCATAGTTTTGTAGTTAAATAGAGTTAAAAGGTGGGTGGGAGGGTTGCATTAGATCCTAAGATCTAGGTGCAGTGTCTCAGATCCAAGGCCCTCACTGATGAAGCACAAAAAACTAGTCTGGGGATATTGGAAGAGTAGGCACTAGATAGGGATTTTATAAAGCCTTCTGGCATCTATTGATTGCTCTTGTTAGCACAAGATGGCACTACTATATGGAGAGTTTTGCTGTATTTTGAATTGTTTATAACATTATTGTGCTAGTATGAGATAGTGATCATGTGATGTTTAGTGGTTTAACACCAATCCGCCTAATAGGATAGTGGTGGCTATGGTTGTTAAAGAGCCAAAGACACCAAAATGTATGGGTACTGAATTGAGTTCAGACCCATATGACTATATAAGCTATTGAGCTTGGATTGAAAATATTAATAGTGTTTTCAATTTCATTCTCATAGTTTTGTAGTTAAATAGAGTTAAAAGGTGGGTGCTGGAGGGTTGCATTAGATCCTAAGATCTAGGTGCAGTGCTCTCAGATCCAAGGCTCCTCACTGATGAAGGCCACAAGCCAGAAACTAGTCTGGGGATATTGGATGAGTAGGCACTAGATAGGGATTTTATGCACAAGCCTTCTGGCATCTATTGATTGCTCTTGTTAGCACAAGATGGCACTACTATATGGAGAGTTTTGCTGTAAGGGGAAAATAATTGTTTAACTTGTAAAAAGGCTGGGCTTCATTTAAAACTTATCAATAAAGTTTTGTTTGTACCTAAATAGAAACTGCTTGCGAGTTTGGTTTCATTTTAAATTCGTTATTCTTGAAGTCAATTAAAAACTTTTATTGGGGATAAATTCTGCTAAGTTTACTGCTTTGAAATTGTATTTAAAATTTCATTTTAAAAGATCGTGAACCTTGATTAATATAATTAGTCCTTTCTTTCCCACTGTTGTTTAAAGGGCTAGTGTAATCCGTATATGGGAATCAAATTTAAATATAAATTTTATCAGTTTAATGCTATAGAAAAGTGTTATTACTTTATTACACTGTTAAATGACTCAGAATTGAAAACAGGTTATTGCGCAAGAGGTTAGACCGTTTCCAAACTTTAAAATAATATTATTTGAAAATTATATTATAAAAATTATATCGATGTCCAATAAACATTGCTGTCATACATTTTCTTTTATTCTGATATTTTATCTTTCCATTTCTTGATTGCTTTGTCATTGGGGCGTCGGAAGCATGAAGTTCCCTTCCTACTTTTCAAAATCGTTCGTAAACTCTCCCTGTGGAACGTGAGGATTATGATATTATGTGCTGCGGAAGACAGCACATCCAGATCTGGGCTCTCAAACCCAGCCCCTCCTTCGATATCACTCTGCCGGAATGCGCGGACCTATCAAATCTAAGTTCGTTTCAAATATTCTTTTAAAATGATAAAATATCCACAATCGCCATGAATGCCGTATTTCTTTATCGTATGCTAGTACCGTTACTCTGCTCCTTAATTTAATCACCGTCTGCCTAACCTTAGTAAGTCGCAATGATGTGTTAAAGATGATGATTCATTTCGTAAAATACATTCAGTTCATTGAGTTAAACTGCTTTCTTTTAAAAACCGTTATCGATTCCCATAGACGTAAATCTAATTTATATAAATGATTGCATAACTTATTCTCGTAAATGTAGCGCATTGTTTGTCTTTTGTATACTTATTCCAAAGACGCTATGTCAAAACAATGCCGATCAAACATATATAATAATTTTAAGATTGTAAATAAATGATTGAGACCGTATGTTTATATTTACTTGTCAAAATGATTAATGCTTACTTATAAGATATCTTTCTGTAATTCGAATCGGTTCCGATCTTGTAGATTGTTTTATGCATCCACAGCATTTCATTTGTAAACATTTGTAAATTGGCATATTAACCCCGCACAACTTATAATACATTCTATAAAATTATATTTATGAAATAATTGATGTGAAGGGGATTTTATAAAACAAATCCCAAAATTTTCCAAATGTATAATATTACTCCAAGCGTGAAACAATTTTGTAACATATATATGCGTTTTCTACATTTATTAAATTTATATATAGCTTCATGTAAATCCTGGTTTGTTGTTTTTGAATTATTATTTTCTAGTTAGTATTTAGAACTATTTTCTTTAGCTAATAACTTAGCATTAATATATAACTGACACAAATGTAATTCCTGGGCTACTCCGACCTCGATCATCATCATCAGTCTGATCTTATGCTCTACCGCTCTGCTTCTGGACACAGAATTAAAATAATTTTACTGTATCCTCAGTAATGTTGTTCATTGGGTCAGAGATTCGAAGAATAGGCAAATAAGTTAGAATTCAGGATTGCTCCAGAGCTGTGTATCTCGAGCATGATCGGATTCAAGGCACTTTTGCTTAGGATTTGAATCTTGTTTAGTGAGCATACTATTTTGACTGGTACAATATAAATAAATCCTGTTAAATTAAAAAAATAATAGATACTTGTAAAATTGTTATAACAACTATGGTTGATTATTATTATCAAAAAATTTTTTCCCCCATATATATAATTATTAATTTATTTCAGATGTGAGATATTTCCAGTCTCTAACAATGGTAATATGTCAATCATGTGAGAAGTTCAGTTACTTATATAGTTTCCTAATGGATGAAATATTTAATTAACTTGTTGACTATTGATAAACCATATTGATTTTTTTTATGGATTTGACTGAAGATATAATTTTCATAATAATATTAGATTGCATAATAATGAAGACAAATATTATATGCTCTATAAAACTAATATACTATAGAAAGCAATAATCATGAAAAAATGTAATCATTATAAAATAAAAAATAAAGAATTTAACCAATTTTAAACTTATTAATTTTAAATTTATTCATAAATTGTAAATTGTGATAAGTAAATTTCAAAATAAGTATTTTTTTTTATAAATTTTACATTATCTTAAACAAAATATTGATCAAAATTTCATATGATAACACTTATCGATCACTACTAATAATTTTTTTTTCCTCTGTAAAAATCAAAATATTTTATTACTTCATTCAAATTCAAATCCCAAATACAAGATATCCATTTAGATGTGGGTGGGGATCTTTCTTTCCTAACAAAATAAATATTAGATTGTGTATAAATTTATTTGTTTTCAAATACTAATAAACTTAATTTTTTTATAATTAAAAATCATTTTACTTACTGAAGAATGAATTTGAAATAATTTATTGAGACAATTCATTTTGATATAACATAAAATGTAATTATTATTATTGTACATATCCTGAAAGTATCTAACAATCCATTTCAAAATTCCTATATGTGAATTCAGTTTTTATAAAGATTTTTTTAAAATAAACTTTTACAAAAAAAAATCCATAATAAACAACCTATAAGTTATATCACTATTTTGAAAATATTATTTAAAAAAAAAACCAATTACCTACATAACATATCACATGCATGTATAGAGTACATACTATTTTTTTTCTACGATTTCAGAAAGACACATTTGCTTCATTTAGTTTTCAAAATTCTGACTGATGATGATATTGTAAACAACGTTACAATTCTGATTGTTTAAATTACAAATTTTCAAATGCAGACATGACTCACAGTAGTTGATATTTTTTTTGACAATCCTATTGGCAAAGTATATTTTCAGAAATTTTGAATTATTTGTTAAAAATTTTTTACAAATGCAAATTATCATTAAAAATATTATTTCAACTTTTCAAATATTTGTTTTCTTATTGTATGATTATTGCACTGCCAATTTTTATATTAATGAAATTAGATTTGTTTGTTCAAATCACTTAAAGATAATGAAATTCTATTTACAATGGTATTTATAATTGTTAAAAAATGCTAAAAACAAATCTGCTACACTCAATATGAATGTGTTCCCTTTTAACCAATTTATTTCGAGTTGCACTGTACATTACTGATTTCTCTTCAATTTTCTTCTAAAATTATTAAAGCAGAAGTCAATCTCCAATAATGCGCTACTTCTTAAATATTATAAATCTCTTGCACTATTTCTTAAATATTATAAATCTCTGCGCACTCGCCTGCCAGTAAGAGTTTAAAAAACTTAAGTGAATCACTTAAGTTTAGAGCGCATTTGTATATACACCAGCTCTCACTGCTCATACTTAAATCAGGGCTTGAGTCTAGTTTGTGCCTAATGTTATAATCAAATATTGAATTGTACAAATTTAGTTAACGTGTCGCAGGAGAAAGTCAAAGTCGCATTTTTAACCACCTACGATAATACTTACATGGCTTATAAATGTAAATCTATTATTATATAGCGCTGAAAATTTTGAAATTATTATTCCTCTAAAAGTAAACATTTTTGAATAAAATCTTAATCTAATCACATTATTCTTCTAAAAAAAATAAATATCACATAAATATTTGGGAAATATAATCATAAATATGTAAACAAACTATAAAAATATTTCATTTTCAAAATCTAACAAGACTAAATATGTTCAAAACTTCTTGCAAAAAAAAAACTAAAACTTACCAGCAACAACCCCATTTTTAAAAGATTTTTCTGTATAATACTATTATTTTGAGATTTTTTTTTAGTTCCAATTTTTGCCATCAAATGAATATAAAATCTGTAAAATAATACTTAATATGACCAAAAGAGAGAGTGAGCACCATTGCATTCTCTAGGATAATCTTCTTGAGAACAACTAAAAGGTTAAATATACGTTAAAACTTTAATAGCATGCTTTCAACTATAATAAAGTAGCCATTTTCAATTAAGTATGCATGTGATATTCTGTTTAGATTAAAGGCAGGCAATTTATTATTTTTATTAGCATAAACAACATACATTGTTGTTATGCCAATGAACATATAAGAAAATATACAATAAGCTGACGTTTGCTGCTATAATATGGCTGATAGCACCTTACTGGAAGTGAAATGTATATTTTAAATTTTACCTTTATGAATATTTATTTAATGTTTTATAATGGAATAAATTATATATATATATGTGTAACAAAATAATTTAAGTAAAAAATTTACAAACTATCATATGCACTTGAATGAAATGAATGTTCTTCACCATTACTACATTGTTTCCTCTGCTTTAACAAATCTTTTACTCTTTGCTTATAATACTTGAACTCATCACTTGAACTGTCAAATAAAAACCTATTAAAAAAAATGTTGGATTTACTAAATAAGAATAAAATATAAAGATTTAACAAGAAAATAAATATCTATTATTAGAAGCTTTTTTTCTATATTCATATAAATACATAAAGATTAAGCACAATTTTATGCTTAAGTGCATGAAAATATTAGTAAATATCTTAACAATAAGTCTCCACAGTGGAACTATATATAGTTATGATTCAAATATTACAAAAGTAAAATAATAATAAATTAAAAAATAATATTTAGAAAAATATTTTACAAAAAACACTTTTACTTAATGTGCACCATAAAAAAACAAAATATATATATTTTTACCATAATTTCGGTTGCTATATTTAACTTAAATTAAAATCAGGGGCAATCATAAATTTATTAATTCAATTACTTGTTTTAAAAAATAGTGAGTGAATAAATCAATTTATGAATACCTGTACACACACACTATTATTTCATAGCAATCAACTCTTAAGCTATCAACAATCTCAGCCTTGGTTGATTGTTATCATCTACATTTATAAACCTATTAAAGACTTGATTAATTGGCTTTATTGTCTTACTATTATTCCAATTTAAATATACCAACTAAAATTGTAGTCGAAGAAAAAAATTTTTTTGGCTTTTTAATGTACATTAAATAAGAGAGGTTTTTATAAAACATTTTACATATATTATTTTTAACTTTTTAAGTATTCGGATATTTTTTGTAATTTTTCATGTTCAAATTTAAAAAGTGGCTTTTTAATATCCATTATATATTATTATTTTTAAGTTTTTGGTATTCAGATATTTTTTGTAAATTGCAATGGAGCAGCGAATTATTCTATATTTTGCTCCAAGTACCCTTCATGTAGAAATTTATAATAGCTCATATTTTGTTGATAAATATTAATTAAAATAAAATATGTATTGTTTATGGGCCTGCAAATGTACAGCATATTTTCAACATGTACACATATACTACACAAAACTAAGATAATAGTAGAAACAAAATTTTAAAAATAATAGTTTAATAATAAATTAAGACACATTTACATAAATTTTATTGATTCTGTGTTCACTCATGCATTAATGAAATAATATGAATAAGAAAAAAAAATTAAATGTATTTTTATTTTTAAAATAAAGTAAATATCTGTTTAACTTTCATAATGCTCTGGGTGATTACTTTTAGAAAATATTCTATTAAATGGAATACTACACGACAAATCTGGAAAGGATAATACAGAAAGAATAAAACATTATTAATGAATATGAAAATCTGTTGCTGGTATAATTTAAAATTTATTTACAATTTTTTTTTTATGTAATCACTTACAATGCTCAGAAAAGAAAAAATGACTACTCGAAAATGTGAGAATTCTAATGATTTATTTTATTTACTTATATTTTCCTTTGAATAGTATATAATTGAAGTCATATAATTAGATACAATGTAGTTTGCGGCTCCATTGTATTCATATTCAAATTTAAAAACAAAATATGGTACTGTTCTATTAGCCAGTATCAGCCACTTGATGGCGTTATTTCTATGTAAAAAACACAGAAATATTCCATTTACGTGGCCGCCGCCACTGGCCTTATTTCTATGCAAAAGCACAGAAAGAGACAATTTAACGTGGCCGCTAGCGCCGCTGGCGTTATTTCTATGCTACAAGCACAGAAAAATGCCATTTTTGGCAGCTGGCCTGCTGTTTTGTGATATGCACTTTATCCCAATGTTCACAGTTCAAAGTACACTACAGTATCACGTGAAGGAGTCTGGACTTCAGATTGAACAACTCTTCAAATATGCATGTCAAAGTAATTATCTTACAACTCATCTGACCTACTATTACCCCCTAAGAATTGTAACCCCGTCGCCATGCTTCTCTACTCAACGTGAAATCTTCAAAAAATTCGGAAAGAATACGGCCAAGCAGGATTTCGACCAGCTCACGCAAAAAGTCACGTTTGTGCGAGAACATTGTCCGTGACAAATAAAATAGCTGACTTGAAAATGGACAGTTTCAAATTGTGGCAACTAACGTCCACAGAGGTTGGTGCGGTGGAGCAGTGAATCTTCTGAGGACATGCACAAGGCTGGGTAAAGAGATGGGGATTAAGTTTAGTGATAATGCTTTAATTACTGAACTGTATTTTAATTTAGGGAATGCTTCGCCGCAGCCGTTCCATCACACTCTGTGCCAAACACAGCCATACACGAGAATGTGAAGCCCGTATCAACCAGCTATTCCGACTTTTGGAAGGGCTATAAAACCTTGGAGGCTGCAGGTTTCCAGCACATGACTGTCAACCACCACTACAACTTTTGTAGAGCCTACTGCAGGTGTCCACTCCCAGCACATAGAGTCTTTGGGGCTTACTCAAGTGGTGCAACAAAAAGCAGCGCGGAATAGCCAGGCAATCCCTGGACAACTACCTGTGCGAGTGAATGTAGCGATGGGCGACATCTTCCACAAGACTGAAGACGTGTTCCGAGCCATCTTATCGGAGATGAGTTTGAGCAGAAAATAGAGTTTTTTTTTATTTGGATTCACTGCATTAAATTGACTGTTGTTGTTTGCAAGTTGATTGATCGATCCACCCCATGTAGTTGTAGAAAAGAAATGCGGCAATTGTTTCCAATCAATAAACAAATCAAGGTTATTTATTTCTTTAACATTAATTTCTTAATATTATTTTTTTTTTTGCAATTTATTTAATAATTTAGTATTTATTTCTTAAATATTACTTGTTTTAATTTTGTTAAAAGGAAAAGAAAAATTATTTTTTTCTGCCAGCAGCCCAGTAACATTATATTTATGTGTTTTTGCATAGCAACAACGCCATCAAGCGGCTGACACTGGCTAATAGAACACAGTCTGCATAATGTTTGAAAGAAAATTCACACACAATACAAATTGATTCCGATATTGTTTTGTTTATGAAGCATTTATAATAAAAAAATAGTTTTACAATTAAAGAGAAATTAAGACTTCATCCACTTTTACTAACACAACTTTTATAAAATGAAAAAAATTAATATTTCAATTATTGTTTATTTTTATTTCTATTTTAGTCAACTGTAAACACTTTATAATGAAAGCTTTTTTAAAAAAAAAAACAAATACTGCCATCCAGTGCAAATCACTAAAAATTTACTAAACTAATATCAATGTGTTTGAAATTCAACCCTAACAATGTTAAGACTAGACAAATGGAAATATTGCATTGTCATAAATTCCTAACCTATAAATATAAAATTTAATCAAACAAATAAAGTTTTGACCTTTTTTTTAAAAAAAACAAAACAATATACACATTTCAATTAATTCACTGGCCTTCAAAGAATGATATTCGTTAATATATATTTTATATGATTTTTTTTTTTTTGCTTGTGGATTACTTTTAATGTCTGATTAAAATATATCTTTATAAATACATAACTTGCAAACTTCTGAAGTAAAAGTCAAAAAATCTAATACAATATTTAAAAATATGTTGTGTATATGGCTAATATAATTTCATATTCAATTAGCAATTATCTAAAATAAGTTTTTAAGATTATTATTGATTAATATATTACAAGATTAAATATCTAGCCATGCTTTAATCAGAGCGTTAAACAAAAAAGAAAAATTATAATCTGTTATTAAATTGTAGTTATTAAGAAAGTATTTATAAATTTTAGTGATCTCAGTTTTTATGTCAACGGTTGGCATTTTTGCTTCTGAGCAAAAACAGTATATCCCAATAAAGCTTACCTTATTTTCTTTATTTTTAAAATCTGCATTCAATTTCTCTTCTCCAAAAGTAACTTTTGTAAGGAGTAGTAATCAGCGGATATCAGTTGAGAGTGCTATATCTTAATCTCCAGTCTAGTTATTGCTGTCTTTAGTGAAAAAAATTTTCACTCACACATAGTAGCGATAATCACTTTTACTACTACTTTATACTATCCAAGACTAATAATCTGAGATGCAAATACCCTAAACCCAGAGTCAGAAATATATAATTCTATAAGTAAGTTGTAAAACATTGGAGAATTTGAGTCTTAGATTATTATTTTGGATAGCATAAACAATGGCAATAATCAAAAAACTAGATTGGATCTGCGGATATAGCGCGGATATAGCGTCAACATCTCATTAATTACAAAAACTTAAAATAAATGTTTCTAAATAGTATAAATCTACCAACAGTTAGATTTATTATGTTAATTTTTTTTCTATGATCATTTTTGTAATGAATGTATCCATAATTTAATTTTAGCCAACCATCTCCATTACACATAATAAATAATTTTAAATATGCAAATGATTCTGATATTTCATCAAACCAAATTTTAAAAATATCATTTATAAACATTAACTAAAAATTAATGCTAAAGGATTATAAATAATAACTAAGAATTTGATTTCTTTTGTGATTGTGTACAAAATATACCACTGTCTTAATCAGTATGTAATTTTTAAAAGACTATTAAATAACTATTAGTATTCATCCAACTAAAGACGTTAGTAAATAATTTTGAAACAAATATCTGCGACTTTGTATATAAATACAAATATCTATAAACTTCAAATAACAATTTGAAAATGAACATGACAAAATAATAATAATAATAATAATAAAACAAAATGTTATAAAAATAATATTTAGACTATTGATGTTCCAAGCAATAGTCTATACTTCCAAAAAATCAAATTCTAAAGAATGATTATAAACTATGTATTATATACAAGATGTGATATGTTGGACTATTTCCATCATTTATGAGTGAATGTTGAATGTATAGAAAATTTTTAAACTTTATTTAAACTTTCCAAATACAAACAACTTGTTAGTAATAACACACAAGTAGACAATACAGATTAGTAATTATTTAAAGTTTCCAAATACAAACAACTTGTTAGTAATAACACACAAAAAGACAATACAGGTTAGTAATTACACGTTTCGAGTAGTTTTATTCTCCACTATTCTTCAGGTGTTGCTGGCCTATATGCACCATGACAATATTCGCTTAGAAGTTGAACTCATACCTTTAGATTCTTGAATATCGAATTTAAAGCAAATGCTCTACCAACTGAGCTATTCTGTCAAAGGCAACATATAGTAGAAATTTGATATATTTATATTTGAGGATAGTAGAAATTTGATATATTTATATTTGAGGGTTGGTTCAAATCCTCCTGAGTCATTCAATTTTTTTTTCCCCTAAGAACAAGATTAATTAGAGGCTTCCATACATTGTGTATTGCCACACTGGGTTGACTTATAGGATTATTTACCATCGTCATATGAGAAGCTTCCTTGAATTTTCTTCTATGTGTTTTTTTCTCTTTATCCAATATCTTTGTATTTTCCCAATTAAACATATGGTCATTATTACATACATGATCTGCTGTGGTATACATAGTCTGTTTTTTCTCTTTTAACCATTAGTTTGTGCTCTTTCAATTGCTGTTCAACAGGCGACAGGTCTCACCGATGTATTTCCTTCCACATTCACATGGTATTTCATAGCTGCAGTTTTTGTTCTTCAGCATTTCCAGTTTAGGCTTAGTAAAAGTAAGCATTCCTCGAAGTGTGATATGGCTTTGGAAAGCAGTTCTAATGTTATATTGACTGCAGATTTCCTTTAATTTGTCTGCCATTCCTGGTATGTATGGATACACTACCGTACCAATAATTGTTTTCTCTTTTGGTGTCTCTTTGTGTTGTCTATTGAAGGTTTTCCTGGTGACTGCTAATGGATAACCATTCTTCATAAGCATTTGTTCTATGTGAATCTTTTCTTTTTCCAAATACTGGTTTCTGAACAAAACCTCATTTGCTCTGTTCCATAGTGATAGTGCAATTCCTTGTTTAGTACTTCTTATATGATTGGATGTATAGGACAAGTACTTGCCAGTGTGTATTGGTTGCCTATACACTGTTGTTTTTACTTTACCCTGAGGGAGTCTTGTCACAAGAACATCCAAAAATGTCAATTTTTGTTCTTGTTCTGATTCCATTGTGAATTTAATTGTAGGAAATATGTTGTTAATATGCATCCAGAATGACTGTAATTTTACCTCACCATGTGGCCACACCACAAATGTATCACCAATGTATCGAAGTCACACTTTAGGTGAACATGGAGTAGTATTTATGGCTGTGGGTTCAAGTTCTTCCATGTAAATGTTGCTGAGCAAGGGTGACAGTGATGATCCCATGGCTATACCTTGATTTTGTTGGAAGAATTCTGAGCTATATTGAAAGTATGTTGCTGTTACACAGAATGTTAATAATTCCACTATTCTATCAATAGGTAGAGCTGTTCTAGTTTGTAGACTATTATCTTATCATCATATAACCTTTTCCTTATAATAGAGAATGCCTCATCACATGGTACATTTGTAAACAGACTTTCCACATCAAAGCTTACCAATAAGTCAGTTCTTTCCATTTTCATGTTCCTGACTAATTCTACAAAATGCTTAGAATCCCTGATGAAAGACTGTGTACGCCAATGGACTAAGAACTTCAAGAAGAAATCTTGACAAATTTTGACATGGTGAATTTCTAGAACTAACAATAGGTCTTAATGAAACATTTTATGGATTTTAGGCAGTCCATACAGGTGAGGAATTTTGCTGAAATACGAAGTTAAATTTTCTTTTTTCTGAATCACTGAAATACCTGCAATGCTTCTGGAGTAATGCTTGTAGATTTACCTCTGTATTTGGAATTGGATTTTTTGCTATGTTTTTGTATTGGCCTGCGGTGAGAAGGCCTTGTATTTTGTTATCATAATCGATAGATGTATTCTGTTTGAGAGATTTAATAGCTTTCCTCTCATCATATGAAATGTTTGACTTCTGCTTATGCACTTCGTATTCCAGTAAGATTCCACACCTGTATGGACTGCCTAAAATCCATAAAGACAATGTTCCATTAAGACCTATTGTTAGTTCTAGAAATTCACCATGTCAAAATTTGTCAAGATTTCTTCTCGAAGTTCTTAGTCCATTGGTATACAGGCCACAGCCTTTCGTCAGGGATTCTAAGCACTTTATAGAATTAGTCAGGAACATGAAACAAGAACTGACATATTGGTAAGCTTTAATGTGGAAAGTCTGTTTACAAATATGCCATGCAATGAGGCATTGTCTATTGTAAGAAAAAGGTTATATGATGATAATAGTCTACAAACTAGAACAGCTCTACCTATTGATAGTATAAAGGAATTATTAACATTCTGTGTAACAACACAATATAACTCAGAATTCTTCCAACAAAATTAAGGGATGGCCATGGGATCATCACTGTCACCCTTGCTCAGCAACATTTACATGGAAAAACTTGAAACCACAGCCATAAATACTACTCCATGTCCACCTAAAGTGTGGCTTCAATATGTTGATGATACATTTGTGGTATGGCCACATCGTGAGGTAAAATTACAGTCATTCTGGATGCACATTAGCAACATATCTCCTACAATTAAATTCACAATGGAATCAGAACAAGAACAAAAATTGGCATTCTTGATGTTCCTGTGACAAGACTCCCTCAGGGCTAAGTAAAAACAACAGTGTATAGGAAACCAACACACACTGGCAAATACTTGGCATATACATCCAATCGTGCAAGAAGCACTAAACAAGGAATTGTACTATCACTATGGAACAGAGCAAAGGAGGTTTGTTCAGAAATCAGTGATTTGGAAAAAAAAAAAGATTCACAAAGAACAAACGCTTATGAAGAATGGTTATCCATCAGCAGTCACCAGGAAAACCTTTAATAGACAACACAAAGAGACATCAGGAAAGGCGGACAAATTAAAGAAAATCTGCAGTCACTATAACATTAGAACTGCTTTCCAAGCCCATACCACACTTCGAGGAATATTTACTTCTACTAAGCCTAAACTGGAAATGCTGAAGAACAAAAACTGCATCTATGAAATACCACGTGAATGTGAAAGGAAATACATTGATGAGACCTGCCCTGTTGAACAGTGATTGAAAGAGCACAAACTAATGGTTAGAAGAGAAAAAACAGATTGTGTCTACCATAGCAGATCATGTAAGTACTAATGATCTATGTTTAATTGGGAAAATACAAAGATATTGGACAAAGTGGAAAAAATGCATAGAAGAAAATTCAAGGAAGCTGCTCATATGACAATGGTAAATAATCCTATAAGTCAATCCAGTGTGGCAATACACAATGTATGGAAGCCTCTAATTATCTTGCTCTTAGGAAAAAATATAAAAAAAAAAAAATTGAATGACTCAGGCGGATTTGAACCAACCCTCATATATAAATATATCAAATTTCTACCATATGTTGCTTTGACAGAATAGCTCAGTTGGTAAAGTGTTTGCCTTAAATTCGATATTCAAGAATCTACTAAAGGTGCGAGTTCAACTTCTAAGTAAATATTGTCACTGTGCATATAGGTCAGCAACACCTGAAGAAGAGTGGAGAATAATACTACTCGAATTGTGTAATTATTAACTGTGTTGTCTATTTGTGTGTTATACTAACAAGTTGTTTGTATTTGGAATGTTTAAATAAAGTTTAAAATTTTCTATACATTCAACATTCACTCATAAATGATGGAAATAGTCCAACATATCACATCTTATAATATACCATCATTACAAACCTTCAGACAAATATGTATTATATATAAAAGTGGATTCTGGAATAACAATGTTTTAAATAACTGAATCAACAATGACACAGATTTAGAATTAAATATATAAAGCTAATAAATTCTTCACTGATCAAATCACTCCCAAATCAAAATGCTTTAGATTTGCCTATATAATTAAGAAAAATAGGTTAGAGATAGAAGGGTCCCTCTTATCTTTATAAAGTCAAATCTAGTGTTATGATTTGTAGAGGTCTCTCTTGCTAAAATTAAGCACTCAAGGCGCATGTACTAAAGTTTTAGCTTTATATAAGTATTACGGGCTGACATTGCGCTTAATAAGAATTAATATTTCTAACTTTAAATTGATTCAAATTATTTCTAAATTTAATATCTGAATATTGACTCGTAAATCCAAAGATTGCGAATGTTAATGTTTAATAGAAATAGTGGACTTAATCAGTGAAGAATTTATTAGCTTCATGCCCCCAAATCAAAATGCTTTAGATTTGCCTATATAATTAAAAAAAATAGGTTAGAGATAGGAGGGTCCCTCTTATCTTTATAAAGCCGATTCTCGTGTTATGATTTGTAGAGATCTCTCTTGCTAAAATTAAGCACTCAAGGCGCATGTACTAAAGTTTTAGCTTTATATAAGTATTATGTGCTGACATTGCGCTTAATAAGAATTAATATCTATAACTTTAAATTGTTTCAAAATATTTCTAAATTTAATATCTGAATATTGACTCATTGTAAATCGAAAGATTTCGCGAATGTTAATGTTTAATAGAAATAGTGGACTTAATCAGTGAAGAATTTTTTAGCTTCATGCTCCCAAATCAAAATGCTTTAGATTTGCCTATATAATTAAGAAAAATAGGTTAGAGATAGGAGGGTCCCTCTTATCTTTATAAAGTCGAATCTCGTGTTATGATTTGTAGAGGTCTATCTTGCTAAAATTAAGCACTCAAGGCACATGGTATTAAAGTTTTAGCTTTATATAAGTATTACATGCTGACATTGCGCTTAATAAGAATTAATATTTATAAATTAAATATATATAATGTATCTGAAAAATATTAATTCATTTTATTAGTAATTTAAAAATATTAATTAAAAAACAGTATTCTCCATATAATTAAACCACATCATTATTAATATATTTAAATTTTCGTTTATGAAAAACATTGTTATCCCATATTCCATTCACTTTTGAGTTTGTGCTCAAGATTATTTCTCAAAATATGTTTAATTTACAGCTTATTTTTATTTATTGAAATTTTTTATTATATGGGTGTGCCTGTATATTTTATTTTATATTATTATACTAACCAGAAGAAGGGATTATCTTTCATTTCTTCGATCAGTTTATCTTCTGCCGCTTGACCTTTGTCTGCCACAGTATCAGCCAGCCTCTCAATGCATTCTCGGGTTTCAGGGTCCTCTGGTGGAAAGACTAGAAGCACTCTATCAGAATTCTGCTTTCTATTAAATGTGTCAAGCCAGGAAAATACTGTAATGGCCTGACGGAAAATAAAGAAGAACTATCCCCTAACACTATTCTTTAATTGAATTTGTGAACATAATTTTAAAGATTAAAATTTTGAAAGAATTAACATGTTTACTATAAAAATAAAAAAAAATAAAAATCTGGTTTAATATAAGTTAATAAATAAAATTTTTAAAAAATCATCAAGGGCTGTTATTCCTGCAAAAGTTTCAAAATAGCTTTGTATAAAATGTTTAAAAACTTAATACCTTTCTTGAAATCTTTCTTTTCTTCTTCATCAAATATATTAGTTATAATTGGAACAGCACTTTGTTTCTTCTCGGTTTTTTTAAACAAAGACAGCATACTAGATAATACAATAATAAAATAAACCATTAAAATTATTCACTATCTAAAACAATTGATCAAAAATTTGATAAACTCATATAAATAAAATCATACATAATTATATATAAGATGATAATATAATCAATATTAAAGCATCATTATAATAAATAATAAATCAAAAATAATCTTTTTTTTTTTTTACAAATTTTCAAAATTTAATGCCAGTTTTTGCATCTGCTATTTTCAATAGTTTAATATTATTATAAAAAGTAATTAATATAGGTAACAATCTAACAATTAATACTATTAATATCCAAACTTTATGAATACCAATATAAGTTGTCAGCTTATTAAATTTCTTAAGAAGTTTTTGTAATATGCCATCTTTAACTATATCTTTCTCGGGATACAATACAGCCCTCTGCAGTTTAGCATACTGGGAAGAATGGAAAAGTCAAGAAATAACGACTTCGGAATCAATAATCATCAAATGAATAAAGTAAAAAAAAAAAAAAAAATCTTAGTTTGATCAATTAAATTGGTTGTGTTCAAACTATTACTCGGAAACTTAAATATAACATGATATTCCAAAATCTTGTATCCATTTCTTTATGGTTGATCATCTTAATCAGAATGTTTTACAAACTTTTTCCACATAAGAATTCACATACATCATACAACTTTTACATTAATACTTAGTTTTTGTATAAAATATAATTTGCTATAGATTAGGTTTCCAAAGTGGACAATCCTATCTCCCAACTTGCATTGGAATGATCCAAAAGAGTGGTTCGGGATTGTTGAATAAAAATAAAAAACAGTGGATAAAGAAAGAAAGCATTTTGAATAACTATTCATATATGCTTTATTTATTATGTAATACAGAGTTAAAGACATCGTGATTACTTTACTTTCCAAATAAATACCAAAATGCAAGTTATAATCTATCAGTAACGAAAACCACTATCAGATTATAACAAGTAAATACTAGCAGGTATGCATGTTACACATTGTCAGAGAAGTCTAGCACGCAATGGCAGAAATATATGCATGTAATGACTTGTTTATAATATATTATAAACAGATGGCAATTTTCATTTTTATTAGTATATCTATTGTGTGTTCTGTGCTAATAATAAGTGTAGCAAGCTTGTGCAAAAACAATGCTATGTGAAGGTGCAATCAATATATTTGTCATATCTTTTAATTATAATATTAATGAAAACAGGAAAATAAAATTATAAAAAGCTGCTAAAAATTAACATCTATTTATATTTATCAGAATTAATTGGTAAATGGAAAAATATTACAATAAGCGTAAACAAAATTAAAAATATCTTGTAATTTTAAAATTATTTCTTAATAAATTTAGTTTGATATTTGACAATTAAATACCAAATACTTATATATTTAATGCTGAGCAATGAACAAAACCGGTTTATTAATCTCATTAGTATTTCAAATTGTCTATCTTTTGCCATCTTACACAAAAACCAATATATATCTATTGTCATGAGTACAATTCTAATAATGCAACTGTTGCAAAAAATTTTGATACATTTCATTTATAAAAATTGTTATATTTCTTTATCTCCCTATTATGATAAATAAGGCACATAAATTTTGTTTTATTTTTTTTACAAATAATATTATGCCTGAACCTAAGGAAAAACAGACAATATAGTATTGAATAACTGAACTATAGTTTTATTCAGTTACCTATAAACAATACATTATTGATATACCTGATTAGTCAAAAAGTTTTATCAAATGTAGCTATGAAACCTTCAAGAGTATAAGAATATTTGACAAAAGTTTGTGCTGATAAAAAAAATAAAAATTCATCTTATTTTCAAGCACAAAGAAAAAACTCTTTTCAGTAGAGCATCCAAACATGATGATGATGAGTTGCATGCTTCTTACATTATTTCATTACCGACTGTTAAATTGGGAAAATCACAATATGGATAAATAATTCTGTCATTTATAACCGAGCTAATCCATATACATGCTATACAGGCTAATGCTTGATATTACAAAAAAATATTCTTTGAGCAATAGTGCAAAAAATAATTGATGAAATAGTTCAAAATATTGAAGATTCACTATGTGAATATTTAAATACATCTCAGTTCCTGGTATGGCTCGAGGAATCAGTTATGCCAGAAAATGAAATCTTATTTTTAGCTTAAGTATAATTTATAAAGGACAAAATTTGTCAAGAATTATCATTTGTAAAAATTTGCAAAATGATACTACAAGAAAATTGATATTTCATTCATTAAAATATTTTTTTCTTTTTTAATGAAACAAAAATTTCCTCTTGAATAATATCTTGTCAGCTACTATAGATGGCGCTCTGGAAATTAGTATGGTGCTACAGGGTTTTTCTTGCATATTTAAAAAAAAAGCGGTTGCTTCACTGTACAATATGTTATTCGCCATCAATATTAAGTTGCCAAAAATCTAAATGTATCCCTACATATGCCATTAAGCAATCATTAAGATCAGAAGTAATTCAACAAATTATTTGGATAACAAATAATGAAAGCAATTAAGAATTCAAAGTGCTTCATACAAAAGTTCATTGACTAAATTTTGAGTGCAAGAATTTCTAAAAAAAACAAAAATGATGCTTTACAAGCCAACTTGCCCGCTTCCAAAAATAACATTGCTTATTTGATAGACTTAATTAATAAATTAGATCTACAACTCCGAGGCAGTAAAAAAAATTTAATTACAACAAAAACTATATTATTTCTCTATTTGCAGCAAAACTTCTGTACAAATGAAATTTAGGATGAAAAAAATTCAGCCGGTTTTCAAATTTATCAACAGTTAAAAAACATGATGAAGATTTGCTTACCTATTGTCAGCAACTACAGATTCTCCATTCTGTTTTCAGTCAACAATGTGAAAATATTGTTAAAATAAACATACCTGATTGGGTTTTAGATCTTTTTGCAAGTACAAATATACAAAAATCTCCAAAATTATAAGAACTGATAGAAGTAGCGACAAATGAGGAATTAAATTCAAATACTCTAGCAAAAGCTGTGGCTGCAAAAGCAGATATAAACATTTAACCCTGGACTATGGTCTAGAGTACAGAAGTTTTTAATTGCATTCTCTTCCATCATATTTAGAAAAACATTGACTTCATTGAAGTGCAATTACAAATCTGTTCGCTGAAAAAAAAAAAAAATCTGTTGCAGATAGCTAATTGTAATGATTTTAAAAAAATACTGACAAAAGGAGAGCCGAACATTAATAAACTGATAACAAAATACAAGATCGTTTTTTCTCAGGATTATTTTTAATATTATTCATGATTTTTATTTTAATATTATTCTTCATTATGTTGATTTTCTACATGTAATGCAAATGCTACTATGGTTGATTTTAATAAATAATTCCATAATATAATCACTCTCTTTACTATATTGTAGGAAGTAGATTTAGATACATATAAGAAAGCAAATTTGTCATATTGTCCGCTTAAATAAAGTAGATTTTCAAAAATTGAACATTTTTTCCCCAACAGTAGATAAGTTTGGAAGCCTCTGCTCCAGATAAATAATATTTAACAATTTTTTCTATAGTACATTACTATATTAAGAAAGTTTAAGCTTAAATATTGCTAATGTTGTCAAGCGTTGGTGGCCTAGTGGTTAGCTGTCTTCCAAGCAGCTGGCCTGGATTTGCGTCCCAGTCGGCACTTTGACATATAATAAAAAAATATATATTGCTATGTTTGGAGTTAAATAGAATATTTTTAAAAATTTAAATCAGACATGACACGTTATTTATCTATTTCATTAATAAAAATATTTTTCATAAAAAACAAAATTGCAAGGCCTATAAAGAACAGACAAATATAAAATGAAAGTTAAAAACAATTATAGACTATCTGGATTAAATTTTCAAAATTAGACAAATCTAAAAAGCTTACTTACAGAATGTTTGACTCTATGAATTTGAATTTTACTTTTAAATTTCTTTTGTGAATATTAATAAAAATTGTTTTTTTGATTATACAGTAGTAGTATTTTACCAAGACCTAACCGTATTTTTTATTGTTATAATCAGAGCTTCAATACACCAAAATTAATCCACGAATAGGTTGGCCACCCTAGTCTACATGATATAATTTAAAAATGTGCATTATTTTATATTGAGACATCCTCCTATCATGAGAAAATTAAAAGAAATATACTATAAAAACTTTGCAGCAACTTTAATAAATTGATAAGCTACATATTAATATTCACAAATACTGGAATAAATATAACTAATATTAAATGGTGCATTAACATTTCTATAATTTATTATAAACAACTGAAACTAAACTGACAATGAAATAAGATATTAATGATATATGAGCCAAGACATTCACTGACTGTACAAAGGTTCATAGAATCATTTTTTTTTTTTAATATATTCCAATCATTAGTTGAACAAATCCCTTAAATATCATAATGTAGCCACATATTAGAATAAGCTAGGATTTTATATAAAGCAGATTTTATTTGCTTTATTTGAAAGAATAAAAGATACACAAGTATTCAAGACTATGCTTTTTATAATCAATAAAACACATATAATTTTAGTCAAGCGTTTATGGCCGAGTGGTTAGCACATCTGCCTTACAAGCAGTTGTCCCGGGTTCACTTCCCGACCGATGCTTTGATACATAAAAAAAAAAAACCACATAATTTTATTTTGGTCAAAATAGCAGATAAAATTCACAATCATAAATGTACTGCTTTTATAAACTTAAGAAGCTTACAAATAAATATATTTTAATCAGAAAGAAACAATCAATTCTTTTTTTTTTTAATTTACCTCACCAAATTAATTAAATATATGTATAAAATAATTATATAAATTACTATATTAAAGTGCTGAAATATATGAATCACAGCACCGAAGCACTTCCACTGAACTCAAAATAAAATATTATATGCTATTTTTATGAATAACTCTCATTAATTTGTTTCACACTTGTTGCTGCACTAAGGATTTCTTTTTATTCCATAGGTATTTTTAATGTGGAATTATTTCTGTGTTAATTCTTTTTCACATCACTGAAATTGTTTGTTTAATATCTATGAAGACAACCTGTGTGTAAAGAGTCAAAACTTAGGAATTTTGGAATAAAAGCTTTATATATTTCAGTATTTTTATTAACAGATATAAAATGTATAAATAGAAGAATAATAATAAAATATTAATGATATACATATATATATACCATCTTTTGAATTGTAAACTATGATAATACACACTAAGTAAAATAATATTTCAATATTACAACACTATATAAATTACTTAAAATTATTGAAAATAATGGATCACTAAAAGCTAGCTCTAGCTGTTGAAAATTTGCTATCAATTTATTGACATCAAATATATTTATGCATCAGCGTATTATCTTATTTATAAGTGTAATAATTGTTAAAAGAAGGTTGCCTTGACAACAGTTAGAAATTGTTGATTGTTATTGATATTGGGATTTTGTCTAAGCTTTGACTGGTTTTTAATGATTATCTTATTTATATATACATATTATATATAAGTGCACAAAACCACCAGTTAATAATAACTGATTCCAACATACATTACATCTACGACAAAGATTTTCATGTTATTAAGAATAAAATTTAATCATTTTATTTAAAAAATGGTATTAAATTACCGGAAACTGTTATGATATTGAAAAATATGATCACGAATTTGTATTACAATTTAGTAGTTAAAATATGACTTTAAAAATTATCTATGATAAAACTGCATCTGAAATTCCCAAAAAAAATTCTAGATTATATGCTAAAATAAGGAGATAAAAATGACGATGTTTTATTTATCAATAGAATAACTCAAAACAGATTATTTAAATAAAGAAAATAAATAAATCAGATAATAAACTCTATTTTAACATGTCACATTATTCGATCTATAACTTTAAAAGATTTCACATATAAATGTGATTTTAAATTCAAAACTGCAGATAATCCTAGAAAAATGACCCTTTCTAGAATTGACAATATTCATCTGTTCAATGTGAGAACTAGAAAAATTTTAAATAATCATAGTATTGTCTAAAACTTGTTCTTCAAACTATAGAGAATTTTCAATACTTCTGTATATCCTGTAGCATTTATATTACATATAGTTAAAGTCCAAGTAAATGGCCAATATGCTATTCTTTAGCCTTATATAATTGCTTATATAATATGTCATAGAAATACTAATCCTTTCATCATTTCCTTTTGTATTTTCTTTCAAATTCAGATTTCAGTCATTATGCTAGTAGATACAAAGTGTCACAAAAAAAAAAGGTAACAATTATAGTGTGAGTGAAAGATTAGAGAAATTATAAAGAGAAGATAATATTAAAGATAAATAATTGTCCATTTCAAAATTGAAAGTTCTACTTACTATTATTAATAATTTGAAAATTGCCACTTTTCTGGGCAGAATATCTGACATTTATTTGTCAAGTGTTGGTGGTCGAGAGGTCAGCACAGCTGCCTTCCAAGAAGTTGTCCTAGGTTAGCGGATTCGCTTCCCGGCCGATGCTATGACACATAGAATATCTAACATTTAGTTTTCAAGTTTTCCCAAATAAAAATATACAAACAATATATTAACAATCATCTCTTTAAAAATCTCCTTAATAGTCTAATGCGCTTTTCCAGTTATAATAAGCCTATTTAAATTGATGGAAAATGAAAACCCAATATTATCTACAGTATTTCAAATACACACTTCATAGTTTGTTGTGTCGAAATAATATAAGGATAGAAAGATAATAAAGTCAATTAATATCAGTGATTGTATTCAGCCTAGTTCAAAAATTCTTATGAACTTATAAATTATTAAGTTTAAAAGTACTGCTTGATAGAAATAAATCTGTACAAGTATAAATCAGCTAAAAATAAGAAATATTGAAACATATGATAAGGAGTTCGTAAATATCCATGGTACTAGTCATATAGCTAAAGACGCCGCTCTATGGTGCCAGTTTTCGCGCTAAAACACATAAAAATGCCGTTTCCGCGGCCGACACGTTCGAACCCGCGTTTTCTATAATACAACTTTTTTGTTGTGCTACAGATTGCAGGCCGCTATGTCGCGTCGCAGTACAGCATTATGTCGCATCGCAGCAAATACATTTTCCGAATTCGCACAGTTTATGAAATGGTTACGGCTTGGTGAGAGGGTGTGTTTTTTTTAATCGGATGGAAATGTTTTCATTGGATTTTTTTTTATTTTAAAGTATTGAAATGTTCAGATTTTGTAAAGTAATAATTATCAGACTTTTTACACCGTACTGTATTGAAGTTTTAATTGGGAAAATGTTGACAAGATATATGTGTAAAGTGAGTTGGAATTAGGTAACGCATCAAGTAACGTACTGTTCATAACATTCCACGAGACAAACAAGATTGTACCGTGTGTATATTTTTGAAGTAAAAAAGAGCGGTAACACAAAAATATCCAGTAAGAAAAGTATAATTATGCACGGTTTTTTTGTAAATTTCATAAAAAGCATATATTATAAACATGATTAATAAGTAAAGAAGACATTTTTGTTGTTGTTTAAAAAAGTTTTACTTTCTTTTCTCCGACTACGGTTATACTTTGTTGAATGTAGTTTACGTTTATTGTTATCATTTATTTTATAGATGTTACTAAAAAAAAATATTTACAAAAATACGATTTTGATATTTATTTTAGCATTACAAACAACAGAACACTAAACGTAAACCTAACCCTAAAACTAACCCTAAACCTAACCCTAAAACTAAACCTAACCGTAACAACTTTTACTTTTTGTTGTCATTCTATTTGAAATAAAAAATAGCGATAATATCTGTTTGTCTGTAAAAAAAAAAAAGTAAAACAAAGACTAAAAAAGTAAAAAATAGTGATAACACAATAATATCTGTTTCTCTGTAGAAATAAAATGTACAAGGAAGACTACGAAATTTTACTTTTTATTCCGATTATGAGTTTTTAAACAACAAGAAAAAAAAAAGCCGTAACCCCAGTAAAAAAATCTCCTATAGAAAATTGATTTTTTTAATAAAGCAAACTAAAAAACACGAATCAAATTGTAATTTGTTTATTTTATTTTACATTTATTATTATCATTTAATTTGTAGACGTTAATAAAAAATAATATTTAAAATTAAATAATATTTAAAAAAGACGATTTTCTTTTGTTTTTATTTTCGCATTACAAAAAACACATCAAAATGATTATAATTAACTGCCCAGGAATGATCATATTTTATAGTTTTAGCGTGAAAACGGCGGCATCGAACGACGTCTTTATCTATAAGACAAGCACCATATCCATTATAAGAATATAAACTGGAGGAAAATATAAAACACTTTATCTAAAGGGCTAAATTAAATATTAAATCTAATAATAGCAATAAACTGTGGAATTCTATACTTTAGGTCAATGACAAGCTATTAAGTTTAATTGCAATAATGGATATAATGTTGGTTTTCAATCTGCCATTAGTTTGAATAGATTTATTTATTAATTCAAAAGATAAAATAAGTCTTGAGCAAAAAATTAATGTGTTATATACTTGAAAGTGAGAAATTCCCACTTGTTTCAATATATTACAAGACTAGAATAATATAAGAATCAAATGGTACAACCTCCAAGATTCAAAACCATCCCCCAATTGTATTTCAGTTTTTTTTTATGTAATGATAAAGATGAATCATGTATTTTAATTCTAATAATGTTAATATAGTAAATGAAAAAAAAAAAGACCGTTGGAAACAGAAAATAAACTAAAATTGGTTCATATATAATTCACATCATACTTTCAAACAGTAGTCCAATAAAATTCAGCTAAGTGAAAATTGGAATTTTAGATTAATAGCGGGATCTTTTTTATATAATATTATTTCAATACTTGTCATGTATGATATGAAAATACTGCAAGAGTGCATTCCAATTTTTGAAATTAGAAAGTTGTTCATTAAATAAAATAAATAATCATTAAAAAATTTGAGTATCGGAAGGAAATGGAATCGGAGAACTATATGTTCCAGAAACATTATCTCATCGCAGTAAACCACCTAAGGCATAATTGTTTGTTTACATATATATACTAGAACAGAGTTATTGACTATATATTAAAACTATACTGTATTATATAACATTCTATTTTTCATTAACTATTTTTGTTGATGTTCACTTTAATTTTTAAACTAAAATGTATTATAACTATATATATACGTATAAATATAATTAAACCATTTTGCTATATACAAACATGTTAAATATTTATATTATACAGATCTCAGTACCATCCATAGATTCATATTATTCATTAAGTCTTGGAATTAAACACCCTGGATATGGCTTTCCCAATTATTTGAAATTTGGCACATATAAGTAAAACATCATATTTTTAATTAATGAAACAATTAGATAAATTTACAGATTATATTCAACTGACCATGACAATTTAATTTTAAAAAATACTGAAAAAGTATTTCAATAAGCCAAATTAAAAATGATTTCTCAAATTACTTTCAAGCATTTAATATCTTTTTTTAATATTTCTCCATGTATGATTTTGTAAACTTAATTATAAACATTGTAAACTTAATTATACACATTAATTCAATTTTATTCCAACAATATTTATATGCCTTAAATAAATATAAAAAAATACTATTTATGAATATTTCTTCTCTGAATATCCAGACAAAAATTATAAATACAAGAATACCATATAAAAAATAATTTCTACTAACAGTTTTTGACTCTTTCATTTCACGTGTTAAAATTTACAATGACTTTCGTAGTAAATTATAAATTATAATTTCTTTATTTGTTAAATATATAAATGTTCGGACATTTAACACAGAAAAGTTAGACATGCTTTAAAATTTTAGCTTTTATTCATGTCTACTTTTTCTGTGTTAAATATCAGAACATTTATATATTTAACATTACAATTGTACAGATAAGAGATAAGTACAATTGTACAGATAAGAGATAATAATTCTAATCATCAAATTTCTTTATACATAAATATATAAATGTTTTCCAAAATATTTAGAGCAAGTGCAAAATTTATAATGGAAAAAGATAGTTGTCATTGTATTACCCAATTACTTAAGTAGAATGCATCCTGACATCATCAGTAAAGAGTCTCTAATATATGTAAATGAGCACATATTTATTTACAGCAAAATTTAATTACCTTAAAAGCTTTCTGCCAGCAGATGCAAGTTGTATTTCACTCATACTACAAGATGAATCTAAAAAATAAAAAAAATACAATTTACATTTTATAGACAAAATATAACAAAAATTTGTTTATTATTCTTTATTAATATCATGAAGTCAATAGAAATTTTTATTAATATTATACTAAAAGTGTATATTCTTAAAAAATAATTGATTTTCATAGCATATAATGATCTGTAGAGAAGCAGATTCTAATTCTAGTGATGTATCTCAACAAAGAGCACTATCATACTATGATCGCACGTTGATACTTGCTATCAACATTTAATAATAATAACATAACGTGTATATGTAAATCTATTCTAAGAAAAGATATTTTCAATTAAAACATTTATAATAGAATACTAATTAATGCATGCAAATATTTGCCATGATCTAAATGATCATATCATCATCAACCATTATCAATCCACTGCAGGATGAAGGTCTCTCCAAGTTCAATCCATCTTCTCAGATCTTTAGCTTCTCTTCTCCACATCACCCCTTCATCCATCCATCTCACCTGTGGTCTCCTTCTGGGTCTTTTATAATCTCTTGGAATCCCGTTTAAGATTGCAATTGTCCATCTATTATCATCTCTTCTAGCAATATGTCCAGTCCAACTCCACTTCAGTCTTTTAATTTTTTCAATGAGGTCAGTAACACCTGTTTGTTCTCTTACCCATATATTGCGTTTTCAATCTCTTCTTGTTACTCCCAACATGCATCTCTCCATACTTCTTTGAGTGGTCTGAAGTCTCTGTATTGCTCTTCTATTAAGTGTCCAATCTCAGATCCATAAGTAAGAACTGGTAAAACACATTTATTAAAAACTTTCCTTTTCAAACACATAGGCATATTTCCTTTTAGTATCAAGTTATTTGTACCAAAAGCACTCCAACCAAGTTTAATTCTATGATTAATTTCATCCATTATGTTTCCTTCTGTATTAATACTCTGACCAAGGTATTTGTAGCTGTTAACTTCTTCTAACTCATCATAATTAATCTTTATTTTCATACTTTGAGAAAATCCATTAAACATTACTTTAGACTTTTTAACATTTATATTTAGTCCTATTTTTCTACTTTCATCTGATAACTCCTGCAACATTTCCTGCAGCTCTAAACCATTATTTGCAAAAATGACTACATCATCTGCAAAATCTAAATGACTTAAATAATCTCCATTTATTTTCACTCCTTTAGCTTCCCATTTTAATCCACAAAATACTTCTTGCAGCACTGCTGTAAAAAGTTTTGAAGATATAGAGTCACACACTGTCTTACATTCTTCTCAATGTTGACTTTCCCAGTATCATTATGTAATCTAATTGTTGCTGTTGCATTTTTATAAATATTCTTTAAAATATGACAATATCCTGGATCTATACCTTGATGATCCAATGCTTTAATCACTGAAGAAATGTTTATAGAATTAAATGCCTTTTCATAATCTACAAATCCAAAGCGTAATGGCAACTCATATTCTTTTGTCCTTTCTATAATTTCTCTCAATATCTGGATATGATCTACTGTATTAAAACCACTTTTAAATCCAGCTTGTTCTCTTAGTTGGTGGAAATCCAATGTTCTCTGTAGACGAATTGTAATTATCTTGGTAAAAATTTTGTATAAAACTGATAAAAGGCTGATAGATCTGTAATTTCTAATATCTTCTTTATCGCCTTTTTTAAATATTAATATTAATACTGCATTCTTCCAATCATCTGGTACATCTTTATCATTTAGACATTTGGTATATAACTTTGGTGAATAAATTTCTATTTCTTCGCCTGCTTCTTTTAATATATCAATTATAATTCCATCATTACCTGGAGCCTTTCCTTTCTTCATACATTTAATTGCATGTCTCACTTCTTCACTTAAAATTCTGGGCAATTCGGAAGATGTAATAGATATAGGAGGTACTTGTTCTTTATTACTATATAATTCTTGATAAAAGTCTTCTACCCATTTCATGATGTCATCTCTCTTTTTAGGTAATAATTCCATATTTTTTTCTTATTGCAGATATAAATTTCCTACCAAAATCAAAATGTTGTTTTACATTCTTGAGACTTTTATTCTCTTCTACAGCTTTTCTTGCTAGTTCACAGTTATGCTTTCTTATATCATTTTCAACTCTTTTCCACACCATTTTACAAAATTCAAGATATTCAATCCTTTTTAATGCATCATTTTTATATATATTCATATTCCTTCTTTTCTTCATAAATTCTTTAGTCTCAGTAGAAATTTTATTGGTCAATTGCTGCTTTTTTCTACCAGCTATCTTTGATGCAGTTTCTAGAAGTGTATCAGTTGTTTTCCTATTAATTTCATTTAAATCCGAATCATGTTCAAAAATCTACTAATGCGTGTTGGTGAGCAGCCCATCCATGTTCGCATACTATATGAATAATCACATAGTAATAACAGCTGCAACGACAATAACGTATGGAGTGGACCTTAGGAATTTGCCCTGCTTGGTTCCTTTGAGGCCTCCAAGAGGAATCAAAGGGTCTCCTTTCAGTTAATAGCAAACTCCTTTCTGCAGCCAATGATCATATAATATTACATATATTTATTCAATTCAAATGACTGAATTCATTAAAAGGATGTTATTATAAGGCAGATTCTGCATAATATATTTACGTAATACTTTTATTAATTTAAATTGATTATAATAATATGCACACAATTATTTAAATTACAATATTCTTTATATAATTTATAAATAATAAAGTACACACCAATCAAATCAAAGTAAATATAAAATATTAACAGCCAAGAATGCTTTCAGTGCAGTATACATGCTGATGTGAATTTTTTATTTATATATAAATTATTTAAATACAACGATGAATATTGTCACATATAAGTATAGCTAAAAAAACATTACAATTTTTTTTTTTTTATTAAATTAAAAATTTATGATGAAAAACATATTAAACTGAAATAATATTTTAAAATATACTTATAACTTTCATTCTATCACATAATCTTGAAGTATATTAAAAAAAGACATCTGAAAAAAGAAAATAACAACCAACATGCATTTCATACTAATTAAGCACTCTTCAGTTGGGCCAATCATAATCCCTTACCCATAACTTCATTATTCGTCCAGTATTTATTAATATCAAAATTTCAATAATTTAATACAATAGTATAGATTCTATGTTTGTATGGACTAATTGCAGTTCAATATACACATGTAAACAAATATTTAATGGTGAAAAAATTATTGCTCCAAATTATTATCTTAACTATTCATGCGAATAAAATATTGCAACAATTTTTTTCCTTACAACTTTATCTTCTGTTATCTGTTCAATCTCATCCTATGACTTTACAAATTACTGGTCTTTTTCAAGATAAGAGTTCTTTTCCAAACTAATAAGAACTGCCTCTGCATCACTATCCATACAAGTCAGTCTAACTAAAACAGACCTAAGTAATGCAATTTCATTTTTGGGTGTAATTGTAATTATAGAAAATGAAATTGAAAATTTTATTGTACAATCAAAAACTTGTTTTCTCCTGTTATTTCATTGCTCTATCAAAATTTTAACGACACAACAATACTGTTCAAAGAAGTCTCCCTTTTATTTTTTAAAAACTGGAATTCACTAAAAAAATGTGTTCAAATACTAAATGCAATCAAACTATAGTGTTATTTTTCTCTTGAATTATTATTTTACCCTTAATGATTATTTAATTCTGTGTTTTAGAGATGCCAGTATTATTAAATGTAACAAAAGTTAAGACCATTCTAGTAAATTGTGTTGATAAGTATTACCTTACTACCCAGAAATAGCTATTTTACCATCTGTGTTTAGAATGCAGCAATGCTGTGTATATTCCAAATAAACAATCTAAACTCTTCATTACTGGGTCACATCAATCAAAGATCTTGGTACTTCAATTACTTGATTTTTAGAATATCATTAATATTTATGGAGGGCATCAAAAATTCAGATTTTTAAAAATGTTTGAATTACAGTTTTTTAATATATATACAGAATTTTAAAAATGGTTAAAACAATAAAAATTTCCTATATTTTGATATACAAAAATGTTCATGATTCAACTAGTTTTGGTTCATTTTAAAACTCTTATTAAAACTTTTTCATTTGACATAAGAGAGAAGCAGCCTTGCAATAAAAAACCATTTTGTTACTATCAAAATTTTGATTTTTGAAATTTTCAGAAACACTTTTTAATTTCATTAAAAAATTATATTAATTTCAGGTATTTCATAAACTTATAACCAAATTTTCATCATGGCATGAACTTGATAATATAAAAAATGTCTAATTCTCTGTAATATTTTTTAGTTGAAGTTATAATTAAATAAATGTAATTTACACTGTGAAATATCTTTTTTTTGTTCCACTTTCATAAAGGACTAAAATAAGTCACTTTTAAATCATGTTTTTGATGAAACAATGTTTAGACAATGGAATAATTGTACACATTCCTGTTCTTAAGACTATATAATTATAAGAAATACATAAGTTTATATTTTTGCAGAAAAATTCCCTAATTCTTGCAATTTTAGTTGCAAGTTAGCTTATCATTCATTTTAAAAACAAATCCAGACTTACTTGAATTTGAAAAAGCTTACAATCAACACTTTCATAATTTCATTTTAGTAATTTGTAAAATTGTGACTTATTAATATGTGTAAACAAATGAATTCCAAAGTAAGGACGGTTTTAATGATTTTATATATTATATTAAAAGTTTTCTAAAAACTATATTTCAATATATTTAAAAAATAAAATCTAATGACTAGATCATTTATTCGCTGAAATGGTGTGATCCAAATGACTTTTGAAAATATAAGTTTTGAACAAGGCAAAAAAATCCATATCTGAATCTAAGGCTGCATATGATAGTTTTGTGCAACTAGTGAATTTGTTGATTCCAACATAACACTGCAGTGTTTAAATAAATGTTTTTCATTTATTTGTGAGACACAAAAAAAAAAATTTGTTCATTACACAGAGACTAAATACTCCATAGCCAGAGTAATCAATGGATGCAAGAAGGTTTGTACATAAAATCCTTATGTAGTCCCTATGCAGCCAATATTCCCAGACTGCCTTCTTGCATCCATTGATTATTCTGGCTTGCCCCGAATGGCGCTACTGTATGAAGAATTTAGCTTCTGTATAACTAGTTTGTGTTAGCATAAAGAATGATGATCACGTGATGTTTAGTGGTTAAATTTGAACATTCTAGTTACACAATATCAAAAATAAGTAAAACTTATTAGTCTCTAGAAACAAACATTGAAAAAAAAAAAGTGTCAAAAAAATTTTACAAAAAAGATAGAAATATAGCAATTGAAAAATAAGTTTGCGTCAACTAAATGCTGTTTCTGTCAAAAAGTTGATAAACTTAGATTCGTAAAAAATTTAAAGCAGAACTGTAAAATAATGTGATATAAAAAGGAATTTTGACATCACTGATTGTAAATTCAGAAAAAACTCTTGATGAAAAGATTGCAGCTCTAGTAAGAAATTTTTATATCAGTCAAATGATTTTTATATCAATCAAATGATGCCTAGAAAAATGGTTTTTCAATCAAAGAAGAAAATACATATAGGATCCAGAAAAAATTAATTCTAGATAATTTATAAAAATGTTCAAAAACCAGTATTCTGAGACCAAAAATAAATTTTCCAAATTTTGTGAGTTATACTTAAAATATTGTGTTTTAATTAAAAAAAGTGAGATATTAATGATAAGAAGGCATATTTGGAAAATATAGCTTTGAATGATGAAGAATCTATCTATCCTTTTAAACTCCAAATATTTTTAACCAAAATAATGTGCAACCTGGCACATTTAGAATGTACTATAAATAAATATGAAGAATGTCCAACATTGATTATTTTAAAAATTCATAGATTAGAAGTTTGAGGATCACTTTGTTGATAAAATTACTTTTAACAAGAAAATAGCTGCAAATGATTATATGCTACAAATTACAGTTAAGAGATCAGTATTTTTTATGAATATTTATTGAAACTTATACAGTAGCAGAAGTTATTCTTCAATTATCTGAAAGCCATTATTAGTAAGAGAAAGGCGGTCACAATTTGGGATTTCATAGAAAATTATTGATTTACCCTACAGAATGAAGTTCAGTCTTATCACCGGACAAATATCCAGATGGCAGTAAACCATTATGTTACATACTATTGAAAAGTGGAACTAAAACATATTTTGTGTTTATTTCTGAATCTCTGATACACATACTTTTATACAGTTTCAAACCAAACTTATGCTAATTTTCAAAAATATAATCTCATACTTTAAATATATATATATTATTGCTCAGACAACAATGCTGCCAACTTATGTTAACATAGATAAGATAGCATATGTGACAGCGTAGAGAAAACTATCAAGCAGTTCCAAAAGATTTTATAATTATCAAATCATGACCTCGAAAAAACTTTTCGAGTTTTCAAAGAAATCACTTTGAATATTCCGTTAATGAAAATTGCAAAATCAGTGAAACAAAATTGTTCTTCAAAATTTTAAAGAGTAAAAGCCAATCCTGGAACACGATTTGTGCAGCTGAAATCAATGCCAAGTTTTAGTCATTCAGCTATAATGAAACTGTCCATGCCGAGTATGAAAATATTTCTGAAAATATCTTTGATCAGGCACCTACAATATTTTCAGGTTATATTAGGGAGGAATAAAAAGGACCATGATGGCTGGCTTGTATTCCTGCTTAATAATATAATGTTGACAAATCAATTCAATTATCTTTAACTGAGAAATCCATCACTTCTATGTGTTTTTCTAAATGATACAGATATCCAAGACATTTCTGCTTAGATTGAGCCTATTACTCTAAAAGATTCTGTGTATATTTTAAGTGAAATTGATATATTAAGATTTCAATTTTTTTGTCACTCAGACTGAATTAAATAGAAATTAAACAAAACATCAAAGGTTATGTGTTATATAATAAACTGAACTTTTTCCGAACGAGATCTATAATTGATCACTATTTAAAATTATTCAGGTTATGATGTATGTTGAATGAATTTGGGCAATTTAAATTTTTTTAATTTCATTTTATTTACTCCATGATATTTATTTCAGATTATGACTAAATTTTATTTTTTAAAAACAAATGAAAATATAAAATTACATATTTACAAGTTTTATAGTTATAATTATATTTTTAAAAAAAATCAATGTGTATCAGTAATATAAAATATGGTCAAAGATTTTTTTAAACTAGATTCATCCTATGATGAAAAATGTAATTTAAGCTTCTCAAATATTTGAATTTAACATATAATTTTTGTTAAAAATTGAAGGTGGTATTTCTGAAAATATCAAAAACCAAAATTTCAATATTTTTTTAGCATTATTTCTCTTGTACGTAAATGAAAAGACAACAAAATAGCATTAAAAAGGAATTTATGACAATTTCTATATATCAAAAAATGGAAAAAAATTTATACTTTTTAAACTATTTTCAAAACTTTGTATTAAAAAAATACAATTCCAAAAATTCTAAAAATCTGAATGTTCAATGTCTTATCACACAATTACTGGTGAATGTGAATTATTAAAGTTAAAAATTACTATTTAAATGGTTGATTTAATATGAAAGGCCCTATTGTAGTTAAGACAAAACAAAATTATGTCAAGTGTTGGTAGTCTAGCAGCCTTCCAAGCAGCTGGCCTGAGTTCGCTTCCTGGTCAACGCATTTGACACATGGGGGAAAAAAATTATTCAATATTTTCCAATTTTCTGAAACCAATTGAACAAGATTTGTTTTTAAAAAAAAATAATTGCAATATCAGTACTCAAGTGACATTCAGTGATATAGTGAAATTTAACAAAGATTTTTCCTATTTCAAATGCAGACTATTGGTATTTACTTTGATTTAACTACCAATATTTAAGCAATATTTAAAAGATCTAGAAAGAGTCCATGAGATAGATGGATGAAATAAAGAAGTGTGCTGAGGTGATGTAGAGAAGTTAGGAGACTGGAAGATAGATTGAACTTGGAGAGATCTTCATCCTGTAGTGGATCTCTAATAGTTGAAAATGATGATGATTTAAACAAGAAATAGCACAGCATGTTAATCTGAGTTTAACCCTCAGTTATGGTTAATAAATTAAAGAAGCAATAATTTACACAAAATTTTACAAACGTTTAAACAAGCACTATTAGAATTTGATGCCTTAAGCATTTATCATTTCATTTATATTAGTAATACTGAATAGCAACACAAGAGTTTATATGGCCCATATCTAGATAATTGGTATTCATTCAGCCTGAAAAAAAAATGTCATTACAAATACATTCATTATAGATATCGGTTTTCATTAAAATTTTCAAGCACAACAATAATAATTATTTTGATTATGCAGAAGCAAAGTAAAATAATACAGATAAGAGCCGCCTATTTTCAATCAAATTTAATCAAATAAGATCAGAATATCTCATCTTTCTTTATGCCCATAGGTCAACTGTAAGTTATTTTTAATAATGTTAAAACTAATTTTGTATTAGAATTTTTCAGAAGATTTTTAAATTACTTTTTTCCCTAATAGTTTGGAAAAATATTTCTACAGATATCAGAATGTCTTTTAACTTATGATTTCATTTTTCAAAAATTTCAATTATTTTGAAGAACTTAATATAAGAAAAGTTTATGAATATAATACATTTTAAGCCAATAAACATCACATGATCATTATTTCTTATGCTTGCTCTTAACTATTATTAAAATAGTTAAGAGCATTATACAGTTAAAAGCATTACTCTGGCTTGCACTGAGTGGCAATACGTATAGAGAGTTTTGCCTGTTTTAATGTAATACAGTAATTAAATGATTTGAAAATTGTATTTGCTCATTTTCGATCTATTAATATCCTAAAACATTAAAGAATCTAATGATAGCACTAAATTTTACAAATCTATTTTTATATATATTTAGTAAACTAAATTAACTAATTATATTATTTTTATGATAAAATTTTAAAAAAATGTTTCTCCAAGCTTCAATAATGATTTAAAATAAGTTCTGTATAAAAAATATAATATACTTATTTTTGCTTCAAAATATTCTCTTAAAATAATCAATTTTATCACCAATTACTTAAATGATAACAAACATTGGGATAGTTTGAATTTATAATAATAAAAAAAACAGGCATAACTCAAAAAGAAAATAATTCTTCCAATATCAACCTTGATTAAAGTTCATTTTATGTAATTGTAACTCGTGAATAGATAAAAAATAAGCTTTAGATCAATAAATCATGAATCATTTTTACATTAATAGTGTGAGCTTTAGATCAATAAATAATGAATTATTTTTACATTAATAGTGTGTGTGTGTAGTGGGGTGAAGCGGGGGATAGACTCAAATCACATGCGTAATTGAAAAGAAAATAGTTAATATATTCATTTAGACTACTTAAATCAATTTCAAAATCACAAGTACTGTAATAATTCTAATTTGTAGTGTAACATCCACTGCGATATTAGGGTTTTTTATGAGCTAACTACTCGTACTAGGTGACCAAATTACGTCCTATCTATTAAATTTTTTCGTCAGAAAATCCAGTAAGATTTAATGGATGCAATTATCTTTCCTGGACACACAACACCCTTTCAACTAATGTAACTACTAAAATAATGGGATCAAGTAAGCCAGCTTTTAATTTATTTGAATGGCGCCAGGATTCTGTATCGGAATCCACTGGCCAAACCCCTTTTATTTATTTAGTTACAACAAAATTATCTGGAATCTCCGGAGGATTGTGTTTCATTACAGCGTTGGCAAAGGTAAATTATATTTTCAAATCTTAATAATTAACATTAATAAATTTATTAATAATCATTAATAACGCACAATGAATAGTTGGTATTAGAAATAAATATTTTTATTCTAACAAATTAAAATATTAAAAAAAACACATTACTAATTAATTGGAAAGATTACACGCACGCCAATCCAGACATGAATCAATTAATTAAAAAACAGTTAAACGATTATAGTTCTGGGTAAACAAGAGTCTCTTGAATAATAAAATTTCTTTATCGAGATTATTTTAAGCTTATTTTTCTAAGAATTGTTTGCAAACTTTATATCACAATCAGAAAAAGTTACTCTTAACTTACCGGTAAGTTGGTGTAGATTTATGGGATCCCGAGCTCATAGGAATTTCCATTGGTCTCTCCTGCCGGCGTCTTCAATTATTGTTCCATTCTATAGCTGGAGAAAAAAAAGCATGGTTGTGGTGACCCTTTCACTGCAAAAAAAAAATGGTATTCACACGGCTTCGTTTCCATGCTTGCATGACAGCTTGGTACAGCAAGTGGCATACCTGTGCAAAAGTATATTATTGCCACAGGTTATCCTCGCGGAAACCCCCAACTTTAAGACACAGAACCAGAAGGTAAAGAAAAGACCTAGATTGAAATTGTTCTCTTCTTTTTATACCTCGATCTAGTTTTTTGACTTCTGCACATACTTTTTCTTTTATCCTTTTGTTAAAAATACACGTTGATAATCTTGTGCATTCTTTTGTATTTTTTTAGCTACAAAGTTCTCCTTTTCATAAAGTCTTTCTGCCATCTTTAGTTAGCTAAAATATTTTTCTTTTAGCTTATCTCGATTAGTAATTTGTGTGTCTTTTGTTCTTTCCAATTTTTACCTTTATTTTCAATTAGATACAAAAAAAAAAATATGGACGAAAATTTTACTTTCATTGTACGTTTTAAAAAAATAGATTATACAAACTAAAAAAATTTAATTGAATCTTTTTTATAAGATCGCTAAATTTACTTCTTTTTTTTTAGCTTTTAAATATCTTACCGAATGCCAATATATTTGTACCATATAAATAAACAGTACAGTGGTTATGTATAGTGAGGAACTTAACCCAAAATGCCTGCAATGAAGTAAGTATTTGTATTCCACAACATTATCACAGAAACTCCATGATATAAAAAAATGTTGCTTTTTTTGAGCACAGATACAAAAAAAAAAAAAGAAAAAATTCAACAATAAAAATATCATCATACATATTTACATAAATGTTATACTACTTTTCAAAATTATATACAACAATTATTAACCCTTTAAAAATTCTTTGAAAAAATTATTATCCAAGTTTGTTGAATTCATTAAATGAAAGATTTAAATAATCAAACTAAATTGTTTTTTTTTTTCAATCTTTTATAGTTTCTGTGTGTATATTTCAAAAGGGCATCATTTTAATTGTGTTGATAAATTAAAATTGTAGCTAGTTCAAGTTTAAAAGGTGTAACGTTTCAAAAAAAAGTTCCAAATAATTCTGAAGTTTCAAATAATTACAATGATTTTACCAAAATCACCCTTTCCTTTATTTTGCTATAATATCTTATAAGTACAATTTATCCAAACAAACCACTTTGAACACTTTTTAGCAAAATCCTTTATTGTAAATATATACATACCTTTACGTTTTTTATTTTGGAAAGATTAAAGTAAACTGGCTCTGAAGAAGACTGCAGGGCAGTTGAAATGTAATGTGTATGTATATATGTACAATAAAGGATTTTGCTAAAAAGGGTTCACAGTGGTTTGGATAAATTGTATTTAATTACAATGATAATAATGGCATTAATAATGATTTTAAAAAAAAAAAGGATTAAACTAATGAACTCATTACGAGATAAGATCTTTTTACTTTATATTAGACAATTTTTATTAAATATTAATAAGCATAAAATATGATAAATAATACTGCATTTACATAAAGTATCAATTTTTTATGACTTCAAAAAACTTATTAGAAAAAATAAAAATCAAATATGGAAGTTATCAAAAATACCTGATGAATTTAATTCAGAGATATTCATCTTGCTGTCAGTAGAATCAGAGGTAGATTTAGCCTGAAGATTCGTTGATAAAAAATTTGTATTTTGTGTCGTAGAGGTCTCTTCTGATTTTTTACACTCTAAAATAAACAAATACACATATAAATATGTTTAAAAGCATAAATTTAAAACATATTTTTAAAAAAACATGTCTTCCTGATAAAGAAATACATTTGGTTTCCTAATAAATAGAAAAGATGAAAATCTAATTACTTGCAAATTAATTATGTAAAAATTAATGAGCATTGTTCTAATAATAACGTAAATATACTCAAACTTTTAGTTAAAAAAAAAAAAAGGGAAACAAAGCAGGAGTAACAACTAGGATCATAATTATTAATAAATATACACCTTTAAAAACTTGTTTATTTACTAATGAATCATCAACGTAATTCTTCCTGATATTTCAATTACTACATAGATCTTTGCCAAAGAGCTACAAATTGCCTACTAAAATGTACCAATATATATTTGTTCCCTTTTTACACATATCTTGCCATTCCTTAGCAACTTATTATTATTTTTACATTAAAAAATATATGTACATATGGTTGTTTTATAATAGCATGTTGAAACCGCCGGAGGGCGTGGTTTATTTGTAAACAAAGATAAATATAATGTTGCCAGGGCCGGAGGGGTTTTTTTTTTTTTGGCTTTGGTTTGCTTATCACATTTATAAAAGTAATATCAAATCAATTTTTTAAACCCAACCCAAAAAAATGCATAAAAAAATTAAAAAAATGAATTTACAAAAAGTACTTCTTTTTTTTTTTTATTCTTTTCATTATTTATATATTTTCGGGGGCTGGGGTTTTTTATGTCTATGTATTTTTTTGTTGCTTTATCACATTTAAAAAGTACGGCTATCAAATCAATTTTAGCAACCCAAAAAAATACATCAATTAAAAATGAATTTTAAAAAGTAGTTACCACTTTTTTTTATTCTTCTCATTACTTATATTTTTGGTTCGGTATTCTACGACAAAAAAAATCAGATTCTTCTCCTTTTTTTGTTTGTTTTATTTTTATAAATTATAAATAAATCTATTTCCATTTAACGGTAACATTTACAACCCAAAGTCAAACTTTGGGAGAGGGGGGGTGTTTCCAATTCCTAACAGAACAGAATGCAAAAAAATCGAAGGTTGACAAAGTTTTGATGGTAATTACCAAAAACATAAATATATACGGAAATTAAAACCAACTTTTTGGGCTCTTCAGGAAAACAGCACACATGCAGCTTCAAGCTGTTTTGTTTGATAACCCGGTTCCAGCAGTCAGTAAATTCTTTCTTTGACATTCGGAAAGTTTCCTATTTCAGCCATTTGATTCAGCTCGCAGTTGTTCTCGCAGAAACGTGACTTAGAGCGTGATTTGATAGGAATCGCGCTTGCACCTACACTTGCCCAATTTTTTCAGCAGGAAATTGGGGCTAGGGAAGCATCAGACTCTGCTCATAATTGTTAGTAGACCTTCCTAAAACATGGGAGATAGAGGGGGAGGTGGTCTTAATGAATATTAAAATAGTTTTGACAATCTGAATTCCAGCCACCCTCACACAATACTGTAGCCAAAAGTGAAATATGATCGCACATCCAAAATGCTTAGCCCAAATCTGAGCTGTAAGCTGACACGATAGCTTCTGCGGCAGATTAAATGTCATGTTTCTGTGCATTAGCATAGAAATAAACACAGCAGCCACCCCATATCAACGGACTATTTCTAGGCTTACGCATTAGAAATAGAACGTTCGATAGCGAAGGCCGCCTAAACGGCATATTTCTGTGCACTATCATAGAAATAATGCCCTCCGGCAGTTTCAACATGCTGTTATAAAACAACCGTACATATAATATTAAACTATACATTTCAATTTATTTATATCAATATAAATTGAAATAAATAAGTAAATAAAAATACAAGAAAACTTATTCATTAATATCACATTTCATTATTAATATAAAAATAACTTTTCCACTTGCCTTTGCTGTTTAAACATGACCCATATAAATAATATTACTAATCTCTCATATCTTCCACACTTTTTCTCTTTTCAAGATGATCCAAAAACTATATGTATATAAAATACCACATTTTATCTTTTGAATCATTAATATTCCATTCGTATTAATATCTCAACCACCTCATATGCTCTTTACCAAAAAAACAAATATATATGGGGAGGGGGGGGGGCAAAAATAACTGGAATTTTATAATAAAAAATTGTTTATTTATTTTTAAGTTTAATCTCTTTTAAATTACTATCCATTTGATGTAATACACCAGTCTAAACATGTTTTTCATTTTTCAATTTTCCAAGTAGTCCGGAAATATTTACAAAGTGATGCCTTTTAACATCTCCGTCATTTTTTCCCACTACTTCTAAGTCTACAAAAAAAAAATTTGAGACATTTTTTCGAGACATTAAAAAAAAATCACACAAAGCAAGATCAAGCGAAAATGATTGATAAGTAAGGCTGGGTCATGCTGATTTAATTAAAAAGTGTTTCACACTCAAGGCTTTTTTGAAAGATGACATTTTTTTTGGAATGGAGCGAGCACTGTTTTCTTTGCCAGAAAACAGAATGTTTATATTTTACCGCATCATGTAAATGTTTCAGAATTTGCAGATAAAATGCTGAGAGAAAAATGCCATTTGCGTCAAAGTCAACGTTATTTAGAATTGGATTTCACTTGCCAATCTTTTTAGGAGCATGGTGAATTTAACATTTCAATTAAACCACTCATAAGCTTGTTTTTACAAGATCAGTTTACTTATAATCTGTTTCAAGCATTACAACTGTTTTCCTTGTCATTTTCTGTAAACAAAAACAGAATTTGACATTGTTCGACTTTTTCAGCCATTATAAAAAAATCGACAAATATGCCAAGCGCACTTTACAAAAAAAAAAAATGCTATGTGACCCCACGATTTCACATGGCAGTCATTTGGCAGATTGATGCAGAAGGATTCCTGCATGAAGTATGTAAATTTCCTCTTTTTCATAACATACATGTTCCTCCACTTTTCTTTCTTTTCCTATATATATATATATATTTGAATCTTTCAATAAAGACTATGAGATAGTCAAAATATTAGAAGAAATAAATGATTAATAATTAAAAGATATATATGCAAGTTTTTTTAGAAAAAAAATTAAACATGTATGTATATGTAAATATTATTTCTCAATCATTTGGTAAACAAGAAAGCTGATGAAGATATGAAAGTGATTATTAATCTCATTAACTTAATATAATATATTAACAAATAAGATTTTAGTTAACATTTTTATTTTAATTCTTTCAATTTACATTGATATAAATTATAAGCATTTAATGTACTTTAATTTATTCCTTGATATTTTCTTAAGAGATTTGACTAACCAACAGTCTTTATTAGAGCTAAATTATTCAAACATGATTCAATATGTAATACATTATACATAATACAATTGTAACATATCATACCATTAACACCTTTTTATACACTTTATCAATACTTTTATTTGTATTAAACTAACAGTTTCGACTGTCCTACAGTCATCATCAGAGCTACAATATTCAAATATATAATTATACAATTATTACACTTATCCACAAATTGATATACATAATTAAATACACAATATAAACAAAAATAATTATACATTTTAATATGATCTTTATAAATAATGATTTCCCATTTTATTATTTTACCTTTTAAATAATTTTATCAATATTTTATATTAATTTATTTTATATCACTTTATTTTATTTTTTAAAATATTATCTAATATAATAATTACAACTTTAACATTTATTTTACTATTTAATGCATATTATTATCATTTTTCTTATATTATAAAATCAACTTCTAATCTTGTCTTATTTTTATTAAATATTTCTATCAATTAACTTTACTAACATTACAAATTATTTTTTGTTTTTATTACAATAAATTACTTACTTCTTGTTAATTCTATTACCAAAACCCAAATGACAAAAAAATTCAAAATTTGTATTTGTTTAACCCTCCTTCTATTATCATTTTCTTTAACTTTTTTCTCTTTATCTTTTCAAATTCTAATTATTATTAACAACTGTTTATACAATTATTGTTCTTGCCCCGAAATCCCTATTGAGACTTGGTTTTATACTCTTAATCAAGATTGACTCTTTAATTTTCCTATCCCTTCTATTATTTGTGTAATTAATCATTTTTATACAATCTTTTTCAAACCTATGACCTGTTTCTAATGAATGCAAATAAATAGGTGATCTCTTATCATATTTATGTTGAATTAATGTGGTATAAATTGAGTTCTTTGTTTCTCCCACATAATTAGTTTTTATATTTTTACTTTTACATGATTTGCATTCAATTTTATATACACCATTTATGTTTTTTTTCTACTTTTCTTACATACTTATTATCTAATACAGCGTTTCCCAACCTTTTTTGGCCCGCATACCACTTGGCAGTACATCACGCTAAATTGTACCACTTCGTAAAAATGATTGTATTTCGTGAAATTTGTTATTATGTGTGTTATTTTATTTGCATTATAAATATTATAGGGTGATCATGTATGTATTCACATCTCATAATGAGACAAGTTACATTGAAACACGCCTAAACATCATGCCAGATTATAAACTCACTGAAATTATAAACTCACTGTAACATATTTATATGTATGTGTTTGTTCAAAGTTTCATATTTTTTCCAAAATAATTTATTAAAGATTATATTATTACATTAAAAGTTATTTGGTACATATTTTGTTCAAAGTGTTTTCTCATGCTTTCATTTGGTTTTCCCGAATTTGAGTGTTTTCTCTTTTTTGGAGCATCTTGCTATTGGTTGGGCCATGGAGAGGATAAATCCAACATGTCCCAAGTCATGGTAAAAGTAACCTCAGGGATTATCAGGCTATCTCTTGTTCTTGTTTTCTTTATATTGTTCAGCATGAAGTTAATAGGATTAAAATTTTGATGATTAAATACTAGCTTACATCTAGTAATCCACAATAGATGATCAAGAATTAATGAGAGTCTAATTTCTGGGTATGATCCTTTTCTGATACATTCTTTCAAATTAAATAATATAGATTGATTTGCCTTGATCCGACTCCTTATTTATCTACTATTTTGTCATATTTCGTTTACTAATAAATGGTTTTAATAAAAACACAAAATTATAAAAAAACAATTAGTATATTTTCTTATCATAATCAAATATTTTTGTAAAATAAATTTAATGAGATCTTTGTGCTTGTTTCGCACAACATAATTTTTTGAAATTTGGTTCAAAAGATGCGAGGTATACCCTTTTAAGTTTACAGCTGCGTTCAATCTGTTTCGATACTTATTTTTTTTAAAAATATATGAAAAAAAAGCTCTTTCTACTAATTCTGTACTAGTAAACGGTAATAATAATTTAAGAGCTTTCTCAGAAAGTTGTTCATATTCTTTAATGTTTAACCAAAAATTAATTAGATTGTGTCGTTTGAATTCTACTTGAAAAGTTCTGTCACATGATAATTCTATTAAATTTTCTTTATCCTTTATTGATAATGATGTAGCTTTTTCTAAATTTTCTGCATAGAAGGGGTTTGAACTCCAATTATCATTTGTGTTTTCAGGTTTTAGAAAATATTCCATGAAAGACAATTTTAATCCTGTTAAATGTGCTATTATATTTTCTAGTATATCTTGAGACAGACTAACCTTATTTTCAAACAAAAAAAATATGTAGTTTCGAATACTTCCAGTTGATTGTTTTCGATACTTATATATACAGTATTACTGTTTCCAAAAATCTAATTTCTTCATCATAATTTCAATTTTATCATTAACATTAAAGATTGCTATCGACTGTACATATTAACAACTTTACTGTATAATATTATTAATTAAAATAATTTTTATGAATTATAGGAAAAAACGTTTCTATATTTTTATGATTTAATTTTTTTTTATGTCCGCCATTATTGATTATTTTTCGTGTACCACCAACCAGCAACTCGCGTACCACCAGTGGTACACGTACCACAGGTTGGGAAACACTGATCTAATATATTAAGTATATTCTTCCTTCTTTTATTTACTATCTTAAATTTTATTACATTATTAAACTTTTTGTTAATTCTAATAATTATTCTAGTCATACTTTTTACAATACTATTATTATAAGTTTTAATACCTATATATTTATTCTTATCTATTTTATTTTTTCTACTTACTACCCCATTACATGTATTAAATTTCTCTTCCAATTTTCTTATATTTTCTTCTATAACTTTTTCTAGATATTCATTATCTCTAAATTCTTTAATTATTAATTCTATCTGTCTTCTATACTCTTCCATATCTGAGCAATAATTCCAAGCTCTATATATTCTTGAATTTATACTACTTATTTTATATTTAACATCTATATTTGAATTTCAATTAGTTATATTGATATCTACATTAGTTTTTTTATATACAGATGTCTCTATCTTGCATTTACCATTTTTATATGATTTTTCTAACAAAATATCCAAATACGATAACTTATTATCATTTTCTTTTTCCACAATTGTCTTAATAAATACAATAAATATACATATACAAATTTTTAACAACTTATAAATATTAACTTCAATGGAATTTTTATTTTTATTTAAGTTTTCATATAGAATATTTTATACATTTTATATTTCATTTATTTATTAAATTAATTTATTATCATTTTACCAATTTTAGTATAATTTTATTCATGCAGTACCTAATTAATTTCATAGATAGTTTTATCTTTTTTACATTTTTATTTAATTTTATTAACTGTCAAATTTTATACTAACTATTTATTAAATTTGCCTAACTTTTCCTTTGTATACTAAGTTCCTCTGGGAATATTTATTATAAAACTATAACTTACTCTACTTCCGAAATATATATTTATTTATTTAAATTTTATGAAATCAAATTTTAAAAAAATAATGCATTCAAGCCTAAATCTTTATTTAAATTTTGCCTAATATTTTTAATTGTGGTAGCTTCTTTAATTTTTCTACACTTTTATTATTATACTAATAAATCATTTTTATGCTACATGTTTTCAAATTTATGCTCTGTCTATATTGAATAAAGTAAATAGATGACTTTGTTATCGTTAATTTGAAAAAGCATAAAAATGATTCATTATTCTAATAATAAAAGGAGATAGAAAATTTTTTAAAAACTAACATAATTAAATAAAGACTTAGGCTTGAATATGTTATGCCTATAAAATTTGATTTCATAAAACTTAAATAAATAAATATATAAATTTTGAAATAGAATAAGTAATAATTACAATAAATACTTCCTTTAGTATACAAAATAAAAGTTAGAAAATGCAAAAAAATAGTTAAAAAATTTGACAGTTAAGAGAAGATAAGGTTAAAAATAAATTATAATTAAGTAATGCATGAATAAAATTATAATAAAATAGTTAAAATGATAAAAATAAATTAATTTAATAATAAATGATTAAAAATTATTTAAAAGTAAAAATATATAAAGTATTCTGTATAAACATTTATATAAAAATAAAAAATAATGAAGTTAATATTTGAATTATTTACTTCATTAAAAATTGTAAACTAATATATATATATGTGCTTACGCACAGATAATGAAGCTAGTAAATATATATAATTAGACGCAAGATATTAATTTACTTTAAATATAAGAATAGTATTCTTTAAATATAAGAATATTGATTTATTTTAGCTAAGTGCTTTCAAGAGACTTCTTGCTCACGTACTCATAGCTGCTGTTGTTAAAACTGCGTTTTAGAAAAGAAAATTTATGCAGAGTGATGCAAATAATTTATAACTGCCATTTTCGAGACAAGGCAAAGCAGGCTTCTCTTCTATTAATAGACTTAGAATCGCTTACTATATGAAACACTTCTCTAATCTTGGTTTAGCATCGTGTCTTTCTGAGCAGACGATGTTGGCAGATGTGGGTTCGAATTTATGACCTGTTGTTCTTTCATGCTCAAAAAAGATGGAATTGCCTTCTTGTTTGGTTTTGTTTTTATTGTACAGGTATTTGTGCTGGCCACTCCGTTGGCAATGTTGGTCCTAGTCTCGCCATAATATGCGCCTGGCAGTTGGCTTGTGGGCAGATCATTTTGTACACAACCTGAGGACTGATCTCAGGTGTGATTATATCCTTGGAATTATTGATAAGTCTGTTTGTATTCGGAGCCAAACGATATGTGATGATGAAGTCTTTAGATAGCTTATTGCTGAGACATTTGTCCAGGGGTTGGATGTATTTATCAGAATTCTTGACTTATTATCCTTGATGTGGTTGTGGTTAATTTTGTGATAGAATTTATTGACATTCCTGTTGATAGAAAATTGTGAATATCCTATTTTAATTAGATCAGCTGTGTATTATAAGTTGTTAAAAATATATTTACTGGGTTTAGTTATATATTAAAAAGTATTAACTAAGTGGTCATACATATTTGAATATAGTAGCTGTGATGAAGACTGGTAATCAGTTGAAACTATAAGGAATAAATAAAATTTACTGCATTGTAAAAAGTGAATAAAGAAATGTGTTTACTAAATGTTATTATATGAAAATATACAATCAATGCATAAAAGATTAAAATATAAAGAAAAATTATTAATATTATATTATACTTATATATTTTTTAATGTAAAAATAATAATGACTTTCTTAAAAACAAAAGCTATGTGTGAGAAGTCAATGAACAGATTTTAATTCACAAAGATTTTTTATAAATAGGTATTAAACAAAATTCAAATTTTTGAATATCTGTGAGTCTAACAGAAACCTATAAAAAAAATAATAGTAATAAGTTTTCAATTAAAATCAAAATGTAATTTTTTGAAATTATATATATATTTGATATATATATAGGTTACTGTCAAAATGTGAAAACTGCAATTGTATAGAATTTCTAGTAAGTGTAACCGACTATACTGGCCAAGGAAACTAGTGGTGCACACATGCATAAACTATCGCCAAAATATCCATGCCACTTATAGATATAAAAATCATATAAGAGAGAACATAGAAGGTTATGATGTTAATGTGTCGTGAACTCTTTGTTTCAATATTGATAATGCTGTTGAAGATAAAATTCAATCTAAACTGAATCTGGAAAGAACAAAAAGAAAAAAATGAAAGTGGATTCTGATAAAAAATTTCCTCCTGCATCCTTGGGCACTACGGTGCAAGTTTCTATCCCAGATCTCGACAAGGGATGGGTGACTCACATAATCTTCTAGCGGATGTTAATGATTTTTCATGATTTAGAATTGCTATGGAATTTTAGACCAACCTATGCCAGATCACAATTTATGTCCCTAAGACTTACTGAGAGTTGGAAATGTTCCTGACAAAAAAAGTTCTCTGGTCAACCATTTCTGCTCAGTCGAAGAGTCGTGGCCAAGGATTTGCAGACTTTTGTATGAAAAGGCAGTTAAGTGCAATTCAAAATGCCATTCCACTGAACTTACTGCAACGAAGAATTCTGCATTGATTTGTTTTCTCCTTATGTAGAAAAATCCGTATTTGTTATATTTTCACATGTATCTTTTCAATAAAAGTCTTTTAACATACTTTGCCAAACCTGTTTGACATTCTTTATAATGCCTAGGTATTCTATACGTTTTGGAAAAGTATGTAAAAAAAAATTAAAATTTCATACTTTGCCCAAAAAAAACACCCATTGTATAGAATCATTAGGTTTTCTATACAATGCTGGCTTTTCACCATTTGCCACTGTGTCGATTAAAAAAAAAAAAAAGTAAAAAAAAGAGGGAAGTTGAAGAATATGTTATGCAAAAAAAGTGAAAATTTTTTTGTCATTGTATTTTTGAAAATTTTTAATATGATTTATTAATTATTCAGAATGTCTGAAAGTCTTATCTTTCATATATATTGTATTTCTTTAGAAGTCTAAATGTCAGAAAAAATGAATATTAATGACTAGATAAATAAGTTTTTAAAAGAAAAAATAAATTACGTAATAGTTTTTAGAGCCTTTTGAAAAGAAAAAAGTGAGAAAATATTAAAAAAATCACAGAATGGCAATGATCAATCTCAGTAACACACAAAAAAAATTAAGCATAGCTATACAATTATAATGCAGAAATTAAAATTCAAACTACTCCTTTAATAAATTCAGAAATGTCCAAAGAATGTTAAACATCAAATGTTCTCATTTTACAGAAATATATTATCACGAACAATACACATAAGTATAGTAAAATGAAAAAGTCATTGTAAAACAGTTCATTGTAGATAAAGATTTCAATAACTCTCCAAAAACAAAATAGTTAAGAAAAAGACATTATTTACCACACTTGCAAACGTCCAGATTATGCGAATTTTAGTGTTTTTCTATTCTCATTTTAGCTTTAACTATAAATAGCTATATATCCATTTATTGCCCATTTTTTTTGGGCGAGCTAAATTGATTGTGAACTATTATCTCCTTAAGCCTGAATGGAACTTAGAAAAATTTTCCAAATTTTAAACCAGCCTACATTCAAATATTATCCCCATGAGCATGACAGGCGAATGAAATAACATCACGACTATAAAGTCATTGATCATCTAATTAAAACTGGGTTAGCATGAGATTGTCCAGTACAAATAAAAAATACCAAAAACTTGATAGAAACTTAAACTGCCTTAATGACAGGTTTTGTTTTAGTAATTAAGATTTAGGAAAAAAAATAATAATAATAAATGCAATACTTTATTTAAATGTAGCCAATTTTTTTATTAAAAACAGAACTGTTTTAAAAATAAATAAAAATACAAAAAAAAAAAAAAGATGAATCCACTTTTTTAAATTCCTATTTATTTTAGTGTGTTTAAGTTTTCTAATAAAAAAAAAAGTACCATTAACTTTTATTGCCATGATAATAAATTATTTTTAATAAAATCCATACAAAAATTTCTTACATACAACTCTCAACCCTCTCATCAAAAATAATAAACTTCTGTTTAATCTCTGATAATTATTTAAATAGTAAAATAATTGAAGGGGTTCATACATTTCCAAATCTAAATGTTTTAAAATCCAACTAATAATGCAAGAGTTTGAAAAAAATAAATTTTAAAAAATATTGGGGGGAAGGGGAGAGGCCCGACATCTTTTTATCGTTAGGAAAACATAAAAAAAATTTTGCCAAATATTATATTAAAAAATATTTGAAAAAATAATTTGTCAGCCTAACAGAAGTGACTAATTTAATAATACAAAACTGCAGTTTTAATAATTACCTTTATTCTGTAAAAGCTTAAATTTTGCCAGAAAACTTCCGTCATTTGTAAATAAGTTTGATCCACCTTTTATTCCATCACTAGGGTTTTCACTATCATCACTGCTCGATTCTTGTGATGAAACTCTACAAAATAAAAGTTATAAAATCATAAAACTAAATATATAATCCTATACTTAATTTTTTTTATTGGAAAAAATATTTGCCCAATAAAATGATGCATAAATAATATTTAAATATATGTAGAAAATAGATATACGTTGTATTTGCATATTACTCATTTATACTATACTAAATTAATATATATATATGAATTATTTAATCTTAATTTGCTCCTTTATTGCATTGCCTTAATTAATTAATTAATCCGTTTTTTATAAAAATCTTTATTCTTTGTACAATGCTTACATAACAACATCAACAGTTTCGACTGCCCCTGCAATCTTCTTCAGAACTTTTTAAAACTTCTTTATCTTCCACCTTCCATTTTCTTTTTTAGTAAAGAAGTTTTAAAAAGTTCTGAAGAAAATTGCAGGGACAATCGAAACTGTTGATGTTGATGGGGGTTATGTAAGCATTGTACAAAGAATAAAGATTTTTATAAAAAACGGATTAATTCATATATATATATATGTACACATAAATATATAAATATTGTTATATAATATAAGCAATTTCCAGAATTATTTATAATTCTTTAAAAATTATATATGTATTGTGAAGCTATGTTAGACTCAATAAAATAAAAGCATGAGTTTTTGGAAAAAGTTATAATATATAAATAATCAAAAAAAGCAAGTCATATATAATGTGACATTACTTTTATAAGCTTGTGTTTACAAAAATGTAATACAGAGAGCATACCAATAGCTCAAACAAGCTCTTAATTGATAAGTGTGGTAAGAGAAAACATTTAAAATCTCTATCCGAAACATTCCTAACTCCAGACCAATTGGTTTCGAGCTTATGGCTCACCTTAGTGAAGAACTAGAATATTCAGACACTAGATCTAAAAATATCAACTCAAAATATAAATTCAGTAAAATCTAAAAAGTTGCATTTGTAATAGTTAATAGAAAATTATATAAAAAAGTTTTAACATACATATGAAGTTTTACATAAGATTTTAACAATTTTAAACATAAGAAAAATCAGGCAGTAAAAGACAAATTTAGCAGTCATATCAATGTATAAGCAATATAAGATCTGAAATTATCAAATCTGTTTTTCTAGTCAATGTAAACAGAAAGAAAATTTTCTTACCTGCTAAGATATGACAGTTTATAGATTGAACTAACATTATCATAAAATAAATACAAAATATAAATAAATGTTCCATCACATATGCCCCTTTCAGATACTTATTTTGAATATATTTTTAAGCAAATCAATCAAGAATTATGATTTACTTAATTGAATATCTCAAATGAAATTTTGATCTACGTATAAATAAATTTACTGGAATCCTTATCAACAGTAATGTAACCATAATTATTTAAAATCAATATTTTGAAAAATATTTTAAAAAAAGATAAGGCATAGATTTGGTTTCATGGAATATAAATATTGTAATAGTAAGTTATCCAGCACTTAATTGAAACTAAAAAGTTTTAACGAGGAACGAAAATATAATTTCAAATATGGATAGGAACTGCTCTAAAATAAAATTTCTATGATATAGGATTTGAGTATTCTTTTTCTTTAATTCAGGTAATCTACTCCATCATCAGCATTGAATTGAAAACCATTAGATTTGAAGTAGAACCTAGAATTTCAGAAATACGATACCATTAAATTTGAAATAGAAGCTGGAATTCTAGGAATATAATTAATTCCAAACCCTTATTTCATTTTTTACGATTTGAAAATCAAATTTTATATGTAGTTAAACTGCAATCAAACTTACAATTGCAAACCTTTATTCCTTTTCTTTTTAATTAACGTATATTCCATTTCAACATTGTTAACCTATATCTGCCTTTCTTAATATACTATCTCTCTGCATAACAGAAACTACTATACAATTTAAGTAATATTTACTGAGGCTATAACCTCGACAATATGCGTATAAATGCGATAGCAGGGACCTCTACAGATGTTTTAACCACAAGCTTCCATAGCGTAAGCTTGTGGTTAAAACACCTGTAGAGGTCCCTGCTATTGCATTTATACGCATATTGTCGAGGTTATAGCCTCAGTAAATATTACTTACGTAATCAATGTGCGTTTAATAAATTTATAATTATACAATTTAAGTTTAATTGCATGAGATTCTTATTTTCAGATCTTAAAAAAATAGCAGAAAATATTAATATAAACTTAGAAGTATTTATAAGATTATACTAATAAGTAAATGTATAACATAAAGAAATTCAAACTATTTATTTTTATAAGTTAAAATTAATCCATCACTTTAATTAACGAAAATATAAATATACTTTTTCTTGTGTTAATGTACTAAGTTACAGCTAATATTATTTTGGATGTATGATTTAGGTCCTATAGGATTCAAAATTTATTTCATGAATTAAACTACTTTAGACTATCAACATATTTATTCCAGTTTTAGATCAATTCATTATTACCATTATAAATGACATAACTTTCATAACCTATTAAAATACGTAAATTGTCTGTGTTGTGCAAGACAAAAATTGATGATATGAAACAAAATACTGAGGTTTGAATTTAGCATGATTTCTCTACTCATACTTTTTTACATGACTAGCTACTAGAGCAATCAAGATAACTCAAGATCTAGCCAAAGTTATAAAAATTTCCACTTCATAAATGCAAGATTATACTTTTTTTTAATCATTTAGCTTAAATGTTGCCAGAATAATGCAGAGCAACTACAATTTCAATTCCTACAATTACTTAATAAATAGAGTGACATTAGGTTGATGTTAAAATTTAAATAACAATGAATGTAGATTTCCTTCACATGTTTAGCTTTATTATAAAATCAGTATACATATTTTTACAGACCTGATTATCTCATATGCAAAATAGAAAGCAATAAAACAATTCAAATTCTCTCTTAGATATAGGATTGGGTAAGCTTGAGCTCAGGATAATTCCAAATATTGAATCACAGCACCCTAAATTCCTACTTTTCCAGGATTATGGCTCAATTTACTCTACAGAGACTACAGCCTATTTGTATCATCCTGGCCCATAAAGTGATCTGTGATATACAACTACATTATGCTAAATTTTCTATAACCATAATATATATATAAGACAACTAAAAAAACTTGCGTTAAAATGTTATAACACATTTTATTAAAATATACGATTTGCCCACACAATTTTTTCATGTCTGTATAATCTGAAATATACTACATATTCTAAAATAAACAAAGTAGTATTTGCTTTACTAATTAATCTTAAATATTAACATAAATATACTGTAACTATTTATATGAGCTTTCTGTTTTTTCTTTATCCACACAAATAGGCAAACATTTTTTATACTAGAAAAAATGTTTTAAGAAGTCACTCTGAATACGTTTTAAAATTCTTATTGTTTTAAACTAACCTGACATTTTCATTTAATTTTTTATCAAACAATAAAACTAATGATTATTTATAACTTGTGTTTTGATTCTTCTTCAATGAAACAAAAGAAAGTTAAGCAAAAGATAAACAATAGAACATAAATGTATTATTTCTTATATCCAATCTAGTTTTAACTAAATTAACTTTAAAACTCACTACTACTCTCTCATCATATTATAACATATATTTGCAAATTTAGGTAATACATTTTAAAATATTTATTGATTTAAAGTATATTCTTTATTAATAACACAAATTTTATATACACTTTTTACAAATAAACCACATGGTTTAACTATCAGATATACATAATAATTATTTCACTCTACTTTAAAAACACTACCCTATGCAAATGCGGAGAACATCACTATATATCCAGGTCTTCTATAAATATTTTGATTTAGATTACCAATCCCACACTTCACATACATTTTAAAATATAAACATTGAAACAATAATAAAATATAATGTGAAATAAAACATTTCCTAAATCTAAATTATGTAAAGGTAATCAGCTTTCATACCATTAGGACACTTGCAGTTTGTACTTATTTCCTTCAGATCTAATTGTAAGTTATTACCGATTTCAGTAAAATATTGAATGTAATCAAAAGCATTAGACTTTTGAAATTGATAGTTTTATGCATCATTTTCAATAATATTGTATAATTTATACCATGGTAGAATATAAATTTTTGATAACAAATATCTGATGGTTCTTGGAAATAAGAATTTAGTAGAGGGTTTTCAGAAAAACTTCATCTGGTACATAGAGATTACTTATTAGAAGCTTACATTATATCATTCATTGTGACACATAATATAGTTTAAAAATATTTATGGATGGTATTTGAATTCATTCATTGGGCAGGCATCATTTCAAACAACCATAGCTGAGATGGTAAGATTTTTATTGTTAAATTTCTAAGACATGACTAATATTAGGAACATAAAACTTTTTGACAAAGTATTGGAGTTTTAAGTGCATCGTCAGCAATTGCATAAATCTACCGACACTTGCCAGTGACCCACATGCCATCATCAGATTTTCAATGATAAGAATGGCTGAAAAGTTGTAGACTGTGAGAAAATTGTCCAATAAAGTTTGAAGATTTGCTATTCTTAATATAAATCAAGCAGTGATTATACGAATGCTGATTCAACACAAAATACATATATTGGAGATCATTTATCCTTTTCATGTGGTCATGTGTGTCAGTTGAATAAGTTAAAATGGATAACTGAAGGGAGCTTGAAAGTCTGGGTTCAAATCTAACAAACAACTAAAATAAAAAAATTTCTACTCATATGACCAATTTCTTTATCTGACAACATTTCCAGTCTTATTAATAATAAAACATCTGGAATATTACATGTGATTACCCCTTTGAAAAATTATATTTTCTAATTAAAATACTTTAACAAAATAGAATTAAATTACTTTTCCAATATTTAAAACTAACATCTGTTGCTTCATCATGATTAACTCTGATGTTTTAATTCTTAATGATCTTAAATAAGATTTCATTATATACATTTCCACTAAACATCAGGGATTTTATGCACAAGCCTTCTGGCATCCATTGATTACTCCGGTTGGCACAGGGTGGCACTACTGTATGGAGAGTTTTGACTTGTTATATACATTTCCCTGAGCAAAATTTCTATTCCAATCTATTATCTTAGAAAATCTTTAAGAAAATTTTTTAAAAAATTATAACATTTTGTCAAAACTAAAAGTAAATTTATTTTTCCAGTTATTTTTAACTAGAAATGTGAATTTAATTAAATAATTTTTTTTTTGAACTTGTGCCTTGTTAGTAATTAAACTAATATTTGACTTTAACATAAATAATTAGTGTTTATTCAATTAGATAGAAAATTATATGCTAAAAACAAAACCACACAATTTTGCCGCAATTAGACTGCTTAATGTCACACTATTACTTACTTATTATTAAATTTGTATGTGCCTACTGTATAGCTTCATGAAATTACTATTTCAATATATAAGATGCTCTACCTCATGTAACAATCACATGCAAATTTGTTTAAGTTAATTATTTTCTTTACTAAGTTAAAATATATATATAATATTGATAAAACAATGACACAGGTCGAATTGAGAAAAATATATATAAAAAAGTATATAAGTACATAAAATGATTATTGTGCTTTATTTTATGCTATATATGATAAAATATTTAACCTTTAAAATTTGTTATAAGAATTAAAAACAATTATTTTTATTTAATTTTGGCATGGATAAAGATAAACTGTAATCTTTTATTTAGTCAATGGAAGGTTAAACATGCAATATGATGTTTAAATTATTTTTTTTATTAATTTAAAGATAGCTACTTATTAAATAAATCTCATTTACTGTAAATAATTTGAAACCTTTTACTTTTCAAATTAACTAAACTATCTGTTAGAATATATCTAAATGCTAATTGTCAGGATACTAATTGGTTTATTTGGTAACTATTTAAAATTGAAATCTAAAAAACAATTAAAGTTAAATAAAATAGTTTCAAATAAATTATGTTTTAACAGGTAGTTTTTATGATATTTCAGATATTTTCAAATAATTTGTAATTTATAACTCTAATTATTTCCCAATCTTTCTATTGTACATGGATTTTTTAAGTAAATACTTAAATCTTTCAAAATAAACTATATTTAAAATTAATGATTATTTTAAGAGTAATAAATTTAATGGATTAATATTATTTTAATATTGAAGTAAATTATTTGAATTATAATTTTTGAGAGCTTTTAAAAGAAATAAAGGATATTTAAATAAATATTGTCAGCTAATTAACTAGAATTATTCTATTTATTTTATTGTCTAGATAGGCTTAAAAGTTGATGTTATTTTTAGAATAATCTGTCTAGAGACGATTAAAAGTTTGCATCAATTATTAAAAACCCGCCCAAGTATTAATTACAGATTGACTAATTGGAATCATGTGATCAATTCAATACTACATATGTAAGCATCCTCGTGCATTTCAAAACAAAAAGAGAAATTATTATTACACCTTCACTTTTTGAGTATCACACATCAGTTGAATAAGTTTTCTTTTTTAACATATGGCTAGTTTTAATATCATTTAAGTAATCAATGCCTCTTGCCTTGCCATGCCATTGCTACCTTAGGCTAATATCTGCACTGTGAAATATACAAACTTTATTTTAAAACGGAAGTCGTGAAGTTTCAGTATATAAGAAGATGGTAATAAAAATTTCAAGCTGGAGAAATAATTACGTATATTATTTCATATTCTATAAACTTTAATTAATAATAGTCATTATTTAGAACATTGTATTAATATTTCATTCCAAAGCTCAAAACTTGTATGGCTTACCTATAAAAATTAGTAATATTATTCTCGTGCTTTGATTACCAGTATTAGTCAAAAAATTCATTTATTTGCAAACTGTATAAATATACTTTTACTGCTAGTTATTAAAATATTCTTGTTTACATGGAAACGTCTCAAAAACTTATTATTTAAGTCTGCTGAAAATAAATCTTTCAAGGTAAATTATTAAAATTATTCCAGAACATACGGAATTAACGAAGCATATTCATTTTTAGAAATTATAATTTGTTTAAAAATAAATATTATGAGTTATGCCCATGATTTGATACTTCAATGAAGTTATTCTTTAATTGTATTTCATATAATGCAAATATTACTTTTTGAATCAAATGTGGAATTCCAATAATTTATCCATTTGGAATATTTTTATTTTTTTTTTGCAAGATAAATGATTTAAAATCTGTGATGTCGTTACTACTAAACCTATTAAGGTATAATAAAGCTTTTCATTATAGAAACTTCTTTTTCATTTAAAATTTGCATCTGTTCTGCTCTTTACAAGAAAGAATTTAAATGCTAGTTTTATGGAATTGCTGGTCTGTTTATTTACTTATATGTTTAATAAATTTATGTGTTTATTTACTTCAATGAACAATGATTGGACTCATAAGCAGAGTTATTTTTAAAAAAAAAAAACTTATGAACTCTAGGACTTTTAAAAGGGGTAATATGATATATATTGTACAATTAATATTGGTATTATTATTATTGTTACTAATATATTATTTTTATATTTTATACTAGATTAGATATACATATAATATTCATTTATAATATGGTAATTTTTGTTTACGAGTAAATATCAAGGTAATATAATTTTAAGTATCAATATTTGTACAAGTTCTGAAAGATAATTTGCCAATGATATATAGATGTGATAAGCATGCACAGAGTGATGAAGTTGTTTCATGAATTGTGAATGAATATGTTTATTTGATGTTGGTATATGATTCTGAGATTACTTTTCTAATTTCTATTGATAGTGCTTTACACTTATATTTGTAATGGTTTTGGAGTATGTGTGTTTGTGTATATGGATAAATGCGGAATAAACTTTCCCACGTAATTTATAATTATGCCTTTTTTACTTCATTGATAATTTGCTGGTCATAACATACCGATTGTGGCAATGATTTTGACGCTTTACTGCTATTTTAGATTTCATTAAAAGCTTTCAAATTAGTGATAAAGGATGTGACACTTGTAGCGCTTATAAATAGGTGTTGAATTAATCTTTATTATCATTTTCCCTTCAAGTTTTGTTGATGTGTATTTTTCATAAGCACATTAAAGGCATATATGTGTGTAAGGATATTGCTCTACTTCATGTCTGTTTAATAATATATGGATTATTTTTGTAGTATTAAGATATTGTTATGTTGCTTTGTGAATGCATAAATATGTAACTTATATAAATCATATTTGTTTTGTATTTAATTTAATTAGCAATGTCATGTAGATTGATTACATGCCAACTTTGAATTTAGTTTGTGGGTTGTATTCTCATCCTTGGTGTTCGCCTAGAGATGGCGTTGATGCTAATCAAAAACATATACATATAACGATTCCGGGGCCCGACCTAAATGATCGATTTGATCTAAAAAGTTATGATTTCTTAGATTTGAAATAAAATATTCTACTAACTAATACTATTATATGATGTTAGTTTTTTTCATTTTTGTAAATGTTTATTAATCTTATCTTGTTTTTGAGTTTGTATGTGTATGTCTTTTTAAAGTTATGGTGTTTTTCTAACTTTTTTTTTTTTGGACTTTATGTGTGTCTTTTTAAAGTTACGATTTTTTTTTGCAAGAGTAAATCAATACTTTTATTCAAAAGCGAGGCGTAATAAGTAAATGTTTATTAATCTTATCTTGTTTTTGAATTTATGTGTGTGTCTTTAAAGTTACGGGGCTTTTTCTAATATTTTTTGGGGGACTTTATGTGTGTCTTTTTAAATACTTTTTTTTTTGCAAGAGTAAATCAATCATTTGATTCAAAAGCAAGACGTAATAAATCAATGTTTATTAATCTTAGATTGTTTTTGAGTTTGTATGTGTGTCTTTAAAGTTATGGGGCTTTTTCTCATTTTTTTTTTTTTTGACTTTACGTGTGTCTTTTTTTAAAGTTACGGTATTTTTGGTCAAGAGTAAAAATCAATTATTTTTATTAAAAAAGCAAGACGTAATTCTAAATCTATCAAAAGTAACGTCATTTATATACTACAATTTAGAATTGATACCCGACTACTATTAGTAAGGACCGTCATTGAAAGATTCAATTGAAAAATGATACCCGACTAATTTCCGTTTTCTTTTTTTTTGGGGGGGGGAGACAGTAATGAATCAGAAAGTGGGTTGTTTTTGTTAACTCTGTCTATATAAAAAGGGTACCGTTATTGAAATACTAAATTTAAAAATGATAGCCGACTAATTTGCGTTTCTTTTGACAGTAATTAATCAGAAAGTGGGTTTCTTTTTTGGTAAATCTTGTATATATATAAAAAAAATACCGTAATTCAAATACTGCAGTGAAAAAAAAAAAACCCCGTTGAATTTGCTTTCTTTTTTTTTTTTTAAAGACAGTAATTAAGCAGGAACTGGGTTGTTTTTGTTAGTGTGTAGATATAAAAACTAAACTTATTTCGAAATAATAAATGTAACAAAAAATAATAATAATAATACCCGACTAATTTTCTTTTTTGACAAGTAATTCCTAATAATTAGATTTTTTGTTTGTGCGTATATATATATATTGCACATAGAGTAATGTCATGTTATATATGACTTGCTTTTTTAATTATTATATATATATATATAGCAAAAGTAACTTGTCACAGACGAATTCTCGCGAAAATGGTACTTTCGCGTGATCCTTAATTTTTTTTTCCATTTCGCACCCTTAAAAGCAATTTTTGAGGGTTACCCATTCGTAATGGAATCTTCAGGACATTATTATTAAACTTACAACAGTAAATAATATTTACTGAGGCTATAACCCCTCTTTTCTTCCATAGCGTAAGCTTGTGGTTAAAACACCTGTAGAGGTCCCTACTATCGCATTTTATACGCATATTATCGAGGTTATAGCCTCAGTAAATATTACTTACGTAATCAATATGCGTTTAATAAATTTATAATTACAACAGTAAAGTAAGTTACAACACATTTAAAAAAAAAAGACATCATCAAACTGCTTCAAATACACACACTCTCATACGAAACTACTGAGAAAAAAGATATTCTACTATTAGGAGAAAATGATGAACAAACTAAGCTCCTACGGCAGCCAATCAAGGCATTTCTTTCTCTTTGCTTTTAGCATAGAAAAAAAGCCATAACCAGCAGCCGTCGGGAACTCTTTCTGTGTTTTATCGTAGAAAGAAGTCTCATTTGTGTTGGCTTCTGTTACCGTCACCTCCTCCGTCCAACATAATGTGAGGACTTTTCTGCGTTTATAACGTAGAAAATTTCCTCTTTTGTTGGGTGAAGGCTGGTGAAATGGTATATTTCTAGGAATTTACCTAGAAATAGCAACATCTTGAGGCGAACACCAAGAATGAGAAAACAACCAGTTTAGGTTATCAACATTTAGATAGTAGCCTATATTATGCAAAATGCTCACTACTCTTCATGTATAAATGCTAGTTGTTTGTTTTAATGATAGGGAGAACTTCTTCAACTCAATTCAAACATGAATATTAGTTATAAAATTTATTCTAGTATACTAATAAATGATATTCAAATGCTTATTTAAGTAATGATTAATATTATAAAGACTTTTATTATTTTATTCTATTTTATTTGTAATTTCAATTTTTTTTTATAATGTAAATAAAATATTCTTATTCTTTTAAATATGTATTTGTGGGCATCATCATCATACCGATTTACTCAGAAATGCTAAATAATAAAGCCACATCAAATAATATTGAACATATGAGTATATATCAGTCATATTGAAGTCATTCATACAATCTATTCTTCAATACCTACATCAGTTAAATTATTATGCTATTTTTCTTTTTGTTATAAGAGTACTTAATGGTGCAGCGGGTATAATAAAACTTCTCTTTTTATCTACTGCATTATAGCTTTGCTTATTACAAGATAAAATATCAAAGTCTAATAAAACTTATCCATTATTCATATTGACAATTAATAGTTCATAGTACAAAACATTAAATATTTTGAATTAGTTTATTATGCTAATCAAAGTTTTTTAGACGATGTTCCTGAGATCTGAGTACATACAATTGAATTTTATATTTATTGTAAAAATGAAATAGATGTGATAAAGAATAGGAGGTGATAATAGAAGTATTCTGTTTATTAAGAACCCAAATTATTATTTCATTTGAATTTATATTTGTTATTAGGCCAAATATGTATTTTTATACTTAATAAAAAAAGAATCTGAGATTTTTGTTAATTATATTCCTATTATTATACACTTTCCCGGAAGAGGATTCATATTCATCTCAAACTTGTGTTTATTTTATGGTATTCGCTTGTTTGATATCACCTTAGCAATCTACCTTTGATTTGTCTCTCGCCTTTGAAGGTTACAGTTATGATAGAATTTTACATAAAAATGGTTGCAGTTTTAAAAAAACTTATTGTCTTATTGTATGATGAATATTATAAAAATATTTATTAAAGAGAAGCCAGTAAGATAAACCTTACAAAAGGGAGCACTGTGGGAAAAAAACACAATTTAAAAATATATTTGAAAAGAATATAAAAGGAACAAGTGATGGAACAAAGTCAGAGAGTGAAAGAATTTTTAGCTCTTCTCATGTCTTATTCAGATCAGCAATAAAATTATCTTCAAAAACAGAGACTGATTTTAAGACTGAAAAGGCTTTGTTAGCCCACCCAATGAAATGGAATTTATGGTTAAGGAGAACTATTAATTGAGCTAACTGTTTTTTTCATATTTTCAAACTTTTTCATGTTAAGAAATAGAATATTTATTAAAGTTATAATCTTAAACGCATAATTAGAATACACTGCTTATAAAAGAAAATGATGTGTGAGTAAACCATTACTAATACACTAATTATAATTAAAAATTACTAATTTTATGCTAGCTTTGAATTTATTAATAACAATAAATAATAATTAAAATTATTATTTATTAATAACAATAAATAATAATTAAAATTATTTAAGTGAAAATAAATCTATCTTGCCATTTCTTTTTAATTTCATTTATGAAATTTTATCGGTATTCTTTGAAAAATCTATTATATACAAAAATTAGAAAGTTTGTTTGTTACTAACCCAACAAATATTGCACCAATCTGGAATCTGACATGATTTTCTTTCAGTTTTTTTTTTTTTTTTGGGGGGGGGGGGGGATTTTTGCTTTATGGTATTTAATTATTTTTAAAAATTTGGTAATTTTTTACTAATGTGAGCAAAACCACAGGGACATCTAGTGTAAGAACATTTTAAATTGTATTTGCAATTTTCTTTCATTTACTTTAATTGTAACAATAAATTGAAATAATAAATAACAAAATCTATATTTATAGATTTTAAAATCTTAAGAGGTTTAAACTGGGTATGAATGAAGATTATTCTTTGAATAACATGTTTGTGATTTAGGAGACAAATGTTATTCTATGGCAGACAGAGAATATATTTAATTGATTTATATTACAGTTAAAATATTGCCAGGAGAGTGTTAAAAACTTTTTGCTAAGCTTGACTAGGAATAGTTAATTGCCTTCTAAAAACTAATGAATTTTAATTTTGCCTTTTATGTGTCGTTTGTAGTTTTAGACATCGATAATAAAAAAAATATCATTTATATTTAGTAATGATAGTAAATATTTATATTTTTTCACACATATAATGATTAACCAGAATTATGATTATTTAAATTACATATTATTTGTCATTATATTATTGTCTGATTTATTGGCTATAGGTATATCTTTCATATAACAGCATCTAAGCGATTTTTACTGTGGTCCCCAATACAAAGCTAATAGCTACTGGAAAAGATAGCTATTCGATGCTTTGGCTTATTGATGATCCTTGAAGTGCTGATCATCATCAGTATCTCCTTCAAGAAGGTCCCACACAATATAATTATCAAAATAATAAAAGGGGAAATATACCTATTCAGACTGTTATATCAAATAAAAATCTAATAAGAGAGCCTGAGGATGAATAAATTCTGACGAAAAATGAACTGTTACATCTTTATGCAAGTTTAATATAATATTTTCAGGTAAGAATTTCAACCTTTGAAAAAAACTTGTAATAAATAAATGAAAATTTTTTCTTAATACTTAAAATTTTATTTTATTAATATTAAATATAAAATTATAAAGTTATTTACATATACATGAAAATAAAATTACTAAAAAATCTTTTATCAACAGAGCATTGTTGCATCATATTACAATGTCTATTTTTTTTAATTTAAATCAGCACATAACATTCATATAATCATCCAGATAAATCAAAATTCTTTTGTCTCTTTAATCTCTAACTAATAATTTAATGATAATATAACTGGTAATATAGGCTGGTTAGGGACTAGCTTCTTGAAAAAGTAATGCCTAAGCCTACTGATTTAAAAAAATGTTTGTGATTTAATCAAATTGCAGATCACAAGCACTATTATTCTGAATGGATGATTTACTATTAATAAAAATAAATAAATTAATGAAATGTGTCACATCTAAAGTATTATCCGTGAGCTAAAATTAAAAGAAAAAAATGATTGAAGAGAAAATAAAATTGCAATATTAAACTGGCCTGTCTAGTTCATGAATATTCCAGATTAGCAAATTTGCCAGATTAAGAATAATTCAACGATATATTTCTTACTTCCCTCCCACACATACGCACCTCATTATAAGTAACATATCATCTGTAATCACAATATCCATTATATTATATCGATAACCATACTATATATTTGTTTTTAAAAACTTAAGCATATTATAGTAACCCCCCCCTCCCAATTAATCAAAAGCCAAGGTAGAAATTTGAAACTCATATAAATTAGGCTTATTATAGTTTTATTTTCGAATATTTATTTTTTAAATGTACACGTATACAAAATTAAATTTTAAAATGTTAAAAAAATTTAATGTTTGTTAAAATAATAAAGTATGGAATCATAAAAATGTAACCCACCCCATAATTTTATCCAGATATTAAAAGTGCAGAACAATAAAAAGCCCACAACTGAAAATAGTTCAGATCACTTCTGTATTGACAAAGTAGTCTTAGGAGAGAAAAAAAAACAATTCATAAATATTTAGTTACTATAAAAATGTGAGCAATAAAACTATAAAATACGTATAGTGGCAATACGTATATTGAGTTTTGCCTGTTTTAAAACTATAAAATGTAATTAATATAATAAAAAGACTACATTTAAAAAGTAAAGTTATAGCTTTTAATGGAATGAAACACAATTTTGTACAAAAAACTTTTACTTCAAAAATTTTAATATTTAAAATCAAAAAAGGGAAGAGAGGAAATCTATATTATCATAATTAGTAACATCATCCAGAAACTACCGAGATATTTAAATTGATGAATTTTCAAGCAAATAATCACCCAAGGTAAATATTAAAGATTTTTTTATCATTATTAGCCGATAAAGTGAGTTTTTTGAATCATAATTATAAATCAGTCTTAGTAAACTGCTTTCAAAATATTAAAAATATTGTATAGATCTCTTTTGAATTGACAATAACATAATCGTCAATACACTGAAAATCTAAAAGCCAAAATAATGAAGTTCTTGTTTTTAATAGATTTGAATTAGAAACTCTATCATAAAGTTACCTAAAAACTGTTCCAAAAATCGTCACAAAAATGGAAAACAAAGTTGGAAGTAATAATATAACTCCTTTGTTTTTTTACAAAAGTTTACATTTCAAATGCTAAAGCTTTTTAACCATCATAATAATACTATCTCTTATATCATCAGATAAATGTAATTATATAACGTGAATAAAATTCAGTAAATTATAAGTAACTTCATCTTTTCAGCTAAATAAATCAAACACTTTAAACAAATTGATAAAATTAACATACTAATCACTTATTTTACATTCTCCTAGCAATAAGTACACTTTTTATAATGCTTTTTGATTTCCAAAAGTCTTCGGTAATCATTTATCTATGACTGAAAGCAGTCTATTCAACAAATTTCTTGAAAATAACTTTTTTTTTGCTACAGTAAACACAACAATATTTCATGATAATTACAACAATCTTTTCTATTTCCATTCTTTTTATGAATATGAATATCTTTAAAATCAAGTGATATAATTCTATGGGTCCAAGTACATCTAAAAAATTGCAAAGTTTTGCAGCTACCATATCATCACTAATATTTTAAAATTTCTCCAAATAATCCTTGAGACATGTGACCCTTTTTCCATTAAAATTATAAATAGTTCTCAAATTAATAATTTTAGTGTTTAACAGCTGTTAAAATTTAATATACGCTAACAGAATATCATATTTCCTACCAAAATGTTTGGAATGGGATCTTTTTTTTTTTAATGTAACTATCATTTTATCTTTAGTGTGTCACAGTCTAATGATTTGTCTGATAATCTGCCATTAAAAGCACTCGTGCAATTTAGTTTCTTTAACATTCTAAGTCCTAAGTGTAATATAATAATTAAGATGCCACTGTTTGAACATAAATGTATTCAAATTTCTTTTGCCTAAACAAAATGTTTATAAAAATCAATTAATGAGTTGTATAACTTTGGGCTATAGTTTACGATCATTTTTATATCTTTACGATATAAATCTGCACATGTTCAGTTATATCAAATTTAATTTTTTAATATATTGATCACTTTTATTGTATGTAAGTAACTTGATATATAAAATAAAAAAATAAAAGATTTATATAAATTTACATGTATGTCAGAAGCTGAACTTAGGTAACAGACAGCCTATACACAGAGGATAATACAGTGACTTTCAAATATATAAATTAACTTTGAATAAGCAATTAAGAATATTCATATAATTCATTTTGCAGCAAAAAAAAAACCTTTTTCTCTAAACATTCTGAATAATTTGTAAAAGAGGCTCATGTATTATAAACATGAATCAATCTGTAATAACTTTTCATTGATACATATAGAAATTTCAAGCATAAAAATTACCCAGTTAAACATCATAACACATCAATCACCATACAGTTTCCTTGCCATTCCAATAAACTTATATAACTATCTGCCTCTTAAGCTGAATTTTTTTTCTATGAAAAATGAGTTTCACTAAATATAGCTATGTCAATCTCAAACTATGACAATTCCTTAGTGACAAACATTGCCTAACTTCAAATCTTAAAAGCTTCTCTTCTAAGTAGTTGATCATTCAAAACTTTTTTTCTATTAAAAATCATATACAAGATTCAGATCATAAAGACTTCTCAAGCCAAGTTCAGCCATTCCATGTACCTACATTAGAAATTAAATACTTTCCTCTACTAATGCCTATTTACCACAAACAGCAATACATGATATAACCACATTTTGCAAGACACATATTTAACCACTTCTGTAGTGTAATTGCAGTGAAAATTACACTACAGAAATATTATTAAGTGGATAATTTTTAGTCTAATAAATGGCTAATAAAAATTATTAATATCTTCAACCCATTTTTCTAGGCTGCGAAATCTGCAATTACTTAATAAGTGAAACTTTTCCATAAATTCAGTCCAAAACAATTATTTATTGTAATCTCTTATAATAGAAATAAAAACTTCTATTTTCTAAACTTCTCAATGCTGAGAGGTTTGCATATGAAACGGATAAAAATCAGAATTGCTGTATATGTTATTAATGGATAAAATGTGGTCACACATACTGAATGTCAGGAGGTAATGCAGAAAATAATCAAAGGCATGAGATACATGACATCAGAAACCTTTACTACCATAAGTTGATTGAAGATAGTAGGATTTTTTTTAAAAATAGAAAAGAAAAAGCATAAAAAAAAACAGATTAGACTTTGGCAAATATCCAATCTTTAATGATCAACATTTTAAATTACAAGACAGTGGATAATAATCAGTATGTAGGTCAAGCACTGCTTACTGGTTCAGTTAATCCTCACATCTAAGTCATTTAACTATTGCCAGAATTGAAGACATGATAATCTATGAAAGACATACACTAACAAATATTTAATGTATAAAAGAATATTTATGATTAGTTGATAGGAAATTTCCTATCTGTAGTTTAAAATATCAAATGCCTGAAATGTGGATATACTTTACTTACTTGTTGTTAAATGTGAATCTGAACTTTTTCATTAGAAACATTAATAAAAAGTTTAGCAGATTAAAACAAAAAATAGCTAACATTTCTTGGATAACAGCACATCTTCCTCAGAATGTTTATAAAAATGTGTTTCTTTTTTAAAATTAAATATTCGTCTTCATTCTCAAAGATTACAGACTAAGAAATTATAAAGTGATTTTTCTGATTTAATCTTTCGATAACTTTTTCCAAATGGCACTGATCTTATCTAATTCAGACTTTTCATATGGGGTCTCTTAGAAATGTCCATAATCTATATAATCTCTAGTCATATTAGACAATTTTTGCTAAAATTTGTGTTTTATAATGCTAAAATTTGTATTTTATACAAATTGATATTATGTTTTTGTAAATTTAATGCAAATAAATTGCTAATGAACTACATCTTTATCAGCAAAAAAAAAAAGTTTTTTTTCCAATATTAACTGAATGACTAGGTCGTCCAAGGTACTAATGTATGCAGACTTGGAATGGATTTCATAAATGTCATCGTATTTTTTAAAAAATTTATTTTTATCTTTGGGATAGAGAATACTTCTTTTTTTTTTTTTTTTAAAAAAATAAACATAAGAACTGTGTTTAGATTTTCTTAAACCACTACCAATTTTGTCAGTGATCCAGTTAGATAAGGCAAAACTTTCTCAATTCCTGGATGGTCAAACTCCTTTCTTTTTATTACGAGCCTTATAAAAAAGATTTTGGACAAAAATGCAACCAAGCATCATCTTTTTAGTAATATAGATAGACATTTTAATAAACATGTCTAGTGCATAAAAAGGCATGCTTGTTCTATCTAACTGGACTCTAGTCTTGAAAAATAGAACTCTTTATTTGTTTTCTACATATAGCATGAAATAAACAATCATCTTTAATTTTTTTAATAATAAAAAATAAAAATTGTTACATTAAAACATCCAAAAAAATATTTTAATTAAGCATCTAAAGAAGGGCTTTACATTGTGAACACAGCTTCACTAATAAATGCAAAAACCAGAAATTGATCTGGTGTTAGGATACTCTACAATGGAAAACTGCTTATTTTATCATATGTAATATTCTTACTTATTTTATTAAGGCAATCCTTAATACAATATTAAATATGTAATTGAATCTATATAAATTTATACACATAAATGTTATATTATGACATATAAATAATAAAATATGCTAATTATAATCTACCAAATAGTAGTATCTTTTTGTCTTCCAACAAGCGCTTACATTGGCTTTAATTATGGATAGTCATATTTTCCAACAAGATCTTACATTGGCTTTTAATTATGGATGGTCATATTCACAGTTAATAGTAATAACAATTATATATTTGATAGTGTGACATATAGTAAGGTTCACTATTTAATCACTGTTAACACTTAAAAATTATTTTGACATTCTTATGGGAAAGGAGAAAAAAATTTCTCTAAAAATAAACTTATTGCTAATGAGTCTTGGTAATGAAATCAAAATTATGCAATAAAGGCCATGATATCTCAGAACTAGCAAAAAGAAAAAAAATATTAATTATTCACAAGTTGATACTATCTATAAATGATTAAATCAATATAAATTTCAATCATCACTTCAGTATTTGTCAAATAAGGTAGGACTACTGAATTATATATATACTCATTAATATACTTTCTCATGACAAATGTCAGAAACAATAAACCTAACAAATACCTAACTGTTAACAATAGATTTTTTCATGTCAGAATCTTCAGTAAGAATAAACCAATCATAAATATTCAAACTATTAACAATACATACCTGCAAATAACACCCAATCATATACGACTATGACCATTCCGACTCCAAGGGACAAAAAAAAATCCCCAGAAATGAATTTTACAATGACTATACAAACCAAACTGTGAACTACAAATGTCAAAAAACATGCAGATTCATTTTTTTGTTGATATTTTGTGCTCCCATTTTCTAATTTCTTCAGCACAAAACTTTTATTTCCAAGATACTTCAGCACCATGTTTAACTGTAGCTCTCCAATCTATTCTAGTCTGTGCTGTATTTTCCCAATAGAAACAATTGACATTGCATTTCTTTAGAATGTCTTTGAGATAGTCCTTATAATGTAGGCAGGGTCTACCTCTCTTGCGAAATCCATGCTCAAACTCCTTTTGGAAATCCTACTTTGCTTGTTTTATATATCCAATTCAATTAGTGATTTTACAATTGTGGATTCTAGTATGACATTCATCAAGTTTAATATATTGGTTTTATGATTTTGCCATTGTATTTTTAAAAGCGTTCTTAAATATAATTTTTCCAATTAGATGTGATATGTTGGACTATTTCCATCATCTATGAGTGAGCATTGAAAGTATAGAAAATTTTAAACTTTATTTAAACTTTCCAAATACAAACATGTTAGCAATAACAAATAGACAACACAGGTTAGTAATTACACAACATTTCGAATAGTATTATTCTCCACTCTTCTTCAGATGTTGCTGGCCTGATATGCACAGTGACAGTATTCGCATAGAAGTCGAATACACACACCTTTAGATTTTTGAATATCGAATTTAAGGCAAACACTCTAAAAATTCGATATTCAAGAATCTAAAGGTGTGAATTTGATCTATGCGAACACTGTCACTGTGCATATCAGGCCAGCAACACCTGAAGGGTAGAGACTACTACTACTTAAAACGTTGTGTAATTAGTAACCTATGTTGTTTATTTGTTATTTCTAACAAGTTGTTTGTATTTGGAAAGTTTAAAATTTTCTATACATTCACTCATAGATGATAGAAATAGTCCAACATATCACATCTAATAATATACAATCATCACAAACTTTCAGGCAAATAACTTTTCCAATGTTTTTATATTACGCCGAATGGGTGTCCCAGTCAGATCATGTAATAAATTGGGTAAAATAATTCTATATACAGGTAAATAAATTTGTGATGAAATACCCTTTAAACTTATTAAAAGTAGCAGTAACACAATGGTGTTTGTCCTATAATTCAACATCTAACAATAATTATTGTATTAAAAATACTTTAAATCAGATAAATTTATATTAAATAATCATGAGTAAATCTTAAATAGCAATTTGTTTTCTAAAATTATATAGACTACAAAAATAATTTACTAGAGCTGTGTGTAAATTTATTTCGATATTAATAATGGAAAATATTTGTTTCGAATAACAGTAAATCATTAATTTATTACAAACGCAAGCATGCGTACATTTAATTTGAAATGTTATAATCGTAAGGACTGAGCACACTTACTTTTGTTCTTTTTCACTAATATTTTTTAAAGTTATTGATTCCTCGGTTTTCTTCTTCTCCGCTAATTTTTCCAAAATTTCACGTTTCTTTTTTGCAATTAATTGTTCCTGTTTGGACATTTGAACAAAACGATCATTAGTAGTTTTAGCAGCATTACCTCGGAAACTACTAGAAAACGCCATCTGTAGAATTATATTTACAAATTTTAACCAATTTTTACTAATTGTATATTAATTAAAATAATAAAAATATAAAGTCTATCATTAAATTAAATCGTATGTCTCTACTTCATAACATCAAACTTTAAATTAATGAAATTTTCAACGTTAAATTTAGAAGGTAACATTTCACTTCTAGACATTATAACGTTGACGTTCAAACTGCGCATGAACGCTTTAAAAAAAAAAAGCGTAAAGCGATCTCTGTAAACTATTTAAAGAACTAATATTAAAATTTAACAAATATTTTTATGCTCGTTTGTTAGCATATGTAATATATTTATTTTTAACTAACGTATAAATAATTACTAATGGATTTGATGTAGATTTTAAGATTATATACATATTATTAAAAGTACTGTTTGTTTGTTTTATACTTTAAATATATAAAACGTATATATTTAAGTTAATTCTTATGTATTTTATGCAATTTCCATTATCTGTTATACCATGTGGAGTCCTCAATAGATATCGCCACAATATTTGTAGAATAATTTATGGATGGTAATACGTCAAATATATTACCGTCTATGGTAACAAAAAAATTAATCATTTCACAAGAAACATTTCTTTTTTCATATATGAATAAACGTGTAGTAAGAGCACGGCCTTTGATTTTAAAACACTATTATTACTCGAAAATATATAAATTACTATGGATCAAATGCAATAAAAAGTAAATACTAATTAATAGATGCAAAGTTAGTTACAAATATTACATTAAACCAAGTAATTGCTTACAATGATAATGAATTCTTTATTATTTATATATAGGTCAGATTAAATTATTTGCATAAGAAAGGTGTTTGATATTGAACTGCTTATGATAATTTATTAAGAGCAAAGATTCATAGCTTAAATTATATTTACATTATATGACTTCTTGCTATCAACATGAATGATGCATTCTATTCCAGGTATATATCATTTATTATGTTGTCTTGAATTACAGAGGAAGCTTGGTCGTGCAAGTTCAAGTTATCTTTGGACAGTTTGTATTTGACAAACTAACCATATTTCTCTGAGATTGGTTTAGTAACTCATGAGCTGAATTCACTTGCAGAAAGTTTAATCAGAAACTTTGCAACTTGTTGATGCTAGTAAATAAATCCATTTCTAATCTGAAAAAGTTATACATGTGATGTGATGTGATGCACTGTGACTTCTCCTTATATGGAGTCAAGAATCTCTCAGCAACTATGCCCAGATAAACCTGTTAGCCACTTTACCTTCCCTTTTCATTCCCTACCCTAAGTTTTCCCATAATCTGCTCCATCCCATTTCCACAACATCATCTTTGTCAACACCATGTCTTCATATCTAAATTCCTCTTATATTTTCCCAAACCCAGCATAAAAACCAATAACTCATTTTCTGTATAGTCACTTTGTTCATATTTATTCTTCCATAACTTCATTATTTGTACCCTTTCTGCTTCCAAGCATTTATATTGAAGTAAGAGATGCCTAATATTTTGTATGCCTTCCTTACACAACTTGCAGACTAAATCACCTATATTTTTCCATTTACATGTATAACTCTTCATACAGTAGTGCCACCTAGGACAATCTAGAGTAATCAATGGATGCAAGAAGGTTTATGCATAAAATCCGTATCTAGTGCCTACTCATCCAGGATCCCCAGACTAGTTTCGAGCTTGTGGCTCTCATCAGTTGAGGAGCCTTAGATCAGAGAGCACTGCACTTAGAACAGTAGGAAATATGTGAGGATTTTTTGTGAATAAACCTTTCATCTATTGGTTACTCTGGGTTGCACTACAGTATGGAATGTTTTGCCTCTATTATGATGGGTTGTATAAGTATAGAGAATAGTGATCATGTGATGTTTAATGGTTTAATACAATCATGTCAAATAGGATGATAATGACTGTGGTTATTAAAAACAAAAGACCTCAAAATGCTGAACTGGATTCCAATCTATATGACTATACAAGTGAATGAGCTTGGATTGAAAACATTATTGTTTTCATTTTAGACTCATAGCTTTATAGTTACCTAAAAAGATAAAAGGTGGCTGTTGAATGGTTACATTAGATACTAAGATCTAGCTCCAATGCTTTTAAATCCAAGGCTTCTCACTGATGAAGCCACAACCTAGAAACTAATCTGCGGATATTGGATGAGTATGCAATAGATAGGGATTTTATATTTAACTCTTCTTGCATCCTTTGAATACTCTGGCTTGCACTAGGTGGTGCTACTGTATTGAGAGTTTTGCCTCTGATATATCAGCTTATGTAAGCATGGGAAATGGCGATCATGTGATGAGTACATGTGAAAATCACTAAGCGATTCATACATCCCTCTTACTGAAATTTATTCAGTTTCTTAGTGCTGAAAAAACTTTGGCTATCTTTAGACTCTTCTGCTTCTGACTTTGCCATTTTTCTATTATGTACTGTCAGTTGGTGTTATTTTTATATGGGTATAAATTAATGACTTAAAACAGCTCTTTTGATCAATTGACTATGATATCTTTTAGCTACTGGAGTGCTTGTTTGCAGTGTTGTAATAACAATTTGTGTTGACTGCTACTCTGAATCTCTTCTGAGTTGCATAGTCAGGTTGCAGTTCATCTTGGTCTGCAGTAGTATTGGCCTTCTAATATTTGATCTATACATAATTGTTGTTTTTGCTGATTGCTATTACCGATGTCCATTTATTGCTTTCCTGGTAAGTTCTGAAAACAATTTTGTCATCAGTTTGGAATATCTGAATACATTTTGCATCACCAGAGCTTCATGTAATCCAAGTCTTAGAGTTGTCAACTTGTTTTTCAGTTGATGACCTGTCAAAAGGTCTGCTGTTGATTAAATACATGCAATTGTTGGAGTTATATGTTGCAACTAGTAATATTCCAGCTATATGTGTGCTCTAGCGGCTTTCAGTTTTTAATTTTTGGCTTCCTGGACCATTCTTTCTGCTTGATCATTAATGTTAAGACACAGTGAAACTGGCAGGAAGTGTATGTTGCTACTGTAGTAGCTGACCACTAAACATCACATGATCATTTCTTTTTCTTGCTCATAACTGTTATTAAAACAGGCAAAACTCTCCATACAGTAGTGCCACTCAGTGCAAGTCAGAGTAATCAATGGATGCCAGAAGACTTGTGCATAAAATCCCTATCTAGTGCCTACTCATCCAACATCCCCAGACTAGTTTCTAGCTTGTGGCTTTCATCAGTGAGGAGCCTTGGATCTGAGAGCACTGCACCTAGATTTTAGGATCTAATGCAACCCTCCAGCAGCCACCTTTTATCTCTACTTAACTACAAAACTATGAGAATAAAATTTGAAACACAATAATATTTTCAATCCAAGCTCATTAGCTTATATAGTTATATAGGTCAGAATTAAATTCAGTACCCATACATTTTGGTGTCTTTGGTTCTTTAATAACCATAGGCACCATGATCACCATTTCTTATTCTTGCTCATAACTGTTATTAAAACAGACAAAACTCTCCATACAGTAGTGCCATTCAGCTACAAGCCAGAATAATCAATGGCTGCAAGAATATTTGTGCATAAAATCCCTATCTAATGCCTATTCATTCAATATGCCCAGACTAGTTTCTAGCTTGTGACTTTCATCAGCGCTCTCAGATCCAAGGCTCCTCACTGATGAAAGCCACAAGCTAGAAACTAGTCGGGATATTGGATGAGTAGGCCTTAGTGATTTTATGCACAAATCTAGCAACCATTGATTTACTCTGTCTTGTAACTGAATGGCACTATTGTATGGAGAGTTTAACCTCTGTGTAAATAGTTTGTGTAAGCATAAAAAATGGTAATCATGTGATGTTTAGTAATAATGATATTGTATAGCTGAATTTCTTGTATGTGTGGAAGGTATAGAATCATCATCAATAATATTTTCTTTAGTCTACTGCTTATATCAACAAGAATCTTCTTAACCTAGAAATAGTAATAACAGTTCCAGGGTACCAGAATCTCTACAAATATACATAAACATAGGAATTTTTAAAACATATAAAAAATATTAATATTTTTTATATTTATTCTAATTTGGTACAATTAATTTTAAGACTACTATTTATTTTAGACAGTTTTTACTTTTCACTGCAAATATAAATGCATATAATAATAAATATAAATAGCTATTTATTTTTGTGTTTCATTTATGAAATTACTTTATTGTTAAGACATATATTGTGTAATTCACTTTCAGTCAATACTTAATATCTTAGAGAAATAATTAGTAATTTTGAAAAGATGAGATTTTAAAAATGGTTGAATTTATTAATTAATATAATTAATTTTAAATGTTAGAGGGGGAGGACTTTTGTTTGAGGGCCCAATTTTTGTAGTTAGCCACTATATATGGCATATTTTCTGATAATAAAAAATGTTCAATATTCTCTCTTCTGTGATTTTTATATTACCATTTTTAGTTATGCTTCTATAAAACCAATAATAATAGTAGTAAGAATATGAATAAAAAATATGTAATTTTCTAATTTTTTTTATGCATAGTGAAGCTGATTTATCTAATGCTATAGATTTTTTTTCATTTTATTTAATAAAGCATCTAAACCAGGAATCGGGAACATTTTTTGAGTCAGAGAACCATTTTGACAAAAAACTTCAAATGTTAAAATTTAGGGAAGTGCAACTTGAAGTCAATTTCATTCATTATTTATAAATTCAATAACTTTAAGTGTGCATATATGAGGGTGAAACAAAAAAAAAATTTTTTTGTAAATTTTATTTTTAATTAAAACTATTTGCCCCTAAATTTCTAGTAAACACAATAAGTTTGCAGTATAAAATTTATCAATGAAAAAAATCATTGGCATAAATATGAAGATACATTGCAGAGTCGCCATAAAATATCGTACACATATTATTATTGACTTCTGTGACAATTTTTTTTAGAAATACTAATTATAATCATAAATTAATAATTATGGCATGCATTTATTGAATTATAACAAAGCAAAATTAATATTTATATTTAAAAAAGTTATTACGCTTCATTAACAAGTAAAATACCAGGTTTTGATATCTTGTCTGTTTTTACAGCATATTTTTAAGATTTCTTAGTTCTATTTTTTTTCTTTTATGTTGTTAAATAATTATGATTTAAAAAAAAAAATCATACCAATGAAAGTTGATAGTTTGCATTCTAATCAAAGCATTCAATTTTTTTGATATTACTAATTACCATAATTTCACATTTATATTGCACACACACACAATAACAGCACGCACCCAATTTTTTTCAGTAAAATGTCTAGATTTTTTAAAAATTATTATAAAAATCTATAAATAATAATTATAATGCTAATAATAATAATAATAATAATAATAATAATAATAATAATAATAATAATAATAATAATAATAATAAGAAGAAGAAGAAGAAGAAGAAGAAGAAGAAGAAGAAGAAGAAAGAAGAAGAAGAAGAAGAAGAAGAAGAAGAAGAAGAAGAAGAAGAAGAAGAAGAAGAAGAAGAAGAAGAAGAAGAAGAAGAAGAAGAAGAAGAAGAAGAAGAAGAAGAAGAAGAAGAAGAAGAAGAAGAAGAAGAAGAAGAAGAAGAAGAAGAAGAAGAAGAAAGAAGAAGAAGAAGAAGAAGAAGAAGAAGAAGAAGAAGAAGAAGAAGAAGAAGAAGAAGAAGAAGAAGAAGAAGAAGAAGAAGAAGAAGAAGAAGAAGAAGAAGAAGAAGAAGAAGAAGAAGAAGAAGAAGAAGAAGAAGAAGAAGAAGAAGAAGAAGAAGAAGAAGAAGAAGAAGAAGAAGAAGAAGAAGAAGAAGAAGAAGAAGAAGAAGAAGAAGAAGAAGAAGAAGAAGAAGAAGAAGAAGAAGAAGAAGAAGAAGAAGAAGAAGAAGAAGAAGAAGAAGAAGAAGAAGAAGAAGAAGAAGAAGAAGAAGAAGAAGAAGAAGAAGAAGAAGAAGAAGAAGAAGAAGAAGAAGAAGAAGAAGAAGAAGAAGAAGAAGAAGAAGAAGAAGAAGAAGAAGAAGAAGAAGAAGAAGAAGAAGAAGAAGAAGAAGAAGAAGAAGAAGAAGAAGAAGAAGAAGAAGAAGAAGAAGAAGAAGAAAAAGAAGAAGAAGAAGAGTAGGATATTTCATGGCAGCTCTAACAAGTAAGTATTTATCTTTGAACTAATGTTCTCGGCCAACATGTTCAAATTTGGAGTGTATTTCGTGCATTTTAGTAATAATAAAGCCTTAAAACTTGAATCAATCAGTCTGCTTCTTGTTTACTTTTCTTATAATTCATTGAAGAAAACAGTAGGTGGTACACTACTTTAAATTTAACTACTCACACTTATCACAATAATTTATACACATTTGTAGTAATTACATTAATTAAATCTTAGTAAAATGAATACAATTAGTGACAAATAATATATTAGTATACAGAAATAAAATATTATTTTATATTAAATTTTTAATAAAATTTATACATATTGTAACCTTTAGCTTTTGCTAGAAATTAAAGGTCAAGTTATATTTCAGCCTAATGTTTTAAAAAAATATTTTTTTTTCCAGTAATTTAATTTTTAGAATGAATAAACTTTGTTGTTGTTTAATGATGCGATGTTTATTTATGTGATAAGTCAGTGTATAAATATTTTTACAATTTTTATACCTGTAAAGTGATTTTAGCAATCTAGTTATGATATTTTAGCCCTATAAATAGTTCTTTGTAACTTTAAAGTATTTAAATTTTAAGTATTTGTGAACTTAGAGTATTAGTTAATACAATTTGTAAATTAATAAGGTTAAAATAATCATAATTTAACTATTAAAGTATCTGAAAGATTTAGTAATTAGTATTAAATTTGAAAACCAAGTTCAAACCCATATATTTAAGTTTGTTAATATTTAAATTAAATATTAAACTGCTTTAATTCAATTTCAATTGTAATTAAACATTTTAGATTTATTTAGCTAAAAGAAGTCAAAATAAAGCTGATAATTTTAAAACTAGGAATTAAAAGAGTGAATGCATGAATATCTGGATGAATAAAGGTAAAGTAGTTAATTTCTTTAACACTTCTTTGTTTAAAATGTTTCTTAAATATCTTTTTTTTTTAAAAAAATAATAATAATAAAATTTAATGTTTTGAGTATTTAAATTAAATTAAAATAAATATATTAAATAAATATTATAAGGTAATGTTTTTATTTGGAATAATGTAATTTTCATTTTATAATGTATTTTATTTTTACTATACTGTATTTGATTTTGTAAATAATTTATTTTAACAGGAAATGTAATAATTAATTTCTCTGTCTAGATGTATATTAATTATTTTAGAAAACTGAATATGTAATGAGATTATTTTTAAAATTTCTCCTTAAAAGTAAGACATTGTATTCAAACTATGAAATAAATTGGCTGGAAATTAAAATGTCAATATTAGAAATCATAAAGTAATCACATGACTTAGGATATAAATAAGAGAAACTGCCATTGGCACACACACTGGGTGTTGCATTCACATTGTATTCATTGTTACTGAAAGTTATTTAATCATTTTAATTTAATAAGTATACTTTTTTTAATAATTTTAATTTTCTTAGTAAAAGTAATGGTTTTCTAGTAAACTAACTTTATCTAGGCATAACTTCTAAATTAAAGACTTGGAGTACACAGGATTTACATTGCAGTAAACATTCTGGTAAAACTAACTAGTTATTATATGTTTAAATTTATACTACTTAAATTTTGCACTTTATGGAACTTTGAAAGACAGCATTGGCATTACTTAGACTATGTAAGAACCATTATTAATTTTTATTAGGTTATAGTACATCAGTTGATTTGTAAGCTAATTAGTTTGCCATGCATATTTGAAGAGTTGTGGCAGGCTGAAGTCCATCCACCCTCAGTGAACTTTGAACTGTGAGCATTCGGATGAAGGGTGTAACACAAAGCAGGTTGTAAGTTGGGTGAGTGGCCATGTAAATGGCATATTTCTGTGCTTTTGCATAGAAATAATGCCATCAAGCAGCCAGACTTGGCTAATAGAACAGTACCCATACTTATTTAAAATTTATTTGATATTCAAGTTTACTTGAACATATTTTTAAATTTCTCTGCAGTACTAATGACCTTAAAAATATTTAATTGCTTCTTAATGTTTTTCTCAAAGATATTAATCTTTCTAAAACAGTGTTATTTGGGATTAATTCATTTTGAATGAATGACTTTAAATTCCTAATAATAATAACTTCCGTCATGATAAGAATATTGTTTAAATGTCTCATGTAAAATTATAGATGTTTTGACAAAAAAAATATTTGACATATTTAATTTATATTATACGAATATACATTTATTAATGCTGATGTTTTAAGAAAACATTTTTTATTATTCAATAGCAATGTAAAAGAAATTTTAATTTATGTCTGTTTTATGTCGAGGAAAGAAATGTATTTTCTTGGCTCCATGAAAAAAAAAAAACAATTGTTTTATATTATTCCAGGTGTTTTATAATATACTATTAAATACTTCAGGATAGTACTTATGAATTATAAATGGAAGTATGAATATTCTTAATATTATTATTATCTTCAGTTAAGTCTAATGTGAAATTTTCTGCATTAATAATGAAAGCCTGCTCTCTCTCTCTCTTTTTGTTCTGAAAAACTGCTCTAATAATATTTAAATTGATATTTTAAGAATTATTTTTTCTGCTTATTATTATCATCATTATTTAATAAAAATGCTTTCACGGATAAAAAATAAATGACTATTTTATTGTGAGAAATAAATATTGTTATTGCTTATTATATGGAATTTTTTTAAAAATGAATGGCCATATCTACACATTTCTGCTAGCATTGTTTTAAATATTTTTTACTTAAGTATAATTGTGAAGTATCCATATTACTTAATTATGTTATGTGCTGGATATCTTCATTGTCTATAGAAATTTTATTAGCTTTATTAATTGTAACCTTCTTAATGATTGGAAACATAAGGACTTTTTCTTTATAAATGGTAAAAGGGTTTTATTTTAAATTTTAATATTTATAATTTTTGCTCATAATGTCATTATTTTTATATGCATATCATTTGGGTGTAATTTTGTATTCTATATTTGTAAAACTGTCAAAGTTCTCAGAATATTATCATTTGATAATAGTATATTCTGAAAATGTTATGCATGCCCTTCTTATGAAATATTTATTTATTGAAGGCATATAACTATGCTGAATGAAGTATAAGTGGATGTATATTTTTATTGCCTAATTTTGCTGAACTAAATTTAGTATTATTTATTTATCTTTTTGACACGTTAGTTATTATATTTGTTTAAGAGATGATAGCTTAGTCTCTCTTATTTTCTAAGAATGTTTATTTTGCCAGTATACTTTTTGGAGATTGTAGCTTAGCTCTCCCTATGTTGTTATATTTTCAAATGTATTTTTCTCTTTGTTATATTAAAGCATGTAGTCCTTTGTTCAAAGCAAATCCAGTTATTATTATTGTTCCCTGATAGTTCATTGTCATTGCTTCATGATTAGAGATTAAGTCCTAATTCATTTATTTCCTGCCCTCATAAGTAGGTGCATTTGTTTGTGAGTTCATGCCATCAAACCTTTACTTTGCCTTTACCTTGTCATCCAAATGTGGATTTAATTTGTTGGTAGTGTATTTTGTATAAAACCATGGGTAATATTTTACCATGATTTTATCCTTGCAATTGATGTTTTTTATTAGATATCGAGGAATGTTATCCTTACCTTTTGTTACACTTCTATTTTATCTGAGTATAAATTATATTGTTGGTGTGTAAGATCTATAGCTATGCTTTTCTCATACTTAGGGCATAAATTCTATACATAAAGATTCAAAATGTTAAGTTACATTCTGGCACAATATAACAATGTACATCTTCTTAATATCTATCTCATCACTGGATTGGTAAGCTTATAATTTTGAATTGTATTAAAAATTCATAAGGGACACTCTAATAGTATGAATGTTATGTAAGTGTGAGAACTTAATCATATTCAAATTTATCAAATTTTATGGACAAGCCTTATTAATATTTCTTTATTTAGTTTATTTTCTTTTATTTTTGCATAATAAACTGATATTTAACAAAAAAAAAAAACTTATCTGTAGATGTTTTTGCTTAATATTAGAAAATACATGATTTGTTATTTGCTCTTTGTTTAATATAAAAGTAAATATTGTTTTATTAATTAAATTTTTCTTATAGTCATTTTTCCACATCATCCACCTATGATTCAGACATCTAATAAAAATCATAAGAGTATTATAAATTGCTTTAAATCTTTAGGCATTAAGAATACATGGGTATTAAATTTTTGGCGTCACTTTATTGAAATTGCATCTAAGATATTAGAATTATTTCTAAAAAGAGATGATTTTGTTGAATAAAGAATCATAATTGCATACTTATCATTAAAGATCACTTTGGTCAATTTTGTTTGTTTCTTAAAGATCACTATGCTGACTTTAAAATAGTTTTCCATATTTTAAGATTATGCTATTATTCCATAATAAGTTCAGATCATGAAATTACTTAAGTTCAGAAATGTTTAAAGTAGTTTTATTAATGCAATATTTAGAATAGCCATAAAATCCCTTATTCATTTTCAATATCTGAATGTTATACTAGTAGATTTTTCTTTTATTCTAAATTAAGAGTTTGTCATATTTATTTAAAATTAATTGTGGGAGACATTATCTTAGGAGTAAAAGTATGTCTCACTGTTCTTGTCCCTGGGATTTTATTCTTTGCTAAATAATCTGCAAGAGTTAGAAGAGAATTTATTTTATAATTAAATTTAATCATATTTACTTTGAGATATTCAATTTATTTATAAACCATCTTATTAAAGAAAGTATTACTAAAGAAGAAACTGCTTCAAATAAGATGTGGTGGCAAATATTTAAGAAAACATGTTCATATTTTATAAATCAAATGTTTTCTCTTATCATGAACATAAGATACTTAGAATATTGATAAGAAGTGTGATAGTGGTAGATGTTGTGTAGGGAAGAATTTTTAGTGTAACTTTTAATGACATATGCTTCCAATATTAAGAGTCTTAAACCACTAAACACCACATTATCACCATCTCTTATGCTAGCACATAACTGTTATTAAACAGGCAAAATTCTCCATACAGTAGTGCCACCCTGTGCCAACCAGAGTAATCAATGGATGCTAGAAAACTTGTGCATAAAATCCCCATCTAGTGCCTACTCATCCAATATCCCCAGACTAGTTTCTGGCTTGTGGCAATGGATGCCAGAAAGCTTGTGCATAAAATCCCCATCTAGTGCCTTCTTGTCCAATATCCCCAGACTAGTTTGCTAGTCTGGGGATATTGGATGAGTAGGCACTAGATGGGGATTTTATGCATAAGCTTTCTGGCATTCATTGATTACTCTGGTTAGCACAGGGTGGCACTACTGTATGAAGAGTTTTGCCTGTTTAATATTAAGAATCTTTATTTTTATAAGAGTGAATATGAGAATTTCTCCTCTTCTTAAGCTACTAATGTTGCCTTTTATCTTAATAATAATTATTCCAATTACTTACTCCTATCGCTTACTATTGTGGCTTATAGCCTATTTGAAACCCACAGCTAGTGCAATAACATTGTTTTTTGTTACATCTTTTTGATTGGTTAAATATATTTTATCCAAAATAAAAAAGCAACACTTTTTCCACTAAAGAATTCATGTGACTTAGGAGGTGCCAGTTTCTGATCCCTGATCTAACCATCTATAATTGAAAATAGTTAATTTGTATTTCATAGGAGGGGGGGTAGATCTAGTTCTAATTTTGGTTCCCATAAACAAAGAAAATTCATACTTTTTTTTCTTAATGCATATTGTCATAAAATATACAAAGGAAAACAAATTTGATAATAAAAAATTAACACAAATTTAGATATTACATGCTTTCCAAACTTGTTTTTTAGTCTTATTTTTAAATATGTGTATATACAAAATAGGATATAAATATATATAGTGTACATATTTTAATACACATAAAACAGGTGTTAAAAATGATTTACTTTTATTTAATAGAAGATTTTTAGGTTTACTAAAAGTAAGAGGCAAATCCATTTATGATATAAGAATGATATCTTATGTAGCAGTATTTGTATGAGTTTATAAACATGTTGAGAAACAAATGAAGTCATTAATGGAAGTACCATTATCATTAGTAACAGACAAACTATAAGGGGAATATAATGATAGAAAAGCCTTTAGAATGATAATACACGATTTAACATTTGTATGAATTACGTATGTAAATTTGTTTGTTATTGGAAGGTAAATTGTGATAGTTAATGCAAGTTGTTATGTATGATGGACTAAGGGCTGGGATGAATTCCTGAGTTAGTCAAATATATACAGTAATGTGAAAGTATGTGAAGACCTAAATCTAAGACTAAACTTAATGATGAAATAAACTGATTCAAACAGTTCAAACATTTATTTTTATGACAAAAATAAGAACTGTATTCCAACACACGGCTACCATGAATGTATACATATATGAAGCAGCTCGTATACCAAAGTATTCACAACTTATAATAAAGCTTATCTGCAAATTATTAATACAGAAAGCAATCCAAAGGTTTACACAAAATAAAAGTAAAAATGTATATAAGCTGTAAATTGTATCACTATATCCATTTAGAGACTTATAAGTCGTGAATATCTTTGGACATGAGCTGTTTCTTTTAAGTTCATTAACGCTTTCCCATTCTAATTACTTTTGGATTTATTAATACCCTTTCCTATCTGGAGTAAATAATTAACTAATGGGAATTTTTTTAAAAGAAAAAAAAAACCCACAACTTTCAGATAATAGTTGAATTACTAATCTCTCGGTCAACTGAGATTAATTTAATACTAGTTATTCTAATTTTGGTATCTATTTCAAAGATTAAAATATATGCACTCATATAAATAAAACATTAAAAAAAAAAAATCAGTCAGTGACTAAAATATTAACGGAATCTGTTAAAAAAGTTATAGGGTGAACCTTAATGTTAAATATATTTAAATGCTTTAGTAATACTGTTGATGGTGGTTTCTATTCCTTGGTATCTTCTGAGCAGATATCTTTTTCCAAGAGTTGTATTATTTTGAGTGAATTTGTGACTATGTTTTATACTGTTCTATTACATAGAATTATCTCAATCAAAATATAAAAATAATAACTATGATACTGATTTTATGAATGTTAACGTATTGCCACGCAGTGCAAGTCTGAGCAATCAATGGATGCCAGAGGGCAGTGCAAGTCTGAGTAATCTATGGATGCCAGAAGGCTTGTGCCATCTAGAGCCTATTCACCTAATATCCCCAGACTTGGCTTGTGGCCTTCGGATCAGTGAGGAGCCTTGAATCTGAGAGCAATGCACATAGATCTTAGGATCTAATGCAACCCTCCAGCAGCCATCTTTTATCTCTATTTAACTACAAAACTATGAGACTTAAATTGAAAACACTATAATATTTTCAATCCAAGCTAATCAGCTTATATAGTCATACAGGTCTGAACTCAGTTCAGTACCTATACATTTGGGTGTCTTTGGTTCTTTAATAACCATAGTCACCACTATCCTATTGGGCAGGATTGGTTTAAAGCCAATAAATATCACATGATCACCATTTCTTATGCTTGCTCTTAACTGTTATGCCAGAAGTCTTGTGCATAAATAATAAGTTAAGAGCAAGCATAAGAAATGGTGATTATGTGATGTTTATTGACTGTTGAATGTTACTGTTACTTGCTATTGTGACACACGTGTTATTTGTGTGTGTCGTGCGGATAATAAGTAAATAATTTTTTATATAATCAAAGAACCATTATTTTACTGCAGTAATTATCATATTTTACATCAATATTCGTTTGTATATATATATTTTTCCGAAACATTGATTCAGGATATCGCTTTTTTTAAAAATAACTACGTCACTTACCAAAGTCACTTACAAAGGAAATAAATATACTTCCCGTTTTAGTCTCTATTTTTTTTTTTAAATATATAACTTAATATATTGAATGTTTTTAAAAAATTATTTGATTTTCATTATTTAAATTAAGGGAGCACCGTAATCATTTAAAATGCGTTTGCCTAATGATAATTCAAATTGTCGTTATTTATTTAAAGATTTTATTCATATACATCAAAAAATTCAACGAATGAAATATTTTACTTGTCTAATCTTTTTTGGATTGTTTTTATTATTCTCAGGAGTTATTCTTATTGTTGTTGGATATTGGCAATCCCATTCATCTGAGGTGAATTCATATAAAATGGATTACATTTGTGTGATGAAATTTTCTGGTTACGTTATTTTAGGTATCGGAGTTATACTTTCATGCTATGGAAGCTTTATGCTATATATCAAAAGCCAAAACACTCCCTCTAAAGATACTCTAAGTCTAGCCTATGAGACATTGCTTAATGAAAACGAAGCAGAAGTGGCGCCATCAGGATTGAATCCCATATTTTACTACGATCAAGAAACTATTATGCCAAAATACTTACTGAATCAATTAATATAAAAAAAAATCGTTTACAGTACTACAGTTTTTTATATTTTACTTTCAAAATCTATCAAATGCAACTTCTATATTCAAATGATGTTTATACATTTATATTTATAAAAAAATAATATATTCGTTTCTGTCGGACATTAATCAAAATCATATTTTGTCCCATTAAAACAAGTCAAATTAGAAGAAAAGGTTAGAATTATTTTTAAAAAAAAACTGCAGTAGAAACTTCAGTCATCCGCATTTTGTTTTGGGCGTGGCACGATTTAATAGTATCAATTCTCGATTGAATAAAGTAAAATAATTTCATATTATAAATAATCTCAAATTGTAATCTGAATATAGCATTTGAATGGTACTTTATGCTGTAACAGTTCGAGATATTAAACTGTGAAAAGAATGTAAAACAATATGAATCATGTGATGCCAATTGATCGTAGTTATTCCAAATTGCCTTTGGGCATAAAACTTAATGTTGTTATGCTCAGTCATGCCAATGTTAAAATACATAATTTCCCAAACTATCGAATTGTATATTATTTCTTATATTGTCTTATATATATTGTTCACTAAGTATTGCCATATCCATCTTAGAAATTTTTATTGTTTCAATACACTATGAAAAGATGGTAAAATCAACAGTGGAATATTTATATAACAAACGCAAGGATGCAAGCATCTAAATAAAAATTGAAATTATTTTTTAGGTACATTATTATTATTTTATCTTGTTTATCTTAAAAATAATGTTTATTTTTAAAAATATTTACAAAAATTGTTAAGCCACTAAACATCACATGATCACCATTTCTTATGCTTGTTCATAACTATTATTAAAACAGGCAAAACTCTCCATACAGTAGTGCCACTCAGTGCCTTCTGGCATCCACTGATTACTACGGCTTACTCTGAATGGCACTATTGTATGGAAAGTTTTGCCTGTTTTAAAAATTATTAAGACAGCAATATCTATACAATGGGCAGCCTCTATTATTTTCAGAAGATAATTATCATTTTATCTCATTTAAAGGCAGTCACAACTTGTAACTCCAGTAATTATTAAGGTAATTTTCAAGTTTCTAATAATAATAATAAAATATATGCAAAATTATGGTCTTCAACTAGTAAGAGCTCATTGTTGCAAATAATGCATCATTATTACATTCAAAGATACATAGTGGATTAATAGATTATAGGTATTGTTAGAATTTTATAGCAGCTCTTGGTTTAGAAAATGAGTTTTCCTCAAACTTTATAAATTCATACAGTTCATGTGTAGAGGGGTGATTCCCTAATGACTTACAAATAAATCAAGGCATTTGATAAATAAATAAATTGTTGTATATATTTAACATTACATCTAATACTGACATGCAGTAAATTATAAACATTTTACAAATGTCATTTATTAATATATAGTGAATGGAATTAAAAATGATTAATTAAGACATTCACACTCTTATTTCTAAATGCTTAAGATTTGCCTATATATATACATTTAGATAAAAAAAAGATAAGATGGATTCATCTCAACTTTTCAAAGACTTTATCATGTGTTTAGAAAATGAGTTTTTTCTCAAACCTTATAAATTCATAGAGCAAATGTGTAGGGGGAGAGGTGATTCCTTAATCACTGTTTTGGCAGTTCTTGCAAAAATGTTACAATTTCTATATCTTTTCAAACAACTGGCAAGATATTTTAGTAATTTATATATGTGTAAATTATTGTCTATTTATTTAATTAATTCATATTTATTGTTTTTGAATATAAAATTACAATATTATCCTACATTGTTTTGAATGTATAATGCAAACCTATAATATTATTTTTGTATGTATCAAATATTTTTATTATTTTATTAATATTACATATATTTTTCTACAAAACATTAACTATTGGGCATGTTAGCTTTGTATCATTAACATTGCTGATAATAATAATATTAAATTGTTCAAGACTATTTCTTCTGTTTTCAAACTTACAATAAATGGTGCTAATGTAAAAAAAGAAAAAAATGCTTTTGCTTATTTTAGTAATCTGAAGAATCAAGTGATGTAGGATTAATATTAATGTTAAAGTAATTTTAATGAAGGAATTACCATTCTAATAATTACTAAACAGTTACTTATAGTATCAACTAATAAATTCTGAAAAGTATCTCATAGATTTGGATTTTCAAAACATTTTTACTAATATGTTATTAAATACGGTTAAATTTTTAATAAAATAATTATTTGTATTTTTTTTTAAAAAAACCTACATTAAGAAATTCATCACATGACCGCCTCCTCTTATTCTTGTGTCGAACTGTTGTTAAAACAGGCAAAACTCACTATATATAGCTTGCTGTGTGTGGCAATATATATAGTGAGTTTTGCCTGTTTTAATTAAGAAATTCAATGAATTCCAGCAACAGTAATATGTTAACAAAAAACTAATTTGCAGCTAGGAAAAAAACTCATGTTATATGGTACATTTAAGATATTTATGGTCAAAAAAAATTAATTTAAGCCTTAACAATAATAATTTTACAATGCAATCTTATATTTCATCTTATGATACTTCCATATTATGATTTTCAAGATCAGAAAAACTAATGAATTATATAACTAGATTCTAATTTCATTAAAATTAAGACTTCCAAAATCTGTATATATATATGTGTGAATTCATAGTATTATTTCTAGAATCTTCTGTGTAATAAAAATATAATAGCTAAAATAGATGATGTCTCAGTGCAATAACAAGTACTTTCCTCAGAACTTATTCTTTCTCAAATCATAAGAATGTCTATGGTGAGATTTAAAATCATTATTTTTTTCCCTTTGTTATTTTCTTCTCAAAATAACAAAGGAAAAAAAATAACGATTTTAAATCTCGCCATACACATTCTTATGATTGGAGAAAGAAGAAGCTCTGAGGAAAATACTTGTTATTGTACTGAAACATCAGCTATTTTAGCTATTACATTTTTACTACATAGAAGTTCCTAGAAATCATAATTTATCCATGAGAATATTAGAATTAATATATATATATATTGCAACCAGTCTTTCATTCAAACTAAAATTAAAAAGCCAACTGTGTTTTTTTTTCTGGCTATAATAAGTAAAATACATTAAAAAAATTTACATTGTATTGTAAAATGCTATTTCTCATTTATGTTTATGAAGAATATTATTTACTGGTAAGAGATGTTCTATTTTATTAGCATGCTAGAAACATCCCTTTTTCAATTATCTACATTATAAAGTATAATACATATGAATTTATCTTTGTTATATTCTTATATAATAAGCTATACAACACATTAAAAAATAACAATTTACTTGGAAAATTTGAGTTTGTATCATTTACTAACCTGTAAATGATAGAACTAATGCAGAATCTAAAATAGTTAATGTCAAAGGTGAGAAACTGCATTATATTTGTAGAGATTCCAACCTAAATATCTTGACATATCATCCATATTCCTATGAGATTTAATAAACAGATTACATGTGTAAACATAGTAGTAATAATGGATTAGTTTGTATAACATATTTAAACTTTTATTGTTTATATTTCTATTTTTATTATTTTATTTTTTTTGGAGTTAAAATGTCTATATTTGTTTACAAATGATGTTAATGATGATATTATTTGTTTTGAAAATGCATCCAACATAATTGAATGAAAAGGTTTGTTATTAAACAAGGTGAGAACTATTTAAACAAACAGCTTTGACTTCAGATTAAAGGCTCACCAAAGAAGAATTGTGAATAATGTTGTATATTTGCATTATAATGTTAGACTGGTTCTCTGCACCACCCCACATAAGAGATCAACAACTAAGATATTTTTACATGTACAGACATGCCATTAGAATATAAACTGAGAAATGTAAAAATATGATCAATTATGTGCAATGTACAAAAAGTTTCCATCTCCCAAAAAAAACATGATAAATGAGGATGCAAGATAACAAGAAAAGAATCAGTTGCAGCTAAGAGACAAAAATCAAATAATTAACAAGAGTAAGATCTATAATCTAATAGATAATAGAAAAAACTATGAAATAGAATAACAAGGATTTTTTTCCAACCAAGTTAAAATACAAATGAATAATGAAATCACAATTATAAACCAAATAAACAATTAAGAATAATTGCTTCAAAGAACAAGCTGTGCAAGAAATCACAAAAAGAAGAATAGCACTCTATCATATGTTAATTCATTCTTTCAGTTACTTGAGTTAATGAAGTTCTCTATCTAAAAACACCAAACGAAATAATTTCCAATTACAACAAATTGTTAGCATTTATCAATGCACTTAACTAGAAAATGGAAATAAATTTTTCAAGTAATTGTATTGACAATAATTTGTTTAGAAAGTCAGCTTAAAACTGAAACAATAACTCTAAAAATATGGTTATCTTTTATATAAAGTGAGTTTTTAAGTATACCTAAATGGCTAAAAAAAGGAAGTTATGGGATCTAATTAAGATGAATTATTGCATTTTCTCTTAAAAAACCCATGATATTCAAAGCTTATCTGAAAAATTCATATTGAGAGAAGCACAACTTTTATTTACAATACAGATCAATACAGATATAAGCAAGTTTTCCTTGGAGTATTAAATTCATATACATATAAAGTTGTAGCATTCCTAAAAAAATAGAACATTATAAAGAAATATGTGTGTGATATACAATTGTCTTGCTGTATTCATGGTATTTGGATCCAAGCTTCACGTAGGTGCTTGAATCTGTAAATAATGCCAAACTCTATATTATATGCATTTTAAACATGCATATATTAACACTTATTATACAATTTAATTTAAAAATTGTGCACATTAAAACATCAATTATAATATTTAGTCAAAATAATGCAATAATAAATTGAATCAAAGAAAAAGTTAATTCATATATATAAATATATTTGCTAAAAGAGATTTTCTCGTATAGAAAAAGCATTTCACAATTTCTTTTGAGCTTGGTAAAACTACCACGTCATTAACTTTATTTTTGATTCGTTTTAAACAACAATTTATTCAATAATTCACAGCATATTGCCAATATAAATGCTTGCATAGTAACAACAGTCACATGACTGATTCTATATATGAGAAAATGGCTGACTGATAAGTGGGTGACTCATGATGCTACTCATATAGACAGATATTTGAAAATTATTTTTTTATTTTTCAATTATGGATTTGAAAATTTATTAAATTTAAAATAATAAATTTAAATAGAAAAGTATTTTTAAAAAAGTTTAAATTTTATATCAAATTCTTTTTTTTAGTAACTGCAACTGTCTAAAAAATACACTTAAATGAATTTTTAATTATGACTAATGAATTTAAATTAGACTATTGTAAATCACATTATGTGAACATTCACTTCCCATGTATTTCATAAATGCACACAAACATTACGTATTATAATGATTATATATGTGCGTGTGTGGGAGATGATGATCTGGTTCAACTGATGAGTAGTTCAACACGAAATATGTATAATAGAGATCATTTATTGTTTTCACATGTATCTGGTCATGTATATAGTATGAAATGAATGACTGAAAGGAGCTTGAAAGTCTGGGTTCAAATCCACTTTAATGATTTATATTTATTTTTCATTTAATGTAGTAATTTTATATATTTTGTTTTTATTATATTAGTGGAATCTTTTAATTATATATTATATTCTTTTATTATTTCATATTCTATTCTTTCTATATAATCCTTAGAATACAAAAGAACAAATCTATTGTCTTTATCTTCTTAACATATTGTAATTTTTTTAATATAAATATGATAATATCATTAGTGAGTCTCCTATATTTATAATCTTTCTTAGAATTTTTCTTTTCATATAAATGATTACTTAATAAACAGTTTCGTTTCTTCTCTTCTAGTGAAATATTAGCCAGACAGTTCTGTCTTTTTATTAATATCAATAATGAAAAGGTATAACATTATATACATAATAGTTTGTGTTTTGAATACAATAAAGAATATGCCTTTTTTATTAGATATAACATCACAAACTGAAACTTTAACAATTGCTTTACTCATGTGTCAAAGCAAAAATAAAAATTCAATTCAGAAATCTATATTCATTTTTACAGCTGTTGAAGATTCTCCATCAAAACTGCATTTAAGTAATGAGTCTGCTTCCAGTATATAAAAAAACTTGGTTTTCTAAAAATACATCTCCAATAGTCCAATCCTATTCAAATCTATCATCAGGGTCATTGAACTGCAACTTATGTCCATTGCAGATTATCTCTTTGGGCATAATAACTATCAGCTAATTCAGTCACAAAATCGATGGAGTTTCTATTATATTATACTAAGTAGCAACATGAAATTACTAAATAATTGATATGGATTTAAATATTTCACTCTAATAGAATATAGCTATAATATCTGTATTTTACTTGATTTCATTGAAGAAATAATCTAGAGCAATGTTAATAACATCAAATTATTTTTTTTCTGGAATACTGATTCCATATTTACTGTTCCACATTTCTACTAACCCTGAAAAATTTTTCAGCTTTATTTAAGCATTCATTTCTATTATTATAATGTTGCAATTGTAATCTATGTACAATCAATATAATAACACTAGTATTTCACTAACCTTACTCTCATTAAATTTATCACTTATAGGATAAATCTTCAATATTTTAACTGCTTAAAATTATATTATATTGTATTAACTGAAACACACAGGCTTATTATATACCTGTGTCTATATATGTAATATATAGGGTATATGAGCACAGACTTTCACATGACCCACCACTCTCCACACTATCTCATAACACTGATGCACTTGAACACATATATGGTGAAAAGATAAATAATCACCAATGTATGTATTTCATGCTAAACCAGCAATCATCAGTTGGTCCAGATTATCATCTCTACACATATATGCTATAAGTGCTCAGATATATATTAAGATAGCCAAACCTCATGTTTTAATGGACAGGCTTCAATCTACTCCACACTCCAATTCTTCAATCGTCCATCCAATTGAAAATCAGATGATGGAATGTTGTATTATGAAATAAAAATTATATTTTGCTCAAAATGTTTTAAAATTAATGAGATAGAAGAATTATGTAATGAAAATCCCAGATGAAATATTTGGTAATAGTGTTGTGAAAATTGTATTGTTATATATTGTATTTAATACACATTTGTTTCAATCGATGCAGTTCAATTTAAACTTCCAATCAAAAAATGCCAATTTCTCGGTTAATTTTATTAATCTAACCTCAGCTTATGTTCATTTGAAAAAATGACTTTTTTAACAAGTTTCTAAAATTCTTAAATGCAAGAAGCTATTAATTTATTTTAAAAAGTGATTTCTAATAGAAAACTTTGAGTGATATTAAATGATAATCATAGTAAATATAACATTTTATAGAAGAATCAACCCTAAAGTTCAGTTTTCTCATCTATTTAATCTATTCAAAAGTGATTATCCAGAAACAGAAAACAAGAAATTCATCTATACTAACAATATTGCTTTGATTTCTCAGAAGAAACTCTTTTTAAGAAACAGAAAAGTCACTCAATACATAAAAAGATTGGAAACAACAAAAAAACATCTCACAAACAGAATATCATTTCTCTTATGTTATACATTAAAAACAATGCTATCTTTTTCTATTTAGGAATATCCTTAGATCATAGTCTAAATCAAAGTTAACTTCTAAAAATAACTTCCTTGAAAAGTTAACTAGTACTGCTTGGGATTTAAGTATTTTAGGGGCAGCTTTCGTAATATTATCACATTTTGCAAGCAAATATTGTTCCCCTGTTGGGAAAAAATTTCCACATTAAACTTCTGGATACTCAATTAAATATTACCAAATAAATATTGCTGGAGCATTCATGTCTGCCCCCTGCTATGGTTTTTATTGTTTCATATACTTCTCTGTCTGATATCAGAAGAGATGTTGCTCATAGAAAGCATTATGCAAATTGGACTTGCCAATAATTCAAAATGTAATTTTTCTAAGACTTATCTCAAATCAAAATTTTCTTTTTGAATGTTCATTCAGTTTTAGCATATATATTTCATTCTCCAAAAAAAAAAAAAAGTATTTGTGGATTAAAATGGGAAGATAAAGGAGTGAAAGTAAATGGAGATTATTTAAGTCATTTAGATTTTGCAGATGATGTAGTTGTTTTTGAAAATAATGCTTTAGAGCTACAGGAAATGTTGCAGGAGTTATCAGAGGAAAGTAGGACTAAAGATAAATGGTAAAAAGACTAAAGTAATGTTTAATAGATTTTCTCAAAATATGAAAATAAAGATTAATTATGATGAGTTAGAAGAAGTTAACAGTTACAAATACCTTGGTCAGATTATTAATACAGATGGAAATATAATGGATGAAATTAATCATAGAATTAAACTTGGTTGGAGTGCTTTTGGTAGAAATAACTTGATACTAAAAGGAAATATGCCTATGTGTTTGAAAAGGAAGGTTTTTAATAAATGTGTTTTGCCAGTTCTTACTTATGGATCTGAGACTTGGACACTTAATAGGAAAGACTTCAGACCATTCAAAGAAGTATGGAGAGATGCATGTTGGGAGTAACAAGAAGGAATAGAAAATGCAATGTATGGGTAAGAGAACAAACAGGTGTTACTGACCTCATTGAAAAAATTAAAAGACTGAAGTGGAGTTGGGCTGGACATATTGTTAGAAGAGATGATAACAGATGGACAATTGAAATTTTAAACTGGATTCCAAGAGATTGTAAAAGACCCAGAAAGAGACCACATGTGAGATGGATGGATGAAATAAGAAAGTGTGCAGGGGTGATGTGAAGAAGAGAAGCTAAAGATAGGAAAAGATGGATTGAACTTGGAGAGACCTTCATCCTGCAGTGGATTGATAATTGTTGATGATGATGATGATGATGATACCAAAAGAAATAAAAGCTTTATATATATATTTATTTAATATTAAGGCATATACCTTACTAAAATGGCACGGGTACCTTTGAGCAAACTAATTTTAATATCTTAGCTTTTCAATGATCAATTTAGGAATTCTAAAAATAGAAGTTACCAAGTTAAACATTACAGCAAGCTTAATATTATGTAGTATTTCTCATTCCATGAATTCTCCTTATTAAATCTAGGTACAGTGCTCTCAGATCCAAAGCTCCTCACTGACGAAGGCCACAAGTCAGAAACTAGTCTGGGGATATTGGATGAGTAAGCACTGAATAGGGATTTTATGCACAAGCCTTTTGGCTTCTATTGATTATTCTGGCTTGCACTGAATGGCACTACTGTATAGAGAGTTTTGCCTGTTTTAATAACAGTTATGAGCAAGCATAAGAAATGGTGATCATGTGATGTTTAGTGGTTTAATAACAATGTTTATATTTGATTATCATACATGAAAAATATTTCACAAAGGTTATTTTTCTTTTTAAAATCTTTGATAACCATGATCTTGTATATTACAATACTTTATATAATATATAAATTTATAGTAATAAAATTATTTTAAAAGAAAAAGAATTTTTGTAAAATATTTTTTATGCATTATTGGAGCCATGTTTTTAAAAGAAAAAAGCAGTTTTTATTATTATTAATACTTGAATAATGATAATAATGGAAATGTTTTTATTTTTAACTATTTTCTATACAAAACAATTTTTATTATCAATTCCACCTTGAATTATTGTTTCACGTTCAGGTTACTGAAGTTCTTTCTTAAATAAAGTTCACAGATTTCATTATTTATAGAGAAAGATTAATAACTATATTCTATTCTGCTATCATTCTTATCCCCTATTTTCTTCCATAGTGTAAGCTTGTGGTTAAACACCTGTAGAGGTCCCTACTATCGCGTTTTACACGCATATTCTCGAGGTTATAGCCTCAGTAAATATTACTAATGATAGTATAGCAATTTCTACTGCTTAAATGAGCAATTAATCAATCATGGTAGTTATCTATATTTTACAAACATAATTTTAGACTATCTTTTTTAGATTCTTCCACATTTGTAATGAGCAGAAAGGTCACTAAATAGATTTCCCATAATATAAATTTGCTTCCTGAATCAAAGTTTTCAATTCATTAGACTATCTTTTTTATATTCTTCCACATTTGGAATGAGCAGAAAGGTCACTAAGTAGATTTCCTATAATATATTCATTTTCTGAATCTAAGTTTTCAATTCAAAGCAACATATTATTGACTGGACTTTCTATAAAAAATTTTAATGTGGTTCACAAAAACGTAATTTCATTGTCATAATTAGCTCACAGAGAGTTTATACTAACCAAATTGATTGAAAATAATAAATAATAAAAACAAAAAAAATGAGAAAAAGCTCACAATGAGAAGTAAAAAAAAAACTATCAAAAATTGTACTTGCAATATGAAAAAAAAGATAATGGAATGAAAAATAAAAATGAAGTAAAAGATACTGCTTGTAGTAGGAACTACTAAACTTTTAATGAATTAATATCATATAGGGTACTTGTGACTTTTGACCCATGTGGCCACCAGAGGTGCTGGTCAGGGTCAACCACAGAAATACTTAGAGTAGGGGCCCCAAATGCAGCATTGCAAATTCCAGCCGAAAGGTGGCACTGTTCACAATGTGTAAGCACAGGAACATTACACCAGCTGGCTGGCTGCCTGCTTGGTGGCACTGGTCACAGTGCGTAAGCCCATTTAGCTTACATCATCTGCTATCAGCAGATAACAAGAACCTAGGTGGCGCTGATTGCCGTAAACACATCTAGCATATGTGTCATCTGCTAACAGCGACTACCAAGATTCTAACCCACTGTGGCACTGTTTCTCCATGGTTACACACGGAAAAACTGCACTGATAGAGTTTATGTACGTACTACTTAAAATATGAATGGCGTATAATGTACAGGTGTGATTAATTAAGAAGCTACAACTATTTAAATATTCTTTCAAACTTAATAGTATCACATGCTATTTCACAGTTTTGTAAATGGATGTATTTTTAAAATTTTTTTTTTTTAAAAATCGATCTTTTTTTTTTTAATTATTTACTCTATGTCAAAATGTTATATATAAGTCGAGCGGTGAAATTTGCTATCATGGCCGCTTGAATGGCATCATAGATTTACATACAGGTTTGATAAAATTATCACGTAGAAATCCTCATAATTATTCATAAAATATTTTATTAATCTATAAGTCAATTCTAAATTTAAAAATCGATCCTTTTTTTTAATTATTTACTCTAAAAGTGTTTTTTTTTTGCTAGAATTTGCAATGCTGCATTTGGGGCCCCTACTCTAAGTATTTCTGTGGTTGACCCTGACCAGTGCCTCTGGTGGCCACATGGGTCAAAAGTCACAAGTACCTCATATAGTACCAGAAATAAAATATTCTAGATTAAATACTACATACATATATAGTTAAAAATATGACATTTTTTAAGTTTGGTTACTATAAAACCTGCCTAACTCATTATATTTATTGCAATTGAACACCATTTTACTAAATTATTTTTATTCATATATTGTAGCTTTCTCAACATTTTAAATTGCTTTATAGTTTTATTAATTTTTTCACCAAATTTCTCTTCAAAAGATCTTATTTGCTGTTCATATTTTCTCATCTAATACATATCAAATTGTTTTCTTTTGAATTTTATCTAAGAAAATTTGATTCTTTGATCAAAACAAAGTACCTTATTTTTAAATTATAAAACAGGTACATTATCTCTTTCAAAATAGTTATATGTATCTCATATTCATTCTATAAGAAATATTCTAATCATTCCCTTTTTTTTTAAATCTCAAATCTGATTTCCATCTATTTTTTGACTTTAAGTTTTATTTTTCTATCAATTATTAATATCTTATAATTTGATTTTTATACTTTATTCTATCTTTGCACATTTCTTTAATAACTATCCCATAACTTTTGACTATTGCAACAAATATCACATCATCTTTCAAAAAAGAGCCACATATAACTTATTATGCTACTTCAAAACCAGTCTTTCTATTTCAATCTTCAGTTCTTTAAGAAGTAAAGTAACTAGAGTTGATAATGAACATCCATATTTCAATTCAACTTATTATTTTACTTTTATAAACTTTGTAACCAGAAATTGGTATTTATAAAAATTAGCTTTATAAAAATCATTGTTAACAACTACAAATTTATTTTCTAGATGTTTTCGCAACATATTCTTATATATATCACCAGAGAGCTTTTCTGTATATAAAAATGTTATGTTTTCTTCTTCCATACATCATTTCAATCAACTGATTAATGATAAATAAATCATCTTTTCAGTTTGTTGAATGACAGTCATTTTTAATCTCTAGAAACATATGTTCTTCCTTTCAAATCTTCACTTGATCTATTAATATATGTGTTCAAGTGTATGAGTTGTGAGTAGTGGGTTGTGTGAAAGTCTGTGTTCAAATACCCTAGATATTACATATATTGATACAGGTGTATAATAAACTTGTATTTCATATATTAGATAGTAGAGATGTCTACCCACCCTTTGTATATGTATTAAATGAATTATGTCCTGTACATGAGAGGTCAGATTGACTTTAGGTCAACATGGGTGTGACAAGAATCTTGGCCTCAGAGTGGCCTTTGAGCATTCCATCATCAGTTTTTCAATTAGATGGATGGGTGAAGAGTTGGAGTGTGGAGTGGATTGAAGCCTGTTCATTAAAGTATGAAGATTGACTATATATATCTGAGCACTTATTGCCTATATGTGTGGAGATGATAATCTTGACCAACTGATGATTGCTGGTTGGTCGATTATTTATCTTTTGGACATATCAGTAATATGAGATAGAGTGGTGGATTGTGTGAAAGTCTGTGCTCATATACTCTAGATAATACTATCAGATTATAAATTTTTAACAATTTAATCTTCACATCCTTCCATTTATCTTGAATTTTTATAGTTTGATAAACGTTTTCTTTTAAACTAATATACCTTTCCAACTAACACTTTGGCTGCCAAATCATCCATTTATTTTATTTTGATTTTATTACATTTATTTTATTGCATTTTAATTATTTTCTATTTTCCCCCTCTTAAATATATATTCTATCCAATCATTTTCTTTCTCTCAATTGTTTCTTACTATCTCTTTATATTCCATGTATGCCATTTTATTAAATTATATTTTGAAAGTGCTGAGAGTGGTGTAGTGAAAATTACAATACAAAACCATCAGTCATTAAATGGTTAATCTCTAATTTAATAAATGTTTTTTTTCTCCTCATAAGATCTAATCTAATCAAATAAATGTTTGCGTAGCTTTTTCCAGAGTGTTAAAATCTTTGATAAGAAAAATAATCTAAAAATTTAAGTAAAGTATAAAAAACCTTTTCAAAACTTTTTCCATCCTCACTACTATATTCGTCAACTACTATACATTAAGATTTTTAAATACTTTTGCATTCTTAAGACTAGTCGCTAAATGGGTATTTAACTATTATTAGCTGAAGGATAATGATATCAGGTTAATTTGAGTTGAATATGATTATAAAAGCGAAAAGTCTGTTCGAAATATTATCAATGTAGTCTTCATCCCTGATGGAGGGAATATCTTAACTTTCACAGTTTGAGTCTATGATTTATCTGGTACCCATGTTTGCGACGGTTGAATATCGTACCTTTCTCCATTGTGGTGGTGTGGGGGGGGGGGCGACGATAGAAGGCCGTATTAAAAAGTCAAATTTTTAAGAATACGAAATGTATAAATTTGTACACAAAAGTAATAAATACATTACGATACTAAATAAAAACAGGTAATTTTTTTTTTTTTTTTAATGTGTCAAAGCGTCAGCCGGGACGCGAATTCCGGGACAACTGCTTGTAAGGTAGCTGTGCTAACCATTCGGCCACCAACGCTTGACAAAAACAGGCAATTTTGACTTTTTCATACGGTATTCTGTTATGTATAATTAGACATACCACAGTATTTTATAAAAAATATTAATGATAAGATTTATATAAATACATACAGTACATATAATAATTAAATTAAAAATTAAGAGAATGACCAGTTAAGTAGCACAACTAATATTAATTTGTTTATATATATACAGTATTTAATAATTTATGTAAAAGCAAATAAATGTCTCTATTAAATAAAACATTTTATTTGTTTTAATTTATGGTTACAAAATATGGAGTTTGATTCCGAAATGAAACAAAACGAAAGTGAAAAGAAGAAAAAGAAAAAAATATATATTTCTAATGTTATTATAAAGATTAAAGAATTGGGGTAAGATAAAAGGTCACGTAAGCAAGAAAAGAAATTAATTAATGAACCGAGGTAATTCTTGATTAAACATTAAGACGTTAAAAAGAAAAGCTGGTATAACGCTAAGAAATAGTAAATAGACATTAACTACGTTGTAAAAACTATCGATGTTTATTGCTTTTGATGATAATACGCATACACCCTGCACTTATGCTATATATTTTAAATATAAATATATACATGCACATAAATACATATTCTATATTAAGCAATCACATATTTAAATCTTTATTATTAATAATTGTTGAATCTTATCTTCCTAAAAAAATATCACTGTTTATCCAATAACTGATCTTAAAGTAATAGTTTATTACCCTTCATTATTTTTGAAATTAATTAGCAAAAACTGCTGATTGTTTATATTGTATATATAATTTATTTGGTTTCAATTAGCTTTAATCTAGCGTTTGTACTTAATTGCATAACTATGGAAATCTACTACAGACAGCTGATAAATGAATTAGGTTAACTTACTAAAGCTTTCAGAGAGAATTATAATTATATGCGCAGACAGATACGCGAGAGTTAATTTTCAACTCATTCATTCTCACTATGGGATTAGATTCAGATGGGTGTGGTTTCTCAAGTAGAGAAAAAAGTATCGAACAAAGAAATGGTAGATTATGTTTTGGAGGTACTGTAGCATTATTTTTAGGATTTATTGGTGTATTAATTGGATTGTGTTTAAAAGCAGGAACTGTTAGCGAACATTTAAATGCTAATTTAGAAAGTTGGATATTATTAATTATTGGATCTTTATTGATCGTAGTTGGAATCGCTGCATTTGTTTTTCGATCCTTAAACAGAAGAAAAAAACTTCATTCTAGCCAGAGACTTTTAGAAGGACCATGCGAAATAGAAACAATATCGGAAAATGGAGCAACTTATATTCCACGTAGTAAACCTACATCCCAGCTGCCGTCACCATTGGCAACAGAGACAGAAATAACTATACAAGCAGAACCTTTGCTACCAAATACGAGTGCGGGAGAACCTTAATAGGTAAAATGATGTTAACAAAACTCGTAGAATTTTTCTAAAAGTTATTTTATAACCGTTGCTTTTAAAATATTATTTTCTTTTTGTTTTTTAAACTTTAATGTATAAAAAGAAATGTTTGCATTAAAAAAAAAAAAGTTAATTGTTTTTACATAGTAACCATCAATTTTAATTTTTTATAAAACTTGTAGCTAATCAGAGTATTACAAAAACATAACAAATACATAACTTCAAATTTTTAATCACATTTTCAAATATAAATATTTTTTTGCTATACTTAAAATACAGATGAATTGTTATATCAAAAATTATTAACAAAAAAATTTATTATCCATTTTTACGAACAAGTTATAGAACCTCAACTTGATGGTGATAAACATATGATAGTACATCATTAAGTACTATCTAAAATTTGAGATATTCTGGTGAACACGATCTTATATATGATAAAAGTCCAAATAGTTGACCATTACCCAATTGATTATAACTATTAGACTGACACCAAACTATGGTAATAATTTAATTTAAAGAAGTTGTGTTAATAATAGCTGTTATATATAATCCCCTGTTGTATTCTTTCCAGTGTAAGACTTCCGGAAGTGAAATCATCATACACTCTTATATAGTCACTCTATCTCTAAAAGAAAAAGATTTAAAGAAAATAAAATTACTCTAGAAAGGTTATTAAAACAGGAAAAACTCTCCATACAGTAATGCCACTCAGTGCAATCAAGAGTAATCAATGGATGCCAGAAGGCTTGTGCGTAAAATCCCTATCATCCAATATCCCCAGACTAATTTCTGGCTTGTGGCCTTTGTCAGTGAGGAGCCTTGGATCTGAGAGCACTGCACCTAGATCTTAGGATCCTAAGACCTAGATGCAATGCTCTCAGATCCAAGGCTCCTTCATAAGATCTAGTTGCAGTGCTCTCGGATCCAAGGCTCCTCACTGACGAAGCCACAAACCAGAAACTAGTCTGGGGATAATGATGAATAGGCACTAGGGATTTTATGCACAAGCCTTATGGCATCCATTGATTTCTCTGGCTTGCACTGAGTGGAACTACTGTATGGAGAGTTTTGCCTGTTTTAATAACAGTTATGAGCAAGCATAAGAAATGGTGATCATGTGATGTTTAGTGTTTTATTACTCTATAAATGTTTTTTGCAATGTTCATACAAAGCAATCTGCTGCATTTACAATGTACTGGCTCATTTTTTTTTGTTTATTTGAAATTCTGCATTGCCTTTTAACTTCTAATAAAAAAAAAAAATTCTTTCTAGAATACTTCTACAATACATCTAACTGTAGCACTTTAATATAATCTATTCTCTGCTATATCTTCCTAATGAAAAGAATCTACATTGCACTTCTTTAGAATGTTTTGAAAATGATCTTTATAACATACACAGGTTCTATCTTTTCTGCCGAAACCATATTCAAATTTACCATTAAACTGTCTTTTTGAAAGTCATAACGATCATTTTTAAGTACTGGACTCTACAGTATCACATCTAGTAAATTAAAGAACATATTATTTTTATGACTACCATATTAGTGAGCATTTCTTAAATAAAACTTTTCTAATACTTTTATGTTATGTTCCATGCAATAAATTAGGTAAAGAAACAGCTCTATATTCAGCTAACTTAATTGCAGGTTATATTTCTCTGATGAAATACTCTGTCTTTTAACTATTTAAAAGCTACAATGGCACAATGGAGTCTATGTTGTACCTCAATGTCTAATTCCACCTTTCTACTTGTAAAATTACCAAAATATATAAATTGATTTACATTTGCCAGTTGGGTAAGTAGGCACTAGATAGGGATTTTTTGCACAAACCTTTCTGCATCCATTGATTACTCTGGCTTGCACTGAGTGGCGCTACTGTATGGAAAGTTTTGCCTCTGTCTTAACAGCTTGTGTAAGCGTAATGAATGATGATCATGTATTTAAGTTGGCTGATAAACAACTTGAGTTTTTAATATTAATTAATAGACAAACATAGTAAAACTATCCGCATATAAATTCGAAATCCAAGAAAATTTTTAATTAATTCAAATTAAACATTTCGCTGTCAAACTTATATTGCATCTTAATTGCTATTTCAATTGTCCATTAAAAATAACAATGGAGTAAATTGTTTTAACAGTTTTCATTTTAAATGCTCAGATTTTCCTCTCATTCCATTATCTAGAAACTAATTTCAAACAATGTCATAGAACTGATTGATTAATTGAATCACATGTCTAAGCAATATATAAATCATTCTTTTATTACCAATACTTTTCTTGCTTTTGCCTGACAACAAAAACTGTATTTATAATGTGCCTTAAAACCACATCGAGTCTCTGATAACCATTCATCTATAACTGGAAGCAACCTATTCATTAAAATTGTTGACAGACCTGAGAGTAAGATTCAGTTTTATTTGGAAAAAGATAAAACAAAATTTCAAGAATTAATCAAACTAAGTGAAGCAATCGGACAAAGAAAAAAAAATTATTACAGATTTTTTAAGAAGAAATTTTTTATACTACATATACAAATTGTCTAAATTCAATTAATATTAATAATTTTATCAAAATATTTGAACTATTTTGCTCTTTTCTTCAGAAAAATAACAAAAGCTATTGTTTGAATGATTTAATAAAGCTATTAAATTATCTGAATTCAAACAATTAATTTATTATTTAGTATATGTATTTTTCCCTTTATTTAATGTACTAGCATAGTATTCAGTTTTGCAATTATTAATAGATAGAATAAAGATAATGGCTGTAGAGTGATTAATGGAACACCTTCATGCTGGTTAGATTGGCCTATATAAGGAAATTTAGGTGCAAAGATAAGATGGCCACTCTTTTCAGTCTCTATCTTGTGCTTTGGTTTGAGAGTATCCTTCATACTCAATAAAACAGCATTGAGGTATTACAATAACATTGCAATGCATGTGTATAAGATGTAATTCCTTTCTGATAAAAATTGTGCTCATCGCCATTTTGAAGTCTAAAAATCATCACTGACACATCCAACTGATAAATGTCATAAATATTGAATAAAAGTACTTTAAATTCATATTTTAAAAATTATAAGCTAGTAAAAATAATATGCTTTATTTTATTAGGGATTATGATTTTTTTAATTCCCCTCTCATACAATATTTGAAATATGATGGAATTTGCGGGGAGGGGGAAGGATGGTTTGGTCAATACGAAGTATTATAAAAAAGTTGCAGGAGTCTGATAAAACCAAGCTTAGAATTTCCAAATATTAAAAGATTATACTATATGCCCATATGAAATAAAGCATATTATTTTTACTAGCTTATAATTTCTAAAATATGAATTTAAAGTACTTCTCATTCAATATTTATGACATTTATTGGTTGGATATGTCAGCGGTGTTTTTGATTGGTCTTTAGATTTCAAAATGTCCACGAGCCCAAACTAAATCGGCACCAAATTATATGTATTTTTGTAAAATCAGCATAATAGAAAATTTTTAAAAATTTCTGCTTGAAAACTGTGTTATAATTTGATTTTTCTTATGTTTAGTCAATTTTATTTGATTTATATTTATAAAATTTTACCAATTTTTATAAAAACTTTGAAAATATGGAAAAAAAATTGTCTAAGAAAATAAAGGGAATTTTTTTTTTCTTTTAGCTTCTTCCATGTAGAAAATTATAATTGGGTAAAGTAATAGTTTAAAGAATTCATGGTTTTCAAATAAATAAAATTAAAATTTTTATTATTATTATTAATACAAAAGTAGAACAGAATTAACAAGGATTTTTCAGGCTAAAAGCCTAAAGCTATCAAAAAAAAATTAAGACAATGTAAATTTGAATATTGCTTTAGTTGAGTGAGTTCATCAAAAAGATGGCAAGGGGGGGGGGTGCTATTTTTAAAATAAAAATTAATCTGCATTTTTTTAAAGTATTTTTTTTATTAATGCTTGTTAATTTATTAAAATTATAAAAATGAACAATTATATCAATGTTAAATATGTATATATTAAATAGTGAAAGTAACCATATGAATCTGCTTAACAATAGTGATGGTCATATCAATATTATAATCATTTAAAAGAGAAAAAAAATGGCACTTTTAATGCTTATCTAACCAGACTAGTTAACCATTTCCCTTTAGTTAAGAAAAATTAGAAAGGCATATACCAGCAACCTGAAAAATTAACTCTAATACTATATTGTGATTAAAATGTTCAAGATTCATTAGGCTCAATCTTGAATCTCAGGTTATGAGCATGTGGCAGATATATATTCTAAACACTATGCCTTGAGCTATTATATAGTTGAATGCTAACATTCTATAGAATTTAGATAGCATGTATTCTGGTTTATTTTACCTCTCTTTATCTTCCATCCATATTTCCATGTTTTGATTTGTGTAGCATCATTATTGTTTTTGGTACTTGTGCATAATTCTGTTAACCAACCTCAGAAGTCTTTTTTTTTTTTAAATTATATAGTTTCAGGGGTCTACAAGTATTTATTTTTTCAATAATGAATGTTGTTAAGTTTTAAAAAATTAATAAATCGATTATAAATTCCATTCGGGTTTATTTCAATTTATATATATATTATAACATCTAACCATGCTCAAATCATTTTCTAATTTCTTTAAAGTCAGTACCTTTCTTTTTGGAAAAATGCTGAAAATTTGAGTTCTTCCTCAAATGGAACAGTATTCAGTGAAGTATTTCCAAAGATTTGGGATTCTGCCTCCCCAAAAGTCTGTGTTAAAGTCCATGATATGATAGTTTACTTGCAAACATAACCCAATGTTGATACAATGTCAAAACTTGTTTCAACAGAATATCTGTTTGAAAGGAACATGGTTTGAGGGTTCCAAAATTCCGTTATTAAGAACTAAAATGAAAATATTATAAATAATTTTGTCAGAAAATTGTCTCTTTAAAAATAACAGTAATAATAAATAAAAAAAAATGGAAATATTAAATACAATCGCTTCTTTTCTGCCATTTTGTTTTAAAGATTTATTCTATACCCCTGAAACAATAATTAAAAAAAAAAAAAACCTTCCAAGCTTGGGTGGCCAGCTTATACACAAGTACGTTGTTTTTTAATAAATATTATTTATTTTTTTTGTAACTAATAATTTTTTTATATAAGAGATTATATGTTATTTTCAATTATGGTATTAATATTAAAATTTATTAATTTTTAAATAAAATTACATAAACAAATTAAGTCAGATGTAATATGACCTAATATATAACATTAATAATTTTTAAATAGTGTGCATTATTAAATATATGCAGTTAGTAGATGTATCAAAATTGTTTGATTTCAGTTTGTATGGTTGTGACATTTATTGCAACTCATGTGGTCATTTGCCAAATTATATATTAATTGTGTAATCAAATTTTATTATAAATTTTTTTGCGAATAATTTTAAAATTTTAAGACAGCCTTATTTTTAATGTATTACTGCAAGATATAACTATAGCCAAATGTAAGCAGATATCCAGATTCCTTAACAATAATCATTCATTTCTATTATTATGTCTCTAAAGTCACCAGTCTTTTCCAAAATAATGTGTTTGTTACTGTAGTTACAATAATAGCTTTTAAAAAAACTATGGCAACTCACAATGAAATGTAAGAAATTACAGGTGATTCTAATAATGTTTCATGCACAGAGAAAATATTGAAAATATTCAATATAATTGTTGCCTTTGAAAAGATTGTTCAGCATTTAAAACACATTAAATTTATATTTAATAATTTTAGTACTTTCTTTGCATATGAAGCGGCATTAATGATATATTTAATTTAACAATAGCAAGACTGATGTAAAGTGTCAACACTATATGACTTTAATCTAATTTAATTATATTCATAGGAAAAAAAATTAGATATTTGAAAATAATTTTGGACACCAATGTTAATTACAGATAATTTCGAACCAAGGTGGGCAGCCATATTGGTTTTTTTTTAATTATGCATTTTCAGAGGCATAGTAATTCCATAACCCAATGATTATGTTTTACTTGTTAATATTTAAAAATATCCATAAATTGATTATAAATTGCTGTTAACTTTAAAGAATAGCAATCAATGTTCAGTACTGTATTATAAATTTCATTCACAGAAATAACACTAAACTACACAATAAATTTTAAATCAAATAAATTTAATAGCATGGGTTATTTATGACAGCAGTTTAAAATCCCTAATGACCTATGAAATTGCCATGCTTTGCCACACAAATTCCACTAAATAGGATTGGAAGTGTTGCATGTTTCCCCAATGCTTCTTGTTCTGCCATTTGACTAGATACCATAATTTTTCGATGTTTTGCATATACACATATGTGGATCAACAAACTACTCTTCCTTATTGCATTGCCAAATGTATATCCAAGCACTTTACTACTGTTACATAATGCTTTATTTACCACCCTTTCTTACAGTTTTGATTGCCACAGCAATCTTCTTCAGAACTTTATATCTCCTAACCTCAACTATTACAATCAAATTTTTGAAAAAGATTGTTGGGGCAATTGAAACTATAAACTGTAAGAAAGGGTGGTAAATAAAGCATTGTGTAACAGTAGTAAAGTGCTTGGACAATTTAGTATTATATGGATCAACAAAGTTATATTGGAGATTCATTTGAAAATGTTCAAAACTAGAATGGCATAAATCATGTTTTATATGTTTTCCAACAATCCAAATAAATTGTAGATCAATTGGCCACATTTTCTTTAATAGCATCCATAAGAATAATAACTGTTCTCCCTGGGACAGTTTCTATAAAACACTCTCTAGTCTCTTTGCACATGCCACTAAATAACCCTTGTTGGTTTTTAGGTTTTCGATGATGTTGTTATACCTTTTTATTTTACATGATGCTCTAGATAAAAGGCTGCAGGTGCAAATTTATCGAAGATAGTTGGTCCAATCCATAACTGTTTTGTCGACAAATATAACTGTAGTTTGCACCAATGCATGGGTGATAATTCTTCACATTAGCTATAAATAAATCTGATTGCAGTCAGAAATGACATTTTGGGCCCTCTAACCCTATTCCTTTCCAAAGAGGTATTGATTTATGATAACCTTTCACAGTGTATTGCCATTATGTGTCTGGTTTAAAGTTTTATGTTGTGAGCAGTGTATAGTATAGTATTGGAAATACTGAATTGCCTGGTTTTCTATTGATGGAAACTTCCAAATTGTAATCATTTTTGGGAATATGATTTTTAAAAAAACAAGCACCCCGAAGATCAAATATTCAGGAGATAAAAAGACCATATTATGAACCTGTTAGCATTTATATGTGATATGATATATATATATAATTACATCTTGTGAGTGGAGTTTATATTTATTACCATTTTTTAAAGTTAACAAGAATTTATAATCGATTTATTGATATTTTTTAATATTAAGAAGTAAAACATATTCGTTACAGTTATGGGATAACCGTCTCTGCAAATGTATAATTAAAAAAACAACAACATGGCTGCCAACCTAACTTCGTGTCTGGAATTATCCTCAAGTGCCAAAATGTATTACAAAAATATAGAAGAATATGAATCTTTTATTTATACAAAATATCCAATGAAATAAGTAATGCTTAAAATTATATTAAAAAGAAAAAAATGTAAACAACTCTTCGGCATCTTTAAAAATATATATATAATGAGAAATGCTGATAATTTGATTGAATAAAGTCAAAGATTATTTACTTCTTTTATTTTCAGGCTTAATTAAAATTATTATCATGATACCACCTCAACCAATATCATTTTAAAATGATTCAAAATCTCATTATGGAATAATTCAAATCAATGTTAAGAACAAAACAACAGTTATATCAATCAGCCATTATATTCTTCAAACTTAGAGATGCTTTTAAATCATATGTTTGCTTTATTTAAATCTCATCTATAAACTAAAAGATGAAAAGTCCAGGCGGGTTTCTGAAGATTATTACTCTAAGCCTTTGAATAACTTCCCATTCATTAATAGCATATGATTTTAAAAATTAAATCACTATGACTTTTATAATCACTGAAAAACTATAGAGTTGAATTCAAAAGTTAATATAAATAGCAGAAATGTAATCAAATAGGATCTGAAAATAAAAGTGAGTTGAAGAGAAATATAAAATCTAATTATATAGGTTTCATATGTTTTATATATGTTTCCATATTTAGAACTATGAACATTTTATTACCAACAATAAAGAAAATGGATATTAAATGTACCAATATACTATGGATAAGAATTAAATTTCTATATTAGTAAATCTTTCAGTTCTTATAATAGAGTGGTCATGTTAAAAAAGCAACTTCATGACTATTTTGGTAAATACATTTCATATTTTTCCTTTCACCCTATACCAGGGGTGGGGAAGCTTTTTTCTGCCAAGAGCCATTTGGATATTTATATCATTTATGGACCATACAGAATTATCAACTTAAAAATTAGTCTGCTATATGTGATCAAAAATGTAATTAATTTATTCCCAACCATTAGTTGTAGGCAACCTTTTCAACTTGCAGACCAATTTCAACTTTCCCTTTTTAAATGAGAACCACAATCTTTTAATAAATTAAAAATGAAGTTACACCACTAACTTTCCACTTATAATTATTTTCATGAAATATTTATATTCTCAAATTTCTTTTTATGTTCTGGATAGATGAATTCTACATCTGTTAGGATGCATTGTATTATAAACTCCCTTCTGAAAATAGTTTTAAATATTCTAATTTTTTTTTTTCCCAAATAATATAAATTGTTTTTACAGAATTTTTCTGACTTGTACTTTTATGAAATTTATCAGCCACTTAATGAAGTTATGTTTCAAGTTTTATAATTTAAGATTTCTTTATTCCCCAACAATTTTGTTGTAAATAGAATGTTTTGATAAATATTGCCTTTTCAATATTATACTCTTTGTTTACTTTCCAAATATATCAGGCACATTGATTTACTATTTTTTTCTATTACAAAAAGCATGTGTTGGTCTATTTCTTCAGTGCTCTTTTCTGTGCCAATTTTTCTTATCTTACTTGGTGTAGCCATCCTAATTAAAAAAAACAAATAAATGCAAAATAATAACATAAAACAAAGTAAAATTTAAATTTTATTTTTGTTAGTATACATTCGTCTATGAAAATCACTATAAAAACAAACAAAATGTCCTCAGCATCAGATTAAATTCACAATCAGATAAATCCCACAGTATAGGTAGTTTATTGTGATATTGCATCTCTGATAGAATGAACTAGAACTATTATAAAAGCTGGAGAGACAAAAAGATGTAATTGAGAAAATATTTTATTTTATTTAACTCTTAATTCAATATTTGCACTGCACATGTTTAAATAGAAGTTTTATATAGGAATATTTTATAAACATTTTTGAAAAATGTCAATGACCATAATAAGAGCTTTTAAGGATCATACTAGGTCCACAAGATGGAAGTTTTCCATCCCTGCATTATATCCTTCTATATGCCAAGATAAAATTATAAATAATTAAATATTTTATTTAACTTGATTAGTCTGACAGTTTTGACTGTCAATTGATAGAGGATAATCATATTATTTAGAGGTTAAATTATTTAATGTATTCATGTATTTATAAGATTGCTGATCAAACTGTCAGATTGGTTAAATGAAATAAAACAAGAATTGTTAACGGTGATAAAGAAAGGTGGATTTGTTTAATTATATATGTTTTATTGGAAACTACCCAGAGTGAAGATGATATATAGAAGGAAGAAAGATATGGACATAAAAATATATAATATAAAGAAGGTCTACTGCACTATTTATAATATTAGGGTCAATCTTTTAACAACAGAGCCATCTTAATTTTGATCTTGAAGAACATATCATTTTTATAAAAAATTAAAAAAAAACATTGAATATCTCAATATGGTATGTCTCTGCTTCTCTGCCTCTTTTCTAAATCAATTGTGGACATTTATATACAATGATTAAAAATATGACATATAGCTAAAGAATGTATTTGAGATTCTAAATTAAACTCTTTTAAGGGACTGACAATGAATAATAGCATAATATCTCCAAAGATAACCAAATTATATTATTTCATCATAGTATCTTGTTGCCTAGTAACCCCAACCTATCTTCAAATAGACAATTTAATAAACATAAAAATATCTAGTAAAATTAAAATACATATAGAAAAGATAGTTTTTAAAATAATATTTAGTTTTATTACTATCTAACATGCTTTCAATATATTTTTACTATACCATATTCATGGCATATAGTTTCTTGGTATATTTTCATTTTACCAGATATTACATTGGCTTAGAAAAGAAGAAAATTAATAACAATTGAATTACAAATATAATTTTTTCATTAACTATTGAATTGGCTTAAGCTTAAAATGTTATTGAATTTTATTTTATTGTAGAACACATTTTAAAACAGTTATAAATTATAATTTTCACTTTTTCATGCCACTATAGGTTTCATCAACTTTATCTTAAGCTTAATACATATCTGTGATTTAGTTCAATAGTACTTTGATGAAGTCAAGAGCTAAAGATTCCTTTTTGGTACTCAAATATCACATGACCTCCTGAATAATAGACAATTCAATTATTTATTTATGTATCATTATTTTTAAAGTATTTGCTATACTGATCCTTTGTTTCATTGATTGACCATAAAATTCTACATTTTTTATCTTCTCTTTCTGTAAATTTTAAGGATTTGTTGATGTATATTTTTATTTGACCTATAAATATATATCTATTCTAATTTTCCAATGTTCAGTATTCATATATTTTTTAAAACTAGTCTTTTCTGATTTTCTCTGTATACATCCATATTTGTAAAACAATAGCTCTTTAATTTTGTTTTTATTATCCACATATTTCATTTAAAAAATAATATTCAATAATATTTTATGTTCTAAATATATTATGCACACACTGTAATAACGCAGTACCTCTCGGATGGACCATTATACATATATATATTGTCATATTAACATTAACCAATTCAGGCAAAACTTATTTAGCATTGAAAAATAAATAACATAACAGTATTTTTATTATTATATTTTGATTACGATTATCATTTTAAAACTAGTATTATGCATGCCATGTTACTCTATGGATGAAATCCATTTCACATCACCTGTGAGAAGTCAAAACTAATTATGATATTATATGTATACATGTCATTATTTCTGTTATTAGTTCTCTCCCAAATTATTTTTGGTATTTCTGTATTTACTGGTTTGGCTAGACTGTCAGGAGCATACAGTAAATGTCTAAAACAAAGTGGCTGAAAACAAGCGATGGTTTTTAATGCTTCCAGAATTATTGTTTTTTATTAGTGTTATTTTAAAAAAAGACAATTTTATAAAATTTCCATTTTATTTGTTAATATTTCTTTCCCTATTAACTGAAGTTATTTTACTGGTAAATACACAAGTACCTTATTTTTCTTTATTCCACTATTATATTAATAATTTCTTTGTTAATATTTCAATCAACAAGGCAAAACTCTCCATACAGTAGTGCCACCCTGTGCCAACCAGAGTAATCAATGGATGCCAGAAGGCTTGTGCATAAAATCCCTATCTAATGCCTACTCATCCAATATCCCCAGACTAGTTTCTGGCTTGTGGCCTTCGTCAGTGAGGAGCTTTGGATAAGAGATGGTAATCATGTGATTATTTCAATCAACACTATATCTTTCTCATCCTTACTATTATTTTTCTTCCACGTCTCATACTTCTTTAGTATTTTTTTAATATTATATTTTAATATTAAATGTTCTACATTTTTATTAGCCATTACAATTTCATATTAATTTTTTAAATATGTTCTGTTTTACATTTGCACATAAAATAAATAAAAGTTTTGTAATTGTTTTCTGCCATCTTTCTACAGTAAAGTGGGGTGTCTTACAATTTTTAATGATAGTTAATTAATGGATGGTGAGAATTTATGTTTTTCTTACTTTTTAATTTCTAATTAAGAACACCTAGACATAAAATTGTTGATTATGGATTACTAGCTGGAATAAAAATTCTAAGACTTTCTACAATCGGAAATTTTTTTTAAAATGACTCTAAAAAGATTCAACCTCCAGCTTGGGGTTATGGCAGACAGATGCACTAATCTTTTCATGTTAACCTTTATCTATATATATCATGTACAAAATATAATGGTTTTTTTTTCTATATTTTTCTCTAAATTTCACCTTAAGCTTTAGACAAAAAAATGTAAGCTTCAACTTCCACTTTTTTTGATATAGTATTATTATTTAATAATTTTTATTAGTCATCTATTAGACTAGAGATTATCTACTTAATGAATAATATTTCTGTAATGTAATTTTCACTTCACAACTCTCATGCAAGGTAGAGACTGATTACTATATGCTTTTAACACCTTGTGGAAAGATGTAATCATAAATATATGACCAAAGATGTGAAAAAGATCTATGATCCCCAAGATGCACATTTCATGCTAAACCAGCACTTGTCAGTCACAATCTCTTACACATACTTTTATCATTGTTCAGTATATGAATATAGATAGCAAATTACTGCAGATTAATTGCTAAGTGGCAAAGTGTTACCCTCACAACTGTGACACAAATCACTTAATGAAAGTATATTAAAATTTGTATTAGTCATTCATTAGACTAGAGATTATCCAATAATGAACATTTCTATAGTGTAATTTTCACTACATCATTCTCATGCAAGGTAGGGGCTGATTTCTATTCACTTTTAACACCTTGTGGGGAAGTGTAATGATAAACATATGAGCAATGACATGTGATGTATGATCCCCAAGATGTACATTTCATTGCTGAAACAGCACTTGTCAGCTGACCCAGACTACAACCACTTACACATATCTTTATCATTGTTCAGTATACTTATAATGATAGCAAATTACTACAGTTTGATTGATAAATGTCAAATTTTCTACCCTCACAACTTTGCCAGAAACCACTTAATGGACATATATTAATGATTTTTATTAGTTATTCATTAAACTAGAGATTGTGCACTTAATGAACAATATTTCTGTAGTATAATTTTCATTACACAATGTAGGGACTGGTTTTTATTTTCTTTTAACATCTTGTGGCGAGATGTAATCGCAAATATTGAGACGTGAAAAAGATGTACAATTCCCAAGATACAACTGCTGAACCAGTACTCATCAGTTGGCACAGATCACAATCTCTAAAAATATATCTTAGCATTTATTTATTATAAACTTTCATCTTCCAAAATATAATTTTCATTTATCATTTGATCTACTCTACTATTCTATTTCTAATCATATAATATACTATACTATATAAACATTTAAAGCATAAAGCTAAACTAGTCAATAAATAATCAAAATTACACCAAATTTACAACACAACCAGACTAGCCAAGGAAATAAACTCTAAAACCCTATCAATGGTTTCACTGCTACAAGCAGACTTCTCAAGTATAAAGAACTCCAAAATAACAACATATTTAAACTAAACATTACCCACAATTCCACTTACTTCCCATACTCCATAATATTAAAAAAAAACTTTTAAATAAATTAATTGCTTCAGAATCATACATTTTTAATAATAAAGATTCTTTAATTCTTCTTTTTGTTTCATTTCTTTCAAAGAAGACAACCTTAGCTTCATCAAAATTAATAGGGTGGCCTGTATTTTTTTCATGGATATATAAAGCAGAACTAAGATATTTGTTTCTAACTCTACTTTTATGTACCTTTATTCTTTCAATTAAGTTCAAACTACTTGGACCTTCTTACAAAAACAAGGGATAATATACATTACTCCAAGAATAATCTTTCTGTCAAAAATTTCCTTTATATTATTTCATAAATTATTCAAAGTAATACACCTTTTCCAAGCAATATTCTTATTTCCAAACAAATTACTATTTTTACATACATTTTTATAAGAAGATGATTTAAATGGCAAAAAAATAAAATCATATTTTTCTTTATCCTTACATTATTACAAATATTACTATTAAATAAAATACTTTTAACAAATTTGTCAGATTAGCCAACACTCAAATAATCTTTATAAAATTGACCTTTTTGAAACAAAGCTACTCTACTAGAATTATTTAATCTATTTCTATAACAATCTGTATCTTATAAAGTAGCTGCTTTAAGAAATTGTTACAGAATTAAAAGATTAAATAATTCTAGTGGGGTAGCTTTATTTCAAAAAGATGAATTTTATAAAGATTATTTGAGTGTTGGCTACTCTGATAAATTTGTTAAAGTATTTTATTTAATAGTAAATATTTGTAATGATGTAAAGGATAAAGAAAAATATTTTATATCTTTACCATTTAAAATGTCTTTTTATAAAATTGTATATAAAAATAGTAATTTGTTTGCAAATAAGAAAATTGCTTGGAAAAGGGGTATTACTTTGAATAATTTATGAAATAATACAAAAGAAATTTTTGATAGAAAGACTATTCCTGGAGTAGTGTATATTGTTTCTTCTTTTTGTAAGAAGGTATATATAGGTCTGAGTAGTTTGAGCTTAAATGAATGACTAAAGGTACATAAAAATAGAGTTAGAAATAAATATTTTAGTTCTGCTTTATATATCCATGAAAAAGATACAGCCACACTATTAATTTTGGTGAAGCTAAGGTTGTCTTCTTTGAGAGAAATGAAATATAAAAAAATCAAATAATCTTTATTGTTAAAAATTTATGATTTTGAAGCAATTAACTTATTTAAATGTTCTTTTAACATTAAGGGTGTATGGAAAGTAGAATTGTGGGTAATGTTTAGTTTAAATGTTATTTTGTAGTTCTTTAACACTTGAGAAGTCTGTTTGTAGCATGAAACCATTGATAGTGTTTTCTTGGCTAGTCCGTTTCCGTTATGTATTTGGGGTAATTTTGACTATACTATATATATATTACAATTTTTGTAATTATATTTATAGAGTGGAAGATTGAGAATCAAAAGTTTATGGATTAATGTTCAAACTGAAGAAAATATTTAAAAAATCTAAATTTAGTTAATTAAATGAAATTTAAGTGACAACAACAACAAAAAATAATCACTTAAGTTGATAAGAATCCAGAGAGAAAATATTAAAAGGATTTTCATATTTAAAATACTTTTTTAAAATAATCATAATAATAATTGAACATCTTAATATTTTCACTTAAATAAAATCCATACCTAAACATTTATTAATTTATATTTTTATTCACATTAGCCTGTTCTTTTTTTTCCTTTCACAGATTCATTTTTTTATTTTCTACCTGAATTATTTAACCCTAAGTCTCAATTTAAAATAAACATATTTTTATCCAACTTTCTATGCCATCAGCGATAAACAACTCACTGTTTCAACAACTTTTTCTAGAAATATAATGAAGTTATTACTAATCAGGAATTATCAATAGTTGAAAAGTGAGATTTGAGAATTGTTTTTTTTTCTTTCTAATTTTATCACCTAGATAACAGTAGCTATATTCAACAACAAAATAATTAGCTGGGTTAGCTATGGATCAGTTATCTGAAAGAAAAATTTTAAGTCTGATTAGACCTTGAAATTTTTTCAAATTGTCAGCCTGGATTCAAACCCAATTTGAATGACAAATGAATATTCTATCACTGCGTGACAAATCATTTATTATATATAATACAGATGTACATATGCGATTATTCGTTGATTAAATATGATCAATATTGACGAAATCTAGTAATTCAAAAAGTCATTACAAATATAGGTACTTTTTAATTGCTTTAAAATTGGTCTTTTAATTTAATTTGAAATAATTTAAAATACACATAATAATAATGCCCCTGTTGTCACATTCCAGAGCTGAAGGCCTAGGAATATGGTCCAGTTTTGTCATTTCTCGTGCTCCAGGTTTCTTTTCCAAGCAATGAATTTTTTTTTTTTTAAAGATCAAAAGTTTAATGAAATCATTATAGATATATACCACATTTAGATTTTATAAAAATTAATTATCATTAACAATCCAGTTAATATAGCATTGAATACACTAATCATGGAACAAAGAGTCTAATCATATATATATATCAGGACATAATTATGTTGTGTGGCTTAATGAATTGATAGTTGCTGAACTTGTAAATATTTCTGAATTGAATTTCTGGTGCTGGATGTCAAATGATCTTTGACGGACTAACCACTTGATTTTTCATTTATATTTTAGAAAGACCATTCCAAACCTTGGCTCAAAAGTAAATTTTCTAGCCTTAAATAAATATAGACTGTAAATATTTGACTAATCACAGGGTATATAATTGTTTTGTTTAATATTTGGAAAGACGGTTAACATTCTTACTTATTGATATTACGTTCCACTTACATAATAGAAATGATAATCTATATATTTTATTTGAAAAATTAAAAACTTTGCAAAGCTAAGAACGTTACTTAAAATAAATTCTCATTATAGTATAAATAATACAGTATAATTAAAAAACAAAAATGAATCCGTTTGAAGTCTTCTTGTTCTAACAATAAAACCTTTAAATTATCTTAATTTTCGTGTTTTGTTTTTTTAAAAGAAGAGTATTTAAAACGAAGATAAATTACAATATAATGTTTGTGGTTATTTAATGATCTGGCTCAACTTCAAAACGTATACGTTGCAATTTTCAGTCAATAAATTCAGATATAAATAAATTAACAAGAAATTTTTTTAACAAGATTATTTCATCTTTTTTTATGTTAATATAAAAAATATTATTAATTGGCGTGATAACAATAGGCCTTTTAACAAATTATTTATTTAATTAATTTTGATTAATTCTAAATGTACACGTGATAAATTTTTTCTAGCTAATACATAAACTAGTTTCTTTCTGATACTAATTGTAAAAATATTAAAACCAACGCGTCTGTTGTTGTTTAACAGAGACAATTTCAAATAATATATAATTTCAAATAATATCTAAGCGCTTTTGATATTTAGTGTCATTATCAAGGCAGCAGTACTAAAGACTTTACTCAATAAGACCAGAAACAACTAATCGGAAAACTAGTCGTTTTAGCATTAATTTCCTTTTGGGATATTTTAATTAAATACGATTCCCTAATTTTACGTTTTCCTACCGTGTGGCTCATATTAAAATATTGAATCTTTGGGGAATACAAATATGACCAGTTACACTTTGATGTGAATAAAATGCTGAATAAAATGTTTGATCTTTCACTGATTTTTTTATACACATAATTATCCTGTTGTAAACTATATTTCATATTATTCTTTATTTCTTCAATATACACAGCACTACATCCTGGCAGCTAATAGAATAAATACATAACACTTATTAGCATAATTTATCATATCTTTTCCAAGGTTCCTCACTGATGAAAGCCCACAAGCTAGAAACTAGTCTGGGGATATTGGATGAGTAGGCATTAGATAGGGATTTTATGCACAAATCTTTCTGCACCCATTGATTACTTTGGCTTGCACTGGATGGTGCTACTGTATGGAGAGTTTTGCCTCCATGATTATTCAATATCCTAATAAGACTTAACAGAGTTCATCAAGCTATTCTAAAATCCTGACTCATAATTTTTATTAACATATTTTGTATGCTAGGTATATATACCACAGAAACACCATTTTTTTATGATCCTTATTTACCTGGACATAACTAGACTTTTTTTATAATGTTGTAATATAATATACAGATAATGGTTTTATATATAAAATGATAATTAATTAAACATATTAATGTGACATTATATGCACCCATGTAATGTGCAGTACAGTAAAAGATTTCTGGACTCACTAAGATTTCTAGTGGGGGGAAAAAAACCCTAGTTTTTTAATATTTTCATGTCAGTTGAAAGTTCCTGACAAATTTGTGTTATACCAAATCACAAAGTCCTTGTTTAGCATTCATATATGAGAGCCTGTTCAGCAATATGTCACTTGTTCAAATCTTAATATTTGTACAGATGGGGTTGGATATCCACATTAGCATGTTTTACATCAAGTGGCTGGTGGTTATTAGGATTATGCACATTACCTGCATTTCATCTCAGTTAAATATAATGATGATACCTGGCTATGGCAAAAAAATGTAAAATAGGACAAACCCAGTTTATAAGTCCATGAAAAGTTGACTAAGCATGACAAAAGTATCACTGAATTTAACTATTGTTGTTTTTGTATTTATACTTCCATTTAATTATGCATATTATGTAAATACATGCTATGTAAATTAAGTAATTTCCATTTACATGTTAGCTGGACATTATTTTCGCTTTTGTTTATTATATCATCATGGTTGGCAATAAACCATACTTCTTTCACCTTCTTTTTCAGATCATCATGCTCTATATGCACCAAGTTGACCAACTGTGAAATGAAGTTATGCCCTTACTGTTTTGTCATAGCATTTATCCATAATCAGTCAATTTGGTATTATATAGAGCATGATGACCAGAAAATTAAAGTAAAAGAAACATGGTTTATGGCCAACTATAATGATGTAATAAACAAAAGTGAAAATAATGTCCAGCTATCACATAAATACAATATTTAAATGACTTAATTTACATAGCATGTATTTACATAATATGCATATTTAGATCAAAGTATAAATACAGCAGGAACAACAGCTAGCATAAGAGTTATGGTTATAATGCTTGTCACCAAAAGTGCATTCAGATTTATGATATAAGGTTAAGAAAGAAACTTTGTTAAGCATATACACATTCATAAGCTAAAAAATCACGTATACAAATGAAGGGAAATTTATATTAATAAATAAAAAATAAATGAAATCATAAAATTAAAATAAAAGCTACTAAAATCTATTATGAGTATATATATTATAATGGAAATATTTTTTTGCATTCCATATATCTACACGACCACATATTGGTACCCCAATTTATGTAACAGGCATGATCGAAGATTACTCAAAATGTTAGTTAAATCATTATTTCAAAGACAAAATTAATTGCCCTATGGATGCCACCATCCTATTATACCATCCTATTATAAACATATTGGTTTCAATTATATTCTTACATTTGTCTTTCTGTTATCATCTTGGTTCAATTTCAGAGCATAAGATTAAATAATTTGATGATCAGATAACCACATGCTCAAAGTTTAGTATGCCCATTAGTAAAAAGTACAACTGAAAACAAAAAACATTAAAGAAATTTATTTAATAAATAATTTAATAAATCTGAATCCTTACATAAATACAAGCAGAAGGCATAAATTTAAAAATAATTAAAATCAAAATTTAAGTATATGAATTATAATTATTTAAACGCAAGTAAAATCAAAATTATTAAACATAAGAAAAATCTAATATATAAATTCCACACACACGTATAGTTATCACTTCTCATCAAAACACAGTAATCTCTTATGTAATATTAATTTTCCCTTTCATTTGCATTTGTAATTCAAATATGTAAATGTTTCTTTGTCTACATAATTAAATGGGTTCTTTCTTCTTTATAATCTAATGCTAAGTGCACTTTTGGTGAAATTCCCCATTTTTTAAGATATTGATTTTTTATTTAAATAAAGGAATTGTAGAAATTCCAATCAGGAACAGAATCACTATTGCTTTATTTAAACCACTAAACATCACATGATCACCATCTCTTATACTAGCACATAATTGTTATTAAACAAAGCAAAACTCTCCATACAGTAGTGCCACCCTGTGTCAAACAGAATAATAAATGGATGCCAGAAGGCTTGTGCACAAAATCCCTATCTAGTGCCTAATCATCCAATATCCCCAGACTAGTTTCTGGCTTGTGGCCTTCATCAGTGAGGAGCCTTGGATCTGAGAGCACTGCACCTAGATCTTAGAAACTAGTCTGGGGATATCGGATGAGTAGGCACTAGATAGGGATTTTATGCAGAAGCCATCTGGCATCCATTGATTACTCTGTTTGGCACAGTGTGGCATTACTGTATGGAGAGTTTTGCCTTGTTTATTGCTTTATATATTAAGCACTTCTTCATTTCTGCTATTTGTGGCTATATGTTTGATAGTCATTAACTATGTTGTTCACTGTTTATATTTATCTATATCTACATAGACCAATAGTTGTTAAATTCCACTTATAAAATGAATGAGCATAATGACCGTGGGCTGCCCTTAATCTATTGATCAGACTCCATTGTCCTTAAGAGGATAAAATCTATCTGGCTTTATTGTAATATTTAAAATAAGAAATTTGTTTGGAACTTCATTAGAATTTCATTTTTTATGCAATAATTCTTCAATTGTAGATTTTATAACTTGATTTGAACAAAGTCCTAATTGCAGAAACTATATTTGAATCATTAAAAAATCCAATCTATTTAAGGTATCTGGTGGAGGAATTGTAAAAGCATAAGAAGCCAGAGTTAAGACTTGAATGCATCAGTAATAATCATCATGGTAATAATTGAATATTCAGATGTTTAGTATGGGCATTTCTTCATCATGTAAAGTCAATGTAAATATTCAAATATATTTCAAACATTTTTTATATAATTGGCAACATCCAAGAAGATCCATTATTTCTAGTTCAAAAGATATCAAAATTATTCATAATACAAATAGACAGATACAATAAAAATCAAATTTATTTCATGGCTCAATCTAAGTAATACATCAATCTCCTGAATGGTTAATGTATTGGAATAATATTAAATATAAAATCTAGTAATCAGAATTGAAAAAATGAGTTTTCATTTGTTTTTGTTTTTTAATGAAAATATAATTGTAACAAAAATGTTATAAAATTCTTTGGTAGTTGTAACTTATGCCACATGTGGCCACTGGGTGATGCTGCAGTACCAACAACAAATGGTAAGAAGCCTGCAAGTGATAAAAAAATCACTTGCAGGCTTCTTACTATTTGTTGATGGTACTGCAGCATCACCCTGTGGCCACATGTGGTGTAAGTTACAACTACCAATTTTTTTTATAATAAAAATATTATTACTTTTTTTCTTTTATTTAAAAATTTGCATCTTTTACATATGCCTGAAGTACTTTCGATAATCCATATTAGAAAAAAAAAGTATAAATATAACCCATTCAGTTTTAAAATATTGAGTCTCATGGACTAGAAAAATAAGAGTCTGTCTGGTTCAAAATGCTTATAAACAATAAAATCATTTCTATTTTAAGCTGATTTAAGCTATAATTAAAAGTATGAAATAACTTATAGTGCAGGTAAAGTTATGTAAATAAAGTCATCATATATATATATATTGGCTGTCTGAAAAGCAACAGTAGGCGCATGTGAGAGACTGGCAACCTTTCAATTTATTACTAATTTAATAACAATATGCGATTTATACAAAAATATATTCATAGTATTATTTCCGATAGCTTCCATACAATAAAAATACAGTATAATAGCTTTATCCTTGTGAACATTAGAATATATATACACCTGGGTCTCATTGAGGAAATACAACTAGCGTCAAGTTCAATTATTCTCACAAGAAGAAATACAACTAGCGCCAAGTTCACTCTCATGTTGTGTTAATGGTTTTCTGTTGAAGATGATTTTATTAATTGTTTATGAACTTAGACTTATGATAATAAAAAGACATTTATTCACCACTGCTGGGAAAAATTTAATTAAAACTAAAAACTAAAAATTAAATTCTTATTTTGTCTTTAATTTTCAATTTCATTTAAAAATCAAATTTCGTTTTACATCACATTAATTTCAAGTCGCCCGTAAGTAATTTTTAAATTGTTAATTACAATTAAAAATCAGATTTTAATTTTTAATTGTGCCCACTGCTATTACTGACTTTTTAAAAATAAACTTGTGGATACTAAATGATTAATAATTGATTACATTCTTTTTTAGAAAGCAAAAACAGAATGTGATTTAAAATGCAAAATTAACACGCACAATGTTTGAACAAATTTACATTATAATCTTGTAAAATTTAATGTGTGTATACATAAAATGTGGAAATCATGATGTTAATTTCATTATTGCATAAAATCTTACTATTATAAAGCACTGAAAATATTGAAATTACTAAGATGAAAGTAGAATTCCAATAATGTGCTATTACTTTCAATATAACGTAAGTGCGCAAAATTTATTATTTAAAGTAATAGCGAATTATCGGAGGTCGACTTCCGGTGAAACACAAATTGTGTAACTTCAAAATCGTGTTAAATAAGTCCGCGTAAAAAGAGACCCAAGTGTATATAATAAAATGTAATTAATTTCAAATAACAGTAAATAACAAAATAAATCACAATATAAACTTTAATCAAGAGTAGTACTTTCAATTATATTCATAATCATTTTCAACTAAACTCACATATCGATTTACAAATCCCATAATTCACTAATCTTAATATTTGCTGATTGTCTGTTTATTATCCTATTTTTATAAGATTAATAAAAATTATAACGATTAATATATATAATGTATAAAAGAATATATTAAACAAAAGATGTAAATGGTTAAAAAGTAGTTATGTAGGAATGATCATTAAATTCATTGAGTACTTGGAATGCAGTGCTGAAAACAAGAGACATGAATCAAATATAAGAATAGTGGTTCTTCCAAAAGATGATGTTCAATGTGGTTTGAGTACTAAATAATCCATTGGAAAGCTATAAATACCAAAGAGTAACTATTCACAATGTTGTTGTTTTTTATGTATCTTGATCCTCTGTGTGGAACTAAAAATCACACAGAATGAAGATATGGCACCTAAAGTTGACCTGACAGGAAGCTAAAGGTATAGGCCTGAATATGGACAAGTACATCACAGTGTAGGCAGTTTAAAGTATGAAACCAGTTAATGTGACATGAATGCTGAGCAGCAGTCAGTAAATCTAAGGTAGCAATTTCAATATGTCTACATGATAAGATAGTCAGGCCTATAGCAAATGTTAGTGTAGCAACTCCAATAGATCAACAAATCAGAATGATAAATAAATGCAGAATAAACAATCAACAGCCAAAGGAGAAGAAATCAGGCAACAAAGCATAAGACTACATATGTAATATGCACACAAACATACTTGTAAGTCATATGTCCATATTTGTTTTAACTTAGGTATCATCAGAAGAAGATGGAGCTACCCAACATTGATCAGAATTCATTAGTAACAACTAAATTGAATGTTGGATGTAGCATCGAAAACAGCACTGATATAGACCGATAAATTCCCAAAGTACTTTTGTAGTATGGGTTCAGAAATCTGACAACCAAACTCGGCCAGATTGAGCTTACTGGCCAACTAATAGTAATGTTTTTGTATGTAAATACTGTACATTATATGTAATAATAAATAGTTAAATGTATTTATGGGCCTTGCATATTTTTGTTAGCACCCACAATTGCACAGTGCTCAAACACAGAAAATCTCATAATAAATTAATTAAAATAGAGTTAAAAGTATTTATTTAAAAGGTTATTTAATTATTATAAAGTTGAAGACTATGCAATTGTAAAATTTTTTTACATGTTTAATAGAAGTACTATATTAGATTTAATAATAATCTTGTAATAGCAGGGCAGTACTTAGTTCCTTTTGAGTATGGCTAACAGGTTTCTCTGAGTATAGTGACTGAGAGATTCCTGACTCTGATAAAGAAGCCATAGTGCATGGCATCAATAGTATGCAGAAGATTTTATCAGTATACTTGGGATGATTATATTAGGAGAATTGTTGAGTGTTATAATAGCAAGGAATGGGATAGAAGAATAGATGCATTAATAAAAAAATAGGAAGTTGGAGAGATAGAAAACTAGTATGGAGAGTAAAAAGAGTTTAAATATATATAGAAGTAAACAGAATATTGGATGTGAGTTAATTTACAATAATAACAAGAAAAGTAGTTTACTATTTAATACTCGAACAAGATTGTTAGCAACAAGGAAATATATCCATAAATGGAGAAATGTGGGTGATTTAGTCTGCAAGTTATATAAGGAAGGCATGGAAAATATTAGGCATCTGCTAATTGAATGTAAATGCTTAAAAGCAGAAAGGATACAAATAATGAAGTTATGGGAGAACAAATATAAACAAAGTGATTATGCAGAAAGTGAGTTCTTAGTGTTTATACTGGGTTTGGAAAAGGTTAAGAAGGATCTAGATATAAAAGCCATAGAGTTGACAAATATGATGTTATGGAAATGGAATAAAGCAGGATACAGAAGAATATGGGAAAAACTTAGGGTGGGGAATGGAAAATGATAATAGGTTTTTCTGGGAATAGTGGCTGAGAGATTCCTGACTTCGATAAAGGATAAGTTAAAGTCATGACGCCTTGCATCTTTTGTCTTGCCTCAAAGGATAAAGTATTAGATATATTAGAATCAGTTTTCTCGGCTTAGGAATTTTAATTTCATATGAGAGCTTATGGATGCCATTTTTATTATCATTGCTCTTAATACGAATTGTCTATTTCACTTATTATTATTTTAATTATTAACAAACAAATTTACTCATTAAAAAAGTTTTTTGAAAAAAATAATACAATAATATCTATACGATATAAAAACCTATGACATGTAAAATGATAATAAACATCAAATATGGCCGACAAAAATGTTCCTATCTCTACATATTTATTCTTCGAGCTAGATGGTACCTGGATTGGTTACTTCTTTTCTATTGTGGCTTCTTTTCTATTGTGGTTTCAAAATCGAAGTCCTCTTTAAAATTCAGTTCTTTTTTATATTAGCCTACTTAATTAATATGTTTTCTGCTTCTAGAGTAACCATTGAATTTTTCAGTTTAATTATCTTAATCTTTGTAAAGGGGCCTTTTTTTCCTCAATTAATCTACTGATTAGAATCTTCAACTCAAATCTATTTTAAATAAATAAAGACAATAACGGGATTTCTATTATTATCCTAATTTATATGAAATAATGCGGAAGTACTGAAAAAACCCTGGCGAGATATATGTAAACTAATTCGGGCTATTAAAAAGTTGTACAGTATTTATTGTTAATTTATCTACATTTGAATATTAATTAAATTAACATTTTAATCATTTTTCAAAATGAATTTAAACTGATTTTTTTATTTAGTATAGCAGAAAGACTACTTCAAAAATTCATTTTCTAGAAATTCAAGATTGTGTTTTACTATACTGTAAACAAATAGAAAATATTGAAAGCACACTGGAGTAAGTTTCATTATAAATAAAAAAAAACTTGCAAGAACGTTATGGAGACTGTTGGTGTATCAGAGATAGTGAAAAGATCAATTATTCATATTAAAATAAGACCCAAAACACAGATAGTTTAGTTTTATCCCCTAACAGATTCTCAGTGGGATGAAGAAGTAGAGGATAATTTTTATATGGGTATACAAATTGGGCCAATCATCATTTTGAAATTGTCATTGGAAACTTCAATGCTAGAACTGATAAACAATTAAAAGATGAAAGTGTTGTTTATATTTTATATTGGACTATTTCCATCATCTAATATGAGTACTGAATGTCTTTAGAAAAATTTAACTTTAAATAAATACTCCAAATACATTCAACTGTTAGTAATAGTACATCAAACAGGTTAGTATGTGCCAGTGAACATATATATTGTTCAATTGGGAAAATACAAAAATATTTAATAGAGAAGAAATTGTTCAAAGAATAAAATTTAAAGAAGCTGTTCATATGACAATGGCAAACAATCCCATAAGAACTTAGTGTGCCTATAATAATATATGGACACCACTAATCAACTCTGCTCTTAGGAAAAAGTGGAGAAATCAGGAGGAACCTCATAGATAAGTATATGAAATTTCTAGTGACTGTTGCCTTTGGCAGGATGGCTGTTTGTTAGAGAATTACCTTAAAATTCAATGCACAAGAATCTAAGGGTCCATGTTCAAATCCCATGCTACTATTGTCACTGGTCAGGTCAGCAGCACCTAAAGAATAGGGGAGAATAATACCTCTCGAAACATTGTGCATATACTAATCTGTTTGATGTGCTATTACTAACAGTTGAATGTATTTGGAATATTTAAATAAAATTAAATAACTAAACTATCATCACAAACCCCCAGGAAAACATGAAAGTGTTATGTTTAAATTTTGTTAAGGTCACTGTACAATATAAAGAAAACACGACTAGTCAAGCGATGTTAGCTGAGAGGTCATCGCAGCCACCTTGCAAGCAAGTAGTTGGTTGCAGACAGTTGTGGGTTCGCCTCCCAGCCGATGTTATGACATATGATTAAAAAAAACAAGACTAATCACGAATAATATTATTAAACTAAATCATAAAACAACATGAATATTTTATTACTGAGAATAATTATTAAAGAAATTAATGTTGTTATTATGAAACAAAATCAAGTTATGCAGAAAATGTTGAAATAAAAAGAAAATTAATCATTAACTATCACATGATTACCATTTCTTATGTGTACACAAGCTGTTAAAGCAGTAGCAACTTTTTCCATACAGTACATCCCATGCAAACTATAGTAATCAATGGATGCACAAATCTACTATGGCTTGCACTAGGTGGCACTACTGTATGCAGAAAGTTGCTACTGTTTAAAAAGAAAGTAATTAAATTTTATTTTAAATGAACAAAAAATATTTTGCACCCTTTAAATGTTTTTTAGTTAGACATAATTCAAATATTAATGGGATTAAAAGTTGCATTCATTCTATTATGACTATTGTAGTCCAGAAAAAAACAATAGAAATAAATATCAGGAAATGCAGGAACCACTGATTTCTTTGGCAGATATGTTACTTGCAAGATCATATAAACTTTTAGAGATGAACTAGATGTGACCCAGAAAAAGCAGCAAAAAATATCAGAGGATGTTGCTGCCCATGGAATCAGCTCCTGTAAATTAATGAGCTGTATAGGCTTCATCAGATCACCTTGATCTTATTGCGATTTTGATAAGCCTTAAGGGTTGGGAAAATTGTAAAGCTAATTTTATTAAAGATTAAAATTACTTACGTAATGTATTAACATTATGTAAGTAACCTATTAATAATCTTTCTAAACAGTTGTGTACTAAAAATATACTTAAATACCATGTACATGTATATTTTAAATGTGTGCGTTAAATCAGTATTAAATTACTTTTCTTATTAAACAGGCAAAACTCTCCATATAGTAGTGCCATTCTGTGCCAACCAGAGTAATCAATGGATGCCAGAAGGCTTGTGCATAAAATCCCCATCTAGTGCCTACTCATCCAATATCCCCAGACTAGTTTCTGGCTTATGACCTTCATCAGTGAGAAGCCTTGGATCAGAGAGCACTGCACCTAGATCTTAGGATCTATTGCACAGGGTGGCACTACTGTATGGAGTTTTGCCTGTTTAATAACAGTTATGTGCTAGCATAAGAAATGGTGATCACATGATACTTCTCTTATTATTATTTACTAGGTCTTATACGTAATTCTTGTTCTTGTGTAAGATTTATATTTGTTAGACTTAACATCCAGAAGGTAAAGACATAATCACAAAAATTATTAAAGATCCAGACTTGTGGAATTTGCAGAATAATAAAAACTAAACAATTCAAAACAAAACAACACTCTCCATATAGTAGTGCCATCTTGTGCTAACAATAGCTATCAATGGATGCCAGAAGGCTTGTGCATAAAATCCCTATCTAGTGCCTACTCATCCAATATCCCCAGACTAGTTTCTGGCTTGTGGCCTTCATCAGTGAGGAGCCTTGGATTTGAGAGCACTGCACCTAGATCTTAGGATCTAATGCAACCCTTCAGCACCCACCTTTTAACTCTATTTAACTACAAAATTATGAGAATGAAATTGAAAACACTATTAATATTTTCAATCCAAGCTCAATAGCTTATATAGTCATATGGGTCTGAACTCAATTCAGTACCCATACATTTTGGTATCTTTGGCTCTTTAACAACCATAGCCACCACTATCCTATTAGGCAGGATTGGTGTTAAACCACTAAACATCACATGATCGTGCTAGTATGAGATAGTGATCATGTGATGTTTAGTAATAATAAAAAACTGTAAATGGAAATGGGCATGGATGCATCAAAATGAAGATCAGCAGAATTGGATTATATTTTGACAAAATATATGTTAAGATTGTAATGTTATGAGTAGATTCAATGCAAAAATGAACATCAATTAGGGAGATGTATTGCAAACTAAAGAGGTGAAAACTATTAAACAGTATTAACAGTTGATATTCTTAATCTTCAAAAAGCAACGAATTTGAGTTAGAACTTGTAAATTATTTTAAAATATTAACAGATTTTGAAAATGATTCAGAATTTACTAAAATCAATAAAGTAATATATATTAAGGCTATAACCTTAAGACTATGCGCCTGGATGCAACAGTAGGGACCTCTACAAATCTTAACACAAGATTAATGGCTTTAAAAAACAAGAACGGCAGAAAGATAACTTATAATCTACTAATAAATGCAAAAAAAAAAATAACATTTTAAAAATCGAAATTTGCTATAACTTTTCCATTGAGACAATATATAAAAAAAAAAGAAATGATTTTTTTTTTCTCCCACTAAGTAGAATTAAATATTTAGATCTTTGTAAAAATTTAACTTAATACTAGTACATATATTTAAGCTAGATGTATAAAGAGTTGGAGAGTGGAGAAGCTTGTCCATTGAAGTTTGAAGATTTGTTATCTTAATATAAACCAAGCACTGATTTCATGTGTGTGTGAGAGATGAAAATCCAGATCAACTGATGAATGTTGGTTCAGCATGAAATATATATATTGGAGATCACTTATCTTTTTCACATGTATATCATCATATGTTACATAAAGAAGCTTGAAAGTCTGGGCTCAAATCCCCTCTAAGAAATATAATTATAAATTGGCAAGGAAAGCTATAGAAGTCTCAAAAGTATAAAACCAAATTAGTATTGGAATGAAAATTGTTGCAGCAATAAGATGGAATTATTACTAAAAAGAGGGGTGACATCATGAAAGGTGTAGAAGGTTTTACAAAAAATAAAATAAAAATAAAAGAAGCATTATATATTAATGGAAATATTAATGCTATAAATAGAAAAGACACTTGCTTTGATATATCAAAGAAATGTTCCACGTAACACGTGCTAATTTTATATATCTTTGTATATATTTTATTATGTATTTTTAAGAAAGCTATGATTATGAGGCATGGATCCTCGAAAACGTTTAGCTTATTTTTATTATATTTATTTATAACTTCTCTTTTTTAACTTCATTTTTAAGTTAATATTTTTTATTTATATTTTACAGGAAGTAATTTATTTAAAAAAATTATATGGTAATAAAAAACCAAGAAAACAAACTATTCCCTTTAATGTTTTCCTGAAGGTTTATGATGATGGTATTTTAGTTGTATTTCCATATTGGACTATTTCCATAATCTAACATGAGTATTAAATGTCTTTAGAAAAATTTAACTTTAATCCCATAAATCAACTTAGTTTGACTATGCATAATATATGGAAACCATTAACCAACTTTGCTCTTAAGGAAAAGCAGAAAAATCAGGAGAAACCTCATAGACGAGTATATGAAATTTCTACTGACCATTGCCTTTGGCAGGATGGCTCAGTTGGTTAGAGCATTACCTTAAAATTCAATACTCAAGAATTTAAGGGTCCAGGTTTGATTCCCATACTACTACTGTCACTAGTCAGGTTAGCAACACCTGAATAATACCTCTCAAAATTTTGTGCATGTACTAACCTGTATGATATTACTAAAAGTTGAATGTATTTGGAATATTCAAATAAAGTTAAATTTTCCTAAAGATATTCAATACTCATATTAGATCATGGAAATAGTCCAACATAGAAATACAATTATTCCTTATAATTATTATATCTAAATTGTCAAGTATTTTAAGTGAAAAGCTAATACTTCAGTAAATATATGAAGAAAGAATAGTCCAAAATATGATGAAATTGTTGTGATTTAAAAAAAGCAAATGAGAAAATAGAAAAATTGTTGTCAAACCTATATATATATATAATATCTAAGTGATAAAGATTTATCAGCAGATTAGAGGAATGTAGTACATCCAAGTATTGAGAGAAATTATAAAATGGACTATTGAAAATGCATTAAATTTGTAGATTATGAAGACATTTGATTATAGAAGCATTTCTACCATTATTAAAGTATTGCTCAATCAATATATAGATTTGGAATATTAGTCATATTCTGAAGAATATAACAAAAGTGATTAGAATACATAGTGATAAAGATTAACCTTTGAGACTGGTATATGGCAGGGTGATTCCATATCGTCAAAACTTTTTGCAGCAATTTTACAAGAGGTATTTGTGGATTAAAATCGGAAGCTAAGGAAGATTATTTAAGTCATCCAGATTTTTCAGATGATGTGATTGTTTTTGCAAATAATGCTTCAGAGCTTCAGGAAATGCTGCAAGGCTTATCAAAGTGAAAGTAAAAAAAATTGGATTAAAGGCAAATGCTAAAAAAACTAAAGTAATGTTCAATGCATTTACTCAGTAGAAGAAAGTAAAAAAGTTTATGGCTGACATCGGTAAATACGTTTATAATTCATCTGTGAGAATACATTCTCTCTTCATTCATTACAATGCCTGCATTTATTACAATCTGCTAGTGAATTATCTATATATATATTTGTCATTTTAATTGTGATCTACTATTATAATAAATATATAGTTAAATTAATCTAGTTCATTCTCTGTCTCATTATTAATCCAATTCAATTCAACACTATTTATTGGTAAAAGATATGCATTAATAAAACCCTCATTAGTTAATCATAATATGTTTAGTCGATTTGAGCCTTTTTTTATTTATCTGAGTCTCATTGTTTCTCTCTGACCATTGTCAGCCATAAACAAAATGGTATACTATGTGTAAGGTGGCTGTTCATAAGGTCTTGAGTCTTGGAGAACTGGCATATGAGTTGAAGTATTTTGAATTCGGGATGTCACAATCCTGGTCTGGTCAGTTTTGGTCTCTTTGCCTGGATTCTAAATTATATTACGTGGATGTACAAACTTGACCATTACAATATATGCTTTTTCTATTCTATATCTTCAAGACTTTCTGCAACTGTATTTGTTGACAGATACATTTTGACATGCTTACTTTTTATTCCAGACATAATTTCAATGGGATTTAAAATACAATTTTTAATACATTCTCTGTCAGTAAAAGCTTAAAAGCCCAAGCAATTTTTTCATACTTGCTTTATTAACAATCAAAAATATCCTTTGTGAAACTTCAGTTTATTTTTAAAGCTTTAAGTTTGACATCATGTATTTTTATGCAAATTTATCAGTTCTTATGGATTGATTTATAATGGCATGTTAGGTTGTATTGTGGAATACTTCTTATTTCCATGAAGAAATATGTGTTCTTCCACTTCTCTTGGCAAGCTATGCCTTCTTGATTTATTTGTTTTTTAAACATTAAATTCAGACATTGTTATGGGCAAAAATTTATATAGAAATTGCTTATGTAACTTTTTTATTAAGACACTGTCATATTGATGACAACGTGTAACTTAACACCATTTTATTCCTGGATTAAAATGGCCACATGACAAAGAACTTAGATTCACTATTGACACTCTTAGATGATAAGAATTAAAATAATAAATTTCACGTTTGTTTTCAACGCAGACATAAAATATTTAGACATTTCAGTTAGGAAGATGTCAAAAACAATTATAGGAAAAATTAAAAGCCTAGGCGAGTCATCAGTTTCAAACCCCTATAATAAATATTAAGCATTCATAATTTTTCTTTAAGGGCTGCCTATGATCAGATGTTATAGAAAGGACCAATGAATATGAGTTGCCATTATAGTTTGAATTTGTAAATTATTAAAAGGCATTTGATTCTGTACGCATTTCTTCAATGATAAAAGCATTGGATTATCAAGGTATTGTACCGGTCAAAATATGTTGATCCATCTAACATGAGCTGGAACTCAATGAAATGTGCTTCAAACCCAGTTAAGCCCGAGATTTATATCAGGGACCAACCTACATTCGAACCCATTCCATAAGCCCCAGATCAAACATCTAATGAATAACATAATAATGATGGCACATGAGAATTAATTCTTAAGTCTGGCCCACTAGAAGAGCGAAAGAGACAATGAGACATATTTAACAAAAGAACGCACATATATGTTGGAATGTATGGAAGTGGAGAGAAGACAATTCGAACTATATATGTTGCTTGAATAATAAAATATTAATAAAACATTTAATGAAACAGTAAATTGATTATATATTTATTTAAATGTTCGTGACAAGATGATTTACCTGGAGATAGAGAGTGACATACAATTGATCACACTATCATAATTCATATGCTCTTATGAATAAATGACATATTATATGTAAATAAATATACTTGGTGGGTGAGGTCAAGATGCCAATCACTTGATTCCAAAACAAACTTACAACATATTTGAATTAACGCATTAGTGGCGGTTCTGAAAGGTGATGATTAATGTACAAATTTTTGGGGTGTTCTAGAAATCATTATATATATATATTACATAAATTATTTTCACGCTGTTTCTGTTGTGGAAATCAATAAAATATATTTTTCTAAAATGGTTTACTCATTAAGGATAATATTTGTGAATATTTAATAAAATAATATATATTTAAATCAAGTTTATTTGCTTAGTGAGGAAAATATTTTAACCATTCTTTAAATTCAGATTTAAAAAAAAAAGAACACTTCACCTTTCTAACAGATGTATACTCTTAAATAAACGGAACAGATTACGATGGTAGGATTTTTAAAATAAGAAGAAAAACAACATTATTAATTAAACTAATCACTATTCTTGGAAAGATATATATACATAAGCAAAGCACAATTTTATTGTTACGGCATCAAAGTGAGGTCATTAAATAAAATTAGTAATAATGAAAGGAACAGTGCTGATATGAGGGCAGAAGAATCTGAAGTGAGATTGTGCTTCTAAACGAAGAAAACAGAGTGGCTAAGAGTCCCTTTTATTAAGATACTGCTTAGAGAAGTTTAATTAGACTTGATGTGGTCCCCAGGGTTCTCTGGTGCAATCGACGTGAGAGGCCTTTTATACAAAATGATCCCGGGAAGGTCCACTGTCCATAGGATAGAGCATGAAGAAAATCTACGGGTCCGAACTCATTGCAACCCTCCAGATGAGAAGCACATACTAATTAATAAACTACACCATATATCAGCAATGCAACATACATTATGTCTTTAATGACATGAAATGAAAGTTACTATTTTAAGACACATGAACCTCACTCGAATGCTATAATTTAGGCAATTAACGCTATGCTATGTAATATATATGGGAAAGATTTAATTCATATAAAATAGATTTTAAAATTACTCCCTCCCTTTCTTGCTATTTAACATATTAAAATCCCACCCTCGTAAATTTTAGAACTTTAGAATAATCAAGTCTTTGAAATATTAAGAGTATAGCATTGTAATATGGATAATATTAAAAAAACAGTAACAAGAAAAGATCACCTTTTCAGAATTAAGTGAGTGAAATATAAAATATTTAACAGCGTTAATTTTTCAGTGATTTAAAAGTTATACATAAATAATACCCTTTTTGATGCATTAAAGAAAATCATGAAATTAGATCAACTTGAGAAACAATCTGGCGAGCATATTAATTAAGACTGTATGTAAATCTAACTCAAAAGGGAGGGTTTTTTATTAACCTTAACCGAAGGAGGTCTGAATAGATAGGGAAAAATAACTTTATATATTAGGCTCGCAAGATTATTTAGATTGGCAACTTAAAATAACAAAATAAAACATTTTAACATTAAGAAAGGAACTACACCAAGAGCATATGACAAACTTTATATATAAAATAAAAATTATTAGTATGAGAGCAAATTTACATTAACAATTAAAAAAAAAATTTCATTTAACAATTTAAATAAGAAATCCGGATAGACGAGGTTGAGATTAGTTTCAGAAGGATTAGACAAATTTCATAGCGGTTCATAGGTTAATTACCTTGCTATATTAAAGAGTCCATTTTTACAGTTCAGCTCCAGCACGGCAAATTAACAGGATTCAAATGATTTCCAATGTAGTAGCAGTTTCCATCAGGCATTCCTCCATTCTTAGATCATACTTTCTATCATTTTTGGGGCATCAGCAAGATGATTATTGGTGGCGAGAGACTGACCATCAAAGGTGAGAAAAGGTGATTAGTTTGACTACTTGTTCAAAATTTTGGAAGATAAAGTAGCATGGAGGGGTTTGGCGACTGCTAATCTACAAACTAGTTCTCTCCTGGTAGTCAAAAATCGGCCCATTATATACTGCCCTCAGGTATTTGAGGAATGCTTTTAATATTCCTTTTTAAATTTCATTCACGATTACTATCTAGTAGGAATTTTCTCATTTCCTTCACCTATATTGTTTTGGAGATGCAACCATTAGATAATTTGTTCAAAAATATATTCAAATTTATTTCCAAATTAGAAATAGATTTGGTAAAATGTTAATTGCAAAAGTAGAAATTCTTAATTTGATTTTTTTTTTTTTACTTTTAGTACAGTTTAATTAGACATTCTTTCCCAAAATTAGACAATATAAAATTTCCACCTTTTTAATTATTTTTGGACAATTAACAGTTGCATACTCCATCTTGGAATTTTAAAAGAAAAAAAAAATACAGTTTTTTAAACAAAGAATGTAAATGCAAAGTTTTAATTTTACAAACTTCAACAAAAATATTTGTAAAATTAATATCGTGTTAGTAATTTCTCCCGTTTATATATATATTTGAGCTGCACCTAATATATTTTGATTTTAATAAGAATTAATAATAAATAATAGTAAAAAATATTAAAAGCTAAACTTTATAACTTTTTAGGTGTATATCTCAAACATATACATAAAATAGATATAAATGAATATGAGAACAGGATGGAATATAAGTTTTAAACATGGGTTAGTAACTTGATAAGTATGAAGGACCATGAACCTCAATCGTTAATTAGGATTGACTGCTTCAGTATAGACCCAGGATATTGTCATATTCTGAAGAATACTTATGAAAATGCAACAGCAACAATTAGATTACATAATAATACTAGGTAGATTAACATTGAAAAGGGTGTAAGACAGGGTGATTCCATATCTCCAAAACTTTTTTGACTTACTTTATATTCCTAGCTAATTATGCATATGACACCCTGCCTTAAGGCATTAATGTAATCTTTGATTTTATTTATATTTCTTTCATACTTGCATTGATTAACTATCATGATTTAATTATGCTGCTCTTAGGACTATGTTATTGATCTAATACAACTTTTGATTTTTCTATACACATGGTTTGCATACCACATTTATATGTATACATTAAAACTTTCTTATTGACATAATTTTATCCTATCATTGATTTCTTTTGTATCCACTCAAATGTGTAAATAAAGTTTTAATTTTTTAAAGTAAAATAGAAAGCTAAAGGAATAAAAATAAATGGAGATTATTTATGTTATCTAGATTTTGCAGGTGATGTTGTCTTTCGCAAATAATGCTTTAGAGTTTCAAAAATTATCAGATGAAAATAAGACTAAAGGTAACCATTAAAAAGACTAAAATAATAAATGGATTTCTTAAAAGATGAAAATAAATACTGAAAATAATGAATTACAAGATGTTAACAATTACAAATATCTTGGTCAGATTATTACTACATATGGAAATAGATGAAATGAATCCTAGATTTAAATTTGGTTGAAGTGCTTTTCATAGAAATAATTTGATATTAAAAGGAAATATGCCTATGTGTTTGAAAAGGCAAATTTTAAATAAATGTGTTGTACCAGTTCTTACTTATGGATCTAAGACTTCGACACTTAACAGGATAACAAGGCAGGAACTTCAGATCATTCAAAGAAGTATGAAGAGAGGCATGTTAGGAGTACGAAGAGATCAAAAGTGAAATACATGGGTAAAAAAACAAACCCGTGTTGCTGACATCAGTGAAATTAAGAGACAGCATTTGAGTTTGTGTGGACATAATGCTAGAATAAGTGAACAATTGAAATCTAAAAGAACACCTTCAACTTGGAGACAGGTTCTTGTAGTGTATCGTGTGGACATAAACAGACAATTGAAATCTAGAAGAACACAGCAGTTGAGTTGGTGTGGACATAATGCTAGAATAGATGGACAATTGAAATCTAGAACACAGCAATTGGGTTGGTGTGGACGTAATACTAGAATAGGTGGACAATTGAAATCTAGAAGAACACAGCAATTGGGTTGGTGTGGACATAATGCTAGAATAGGTGTACAATTGAAATCTAGAAGAACACCTTCAACTTGGAGAGAGGTTCCTACAGTGTATTGTGTGGACATAATGCTAGCATAAGTGATTGCTTATAAATAGACAATTGAAATCTAAAAGAACACCTTTAACTTGGAGAGAGGTTAGAACACGTGACCAGTCATTGATTATAAATAGACAATTGAAATGGAATTATTTCAAAATGTATTACAAACCAATAGACAACAAATGTTATCTATTAAAATAAATTAAGTTTATTTAAGGAAGCTTACATTATAATTTGAAGGTTTTAATTTGTTTTGAATAAGAATTTTATAGACTTCAAATAATATAAAATAAACTCGAAAGTACTTACTTTCGTATGCTTTTTTAATTATTATAAAGCTAGAAATTGTATCATCACTAATAAGAATTTTATACGCTTTTAAAATAATTATCGAATTCAGTGAATATCTTGTTATCAATCATAAACGTCGAATGGAAGGAGAGATTTTTTTTTTAAAGCGTACTTCAAAAAATCGTTTCGTATAAATACGGTTTTGAAGGGAAATCTCCTAGAAGTCATTGTGTAATAATGTACAGTAAAGAAAGAGACACCACAAGAGAATTAAAAACTATTTTTTAAGAAAAAGAAAAATCTAATCGGTATTGTTTTTGATTAGATTTTTCTTTTTTTTTTTAAATAGTTTTTAATTATTTTGTTATGTCTCTTTCTTTACTGTACATTATTACACAATGACTTCTAGGACATTTTCCTTCAAAATCTGAATTTATACGAGACGAGTTTTTGAAGTATGCTTTAAAAAAAAAAAAATTGCCCTTCCATTGGACATTTATGACTGATCGCAAGTTATTCATTGAACTCGATAATTGTTTTAAAATAAAATTCTTATCAGTAATGGTATAATTTCTAGCTTTATAATAATTTTAAAATCATTTGAAAATAGGTGTTTTCAAGTTTATTTTATATTATTTGAAGTCTATAAAATTATTCTTCAAAACAAATTAAAAACTTCCAATGATAATGCAACCTTCCTTAAATAATATTAATTTACTTAAACGACGAAAGCCTTGTACCTGATTCTAGAGTTCAACAACCTGTAGCTTCTTATTTTTAAGTGATGAAATACTTTGTAAAAAAACATCCTCCTCAACTATTGTTAATCTACTGCAGGAGGAAGGGCGCCCTACCGTATTTCATTCATTCTATTCATGTCAGGTGTTCTTTTAGATTTCAATTGTCCATGTATAATCACCTATGCTAGCATTTTGTCTACACCAAATTTTTTTCAACTATTGCTAATACACTGCAGGAAGCTCTCTCAAAGATGGTGTATTTCATTCATTCATCTCAGGTGTTCTTTGGGATTTCAATTGTCTATTTATAATCACCTATGCTAGCATTATATCCATACCAACTCAACTTCAGTCTCTTAATTCTTTCAATGTCAGGAACATCTGTTTCTTTTTTTACCCATGTATTTCACTTTTGATCTCTTCTTACTCCTAACATGCATCTCTCCATACTTCTTTGAGTAATCTGAAGTCTGTATTGCTCTCCTGTCCATAAGTAAGAACTGGCAAAACACATTTATTTAAAATTTGCATTTTCAAACACATAGGCATATTTCCTTTTAATATTAAATTATTTCTATGAAAAAGCACTTCAACCAAATTTAATTCTATGATTCATTTCATCTATTATATTTCCATATGTAGTAATAATCTGACCAAGATATTTGTAATTGTTAACATCTAATTCGTAATTTGCAGAATTTATTTTCATCTTTTAAGAAATCCATTGAATATTATTTAAGTCTTTTTAACATTAACCTTTAGTACTACTTTCTTATTTTTATCTGATAATTTTTGAAGCTCTAAAGCATTATTTGCAAAACACATCATCGCCTAAAAAATCTAGATGACATAAATAATTCTCATTTACTTTTATTCCTTTAGCTTTCTACTTTAATTTAGAAAATACTTGTTGCAGCAATGCTATAAAAGTTTTGGAGATACGGAGTCAATTTGTCTTACACCCTTCTCAATGTTAACCTTTCTAGTATTATTATGTAATCTAATTATTGCTGTTGCATTTTTATAAATATTCTTCAGAATATGACAATATCCTGGGTCTATACCTTGATGATCCAATGCTTTTATCATTGAAGAAATGTTTACAGAATCAAATGTCTTTTCATAATTTACAAATTCAAAGCATAATAGCAACTCATATTCATTAGTCCTTTTTATAACATCTGATCATAGGCAGCCTTAATGAAAAATTATGAATGCTTAATATTTGTTATAGGGGTTGGAAACTGATGTCTCGCCTTGGTTTTTAATTTTCCCTATAAATGTTTTTGACATGTTGCTAACTCAAATGTCTAAATATTTTATATCTGCTTTTAAAAAAAGTGAAATTTATTATTTTAATTCTTATCGTTAACGGTTGCCAATAGTGAATGTAAGTTCTTTGTCATGGAGCCATTTTAAGCAAGGTGATAAAATGTTGTTAGGTTATATGTTGTCATCAATATGATAGCGTGTTAATAAAAAGTTACATCAGTAATTTCTATATAGATTTTTGCCCATAATAATGTCTAAATTTAATGTTTAAAAAACAATAAATAAATCAAGAAGGCAGAACTTATCAAACACAGATATCTTCATGGAAGTAAGAAGTATTCCAGAATATAACCTAAAATGCCATTATAAATCAAACTCATAAGAACTGGTAAATTTGCATGAAAAATACATGATGTCAAACATAAAGATTTTAAAAATAAACTGAAGTTTTATATGCTGCTATTCAATGTAGTTAACATCATAAATGAAAAAAAATGCTTAGGCTTTTAAGCCTTTACTGACAGAGAATGTATTAAAAATTGTATTTTAAATGCCATTAAAATTATGTCTGGAATAAAAAGTAAGCATGTCAAAATGTGTCTATCAACAAATGCAGGTGCAGAGAGTCTTCAAGATATAGAATAAAAAAGCATATATGGACATAGTACAGAGAAAAAGATGTCAGGTTTCAGATTCAAAGACAAATTAAAGAAAAAGTCTTTAGGTAAAATCTTTATTTTTATATGTTTTTATTTAAGTATTATTTGCTAGTTTGTTAATTTGTAAATATGTTTGTTAGTCAAAATATATTTTAATAATTTTCTTAAAATATGAATCAAATGTAATTGAACTTACATTTTCTAAACATTGAAATTTAAACATAAAAATGATTATAAATTTAAATAGTGGTGTAGTTGTTTATTTAAGCTATAAAGACATGGCAAAAAGATCTTTGTAAGAGGCTTCCTTTTTTTAAGGTTATGTTTAGGTTTGTAGAATATTGAATAAGACCCAGATCTGATATATATCTAATTGATGGGCCTTTTTCTTTATTTGAGAGTTTTGCTTTAAAACTTTGCCTGAGGACCAATCACTTTCACTCTTGATCTATTTGTTAAATACATACTGTAGTTATTGAATACAAGTATATATATATATATTTTTATCCATTCCTATAATACAAGTATATTTTTTATACTTGAAGTTTGGATGTAATTATAGGGGATTTGAACACATATTTCCAAGCTCCCTTTAGCTATCTACTCTCTCTCACACAACTGATACCCATGACCATTTAATAAAAAGATAAATTATCTCCAATATATATATTTTGGGCTGAACTGGAACTCATGAGTTGGTCCCGATCATCATCTACCATACATATATATAATCAGTGCTCAGTTTATATTAAGATGGCAAATCTCTAAACTTTAATGGACAGGCTTCAATCTTGGAATATTGGAAATCATTTATCTTCCCTTCATATGTGTGGTCATGTGTATTTATTATATGAAATAAAGTATATAGCTGAAAGGAGCTTGAAAGTCTGTTCAAATTCCCTACAATTAAATATACACTGATTGCTTTTATAGATTTGGTTGATGTATTAATATTTTTATAATGTATATGGCAATAAAGTTTCACTAGAGTAATAGAATACCTTTCCTTTAATAATTGAATTTCTGACATATGTGGTAGACAAATCTTTTATTTGGCTAAATAATCATATTTATTCAGAAAAAAAATACTAAACATCACATGATCACTATCTCATACTAGCACATAATTGTTATTAAACAATTCAAAACAAAGCAAAACTCTCCATACAGTAGTGCCATCTTCTGGCATCCATCGGTTGCTCTTGTTGGCACAAGATGGCGTTTTGCTTTGTTTTGAATTGTTTAAAAAAAAATACTGTATACATTAATCTGTTTATAACAGATAAACATTAAAAAAACTATAAAAAAAACAAACATGAAATATGTGGTCTCCATTAAAGTTTAGTAAAAATTCTTTTTGGCTAAATTTCACATAAAGTTGATTTTGAAGTTCTTGGAGAACATGTTTCAATTCATCATTTGAAAGCACCAACATGATGTTTCTCTATAAAGAATATCTGATGCTAAAAATATTTGAATTTCATTAAAAATGCTCATTGGACATATTATGTTGCTAGATTTGTAGTAATGCTAAAATATATTCTACTCAAAACTAAAACTTATGCCAGCTTTTATTGTGAAATATTTTTATAAATGACATAAAATTATTATTTCTCTATTATTGTCAATCCAGTTTTTATTCCATGTAACCATGTTTGAAAGGAGGCCTGCATCTGACAAAGGTGATGTAATTACAAATTATATTAAAAAAATTATATAACTTGTTATTTCAAAAATTACAATAATTATAAACATCTATATACATTTTTTTTTTTATGTGTCAAAGAATCGTCCGGAAGCGAACCCGCGAACGGGGGACAACTGCTTGTAAGGCAGCTGTGCTGACCACTTGGCCACCAACGCTTGACATCTATAAACATTTTAATACCTTTTTTTACATTATTATCAATTATCTATATTATAACATGTGATTGTGTGTCTTGCGCCAATTTTCGATATATATGTACATAGCAAAATGTCTTTTGTGAAGTCACAAAAAATCAAGATATGCTAAGTGTTATTGTTACCATTTATTGTGAACTAAATTATTTATGTATGCATGAATTATTTCTAAAGCAAGGTAAGCAATTTTAATATATGTTAATTATTTTATATGATGAACAAGTCAACCAAGTTTTCTATACTAAATTCTTTTTATATATATATAAATAAAATATTTAAAAAAATTTTAGTTGTTAATTTATTGATTTAAAATCGTAAAATATTTTTTTAAAAGTGTAAAACTCTACACTGCTAGTTTACATTGTTCATAACAAATTTTCATACTTTTTCATTAATAGAAAATTATGAAAATATTTTTGATTATTTTAATGTATATTTAATTAATATCTGCTTTTATTAAGACATCTTAATATTCTAATAAGAAATGTGGACTTAATCAGTGAAGTATTGAATAGCTTCACGCTCGCAGATCTAACCGCTTCAGCTTCACCTATTTAAATAGAAAGTAGGTTGAAGTAAAGAAGGGTTCCCTCTTTTTTTCCATAGCATAAGCTTGTGGTTAAACACCTGTAGAGGTCCCTACTATCGCATTTTACATGCATATTCTCGAGGTTACAGCCTCGGTAAATATTACTTAAGATTCTAACTATTTTTTCCTAGGATGTCCAGTTCAAAATAAGAAGATGTAGACACAAAATATAAATGTGGTATTACCAAAACAAAATTAAGTAAAATAAGAAAAATAATAGTTGAAAATCAAAAAGGCACTTTGAACAAATTTTTAAGAATTCACAATGACAGAGAATAAGAAATGCTCAACCAAAATGAAAATATTCATAAAAATTAAAATGTCTCCAGAACAGATATTCAAGATGGTAAAATGGATATAGATAATAATCATGAAGAAACACATTTACCAAAAAGAAAATGTATACATCAAGACTAAAATAAGGGTTGCATTAAAAAATAGATTTTATTCCAATCATATTCAAAAGAAAATTGATATTCATTTTCTAGAAGTATCTACTATGGAGGATTGAGATATGAATATAAGTAAATCTATTATTGAATTAAGTAAAAAGTAGGTCCATGGTTTATTTTCTATAATGATTTTATTATTAGTGATTTGATTAAAAGGAAACTTGATATTTACCATTTGGGAGAATAATAAACAAAATGTGACCTTTCGTAATAAGTATAGATTTCAAGGCTGAAGTTCAATGATTGAAAACGAGGCTTAAAATGACTGATGGATTAAAACCGCAAAGGAAATACAACTATTTACTGATTATGATCATTATAGTTCCTTTTTTTTGTTACATTTAAAGTCCTGAGAAGTGGTTTTTTAGTCTAATTAATGGTACTTTGTATATAGTGATAATAATATCGTGAATAGCTGAAAAGAGTATTATGAGCATTTTTTGAATATTCGTACTGCAACTGAGATGAAGACTTTTGATATATCCTTTTTATCGCTCAGATTTCTACAAAGATATCCAGCTTAGGGAAATTAAAAAAACTATTTGCAATCTTAAAAAATGGAAAAGGTCATGATGAATTACTTCAAGAAGTTTTAAATTATAATGGTGATAGGTTATTTCAACAATTAATGAAATTTTTTTAAAAAATATATGGATTCATGAAATTGTGCCACTTAGTCTTAAGGACCTAGGTTATTTCAATTTCTAACAATAAATGAAATAGAAAATATTTCATATATCATGGAATATCAGTGAAGCTACTTTCAAGATTTTGTTGAATATTTTCTTCCCAGTCATGCATGAATGATTACCAAAGATTCAGTGAGGTTTTAGAGAACCAAGAAGCATTGTAGATAGGGTTTTCATTGCTAGACAAATGCAAGAAAAGGGGTAGCCAAAAAAGAGTCATTTATACATTCTGTTCATTGATAAGGCAAGATACATGGTTCAATTAATTGAACCGGTCTAAAGCATTGTTTCATATTAATTGGTTGTCTACCCAGTTTACTGAAATCATGTAGTTTCTGCATGATGGAATGAGAGGAAGTGTTATTACTACAGAGGTCTTTGAAATGAAAGCTGATGTTAAACAAGGATATGCATTCACTTCAGCAATATTCTTGATTGTTATGACAACTGTCTTTGGATTGTTTATAAATGAATCAGGAATTAAAACGCTATATATGCTTGATGGTAGAATTTGAATTAATTAAAAGTGAAAAACTTCTTTTTGGATTCTGGATTTATAATATACTGATGATTGTGTTTCCCAGTTGAAAAGATGATTTTAAAAGTGTACCAATATTTTGATTGCAGCATATAAAGATTTTGGTTCAATAATTTTTAAAAATTTAAAGTTTTTTATTAATCAGTGATGGAAGAAAAATCCTTAGCAACTGTTGGCTTGGATGATTATCAAATTGAGAGTGTAAGCTGCTATGTTTAGCTAAGATATGATGCACTTCCACAAGTGCCAATAACTAATGGTTAATATCAAGATAAATTTTAATATATGATCCCTTAAAGCGTTTGACTATTAACATATATACAATTATTTACATTATAAGGCTCGAAGGCATATACAAATAATAATTAAGATCAATACGACCTTTAAAAGTCCTATGCTGATTGTTCTCATGTTCGGAGGCCAGTTCTCTGTACTTGAAGTCACTGTGCAAGTGAAGACATCCTGCTCCACTATATATCAGTCTACATAGATCAAACTCCAAGGATTAAGTGATTCCGATTAGTACTAAAGGCAGTTCATTGTCTCTGAATCCCTATAAATGATTGGTTAGTCCTTTCCAGGTTCCATGGGAATTTTAGTATTATCTTTCTGCCTTTTTAATTAATCAGTTATTTGTAGATTGTCGTTATCTTAAAAAGGAATCCAAGTCGAATTCCTTAATTTGTTTCATTTGAATAATGACTTATTCTACTCTTAATAATTAGTCTATTGTTCATTTTTGAAACTAATCTTTTTCTAATCTAAAGACTATCATTTTTAATTTATACTTTAAAATAATAAATCTTTTTAAGTTCTGTAATATTTTTGACTTATTACTTTTCTCTCTATAAGTTTTTAAATTATATATATTTGTATGTGAATTTAAACATACATATCATAAGCCAATTTAAATACTTTGATGGTTTTTACAAGTAGAAAGATTGACTTTGATGCTTAAGAGCAAAACAGACTTTAATATGTTACTGCTGTTTTAACATATTAAAAAATAACTAAATAAATATTGAAATTAAATTATCTATATACAGAAATGTTGTTTTACATAAGTTATTGTGTGAAAATGAGACTTCAGATACTATTTAGCATAAAGCATTAGAAAAGTTTCATTTAAGAATGATCTGTTAAATGTTAAAAATATATGGCAAGATTATGAGACTAATTAATACGTTCTTCAATTTTCTGGATGTTATATTATAGATTTCATTACTGTAAAATCACATCTTCACTGGATTGAAAATATGAAACAAAGGAATGATATATTTTTCTAAAAAAATCATTTTATGATTAACTTGAGCATATTCTATATGTGGAGTATCTATGATTTACAGACTGGTTTGTATAGCTATTATAAAACTCATCTATAGTATAGTATTATTTTTCTTTTGTTGTATTGTCTTTTTATCTTTAAGTTGGAATAGCCATCACAAGTAGCTAGCTACTGAGGATGACTTGGATCTTAATTGTAAATTAATGACTTAAAAGCATAAATATGTGAACTAAAATGCCATAATAAATATTCTGGAATTCTATATATTTTTATAAATTATTTTTTAGGAATAATATAGTGGAGCAAAGCAGCAATTAAAAATAGATATTACAAGCGTAGTTGTGTCACTTTTTAATTGTACTCGTCTTAAAATTATTTTTATTATTAATAATGATAAATAATATTTTAATTTGCGAAGTGCAGATAGTTGAAATTTGAAATAAATTGAGATACTGCCAAATCTCTTTGCGCTCATTATAATACTTATCTGACAGCCAATCAGTTGTCATGATAGCTGTCCAAATGACAACTGTAGTGTCCTGGACAAGTTGAATTAAAGATTCATAAATAATATGTATATTAAAAGTATTGGAATTATTCTTTATGTAAATAATAAGTGTAAAATTAAAGATTCATAAATAATGTGTATAAAAAGTATTGGAATTATTAATGTAAATTGTCATGTAAAAATAACCATATATGGGTTTAAAGTTAAGTAAAATGTACTTATAAAAATGCCTCACCTTATAAGGTAAAAATGGGGATAAATCAAAACCCATAAGGACTAGCAAAGGGTTCAGCTATCAGACCATATAAGAAGAGGTATTTATGGAATGTTGTTAGGACTCCAGAAGTCGGGTATATAAGTGGGATGTAGAGGGAGAATCGGGGAGCAGTAGTAGAAAAAGTTAGACTACAGTGGCCCTAACGGGAAGACCTATGATACTCCAGAAGTCGGGTATATAAGTGGGATGTAGAGGGAGAATCGGGGAGCAGTAGTAGAAAAAGTTAGACTACAGTGGCCCTAACGGGCAGACTTATGATACCTAACTTTAAAGGAGTGCTTCTGCCGACGTATGTAACAGTAATGTAGATATTGTAATTTGCTGAAAATTAAACTAATAATTTAACTTACTCAAATCTGTCTAAAGTCTCATTTATTTGATGCATACATGTCAACAACCAAACCTTAAACACATGACAAAGATTTTACGAGAAAAGGGCTTAGATATATAGAAAGAAAAGTAGAGAAAAGGGTGGCCGCCCTTCTTTGTCGTGTGTTTAAGGTTTGGTCGACATCTGATTGGCTGTCAGACAAGTATTATAATGAGCACAGAGATTTGGCAGTATCTCAATTTATATTAATAATGATGTAGAAAAAGAACAATAGTGGTAGAAGGGAATCTATTAATCACAACCTCCACAGTGACAAAATAAACTTTTGCAAGCTGCTTGTTTTATAATTTGTGCATATGCTTCTGTATTTGGTATGTGGTTTTCTTCAACACTTTATGGACAAATTGGGTCAATGCAAATATCATAATACATGTGAAATATTTCAACCGCATCTCATAGCTTCATGTTACTAAATATAGCTACAACAATAGTATTGAAATAATATATTTATCTATAGTTTTCAATACAGTAATTAAAATTTTTATTGGCTGAATTTTAAAACTTTATTTTATTTAATATAAATTATTTATACATTTAAATAATATGCTAATAATTTTTTTTTTTTTATGGCCATTCATTTTAATATTATATTAGTATTTTTATATTGCTACTGAATGATGAAAGTTACTTAATACTCGTAATATAAACCTCATAGATTGTTTTTCGGTTTGTTGCCCTGATATGAGTTTAATTTCAAAATGTCTTTGTGTGTTATTACTAACAGCTGTTTGTATGTGGAAATTGCTTAAATAAAGTTTAAAATTTTCTAGACATTCAACATTTAATGATAGATGATGGAAATAGTCCAACCCAAATCAGTTCTCTGGAATATTTATGTAATCCAATTACTATCACCCAGAAATATAATAAGTAATTAAAATAGCAAATGAAATTATCAAGAAATATGTGTTTACATATATTTCAAAAACGAGTTTATTTTACTATATAAAATATATTTTACATAATAAGTAAGCGCAGGGTGCTTCAAAATTCAAAACAGAACTTGTTATATTTAGTAACAAAAGACACTCATGTCAAGCATTGGTAGCTGAGAGGTCAGCGCAGCTGCCTTTGCAAGCACGCAGTTGTCTTTGCAAGCAAGCAGTTGCTTGCAGACAGTTGTCGCGATTTCGCTTCTGGCCGATGCTTTGACATATAGAGAGAGAAAAAGACACTTGTGTATATTATATTATATGCAATAATGAAAATTTCATAAATCGGAAGAACCATTTGATTTTAAGACACCAATCAAAATATCAACACTTTATGTATAAGTACAATGATTATTTTAATGTTCAAAATAAAAATAACAAACATACTTTTTTTCTTAAAAGAGGCAAAACTCACTATACGTATTGCGACACACAGCAAACTAGCTAGTTACTAATTATTATTCTAATTTTTAAGTTATTAAATTAATATTTATTTATTTTTAAAAATATTATTCAATTACAATGGTCGTACCTTTTGCATCACATGTAGAATTAATAAATAATTACTTTTAATATTTTTTCAAAAAACATAATCCTAATTGAACTCAAACGAATATTAATCATTGAGACTTTTCTAAGTCAGCAATTTTTTTTTTCATGTCATAGCATCGGTCGGAAGGCGAATCCACAACCGTTATTTTAATTCAGCCGTACTAATTAGGTTATATATTCTAATCTATTAATGATCCTTTCAAATTAAGATTTAATCCTCTCATTGGTATTTTTGTCCAAAAGATTGTTAATATATTAGTCCAGTGGTGAGATTTCAGATATGCATTAGTTCCGGCAATAATTTTTAATCTTGCGATCTTGGAAAGCAATGTCTATACGGTAGTTTTTGACAAACTTCATTTATCAATTAAAGATTTGAAAAACTGATAATCTATAACTTTATTCATTGAAAATGATACAAACGTCTACAAACATGCATTTACATTTTTTGTGAAAAATTATCTTCCACCATCTAAACTTAGTATAAAGATTTTTTATTTTGAAAAATGGCCACCTATAACTTTATTTAGTGGAAATGAAACAAACACGCATTTACGTTTTTTGCGAGAAATGATTTTCCACCAAGTAAACTTTTAACAATCTACACCAAATATATATATATATTTAACAGTGCAATTCGATCCATTTACAAAATTAATTGATTTCCTTTTAGATTTCAAATGTGTTTGATCCAGTTGTGCCGGCTACTATCATCACTACCGGACTATCTTTTATTGTTTAAATTCTATTCTTGATTTCTATTTGTTTTACACATTATGAATACCGAGTAGATTTTACTTTTCCTTAAAAAATAGTTTTTAGTTCTCTTATGATATCTCCATTTCTTTACTGTAAATTACACCATGTGTTCCAGCAGACTCTTCAAAATCTGAATTTGTACGAAACGTATTTTTGAAGTACGTTTTAAAAAAAAATCTGCCCTCCCATTGGATATTTATAACTGACATCTAAATAATCACTAAACTCAGTAATTGTTTTATGTATGTATAAAATTCTTATCAGTAATGGTATAATTTTCAGGTTTATAATAATTAAAAAGGAATCGGAAAATCAGTGCTTTCAAGATTGTTTTAATTCATTTGAAGTCTATAAAAAATCTACTTCAAAAGACATTAGAACTTTCAAATTACATTGTAAACCTTCTTTAAATACAAAATTTATTAGAATCTGCAACAAAAAGATGTTTATTTATTCTATCATTTTAATGAATTCAGAATGATAATTTAGTTCAATATTATCCATAGCATTTGTTGCAATAAAAACATTGTTATTTCAACTGTGAATTTATGTTACAGGATCTGCTATAGGAAGCCTAAACAAAAAAAAAATTATGACTGCTTAAAATGTATTCCCTTGTGAAATCTAGCCATAGATGACATTATAGGATGATGCCATGCGATGAACTGTGACTTTTTATACAGAGTCAGGAATCTCTCAGAAACTATGCCCAGAGAAACTTGTTAGTCACTTTACCTTCCATTTCCCATCCTAAGTTTTCCCATATTCTTCTCTATCCTGCTTTATCCCGTTTCCACAATATAATCTTGTCAATTCCATGGTCTTTACATCTAAATCGCCCTTATCTTTTCCCAAATCCAGCATAAAAACCAATAACCCACTTTCCGTATAATCACTTTGTTTATATTTATTCTTCCACAACTTCATTACTTGTATCCTTTCTGCTTTCAGGAATTTACATTCAATTAACACATGCCTAATATTTTCGATGCCTTCCTTACACAACTTGCAGACTAAATCACCTTTTCCCATTTATGTGTATATTCTCTTTGTTGCTAAAGATCCTAATCGAGACTTAAACAGTAAACTATTTTCCTCGCTATTATCATAATGCCTAATATTTGGGATGCCTTCCTTACATAACTTGCAGACTAAATCACTCACATTTTCCCATTTGTGTGTATATTCTCTTGTTGCTAAAGATCATATTCGAGCCTTAAACAGTAAACTATTTTCCTTGCTATTATCATAAATTAACTCACACCAATATTCTGTTTCCTTCTATATATATTTAAATTCTTTTTACTCTCCATACTAGTTCTCCAACTCCTTATTCTTTATTAATGTATCTATTCTTCTATCCCATTCCTTGCCATTATAACACTCAACAATTCTAACACAACCATCCCACTTTTTGTATAAGTATACTGATATATATTCTTTATCCAAATCTTCTGCATACCATAATACCTTTCTCAACCATCTTGTTGCCTGCCCTTTACTCATAACCCAATTAAATACTATTTCTGTTATTCTCTTATTATCCATAAACTGCAATATACAAAACATTTTCATTTTGCACCTCTCATATAAAAACTTGACTATTCCATTTCTTCTTAAATTGCATCCTTTGCCATCCAAACATCTGCATCTAATGCATGTCTTCCTACTTCTTCTTGTACTTTTTCTAAGTAATCTGACACCCTTTGCTAACACATATCATTATCATATGTTAACCCTGCTACTGCCACTCCCTTCCATACAATTCTAGCTACATCACATTTATTATACGAAAACACTGTTAATTTCTTTATCAATCCCTTTCTTTTTTTTTGCTTCATTAGTCAATTTTTTCTTCCATTCATCCAAGCAATTTCTCTGATTATTTTAAGACAATTCCCAAATAGTTATACTTATTCACCACATTTAACTTTGTATCCCCTAATAAAAAAAATTTGTCTTCACTTTCCCCAGTATTAATCATCATTTTTTGTTGTCACTAAATTTAATCCCCATCTCTTTACCCATCCTTGCACATGTCCTCAGCATAACTTCCATATCTTCCCTTCTTTCTGTGCCCAAGAAAACATCATCCGCAAATAAAAGACCCGATAAAATATATACTCCGTTGCCAACTATTAATGATGTCTCTACCCTCTTCCTAATCTTTCTATTGCTCTTTCCATTTCTCTCAAATACAACAAAAACAAAATAGGTGACATAGGACATTCTTGCCTTAGTTCCATCCCATTTTTAACTTTAACTGAATCTATATTCCCTAATTGATACTTATAGTAATTATTTTCATATAATATCCATTAAAGCTCCATCCATTCCTAAATTTGCTAAACTTATCCGTAATCTATTTTTATTTACTCTATCACATGTCTTCTCTATATCTATAAAAACCATATATAACTGTCTATCTGTATTTTTACTCGTATCTATAAGTTGTGTAACTATAAGTAAACTATCTCTTATATGCCTATCCGATCAAAAACCTCTTTGTATTTCTCCCATTATATTATTTTCATCCATCCACATTGACATTATCACTATAGGATTGCTCAGCTTTCTATGATCCTTACGCTTTCCTTTAAATAGTAGCTTTACTCTTGTATTACTCCCAACTATCTGGAAAATGTCTCTTCTGTGCCATCTTATTAAAACATGATAATTGATTTAATTTTGCCCTATGTCCTAAATTCATTACCAACTCTGATTCCCATCCATCCAAACCTCTTGCCTTTCCACTTTTCTACTTCTTCCCTGCTTCATTCAATTCCAACTCTGATTCCCCTTCCATCCATTTTTCTACTTCTTCCCTGCTTCATTCAATTCATTTTCTGTAAATCTAATATTTCCATTACTATAAGCTGTCATATTTGTTATCACTCTGTTCTTCACATCTAACATCTTTTCTATATTCATTATATACTTGTTTAAGATTGTTTCTAATTCATCTCTAGAGCTACACTCTATTCCTCACCATCTAGTAATATTATTTCTCTCTCCCCTAAATTTCTTCTTTTAATGTATTTTCAAATTTTTTTACTCCCATCTCTTTCACTTTTATTAATATCCTCCAACAATTTACTATTCAATTTCATTCTCCCTCTATAATTATCTATTTTATTCAACTTCTTTTTTAAAAAATACTTTTCCCATTAACATCTTTTTCATTTTCTTTGTTCTTAATAGTATGCTTATATTCTCTATGCTTTCCCCCTTTCTTTTACACTTTTACTAACTCTCACTTTCCTATTACTTTTATTTTTCTGAATATTCTCATCTAAAACCCTATTTGCCACTTTATCTACTTCACCCATACCAGTACTTATATTCATCCACAACCAACTCTTCCATGATTTCTTCAACTTTTATATTCTTCTAACTTATTCTTATCATTCATTCCCCATCCACATCTTTCAATATCCTTTCTACTTTTATTACTACTTTCCATTATATCACTAACCATTTCTATTAGAAAGAAATTATGATCACTATTACATACTCTCTCTTCATTAACAATCATTTTAATTTTCTGTGCTTTATTCATTCCCTCTTTCTCTACTAATACATAATCTATTGTGTGGAATACATTATTTCTAGGCCATGAGTATTGTCCCTCATAAATATTTGACACATTTCCAATGATCAAATTCATTCTCTGACAACAATTTTTCAAAAGCTGTCCATTCTTATTATCTACCTCATCAATTTCTTCAATATGCCCATTCACATTCCCTATAATCATTATTTTCTTTCCTTTTTCTTTGCAACTATATATCCTTAACTAAGCATTCATATATGCTACTGTTCCACTCCATTATAGCTTGACTATCTCCAGTAGCTATATATACTATAGTCATCATTCATTCTGGTCTTCCTAACTTTATCTCAAACCACAAATGTTCTTGATAGTATAGATTATTCTTCTTCTCTTAGATGTGTTTCCACTACTCCTAATACCTTTAGCTCATTTTTAACTGTTTTGTTTAATTCCAATTACTTTTCTGGTCTCCTACCACCTTACATATTGAAATATCCAATTTTAATAATTTCTTTTTTTCTAACTTACTCATATAAATTCTTTTGATTCTTTCTTCTCCATTACATTTATAAATAACTTGCTTATCATTAATTTTACAAACCCATTGATGTGCTCAGACTGTCTAAGGTTCCACAGATGATAGGTAATAAAATGACTTTTATATGAGAATTAACTGTGAATAGCAAATAAGCAAGGGCTGACCAAGAGTCTCTCTTGTAAGATACGATGATGGTTTATCAAAGCCTAATTACTGTTTTTTAATACAAATGATATTTACTGTCCCTCAGGAAGGGTCCAATCAAAATGAAATTATTTATATAAATGAAAATGTCTCCAAAAGTGATGTTTGGGATAGTAAGATGGATATAAATAATAATCATGAAGAAATACAGTTATAAGAAGGAAACAGTGTTATGGAAATAATGCAACATGGTATGCCCAAGAATAAAGAAATAGCTAATGGATTATTAAATATAACACGATCCTACTACTTTGCCAGAGAGAATGAGCCAGCAAGAAGTACATTATTTAGTGAAAAAGGACCATCAAAAATTCTTGTAGATGAATCTTCCTACTAAAATAATGGAATACGTTATGCTTTAAACATATATAGGTGAAGTTAACAAAAAATTTCACAAATAACAATGTTTAGCTTAGCACTTTCAGAGTATGTTTACTCCATATTCATAGCCATTATTATGTGTGAACATAATAAATGCAAATTTATGCAAATCATTTTATCCTGTCCATTTTTTCGATATTGTAAAGCAGGCATGCCTTCGATTGATGGCATATGAATCATTCGCAGTGAAATACGCTTTTATTTTGGTGTCATTTCTTTCTTTGCTAACAATTTTGGCACTAGAAGGTTCAAATTTATAATTAAATGTTTTTTGGTGTTCTGCAAATATTGAATTGTCTTCATTTTTGTTTACCTTTCTATTGTATATATATAAGTGTTGTTCTACTCTGTTGCTTACTATGGCCTGAATTTCACCATAATATGTTGTCTTACAGCCAGCTTGAGGGCAGGTAATCCTATATACAACTTGGGGGGCTTAGTCTGGCTCTCTTTTGTCCTTTGCGTTGATAATCATTCTATTTGTGTTTGATGGAGTTCTGAAGCCTATTTTGAATTTATTAGATAAGTTTTTGACTAAATGTTTGATCCCTTTGGGAATATAAGGTAAACTTTAATGTGTTTTGTCTTTATTTGTATGTTCCTGGGTTAACTTTTTATAGAAAAGCTCAATTCTGTTGGCTATAGCTCTGTAGTTGTATCTCATTTTTATTAAGTCTCTAGTATAACAAGTTGTTTTTTCTGTCAGCTTCAAACTTACATTAGTAATGATTCCTAAATTCATCTTCAATGAAAATTTCTAAATAATGAAATCATATATTGTCCCTAGGTAATATAGTCTGATATAAAAGATAAAATATTGTTTCTATTATCATCTTTTCGATGAAGGTATGATGATTTCTTTGTCCACATTGTGATTCAATAATTGGTTGAATACCCAAATTAGACCTGCAATACATGAAAAATCAAAGCATGGTTTCATTGCAATATTAAGAGACTTTTAACTGTTATAAACAAGGTACAGGAGAAATTACTGAATCAAGAAAAAATTGTGATTATGTCATTTTTGAAAGCTTTTTTAATAGGCATAATTTAGCATTTCTAGTATTTGTTGAAAACATAGGTGATTTACATAATGGACATTTTTTAGGAATTATTGAACTGCTCGGGAAGTTTAATCCACTAATTCAAGACCATCTTTGAAGAATCACCAGTAAACAACTTCAAGAACATCTAAACAAAACAGTTCATAATGAATTAGTGAATTTAATGGGGAAGTAATATCCAGAACCAGATTATAAATTGAATAAAATTTAAAAAAATATTTTATTTAGTAAAAGGGTCTAGTTTTAAACAATGAGGATTGTCAATTCCTCAACAAGCTTTGTGATAAATGCTTAGCTAGAGAAAGCATTTAAAATATCTCTGTCAGGAAACCCCCCCCCCAACCCCTGACCATGGTTTCATGCTTTGGCACTCCTCAGAGAGGTGCCAGGATAGGTTCAGACAAAGCTTGTTGAGGAATTGGCAATCCTCATTGTTTATAACTTTCAAGCTTAAGAGAATAGGGTCATGTGATCTATGACTCTTATTTTGACTAGGTATAGTTTTAAGTCTTAATATTTATGATTTTCTATTATGCTATATATTTTTATTTTATGCATTGCTATTTGATATAAAACTATATCAAATAGCAATGCATAATAATCCCTTCTTTCTATTTTTAAAATTATAACTCTAAAGTTTCCAATAATCTAACAATGCCAATCTCCCCCCTTCCCCGTCCTTAAGTCAACCAGATAAATTGATATCAAAATAAATAGTTAGATTGCTGACACTGATTTTATAGATCAGATCCCAATAACAAATATCCCTTACACTCAGATATATCTCTGATGATAAAAAGCATGGTTCAATCATTGTTGTTTATGGCAGTTTATTAAATTTATACATGTAGAAAACAGTGCCAAAGAAAATTTATATACTATGCTGAAACAAAAGATTAATTCTAAGCAGCCTGAAACACAATTTTCACAATAACTTCAGTTTTAATTATGTTAGAGCAAAAACAATTACATTGCTAGAAACTAGAAAAATTAAGAAAAACAATAAGCTCTATTGTAGGCCTTGTTTGTGAATAACACATGGCAAATGTTAACTTGCTTTCAGTAAACCATTTTTTTTTCTTTTATCGCTTCGTGATAATTACAAAAGTTATCAAAAAAGAAAAAAAATTAAATACTATGATCGATTAAAACTGTTGCCAAAAATTCAAATTTCAACCTATTTTTTTGAGGTAAACATTTTCTGAAAGCTATGGTCATTGAGATATTAAATGCCCATATTTTGTTTGACTTAATGCTTATACTTTTATGTCAGTAAAAAAAGAATCATCCAACAAGCACTCAAAGAGCTCCCACAGTGCTCATGGAGCACAAGAAGTTAATAATATCAAGGGGTAAGAATTTGATACTGGTTCAAAAATCAAAGGAAAAATTTCTGGAGTTTAGGCTAGTCTCTTAAAAAAAAATTTAAGAGCATTTTTTTATAGTCTATGCTTGTCATAATTATCTTGTTTTAGCAGGTAAAACTAATATTTGCCCTGGTGCATTAACTTTCTTTATGGTTTACTTAAATGTCTTTACATTTTGTTATTACCATCCGCAAAGAAATGGTCAATTCTTAAATACGTTAAAAGTCTTATGAAATCTCTTTGTGAAACAAGGTGAGAATGTCATATTCAGAGTGTTAAGGTACTAAGTAGGTGAAATGTTGAAATATCAAAAACATCAGAAGATCCTCAAGGTAAAAATAATACAGAATCACTTGCCCACTCATTAAAAGAATACAAGTTCATAATATCCCTCATTTTTTATATGACTTACTTTTCCAGATAAATTTTGTCAGTAAGAAATTTCAAAGTGATTTTGTGAATATTTCTGTATTGCTTTTGCATTTGAAAAACTATTATGTTGGTTAACCAAATATAGGTATACTGGATTTGAGCAAGTATTAGTTCAAGCAAAAATACTCGTAGAAGATTTGCAGATAAACGTTGAAGAAATTTTCAAAAAATGGAAAAAAGACTAACTAAATAAGCATGTGACATAATTATAAATAATTATAATTATAAATTGGTGTTAGTGACCTTATTGAAAAAATTAAAAGATTGAAATGGAGTTGGGCTGGACATATTTCTAGAAGAGATGATAATAGATGGACAATTGAAATTTTAAACTGGATTCCAAGAGATTGTAAAAGACCCAGAAAGAGACCACATGTGAGATGGATGGATGAAATAAGAAAATGTGCAGGAGTGTTGTGGAGAAGAGAAGCTAAAGATCGGAGAAGATGGATTAAACTTGGAGAGACCTTCATCCTGCAGTGGATTGATAATGGTTGATGATGATGATGATGATTGATGTTGTAAAGGAGATGGATTTAGATGATAATATATTTGTCGATGATATCGAAGTTCTAAAAATTATTCTTTAATTAGGATATTAAACCAATAAATATCACATGACCATGCTTGCTTACAACTGTTATTAAAACAGGCAAAACTCACTATACGTATTGCCAGGCTCCTCACTGACGAAGGCCACAAGCCAGAAACTAGTCTGGGGATATTGGGTGAGTAGGCACTAGATGGGGATTTTATACACAAGCCTTCTGGCATCCATTGATTACTCTAGCTTACAGTGTGGCAATATAGTGAGTTTTGCCTGTTTTAATTAGGATATTACTGAAAGTCTTCTAAAATGTTACAATTTCTAGCAGAAAATGATATAGTTATATCTTTTTCTAATTTTATCGTTGCTTTTTAAATATATTAACCATACTGGTACCTTTTTTCGTTATGGAGAAAGGATATTTTCTAAGTTAAAACTAATAAAAAATTATTTAAGCTTAACTATGATTCATGATAAGCTAACCAATAAAGCGATTCTATTCGTTGATTCAATTTTAGAAGATTTCTCCAAGCAAAAAACTAGAAAATATTTTTAAACATTGTTTGAAGTTGTTCAATATAGATTATATATGCTTTATTATACTATTCAATTACTAATTTTTTTTATATTAAAAAATGTATATACATTTATAAAATTAGAGCCATATTTTAAAAAGCCCTGCAAGAAATATTCAATTGGGCCTCACATTAACTGATTCCAGCCCTGCTACCAGAAGACTCTATTAATGGAAGAATATCAATAATTTTTATTAGTCATTCATTAGATTAGAAATTATCCAGAGTGATGTTTCTGGAATCATCTTACCAGTAAAATTTCCCCTATGCTTTTCTTAGTAATAATTTTCAGTTGCGTCTTTTTTTTTTTATTATAAAAAGTTGAAAATGGCAGTTAATTAAATATTTGCAAATAGATTGATTATACCAGGGGTCCCAGATGGCGGACACCTTTTATTTTTTTAATGTAAATTTATAGTTGGATATTGTTAATAATACAAATAATGTACAAAAAAATATTTATTTACGCTGTAAAAATATAGTTTGCCCTACAATTGGATTATACTGATTAAATGTTAAAATATTTGAAAACCAGGCACTCTTCACAAACCTGGGAGCTTAATTGTAAGTATAAGGAATTTGAACTTGAAAATCTGAGTTCAAATTCCCTATACTTATGATTAAAAATTAATAAAAAGTATGTAAATCCACCACTTCCATTATTTTGCTGTAATATCTTATACATCTTGGAACACTTTAGCAAACAATTTTCTATTGTATACACACACACAATCTTAGACTTTGACTGTCCTGCAGTCTTCTTTAGAGCCATTATTTTAATTTTTTAAAACTTTAAAAAAATTAAAATAGGAGTAGCTCTGAAGAAGATCACAGGGCAGCCGAAACTGTAAGAAATTAAAATAGGAGTGGCTCTGAAGAAGACTGCAGATCAATCAGAATGTAAGATTATGTGTGCATATATACAATAAAAAAATTTTTTGCTAAAAAGTATTCAAAATAAGGTGGAAAAATTATGTTTAAAAAGTATCCATCGAATTTTTGTTAATACTATAGCTGATAAGAATTGAATGCAAGCAATGTTTTAGTATTAAATATAAATATTGGAGTAATTAACTATGATACTAATTGCCTTTTCATCATGTGTGTATATAAAACAGATTTCCTGGAGAAAAGACGTGTGAAAAAAAACTTTCGAAAAAATATATAGGAATATTTTCCCATTTTTAAACTTTCTTGAGGGCCTCGTATCTGACTGTCATTTCAGTGACCTGAGTAAAAACTGGGAAGAATCATTTTACATTCTAATCAGTCTTCATTTTTTAATTAACTAATTGAGCTAATCATCTAATCTTGTTCAATAAAAAAAAGTAATCTAACTATTGTTAGCTAAAAGGTAAAACAAGAAATTAAGAAAATGTTTGATCTCTCATTTCCAGTAATTGTTAGTCTGGTGATAATGCCGTCTTAAAATGTTGGAGGGGTTTTTTTTTTATTGCAGTTGGCTATTTAAAAACTGTTTTATCTGTTATATCTATCTCACCAAAAGCATAAAGTTCCACATATAATGTGAACTGTTTTTGACTAATATATATTCAAAATTATATAAGTATATTAAAATTATTTAAAAAATGACTCAATTTAATTGAGAAAAGTCTAAGAGTAAAAAAACAGTGCAATATGTAATTCCATGCCTAAAATGCTGACTCACAAAGAAAACAAACATATGTGAATCTTGTGAATAATTAAGAAAGACAACTGAATTACAAATAGACATTTCTCTTTTGAATGTCTTTTTACAAAATTACGAAAAGGCACTATCCTTAAACAACCTGATCACCTTGCTTAAAACACTTCTTTCAGAAATAAGCCTGAAAACAGGCTTTAAATTATTGTTATTTACCATGTCTCAGCTTCTCAAACAAAATCCAAACTGTCAAAACACAAATGTCTGTTCCTATCTTTACCAATTGTATCTTCAAACCAATTTTCATCTCTAGCCTGCTAGCTTTAAAAATAATGATTCATGATTCAGAAACACAAGAAACTTGAATAAATAAATAAAATGAATTGACAAGCATATAATAAGTATGGATAAATAAATAAAATGATAATTTTTATAACAAATCTTTAAAAAATATCTAAAGTCTTATTTGGTTATAGATGATGTTGTGTTTGGATGAATTGCAGGATTCAGACTCAAACCAACGGTAATATCAAAAATATAAACACTCACTATTTAATATGTATAATTTATTAGAACAAATACACATACGTATTACACAATCAATAAATACAATTTGACATATAACATAGTCATTAATAAGCTGCTCATGCCGAATGCCTGGACTCACTTCCAGCTGTATATATTAGTTTGCCTTGTAAGTTCTAGTCTTAACTCTTCCGGCTGTACTGGACAACTTGTCTAGAGTTTGTTAAATGACTCTTCCTGCTGTGCTAGATAGTTTCCATTGAGTCTGCCATAGTCATAGCAGCTTGTCTTATCATGGGACTTGCCTCACTGTGTAGCTGTATCAATAATGACTATAGTAGAAACACCTTTGCTGTTGAAAGTGGTTTCAATGGAGAGCACGTTCGTCATTCAGGTAGATAAATATTCTCTAAAAAGCATATACTGTCATTTAGATTAGACAGACGTTCTCTCTCTCTTAAGAGCTCACACTGTCATTTATGTTAGACAGACATTCTCTTCCTTGCTTCCAAAAAGGCTGAGTATTTATTGTCACATCCCCTACTCTTACTGGAAGCAGTTGGATTCAGAGAGCCTAATTGATGGTAGGATTTTATACACATGTTTACACATTGGCCATACTTGTTGTTACCCTTTGGTCATGTTTATACATTGATTATCCACATGTTTACACATTGGTTAGTTCACTTTTGAAGGCATAGTCAGATATGATAGATAGTCAAGATGTTATTGATTGTATTTTCTCTTTAGAATAATAAACAAATGAGATATTCATCACTTGTTGACAAGAAACCAAATTTATTTTCTAGACACTATATAAAATATAAAAAAAACCATAATATGTATGTTGTGAAACATTATTCATAATCTACTTTTTGATAGATACTGCATCCTGAGGGTCTCTAAAGATCAGTCAGAATGCTAAATAAATAAATAATATACTTCAAAATGTATATATAATGATTTGTTTAATAACAATAATAATGAGATAAAAACAACATAATATAACAGTCCGAAATGAAGTGGAATCCCAGTCTTACCGTAATCTGCACTACAGAGCGCCACTAGGCTACTTAGGACCTAGAAAATTTATAGAGTAGGCAGAAATGCGCTGTTAAGATCCCACTTATTTTATATTTAGACCGTTAGCCCAAGTCACTAGCTCAGTGGAGACGCAGAGATAATATATATAACTTGTTTAATTTATATCTTAAATATAAAAAAATAAAAGCCACTGCCAGTAATTAACACACAAACAATATTTATTTACGCACATATATAATCATTTTAAAATTTGAGGAATATCATTTATTATTTAGATTTTAATATTCTTTTAATTTAAATTATTATTTTAAAATTTTAAATCATCCACACAGATGAATTTTATATTTATTTTAAGATTGTCGAGTATGAATAAACTACATAGATTTGCATTTGAAAAGAAAATATTCTATCCCTTATTTAACCTTAGGCCAAAAGTTCGCAGTCAAACCAATGCCAATCTATCTGATATATCGATGTATTTAATGTAGCATGAATACAACAGCACAAATACCATACTGTCAGGAATTTACATCTGAACAGCATGGTTAGAGAAGACATTGACTCTTGTCCAATACAGGAATGTTACATATGTATGGCAAGAAGAACAATAATAAAAAAAACTCCATAGGAGGGGACTGTGTTTTTGTCTTACTAGCCCTTCCATAGGCAAAAGAGGTGTGTGCAGCGTATAAATCGATCCTGCCCATAGCGAATCTCATACTACATCTAATTACACCAATATATCCAATCCATTGACCTAATTTAACTACAAAACAAATAACCTAAGATTACCCTCCCCTAATTAATTAATATAACTTTACAAATCTATATAGCCATTCCTGCCCGACTTGAATTTAACATTTATATAAGTTCGCACAGATGAATTTTATAAAAGTTTGCTTTTTAATGTTGAGTATAGATCGACTACATAGATTACATGCTCAAAAACATTTCAAAATAAACATAAATGATCAAAATATAAAGTCATTGATGTAATTGCAGAGGGAATTCACAAGAAACCCAATGACATTCATCATAAGATGCCACATTGACACCAATAACTAAAAAAACATCCCAATAAATACATTTTAGATATTCAACGTAAGATATCATTATTTACCAAATGTCTATATATTCTAATCAAATATGAAAACAAAAACATAATTAAATGCGAACGAATCTATGCAAGCGTCAATACTCAACTTAAATTTAATGCATTTAAATAATTAATAAAAATAAAAATGGAAATGATTTTTTTTAGCAAACTCAAGTATATATAATTTAAACATTAATTATCAATTTGAAAGTCAGATAAGAGTTCATTTTTAGATTTAGGTTAGCTGAATCTTAAAAGTTTGAACGAAAGTTCTTAATTATTTTTAAATTTTATAGTTCATGTCTTACAGAAGAGAATCATGGTTCCTGATGCCAATTCCTGCGATGTCTCTATTTTAAGTCCGGTCTGTTATTCTGGGGAAGACTTAAGCTGGTTCAATCCTGGTATTACAGTCGTTTTATTTGAAATAAGTGAGAGAGAACCACAAGTGCATCTTATCGCTCTTCTCACAAAAACAAGCTGGAACTCCCTTAATTTCAATATTTTTCCTTTTATAGTATCCTCTGGATTCAACGAACAAAATGTCACTAATCCATCATTTTCATTAGGGTCCAAGCTGAGGCTTGGTGCTTCCATTGGTCAAGCTAATTCTTTTTATTCTCTTATCTATATATTTCCTCTGACTTTTAATTATATAAGAGCCCCAAGGGCTAGTTTGCTTTTCGATAATTAATAAACAATCATTTCCATTTACAAAAATATTTTATCTTTAAAGATTATGTACTTTTCCAAAAAAAAAAGTATGTTCAAATATATATATATTTTTAAAAAATAATAATTTTTAAAGTTTTGCATCTGTGCGAATATGTATACGTATACACGTTTAACAACTCTATAATTTTTTAGCTTTTAGTTTTTATTTACGAACTTAGTTTTTATTTTAATCTTAAAGTAATGTAACAACATATTTTATACCATTACATATCAGTAAACTTCCTCAAAAAACAAAAACATTAAAAAAAAAAGAATTTACTTAGTGTTAGAAATTACATTACACAATTATATACTAAACTTTTTTTTTTTTAAAAAAGACAAAACTTTGGTTAGTAATTACACACAAATATAATGATAAAAAAAAATTGTTGACTGTTGATTCCTTTCTACCAGCTAAATTTCTGCCCCCTCCCTTCCAAGTTTCTTTTCTCCTACTTTTAACTATTACTTAGGCACGTTAAAATGGTTGGATTTTAAATAAGACTTTTTTAAAAAAAAAAAAAAAATTATGATTTATATTAATTATTACGTTTTAATTATTACATTTTATTCCTCATATTTACCTAAACATATGCACAATTTTTTCATACTGGCAGTACTTTACAACAAAATTCCAACTATAACTTTATGTTCATAGAAAAATATATATACTCATTTTTAAAGAAGAATGTTATTGGTATTATTTATTTTTAAAATTTTCATGGTGCTCGTGGTTTATTAAAGATCGGCTCACATTGGGTGGCCAATTATAACAATCCAAAATGAAGTGGAATCCCAGTCTTACCGTAATCTGCACTACAGAGCGCCACTAGGCTACTTAGAACCTAGAAAATTTATAGAGTAGGCAGATACGCGCTGTTAAGATCCCACTTATTTTATATTTAGACCGTTAGCCCAAGTCACTAGCTCAGTGGAGACGCAGAGATAATATATATAACTTGTTTAATTTATATCTTAAATATAAAAAAATAAAAGCTGCTGCCAGTAATGAACACACAATATTTATTTACGCACATATATAATCATTTTAAAATTTGAGGAATATCATTTATTATTTAGATTTTAATATTCTTTTAATTTAAATTATTATTTTAAAATTTAAATCATCCACACAGATGAATTTTATATTTATTTTAAGATTGTCGAGTATGAATAAACTACATAGATTTGCATTTGAAAAGAAAATATTCTATCCCTTATTTAACCTTAGGCCAAAAGATCGCAGTCAAACCAATGCCATTCTATCTGATATATTGATGTATTCACTGTAGCATGAATACAATAGCACAAATACCATACTGTCAGGGATGTACAAAGGGGTGTATGCGGCATATAAATCGATCCTGTCCGTAGCGAATCTCATACTACATCTACTAATTACACCAATATATCCAATCCATTGACCTAATTTAACCATGAAACAAATAACCTAAGCTTACCCTCCCCTAATTAATTAATATAACTTTACAAATCTATGTAGCCATTTCTGCCCGACTTGAATTTAACATTTATATAAGTTCACACAGATGAATTTTATAAAAGTTTGTTTTTTAATGTTGAGTATAGATCGACTACATAGATTACATGCTCAAAAACATTTCAAAATAAACGTAAATGATCAAAATGTAAAGTCATTGATGTAATTGCAGAGGGAATTCACAAGAAACCCAATGGCATTCATCATAAGGTGCTGCATTGACACCAATAACTAAAAAGACATCCGAATAAATACATTTTAGATATTCAACATAAGATATTATTTACCGATTGTCTATATATTCTAATCAAATATGAAAACAAAAACATAATTAAACGTGAACGAATCTATGCAAGCGTCAATACTCAACTTAAATTTAATGCATTTAAATAATTAATAAAAATAAAAATGGAAATGATTTTTTTTAGCAAACTCAAATATATATAATTTAAACATTAATTATCAATTTGAAAGTCAGATAAGAGTTCATTTTTAAATTTAGGTTAGCTGAATCTTAAAAGTTTGAATGAAAGTTCTTAATTATTTTTAAATTTTATGGTTCATGTCTTACAGAAGGAGAATCATGGTTCCTGGTGCCAATTCCCGCAATGTCTCTATTTGAAGTCCGGTCTGTTATTTTGGAGGAGGCCTAAGCTGGTTCAATCCTGGTATTATAGTCATTTTATTTGAAATAAGTGAGAGAGAACGACAAGTGCGTTTTATCACTCTTCTCACAAAAATCAAACTGGAACTCCCTTAATTTCAATATTTTCCTTTTATAGTATCCTCTGGATTCAACGAACAAAATGTCACTAATCCATCATTTTCATTAGGGTCCGAGCTGAGGCTTAGTGCTTCCATTGATCAAGCTAATTCTTTTTATTCTCTTATCTATATATTTCCTCTGACTTTTTAATTATATAAGAGCCCCAAGGGCTAGTTTGCTTTTCGATAATTAATAAACAATCATTTCCATTTACAAAAATATTTTATCTTTAAAGATTATGTACTTTTCCAAAAAAAAAAAAGTATGTTCAAATTTAAAAAAAAAATAATAATAATTTTTAAAGTTTTGCATCTGTGCGAATGTATATACGTATACACATTTAACAACTCTTTAATTTTTTAGCTTTTAGTTTTTATTTACGAACTTAGTTTTTATTTTAATTTTAAATTAATGTAAGGACATATTTTATACCGTTACAATAAAAAGGTAATAATCCATTAATATCCGTAAGCTATTTATTGTCCTAGGTTGAAAATAGTCTTCTTTCATATTAGGAGTAATCCAGTCATATATTTGTGCTTTCAAATCAAATGTCTCTTGAAACACAAATTAGCATAGATAATTTATGTACAGAATAAACTATTAAAGTTTGTAATATCACTGCTTACATTGACACACATAAATTACACATTACATTAAACAACTCTGCTCCCAACTTATTTCTTGCAGTTTGCTTAAGCTTCTGTTAATTATCCTTTACTGGTAATAACCTTTTCTATACATGAACATATACTACTTCTCATTTACTGCTATCGATCACTGCTAGTCAGTCTAAGCCAGTGGTTCTCAACCTTCCTAATGTCGTGACCCTTTAATACAGTTCCTTATGTTGCTGATCTGTTATCACTTTAAATCCGCTAATTTCAATCCAGATCACAATGGGGGGGGGTATCATATATGATGTAATTTTTATGCAACTAGCTTAATTTTGCATACAAATTCTATTCTAATTAAATCTATAATTTGGGACAATCTCTCAAGTGAATTTCTAGAGTTATTTTCTCCAAAAAAAAGGGGGGGGGTTGTTATTAAAGTGAAGAAATCCATGCGTATTTAAAATAAATAATCCTTTATTTACATATACGGTATTATATGCGCAGACATTCAATAGGAAACTGAGGAAATAACCAGTAATAGATAAGAATATGAAAATGCACTATGCATGTTGGAAAACAAATAATAAGGAGAAAAAATAGGATCAGAATTTTAAAGAAACTGAAGTAACTAATGAGTAAGCAAATATCAAATAGAACCAACCATAATGCTGAATAATTTATAATGATGGAGAACTAAAAAAAACGTTTAATTTATGAAATAGGTCAAATATAAGATCTCAAAAATAGCTATGCATTCAGTTACTGTCAACTGTAACAATACATTTGATCAAGATTATATCAAAAAATAAAGAATAATAAAGATAAAATAATTAAGTGTTAATTGATAAATATGTTTTTCTATATTGAGAATAAATCAGTGACCACATATAAAATTTAACATAGTGAAGATGAAATAATGTCAGAATCAACCATCAATAATTAAAAGCAAAAAAGATATTTGGATAAAAATGATGTAGTGACCAATAAATCATTCTTTCCAAAAAAATGTTTTATATTTTTCATATAAAGAATGATGATATCATGCATAAAATATCTGCTCTTTTCAAAAGCAATACTTTAAACGAGTTATGAATTTATATTGTAATGTGTTTATTATTAAGAAATCATTCCTTTATAATAATAGTAATGTATTATGCAAATTTTTAAACTTTTATTTTAAGTACAAATAAAATTAATATTAATTGGTCTAACTATCCTAACAATGATTTTACTTAAATATATAAAAATGTAAGATTTTCCATATGATTAAAGTAATATTTTAACCAAAAGAACGCCAATCAGCTCGTATAAACTATACTGGAAGATCTCACAATTATATTAGTGCACTAGTATTTATTGAATTAAATAAAATAGAATACTACATACACCAACAATGATTTTACTTAATATAAAAATGTAAGATTTTTTTTTTCATGTGTCATAGCATCGGCCTGGAAGCGAACCCGCTAACCCGGGACAACTGATTGTAAGGCGGCTGTGCTGACCACTCGACCACCGATGCTTGACTAAAAAAAAAAAACAACATAGATTTTCCAATCTTTTAACAAAAAGAACAAATTTAAAGGTAATCAGCTCTTATAAACTATACTGGCAGTTTAAGTTCTCACAATTATATTAAAGCATTAATATTTATTTAAGTGAATAAAATACTATATACACCTTAAATGAACACTTTACAACGCAATGTATAATATAAAACAGAATTTATTTCTTCTTACAGTTTCAACTGTCTAGTAATCATTATAAGAGCTACAATATTCAAATATATATGACCATACAATTAATGCTTATCTATACATATTCCTATTACCCCCAATGTTAAGAAATTTTCAGCTATATTGGAAGTGATTTGATATTTTATTATTTATTTCAGATCCCTATTGGTACTTTGGTATTAGTCCTGCTATGACATATTATTCTGATGACATATTCTAGGTTTACGATGTTTAAGATAATGTCTCCAAGTAATGTGCATAACAACCTCCATGTACAAACTTTGCATAGGAAGTTGCAATCAACTTTGATTTTGGTGGCCATTTCCAACTGATCATCACACCATTTGATAGATGACAATTGTCACAAACAGTTATATATGAAGATATACAAAGCATAGTGCAGTCACAACCCTCAAACCATGCTCCCTTATGAATGGCTACTTTTTGAGGCCATTTGTAGAAATTAACACTGTCATTGTTTGTCAGAAGTATGAATATACATTTTCATATCACAATATTTTCACAATTTTTGTGATGGCAGGAGTCCATGTTTCTGGAAGAAATTGATTGCTTCCCTCTTCTGAAGCAGGTAATTGCCACATTTGTATACTCATTTTTAAAATGGCTCAAAAGACAAAATTTCTAAAATCACAAATGAAAAACTTAAAAATCATAGAAAAAATTTCAGTAAAATGATCACAGTGTTAACAGGACATGATAGCACAAAATATCACAGGCAGCATGGTTTTTAATTTTGCATGTCACCATGTACATATCTTAATCATTGTCATGGATTAGTCATGCCAGTAATTGGCTGTCATTACATCGTTAACAAACTTTGAATAAATATTACCGGTCAAAAATGCCTTCAGAGTAATACATCATAACAGGACTAATACCAAAGTACTAAAATGGTAAAATATTTTCATTTATACTTATATATAAACAAAACATAAACAATATACTGTACTATATTATAATCCCAGTGCTTAATGCTTAATTGAAATTAATATTCAAATATTAAATCATCCCACATGGTTAAGTAATTCTCATCATCCTCTGTGAAATAAATATATTAGAATCATATTTCAAAATAGCCAGCCACAAGAGGCAGTGCTGAATTGTCTAATCCAGGGGTCCCCAACCCTATGCCTGTGGGCACCATGGCACCCGCAGACCATTTTTTATGTGCCCGCCGCTATCCAAACACAATAAAAAATTATTTATCTGATACAAATAAATTTAATTTTTTAAGATTTCTTATAAATTATTGTATTATATTGTAATCAAATGTAGGGCATACTATACTTTTACAGCATAAAAAAGTCTATTATTAACAATATCTAACTATAAATTTACATTGAGAAAATAAATGGTGCCTGCCACCTGACTGGTATTATAGAATGTGCTCTTGAGTGCAAAAAGTTGGGGGCCGCTGGTCTAATCATTTGGGGTGATTTAATATTTGTACTATATTATGGATTTTAAAAAAATAATTTTTTAATGATCCCCAAAACTATATATCCTTATACATTTTAAATATTATTATTTTATCTTATTTTTAATTGATATCTTGTATGTAAACTTTTATATTTTTAATATATTTGTTTACATTTTTATTACTTTAAACTTTTTATAATTTCTATTGTTTTAAGTATTTTACTATAGTTTTAAATATGCATTAATTAGTTAATAATAATAACAACCTAATATATGTATATAATCTATTTTTCAAAATTTCTAAATCTTCTCAATTAAATAACTTTTTTTTAATTTTTTTTAACAATTTCTAAACAACTTCAACTGAAACAATTTTAAATTGTCTTACATTACCACCATTTTAAAGCATCTTATTTTAATTTTTAATCTATACACAATTATTTAATAAAATCTTCACAAAATTAATGTCTTCAAACCCAAATCTTTATTTAAGGATGGCCTAATATTTTTAATTAAGATAGAATTTTTCTATTCCTTCTATTGTTAATATAATTAATTATCTTTATACCATCATTTTCAAGTTTGTATTTTGTCTCTAATAAATGTAAATAGGTTATCTTTTATCATATTGTGCTATGTTAATCTTGTATAAATTGAATTATTTGTTTCACCTTCATAATTACTTCTAATATTGTTACCTTGACATGATTTATATTCAATTTTATATACTTCATTTATACAATCTTCTATACTTTCAATATATTTATTGTCTAATATTTTAAGTACATTCTTTATTTATTAACTTAAGATTTATCATCTTGTTGAACTTTTTATTAATCTTACAGGTAATTTTATTTATATTTTTTTATAATATTGTTGTTATAAGTTTTATACCTATATATTTATCTTTGTTGCATTTATCCTTTTTATGACTAATTTCTGTTATTATTAAATCTCTTTTCTGGCAGTTTTATATTATCTTTATTGGATAATAATTAATTTTAAATTTCTTAACTATCAACTTTGCTTGCTTACTACAACATTCTCCATTGGAGAAATAAATAGCTCATGTTGTATGGTTTTTTTGTTGTTGTTGTTGAATTTCACTTGAAAAGGTCAATTTGTTAATAGATGAAACCATGGTTGTGGAAGAATTTTAGAAAATAAATTGTTTTTGTCTAGTATTGTGATGTTATACAAATTTCTATTTTATTTATAGTTACTAGTATGGCCGTACGGCAGGATTTAATTTTTATTCCATTGATGTATATTATTACTTTGTAAAAAAATATAAAGTAAATTACCATTAAAATTCACATATATAAAATACATTCTATTCATGTATTTATAATACAAAAAACTATTAATGTTATATCATCCATAACAAGAATATACACACATTCAGAAGTCACTCTTAAAGTAACGCCTATAGACAAACCTCCTCCAAACACAAAATATATGCATACAACCTGAGAATCTATTAAATCAGTATCTAACCCTCACATAACTTCCCCACAAAACAAATGGCATTATTGGAATACACAAACACAAATTATTTCTTAGACTTACCAATGCTAGGCATTAATAATAAGCAGCTAATATGTAGATTTAAACATTGGACACTCAAGCCCAAATTTTTTGATTTTCTACTCAAAATCAATATGTGATCATTACCACAGGCAAAACTCACTATACATATTGCCACACACAGCAATCTAGAGCAATCAATGGATGCCAGAAGGCTTGTGCATAAAATCCCCATCTAGTGCCTACTCATCCAATATCACCAGACTAGTTTCTGGCTTGTTGGCCTTCGTCAGTGAGGAGCCTTGGATCTGAGAGCACTGCACTTAGAGATCCCCACTGGCAAAGGCCACAAGCCAGAAAGTAGTCTGGGGATATTGGATGAGTAGGCACTAGATGGGGATTTTTATGCACAAGCCTTCTGGCATCCATTGATTACTCTAGCTTGCTGTGGATGCAGTGCTCTCAGATCCAAGGCTCCTCACTAATGAAGGCCACAAGCCAGAAACTAGTCTGGGGATATTGGATGAGTAGGCACTAGATGGGGATTTTATGCACAAGCCTTCTGGCATCCATTTATTATTCTAGCTTGCTGTGTGTGACAATACGTATAGAGAGTTTTGCCTGTTTTAACAACAGTTATACACAAGCATAAGAAGTGGAGGTCATGGGATGTTTATTGTCATTACCAATATTACATTTCATGAGATATAAGAGAAACATATTTAACACTGACTATATGTGAGTTGTGCCATAATTCAGAAAGAACCAAAAACATGTATTCTTTGAGTGTAATACCTTACAATACACTCGATCTTATATTACAAAAATATATGAGAAAAAGAATGTCACTGTAAGTTCAATTATAGTCTTTTCCAAATGTCTGTTTCACAACATTTATACTATATGCATTATGGTGCACTTATCTTTACAATAGTAATTCAAGAAATTTTAATACTTTTAAAAACAAATTAGAGAGAATAAAACAAAGATAAAAAAAACCCCATCAGACATTTTTGCAACCACTTGGTCACTTGGCCATCAGTGCTCTAACCTCTAGTGAGATGTATTTTCTGTTTTATGTTTTATTGTAAATGTTTTTAATAATAGTGTGATTCACTGAATGCTAACTTATTGCGGTATTCTTTGATTAGTTTTTTTCTTCTTTCTTTTGAATAGAAATATCTGTACATATATTTCTTTAAACTGAAATATCTGTAGATATATATTTCCTTAAATAAAGTTCCTTCTAAAACTAAAAGAAAAAAAAATCTTTCTCTGAAAAAGTAACTATTTTTGCCATACATTGAAAATCTTATTTATTTAGCACATTTTACAGGATCAAATGGTGTGCCCATCTGTTATGGCTATAACCTTGGTTCAAATGTGTTCTGTGTAAACTTGATTATATTAGTTCTAACCAGGCTTTTATATATATATTTTACATAGATAGTTCATAGTCCATTCAACTAAATAATTCAATAGTAGTCAGTAAAATGGATTTCTGCTTACTCTTAGCTAGAAAATAAAACAATCAATTTTTCACAAATTAGCATTTGGCAAAACAGTTATGGCTTCTATTCTCTTTTACTATTCCTATGAGGAGCTTTTGATAGACTTTGCCCTGAAATGAGCTTTTTAATGATTGCTTTAAAGGCTGATTTTATCTTTTTATTGGATTTCTAAAATAAACAACCATTACAAGCATAAAGCTAAACTAGTCACTAAATAATTAAAATTACCCTAAATCCAAAACTCAAACAGACTAGTCAAGAAAAAATCAAATCAAAAACACAAACAATGGTTTCACTGCTACAAGCAGACTTCTCAAAACAATACCATATTTATATTAAACATTACCCACCCATCCACCCTTAGTATTGTGTGTGTTTTTGATTTCATTTTATCTTTTTTTTTTGGCTAGTCTGTTTGAGTTTTGGATTTGGGGTAATTTTAAAATAAACAAATAAAAAAATTTGAATGGCTCTAACAAATGTCTATCTATAGCTTATTTCTTTGGTATGTGGGCTTCAAGTAAGAAATATTTGCAGATTTGTATACATTTTATAATCATTTTCTTTTATAAAACAACTTTTTAACCATGGCGAAACTTTTAGATCACCCTAGTAAAAAAAAAAAAATTTTTTTACGACGATTAATTTAAAAAATATTTATAGATATATTAAACAACCTCCATACTTTCCCATTCTTTTTAAATTTTTATAAATAAACGTACACTTTATTTATATGAATTTAAAAAGAATGGGTAAGTATGAAGGTTGTTTAATATATCTATAAAGATCTTACACATGGGAAAGAGAAATATAAATAACTCCATGTGTGTGTATGTTTAAAATTAAAAAATCAGATAGATATATTAATTTTTAACTGAGGTTTAAAGTTTATATCTGTGCTAGAGATAATCTCTAGTTTAGAAAATAATGAGTAATAATCATTATTGTATTTATCTGAGGTGGATGGTGTCAAAGTTGTGAGTGGAGTGAGTTTGACAATGGTAAATAAAAATGTAACAATTTAAAATATATATATATACTGTGCTAAGATTATTTCTTTTTTTTTTTTTAGATTCTCCTTACAGTATCATCAAGACTTCTATTATTCGAAGAAAAATATGGTTTCAATTTCTATATATTTTTTTATTATAAGATTTAATACAGTTTTCTCATATTTATAAATCATAAAATAATAAACATTTATAATTTTTTATACTACAGATCGTAAACAGTTGTAATATTTTAAAAATAAATTAAAAAAATTGTGATTTATATATATTCATTATTATTAAGTAAATAATATTTTAATTTGCGAAGCGCAGATACTTTGTCGTGTGTTTTCGGTTTATTAAGATTATAAATCTGATTTTGCTCAAAGTTAGATTGCTCACTGAATGTAAATTACAGTACAAGAAAGCAGCTAACACTTACCGACACTAAGAATATTCGGTGCACCAATATTCATTCAATCTGCTTTCAAGTCAATATTTTATTTATAAGGAAAGGAATCACCTTTTTCTTATAAATAAAAAATTGCTTCGACATATTCTTTGTGTTGCTAAGTGTTGACTGCTTTCATATGATTTATATTTGTACACTTGTGTATATATACATTAAATCATCTATTCTTATGTTAAGATGCATGCACTGTAACTTCTTATAAGGAGTCAGGAATCTCTCAGCCGCTATGCCCAAAGAAACCTGTTAACACTTTACTTTCCCTTTCCATTCCCTGTCCTAAGTTTTCCCATATTCTTCTCTATGCTGCTCCATCCCATTTCCACAACATAATCTTTGTCATCCCCATGACCTTTATATCTAAATCCCTCTTATTTTTTCCAAACCCAGCATAAAAACCAAGAACCTACCTTCTATATAATCCCTTTGTTTGTATTTATTTCCCCACAACTTTATTATTTATGACCTTTCTACTTGCAAACATTTACATTCAATTAACAGATGTCTAATATTTTCTATGCCTTCCTTACACAACTTGCAGACTAAATCACCCATGTTTTTCCATTTATGTATATATTCCCTTGTTGCTAAAGATCCTGTTTGAGCCTTAAACAGTAAACTACTTTCCTTGCTATTATCATAAATTAACTTGCATCCAATATTCCGTTTACTTCTATATATATTTAAACTCTTTTTACTCTCCATACTAGTTCTCCATCTCTCCAACTCCTTATTATTTATTAATGCATCTATTCTATCCCATTCCTTGCTGCTATAACACTCAATAATTCTCCTAACATAATCATCCCACCTTTCAATAAATTTAACAACATCCTCTGTGAATAAATATAAAATCTGAACTTCAAATAGCTAAACTCAAAAGCATCTGTTCAGACTTTATTCACAGGGGATGTTGCTAAAATACTTTAATTTAGTTTGGAAGAGTGAGTTAAAATTTTCTATTTAATTTTTAGCTGGCGTTGTACATTATAATATTTTCATACATATGAATATGAGCAGATAGGCAAAAAGGTAAAAATTGTATAACCTCTACAAAAGATTTTATTTATATGTATTTTTTGTTTTTGACAGATTAACTATTAACAAAATATCCTAAAGTAACCTGTAAAAATTTCACCAAAAGGCAGGTTCATTAATGGTCTTTTTTTATCCTTCCATCCTACCACTGTAATGAGATTTGATAGACATTGTCTGTGTAGTTCATATTTTGGGTTTATTCATATTAAATGGATCAATGGTTGTTGAATTCTATTTTTGAAGCATCTGAATACATTGACCATGACTTATCCTGAATCTGCTGATGAGACTCCATTTGCCTTTAGGAAAACCTAATCCAGCTAGTTCTATTGTTGGACATGGAAAAATAAATTTGTTTGGAAACTTATAAGAACTCTATTTTTTATATCATAATTCTTCAATCGTAGATTCTTGACTGAACATCCAAAAAGGGGATTTTAATTTGGGATAAGATTTAAATGCTAAAACTATATTTTCAGTTACTGACAAGTGAATCTGCTTAACATATTTCTATACATAGTCTGTGAGGCCACTTTTGTCTTGATACCTGATGGAGGAATATGTAAAAGAATAGGAAATTATTGCAAAGAAGTAGACCCGAGTGTAACAGTGATATTTCTCTAGTAATATCAATTGAATATTCAAAAGTTTTGTATAGAATTTTTTTTACAAACATTAACACTGTATTTACTAGCAGAATATGCTAATGTATGGAAGCTATTCATAGAATACTTGCCAAATAATGTCAGCGAGCTTTCCAAAGAGATTTTTCCTAAAAATTAATTTTTATATATCCTTAGGTAAATGGAAAAATAAGTTGGACTGTTATCCAAGATTATTCCTAAATATTGTGGGATATGATTGTGTTTCAGTGTAATATTGCAAAAGATTGCATTCAGAATACTGGCAGTACTTGACTTTCATACATTCTACTTTTGTACAATTGGCTATTTCATAAGCGCAGTAGAAAAAGACACAGCATGTTATGGAACTTTTTATCAAGAAAGGAAAATGAAAAGTACAGTTCAACTATCTCTTGATAAATTTATAAAAAAAAAACACCAAGTACTTATCAATAAAGTGTTATTTATGTACATGCTAATACACATCAATAAAAAATAAATATTTTAAAAACTGTTTTTTTTACATTGATCTACTTTCATACATTTCAATTTTCATACAAGTTTCAGGAACCAATTAGATACAAAAGTCAAGGACTACCTGTATAAGATAATCCTCTATTTAGATGAAAAATTAAACATATTGTCTTCATTGGATTAGGAATGAGTAATCTTTGAAAAAGATTTCCCATATCATTATTGAAAAACTGTTTTATTTCACAAAAGGATATCTTTTGAAAAGTCAAAGCAATATCACCGGCATAAACGAATTTCCTACATTATTTCCGGAAGATCATTGATGAATATATTAAATAAAGTAGGCAAGAGATTAGATCACTGTATATATTATTTAGTATCACTTGAATTTTTCTATTGAGATAATTTTAACAAGAAAATTTATGATTTTTTTGCTTTTAAGAGTTTTAGAAGACCATTTTCCCAACCCATATCTTAAGGTGAATTTAGATTAATAAAGATAGCACCAGTTGTGTTGTTTAGTGTGAGTTATTAAAGATAGAACTTATTCATAGCATTTTTTCCTGGCTTAAACCCAACCTGTTACATATAACTCTCAACATTTTGCAAAATTCTTGTTGTACATTATTCTTTCAAATGATATTGGGTGATAATTTTATTTAAGACTACTTTATATGCTATTTGCTCCCGAGTCTTTCCTAGTGTAAAAAATCAAGGATAAGTTCATCAACATTCTTTTTAAAATTGATATTAAATTAACATTGTGAAAGAGAAGCTTGAAATTCTGCTTTAATAATGCTTTTTGACATATTATCAGTCTTAGATTTAGAAGATAATATTGGAAACTTCATTAGCATTGATATAGCAATTTGTTGTCTGTACTTTTACAACTACCAAGATTTTATAAAAGTGACTAGGCATTATAACAAAATCTTGTAAATCATTCTGTTTCTTAATCATCTCCTTTTGTGGTATCATCCAGCAATTTTATACATTTTTAAAACAATTTACAGATTTTTCGTAGACCAAAATTGGCTGGTTTTGTTCTAATGTGGAATAAAGAATTGTTTTCAACATCCACAAGAAATCAATTCTCTGGCAGCGGTTATTATAAGTTTGTAAAATTTACCATTACAAGGATTTAGACAAATTTTACTAATATTTTAAGATATACAATTTATCCAAACCGCTTCAAACACTTTTTAGCAAAACTCTTTATTTGTACATATTGTAACGGAATAACGTTACATAGGGTTTGAACCTAGGAAAGTTAAGTATATATTAATGACGAAATAAATGACAGGTACAAAACTTTTTAAAAAAAGCGATCTTGTTTTAAAATGAACGAGAAACAGCCGTGTCTAAAGCAGATCGCAGATATTCAGGAGTACCTGTCAGATTGATTGAAATAAAATTAAAAAAGTTTTTATTTTTTGGGGAATTAATTTATTATAATCATTATTTGTCAAGTTTGCTTTTTGTTATTTCGTTTTAAACTAAAAAGGGATATTTTAAAATTATAATTGTAGTAAAAGTAAAAGCTTATAGAAATGATTTTGAGAAAGATTAAATGCTCGACTTTTAGCTAATGTAAATTACATTGTTCTCGTAAGACACGCACACACGTATGCATTCAAGGTGTGAATGAATATAAGTTTGTTAACTGAGATTGCAATATGAGATTGTGTAAACATAAGATTGCCTAAGCACATGGATTGAGTAGGACACGGACCCCAACGACAACTCTAAGAACATGGAACTCTGGGGGGAGATTCGATCCTCAGATAAGATCCAACCCATATAAATATCAAGCAAAAAATGTTGAAAAAAAAAAAGAAAAAAAGACAGAGATATAAAATATAAAATGTTATGTTAAGAGAAGCTAAGTCAAATTATCAAATTTTTGTTCAACTTTCTCAAAATTCAATTTAATTCAAATTACTTCGTTTGTGCTATCCGTTTTCAAGATGATCGATATGAAATTAATATTTAGAGCGAGACTGTCATGAGGGGCTAGGAAACCCTTCAGTGATTGATCGACGCTCCGCCACCAGAACATCTCCGTCGCTATGAATACTTAATAATATTACCATCTAAAATTAGTGCTCCAACCAGTTCAATAATGTTCCGTGAAATACATGAATCATCCTGATTTATTACGCTCAACTTTAAAAGAAATGAACCACCTCCTTATGGAAAACATCATCTCCCATGTTCAAACCTCCACTTAATTAGAAGCAGCGGAAGAATAAGCCAAAATCCTAGGTAAACACTTTATATTTTTATGCTTTCATTCATTCCATACGTAAACTTTTAAAAGAGGCAATCTCATAATTAACTAACTTTGATTTCGTAAATTAAACTCTAAAATATTCCGTAATTCATTATATTTAAAAATTTATTATTGTAATCTCAGCCTTCGTAAGATCAAACATTATGCAATTCCTAAAAATTTAAATCTCAGGACTTTTCAAATATGAACTTTGATCCTAGTTATTATCTTATAATTTATAACACTTACCTTCAAAATGTAAAAAAAAAAGGAAATTTATATTCTATCATCCATATTTTACGATATATAATATGTTCTTTTCTGTGCGAGTGCGTAAATGCGTGTGTGTGCGTGTAAATAAAACTTTTAACCAATGTGTTTTTTTTTATATTCAATAAATTTGTTCAGTATTTAAACAAGTTGAGCATTTCTCAAATCATTTCCTATAATTAAATCTTTATTCTATTTTTCGTCTTGATTATTAATAAAGTTAGCATTTATGCATATAGTTAATTATATTACTTTAGATTTATCTTTCTTAAACTTTGTTGCTTTTTTTTGTAAAATGTCTCTTACAAACATCGTGCCGGAAGTCACGATGTTTATTTATTTATTTACTTCTTCCGTATTTAAGATAGATTTAAGAATTGGGAGGGCCTATTATAAAAGATAAATAAATGTCAATGAGTTGTAAATATAGCTGGAGTAAATAATTCTACCGGACGGTATGATATAGGGGGGATGATCTTATAAGCTTCTAATTGTTTAGAGATATAAACGAATAATCGTATTGGTCCCAAATAACCAATGATACAGTCCAATGCTTGGATCGATCAGTTAGTTAATCAAGCATCTTCTCCCTTGGTTATCATAGCGTCTTTTACCATAATAGTAATTTTGAAACAATTACATGCGACCCTGAGTGTCCCTATTGGTCCATGCTGGGAGTTCGAGCTTGTGGGCGGGATTAGACTTCGAAATCGTTTTGACATGACGTAAGGTGATGCGAGAAGTTAAATTATAATTAAATCATCGTATCTGGCGCCCCCTTGTATTGATAGTGAACATTTATCGATAGAAGAAAATAAATAAAGCTTTACGCTATGTCATGTTTGTTTCGGAATCACAATCCCTACGTGATCGGATGACCAAGCGTCCCGGTTACAATATATATACATCTACATTTTTTTATTTTATTTAGAAGATCACAATAAACTTGCTCTGAAGAAGACTGCAGGTCAGTCGAAACGTAGGTGTATATATATGTACAAATAAAAAGTTTTGCTAAAAAGTGTTTGAAGCGGTTTGGATAAATTGTATTTATAGGATATTATGCCAAAAATAAAGAAAGGTGTGATTTTGATAATATTTATTTTAAGATATCCAGTACATCAACTTCAATTAACATTTAAAATTTTTTTTCTCATAACTGGATATATGAATGTGGATTATAAGAAATTAGACTTGATTTATGTTGTTTGTGGAGGAAATGATTCAATATCAGAAATTTCACGGGTAATAATAAACCATTTTTTGTTAAACTAAACAAAAAAACAAGAATATTACCAAATTCATCACTTCCTTCATTTTCTTAGATAAATGTAATTTATTCACTGTACTTTAAACACTTTTTAACAAAAACTTTTTATTGTACATGTATGTACAATAAAAATCAGGAATTGTTTCTGGTCCCAATCTGCTTCAATGGAACGTTCTACCTTATTTGACTTCATAAAGTAAGTACATGTTGTTATCGATTCTAAAAGTTGATGATTTGTTTTTTTGTGATCATTTACATATTCTTAAACATTCTATGAAAATTGAAATATATACATACCGAAGATGTAAAATCTACAAAGAAGGTTGCAAGCAATTTGTATTAAAGGATTTGTAAATATTGCATAGTAATTGTAATATTATCTGAATTGCCTTCAATTCAAGTTGCTTCCTTTGCAAAATGGTTTGGAACAAATATAGCCATACCATGTTTAGAATGCATTTAATTAGTAATCAATATAAATCAAGGAATTTTAGTAAGATAACCAATTCACTTTCTTTTTATTGCACAAACAAGTGAATAAATATAAACGAAAAATATTTATTATAAATATATTAAATAACCTCAATATTACCCCATATTCTTTTAAACTCATATAAATAAAGATCATACTATTTACAACTTTTTAAAACACTTTAACAATACTATTTTTATATCAAAACTTTATTAACAGTTTCGGTTCTGATGATGACTGCAGGACAGTCGAAACTGTTAATAAAGTTTTGATATAAAAATAGTATTGTTAAAATGTTTAAGAAAGTTGTAAATGAAAAAAGTAGAAAATAATACATAAGAAAAGGAAGAAGAAAATTATAAAGATACAATAAAAGACAACTGATTCCCAAGATACATTTTTTGCCCAACCAGCACTCATCAGTTGGTACAGCTCACTATCTCTCATGTACATCTTTATATGAATTTAAAAGAATATGTAGTAATATTGGGGTTATTTAATATATTTATAAAAATATTACATGTGGGAAAAAAGAATGTGAATCACTCCATGTGTGTGTTTAATTTTAAAAAAATCAGATATAATTAATCTTTAATTGAGTTTTAAAATTTATATCTGTGCTAGAGACAATCTCTAGTTTTGTAAATGATTAATAATAATCATTACTATATTTATCTAAAGTGGATGATGTCAAAGATGTGGGTTGAGTTAATTTGACACTTGTAATTCAAAATGTAATTTAAAATATTTAGGGTTTTAATATTGTAAATATTAAATTTATGTTAATACCACTGATTTTAATGGTTTTTGATTATTACTCCAGAGGATACCGCTCTGCCTCTGAATCAAACTATGCATGGCACAAACTATAGTGAATCGGCTGTACAAATCTGTGTTCTACTAAGTAGAGCAGGAAAATCTGTAATACCGTAGCTTCAAAAATATGAAATACATGAGTGAATTCTGAATTAAATTTTAATGTTAATAACATAAAAGGTTGAAACCTTTGACAGATGCACCTTAAAAATGCTAATATCACAGCCAATCAGATGTAATAATGACTGCACAGGGAACTCTCAATTCAAAATACAAGGCAGAGATTTTACAGGGAAAAGATGGTTCCACCTTCTTCTCTACTTAAATTTATATATAAATAAGCCAGACTCAAGTATTTTGAACTAAGAGCCTGAAGCTTTAAACACCTTCACATTTAATTCACTAAATATTATATATAAGTAAACAACGTAAAATCTTTCGATATACTATGCAGTAATTTTCAAATCTAATGAAATGATCGCAACAAATGTAAATATATTAATTTATTAAGCACAAGCAGATGATAAAATAATAACATCTAATGTTATAACTTTGTGTCAATAAAAAGATAAACAGTGAACTTAAGCATCTAACTTAAATGAAAATCATATTAGTACAATCAGTGAATATTTTAATAATAGCAAAAGCAAATCTAAATATTTGGAAAAAATACAGTGAAAATAAAATTAATCATATCCAAGCTCTGAAAGCAGATTTGGATATCACATACTGGTAAGATTTTTTTCCTGTCATTGCATCTTTATTTAAATGCTTCTATATCAATAATTAATAAACGAGAATTAAAATCATTAAAATGCAGATTTTAACTATAATTCAGTCATTCATAGTTAAAATCTCTGCAAAGCGCATGTGCAACAGCTTAATGCTGTTTAACTATTACAGTTTATAAAACATTGCGCTATATAAAATAATTGATTTATTTACATATATTTAATTTCATATAAGAATGATATATCGTAAATTCTAGTAATTTTCACCAGCGTCATTCATTCAAGCATGTAAAAGTAATTTAAAGTGATTATTTAATATCTTCACGCTTTCACTTTCAGACACTTAAGATTTGCCCATACAAAAGCGTTTGGGTTCGATAAAATAGATGGCCATTCTATCTTTTCCCAAAGACTTTATCATGTGTTTGAAGTGTTTGTATTCAGTCATTTATAGTTAAAATCTGCAAAGCGCATGTGCAACAGCTTAATGCTGTTTAACTATTACAGTTTATAAAACATCGCGCTATATAAAATAATTGATTTATTTACATATATTTAATTTCATATAAGAATGATATATCGTAAATTCTAGTAATTTTCACCAGCGTCATTCATTCAAGCATGTAAAAGTAATTTAAAGTGATTATTTAATATCTTCACGCTTTCACTTTCAGACACTTAAGATTTGCCCATACAAAAGCGTTTGGGTTCGATAAAATAGATGGCCATTCTATCTTTTCCCAAAGACTTTATCATGTGTTTGAAGTGTTTGTATTCAGTCATTTATAGTTAAAATCTGCAAAGCGCATGTGCAACAGCTTAATGCTGTTTAACTATTACAGTTTATAAAACATCGCGCTATATAAAATAATTGATTTATAGTTACTTTTACTTCATTTTATCTAATAACTGAAACACACAAGCTTATTATATACCTGTGTCTATATATGTAATATATAGGGTATATGAGCATAGACTTTCACATGACCCACCACTCTCCACACTATCTCATAACACTGATACACTTGCACACATATATGTTGAAAAGATAAATAATCACCAATTTACGTATTTCAAGCTAAACCAGCAACCATCAGTTGGTCCAGATTACCATCTCTACACATATATACTATAAGTGCTCAGATATATATTAAGATAGCCAATCCTCATACTTTAACGGAAAGTATGTGCTCATATACCCTATATATTCATTTTATCTAATAACTTTGTAGCTTGCCTATTCCTTAAGTACGTATAGGTTAAACAAGTCAAAATGTTATTAGTTAAAATAGAAGTAACTATATAAAGAAATAATTGAAAATATATCTTGAAAATAACTATAGAATATTGTAAGCGGGTAGACAGCCAGAAAAATAGTTAGGTAAGTGAATATATAAATAAAACTTCGATTCGTAGAATAAACAGGATTTGTAAAAAAAAAAAAAATGACCATATGGATTTTTTTTTCTTTCTTGGAATTATTTATTTAATATTTTGCCATTAATTAATTCAATGCAGAATGATTATTGCTTTATAAAATAAAGAATTAATGCCGATTTTACAACAGACATATCCTTTTAACCGCTAATTAAATCATTGGTTGTATGAGGTAAAAATCAAAGCTTTTATTTGGCCAACTCCAAAATGAAGAAAAAGCCTATTTTTTAAACATACTTCTCTATAATTTTAAATTCAATTCACATACGTTTATATAAAGAATGTTATTATTTTTTTTTATTTTGTGAAGAGAGAATATATTTTTTAAATAAAAAATTTTTTTTTTTTTTTTTTATAATTAATTATTAAAGAAAAAAAATAATATAAAAAAAAAAAAAAAATAGTATTTTTTTTTATAATATAGAAAATTATATTTTTCTATTTTTTCTATTTTTTTTATAAAAAATTATTTTTTTTATATTTTAATTTATTTTTTTTTTTTTTTTTTTTTTTAAGATTTTTTTTTTTTTTTTATAAAAATTAATTATATTAAATATAATATTAGAAATGAAAAAGAAAATCATTTTTTTTTTTTTTTTTTTTTGTTGGGGTGGTTTTTTTTTTTTTCCCACCCAATTATAATTTTTTTTTTTGAGGGGGAGTTGAAAAAAAAAAAAAAAAAATATTTTTTTTTTTTTTTTTGGTTTTAATTGTTTTTTTTTTTTTTTTTTATTAATAAAAAAAAAAACAACGACACAAAATTTTAAAAAATAAATTAAAATTTTATTTGGAATTTTTTTAATTTTTAAAATAGGAGGGGTAGGGGTGGGGGGAGGGGGGGGGGGGGGGGGGAGGGGGGGGGGGGGGAAGAAAAGTACTAATCACGTTCTGGCTATAAGTGTGAATATCTCCAAAAATATATCACAAATTGAACATTTTCTGAACTAATAGATAAACTTTAAATAGAAAATTGTTTGGTAATATTGCATTAGATGAAAATTCATAAACCTAGATGAGAGAAATTGCAATGACAGTTATAAAAAAAGAATTTGGAGATAAACAATCCACAAGACAAATAACGTTTGAGAATTTTATTTATTAGATTTATGGGATTACGTCTTAGGCCTACTGCTTATTTCTAGATTGTATGAATGTTAGAATCATAACTGTATGCATATTTATTTAGTTAAGATGAAATAAAATATGCAGAAAATATTTACTGATAAAATATTATACAACCGTTTCCGATTATTTATAGCAGAATAATTCTAATGACAGCTTTTGTAGCTAATATTCTATAGAAAAAAAAACTATTGTCTTACGAAAGTTATTAATATTAAACAAAATAAATGTTTAATATTTCTTGGGGAAATTCCAGATTATACAGATGTTAAGTCTATTCTTGCTGTTTCAGATTGTCAAATTCTAAAGAATTGTTCAGCAGATATCTGTCTAATGGATTCAAAATTTACTTAAATAAATCACTTCAAAGTCAAAAAATAGTTAAAATCTTGGTCTGCACCCAATGGCGTAACTACAGAGTCACAAAGGAAGGCAATGTGTGTGGGCCCATACAGTCCAGGGGCCCATAAACTTGAAAATCTATAGCAAGGCAATTAAAATATTTTCATATGAAAACAATTATTAACTATATCTCACAAATGTCTGCCTTGGGGCCCAATTTTCTGCTCTCAAGATTTTCAGCATACTGGAAATGTAGAATTCAATAATAAAATGAAAATTTAGAAAAACTTAATTACACTGCATAAAATGATTTCAATTATCTTTCTCACAATAGTAAATGAATGAAATAGCGATTATTATTCCAGATGATAATTGATCTTTTATCAATCAAAATAATGATATTCATAATTATTTAGATATCTCATGAATAGAAGATGATGCTGACTTGAAGAATATTTGACTTAAGCAATATTGATCATGAGTTATATAAACATATCAATGATTAATATTTGAAGGAATAATATCAGAAACAAGATAAATTTAATATTTCATAAAACACTTCTGTAAGATATACATATTGTACCGGTCACTTCGATATTCTTTTGATCACTGAGGGCGCCACTAGTAAGTTTGGTAAATTTGGGAATGAATGGAGCTTTAGTGGATATTATTAAAAAAATTATATGAAAATAATTACTATATGTATCAATTAGGGAATATAGAATCAGTTAAAGTTGAAAATGAGGTGGAACTAAGGCAAGGATGCCCTATGTCATCTATTTTGTTTTTGTTCTATTTGAGAGAAATAGGGAGAGCAATAGAAAGATTAGGAAGAGGGATAGAGATACCATTAATAGGTGGCAAAGGAGTATATACATTATCGGGTCTTTTATTTGCAGATGATGTCTTTTTGTGCACAGAAAGAAGAGAAGATATGGAAGTTATGCTGAGGACATGTGCAAGGGTGGGTAAAGAGATGGGGATTAAGTTTAGTGAAGCAAAAATCAAAAGTAATGATGATTAATACTGGGGAAAGAGAAGACAAAGAATTTTTATAGGGAGGATATAAAGTTAAGTGTGGTGAATAGATATAACTATTTTTGAATTGTCTTTAGTAATCAGAAAAACTGCTTGGATGAATGGGAGAAAAAAATTGATAAATGAAGCAAAGAAAAGAAAGAAATTGATAAAGAAATTAACAGTGTTTTCATGTAATAAATATGATGTAGCTAGAATTGTATTGGAGTGGTTAACATATGGTAAAGATGCAGTATGTGTTAGTAAAGTTGCATTCAATTACTTGGAAAAGGTACAAAGAGAAGTAGTAAGACATGCATTAGATGCAGATGTGTGAACAGCAAAGGAGGCAATGCAAGGAGAAATGGGATAGTCATGTTTTTATATGAGGGACGCAAAAAGCAAAATGAAAATGTTTGGTATATTGCAGTTTATGGTTATAAAAGAATAGCCAAAATAGTATTTAATTGGTTTATGAATAAAAAACAAATAGCAAGATGGGTGAGAAAGTTAATGCAGTATGCAGAAGATTTGGATAAATAATTTATAATAGTATACTTGTACAAAAGATGGAATGATTGTGTTAGGAGAATTATTGGGTGTTATAGTGGTAAGGAATGGGATAGAAGAGTAGATGCATTAATAAAGAATAGGGAATTGGAGAGATTGAGAACTAGTATGAAAAGTAAAAAGAGTTTAAATATATATAGAAGTAAAGAATATTGAGTGTGAGTTAATTTATGATAATAGCAAGGAAAGTAGTTTATTGTTTAAAGCTTGAATGGGATCTTTAGCAACAGGGGATTACATACATAAATGGGAAAATGTGAGTGATTTAATCTGCAAGTTGTGTAAGGAAGACATAGAACATATTAGAAATCTGTTCATTGAATGCAAATGCCTGAAAGCAGAAAGGATACAAATAATTAAATTGTGGAAGAATAAATATAAGAAAAGTGATTACACAGAAAGTGGGTTATTGATTTTTTTATGCTGGATTTGAGAAAAGAGAAGGGGGATTTAGATATAAAGGCCATGGAGTTGACAAAGATTATGTTGTGGAAATGGGATGGAGCAGGATATGGGAAAATTTAGAGTACGGAATGGAAAGGGAAGGTAAAGTGGTTAACAGGTTTCTCTGGTCATAGTTGCTGAGAGATTCATGACTCTGTATAAGAAGAAGTCACAGTGCATCACATCACATCATATAGAAAATTTGATTTACATTGATTAAAAGTTGATGATGATGAATGCTACCAGCTAGACCCAGGGAGAAAAAGAGATCTTTAACATTGTTCAGACAATTGAGAAGAGAATACAGTGACAAATGTTAGCCCAAAATAATTATAAATAATTTTAAAGTTTATTAAATTCAAACAAATAATAAATATTAGTATTATGAAAGTTTGACTTAGATTTCTTTAGTGGATTTATCAAAGCATGTACAAGAGTATTGTAACATTAAACATAATGGCCGATAAGTTTGTTTTCTCATCTAAGAATTAAAAGGGACTTATGTCTCCATGCTAGCAATTTATATAAATAAATTCCAGTTTTCCTTTATTTAGAGATTTCAACAGGCCATGTTCAAGACCACTAAGGTCGATTCCATCATGAGAAATAAAAAATATTACCATATTACATAATCTGAAACATAGAAAAAACAAAGAAAAACAGAACAATATATTTGATAAACTGCTAGTCAAAAGATTTACGTCTGTAGGAAATGCAAATCAAGTGTAACGATATATAAATATGCCATTACATTCATTTAAAATAAAAACTAAGTTCGCAAATAAAAATAAATTTATTAAAAATCTAAAAGCTAAAAAAAAAATTAAAGAGTTGTAAACGTATATATATATTCGCACAGATGCAAAGCTTTAAAAATATTTTTTTTAAATAAATAAAAGTATTTGAACGTACTTTGTTATAAAAAGTACAAGATTTAAAGATAAGATATTTTTGTAAATGGAAATGATGGTTTATAAATTAATTAAAAAGCAAGCTAGCCCTTGGGCCTATTGTGTAATTAAAAAAATCTGATAAAAAATGGATAATAAAATAAAGATAATTTAGCTTGACCAATGGAAGCACCAAGCCTCTCGGACCTTAATGAAAATTTGGATTAATTACATCTTTGTTCATTCAATCTGGAGATTTACTATAAAAAGAAAAATATTGAGTTTCCTGCAATGCCAGCTGTTTTGTGTTTGAGACGTGTGATAGGACACACATATCACATTCTTATTTTAAAAAAAAAAAATGAAATGACTGTAATTCCGAAATGAAACCAGCTAAGGTCACCTCCAGAACATCAGATCGGTCTTCCAATGGAGATGCCACAGGAATTAAAAACAGGAAACTGGACTCTTCTATTGTAAGCTATGAACTTTACAAATTAACAAAAAAAAAGAGTAATTAAGAACTTTTGTCAATTTTTTTTTAAAGAGTCAGCTAATCTAAATTTTAAAAAATGAACTCTTATCTGATTTTTAAATTTAAAATTAATGTTTAAATTATATATATATTTGTTTGCTAAAAAAAAATCATTTCCATTTTATTATTTGTATTAATATTTATTGTTTAAATTTTAAATTCATTAAATTTAAGTTGGGTATGGATGTTGCATGAATTCGTTACCGGGTAATTATGTTGTGGTTTTCATATTCGATTAGAATATATAAATCATCGATGTCAATGCGGCATCTTATGATAAATGCCATTGGGTTTCTTGTATTCCCTCTGCAATTGACGTTATCGATGACTTTGTATTTTGATCGGTTATGTTTATTTTGAAATGTTTTTGACTGTGGAATCTATGCGGCCCATCTATACTCAACATGATAAAACAAATTTTATAAAATTCATCTGTGCGAACGTATATAAATGTTAAATTTAAGTCAGGCATGAATGGCTGTATAGATTTAGTAAAGTTATATTAAGGGAGGGTAATCTTAGGTTATTCGTTTCATAGTTGAATTAGGTCAATGGATTGGATATATTGGTGTAGTAGATGTAGTATGAGATTCGCTATGGGCAGAATCAATTTGCATGCCACACATACCCTTTTTGCCTATGGAAAAGATGGTAAGACAGAAACACATGGTCCCTTCCTACAGTTTTTTTATTGTTCTTCTTGCCATACAGATGTGACATTGCTGTATTGGACAAGAGTCAATGTCTTCTTTAACCATGCTGCTCAGAGGTACCTTTCTGGACAGTATGGCAATTGTGCTGTCATATCATGCTACATTGAATACGTCAATATATCAGATGGATTGACGCCGGTTTGATTGCGAACTTTTGGCCTAAGGTTAAATAATGGATAGAATATTTTCTTTTCAAATGCAGATCTATGTAGTTTATTCATACTCGACAATCTTAAATAAATATAAATTCATCTGTGTAGATGATGTTAATTTTTAAAATAATAAGTTAAATTAACAGAATATTAAAATCTAAAAAAAATAATAATGTTCCTCAAAATTTAAAATGATTCAAAATTATATATGTGCGTAAATAAATATTGTTTGTATATAAATTACTGGCAGTGGCTTTTATTTTTCTTATATATATTTAAGATACAAATTAATCAAGTTATTTATTATCTCTGCATCTCCATGAGCTAGTGACATTGGGCTAATGGTCTAAATATTAAAAAAAAGTGGAATCTTAACATTGCGTATCTGCCTACTTTATAAATTTTTCTAGGTTCAAATGCCTAGATGGCGCCCTTGTAGTGCAGATTACGGTAAGATTCGATCTTCACTTTCTTTTGGATCATTATAATTGGCACCCAACTGGGGCCGATCATTAATAAACCAAGAGTGCCCTGAGAATTTTACCACCAGTACCCTGAGAATTTTAAAAGTGAATCATACCAGTAACATTTTTTTTTCTGAAATAAGTACATTTTCGTATTAATGTAAAGCTATAGCAAGATGTTTAATAAAACATGAGTACTTTTAAAAATAAATCACACACACATTTTTTCTGAAATGTGTATGTATTGTTTTAGCATTAACATAAAATTATAGGTTGAATTGTGTTTTAAAGGTACTGCCAGTAAAAAAAATTGTACTTATGTAAAGACAAATTCCAGGAATAAAAAGTAATAAATAAAACGTAATTAATTAATATAAATCATAATTTTTTTTTTTTAAAAAAGTCTTATTTAAAATCCAAGTGTTTAACATGCCTAAGTAATAGTTAAAATTAGGAGAAAAGAAACTTGGAAGGGAGGGGGCAGAAATTTAGCTGGTAGTAAAGAATAAACAGTCAACAATTTTTTTTATCATTATATTTGTGTGTAATTACTGTTTTGTCTTATAAAAAAAGTTTTGTCCTTTTGAAATTTTCATATATAATCAATTTGTGTAACGTAATTACTAACATTAAGTAAATTCTTTTTTTTTTAATGTTTTTGTTTTTTTGAGAAAGTTTACTGATATATGTAACGATATATAAATATGCCATTACATTCATTTAAAATAAAAACTAAGTTCGCAAATAAAAATAAATGTATTAAAAATCTAAAAGCTAAAAAAAAAATTAAAGAGTTGTAAACATATATATATATTGTAACAAAATTAAAGGAGTCCAAATATCCAGGGTAACAAAATGAGATCTGGTCTATTAAAGAATCAAAAAATTCAAGTATTGTAAAAATCTCAAATATTCCAGTATCAATAATTATAGGCAAATTATTAATAACAAGTATTATAACTCAGGTATATGAAATCACGTGAGGTGAGTACACTAGTAATTCAATAAAATATAACTCAGGTATACAGACCATAGATCTTATCCACTTTCATTTCTTGGTTTGATGTTAAGTGCATGTTTAAACAAATACTAAGTGAATATGGTCTAGCAGGGCGCCGCTAGTTTATTTGAATCTAGACACAGTTATATCTAATAACCTTTTCACATGTACTGGGTTTGAATCCCTTCTTGGTACTTTATTTCTAATAAAATGGGAGATTTTGCTTTTTGAGCCATATCACTATATGCACTAATATTTAGGTAAAAGTAAAACATCTATAAACCAAAGTGGAGTATATTAGACATAAATCATTTCTCAGATCTTAGCATAACAAATGTGTTTCAATATTTTTATAAGTTTACTAGCTCAGATTATATATAACTAATTTAGGATAGCAATTCACTCATCCTTGCATGAAATAGATGATGGGATATGGTTATAATAATACTAAGAAATCACTAAATATTATAAAATTAATATTTATTTATGGCCTTTAAACATTTAAACAGCTCATTAATTAAAACGTTGATGACGATGATGATGATGATAATAATAACGATAATGACAAGGGTTTCAACTACAGCTCTAGGACTAAGCCTAAACATAAAACTAATTTTATAAAGAAATTCATAATTATTGTTAATCTTGGCACATTTAATCATATCTTAAACAACTAATATTCAACCATTGATGATGATGAATGATCACACTTAACAAAGACTACACTTAATGAAATATATACACCTCATTTAATAAAACAAACTAATATTTATTACTGCATTTCTAACATATATATAACATTTTCTAGACATACATGAAAATTGACATGAATAATAACAATAATAATAATTGATTATATAACAATCCTTAGATTAATTTCAAGCTCTTCCCCCTTTCCCTTCAAATGTATTTTGTATTAAGTTGGATGTCACATTGACCATGATTTTCATTCCATGAGAAAAGTATTTCAAGAAAAAAAATATTATCTGCTCATTAGCACACATACTTTATAAATCTAACATGCAAGTAGAATGTTAAAAAAAATGTTAATAGAATTGAAAGAGCAAGTTTTAGAAACAAGTTTTAAATTATTTTCTCCCCCTCTCTTCTACCTCTGAAATGCTATACTTAACTTGAAACAAAATAATCTAATATTTCAATACTACTTATTATTTCACATTCACTCGCAATTATACACATATAAAATATCACTATGTATGTGCGTGTTTTATCCCATAATAACAAAATATTATTTAAAACCAAAATAATAATAATATATTAGTTAAAACTAAAATCATAATACCATAAAAAAAAATTGTTTTACACATTAATATTTCATAACTGTAAAATTAATAAACAAATAATTTTGATACATTCAAGATAATTTATGAAGCTCAAAGTTATTATTAGTAAGACATTCTTGTTTTTAATCGATCTGAATAGTCTTTAAAAGTTCTTTAAATAAAATATACCACTTTATTGCTAAAATGTTTATTAAGACTCTGATATCATAAAAAAAATAGATATAAAAAGTCATATTACCGATCTTTTGTTTGTGGCGAATTTCCAAGGGTTCAAACTTGTCTTGTATAATGTCTATATTTCTGCAGCTACCATTTTCGTTTCAGGTGGGAACAATCTCTTTCTTGAGGTGTATAACTATTTGATGATGATGACTCTATTGAGGTTATTTGCTTTAGTGGACAATTTGGAAATCATTATATTAATTTTTCTTCTCTTCCTGTCAAGCATGATTCTTTTAGTGGATGAAATACAGCAGTTGTTTTCACATTTATAAATTTTCTTGAGTTTAAAATCAGTTGTTGGAACAATTAATTGGACTTGATGATTAATATTTATTGGTAGATTAATTCATCTTTCATCGAATGCAGGTGAATGCTTTCTTCCTTCTATTAAAAACATCTCATTTCTCTGGTCAGTTGAAAGGTGTAGAATATTATTTTAGACAAAACATCTTTTCTTTCCTATATGATGTGCAGCTTCCCCAGATGGTCCAGAAAAGATGGGACATACATATAATTTTTCTAGCCAGCCATTTCTTATATTTTCAACATTCAATTTAATAGTCTAATAATCTGAATCATAATCACAATAATAATAATTCAACTGATTTTTCCAGACACTTTTTATATCCAATTTTTAGCTAACTTAACCAATCAGAGATAGCGTCACTTGCTATTTTTGGACAAATTCGTTTTACTTAGATCTCCAATTTATTTTCAACTAAATTATTTTTCCACTGAAAAGTTTAATCCTTTTTCCAGACACTTTTGTTTAAAAAAAAATAGACTTAATCCTTTTCCTTTTTTTTTTTCTTACACCTAGGTAACATTTCAAATTTTTGAGCTTCCTTCTTTAGATCTTAAGATAAGACAATTTCAAAATTAGAGTTCCCACCCAGATTAAGCTCCCAAAGTGACAAACAATCATTTACAAAAACAAAATTGCTACAAAAATAGATATCTGATTCAACAGATTTCCCCTTTTAACATAAAATTGTACAAAAAAAATAATTTGACAGATTTAACCCTTCCTTTTCTTTCAATATTTAATAAATGTAAATTTCTGTATGTAATGTACACACATACTTCATTATTTCAAATCATTCATAAACTAACATTAAATAATACAATTGCTAGCTTAGTAATTATAACCCTATTATTTAATTGAATCTGTAACTTTTAAATCCCAATTACAATTAGAGAAAAGTAAAATAGAAGCATAGAATAAGATATTAGAATTGATCAAGCATAGGTTAGTTTTAAAGAAAGTTAAAATGTTGAATAGTTGAAATATAAAACAATTAAATAGTTTACACATACATTGCTTATACGTATGCATTATAACTTTGCTTTTTAACAAAAAATTTAAATATTAAATGTGTGTACTGCTCTTTTTGAGATTTATTAACACACAAACAAATAAAGCATATAATTGCTGTCCCACTCTCTTTCTGTCTAAAGTGTTTAAAATTTTGATCTGGTAGGGTTTGAACTTGGATGCCCTACAGCTTCATTTATTGATATATAAAAATGTGATGATGATTTTGTTTTACATTTTCTTACATGCACATTACTATAAATTTAGCTAATGACTAAATTGTAATGGCACAATATATATTCGCACAGATGCAAAACTTTCAAAATATTTTTTTTTAATAAATAAAAGTATTTGAACGTACTTTGTTATAAAAAAGTACAAGATTTAAAGATAAGATATTTTTGTAAATGAAAATGATGGTTTATAAATTAATTGAAAAGCAAGCTAGCCCTTGGGCTTATTGTGTAATTAAAAAAATCTGATGAAAAATGGATAAGAAAATAAAGAGAATTTAGCTTGACCAATGAAAACACCAAGCCTCTTGGACCTTAATAAAAATTTGGATTAGTGACATCTTTGTTCGTTCAATCTGAAGATTTACTATAAAAAGAAAAATATTGAGTTTCCTGCAGTGCCAGCTTTTTTGTGTTTGAGACGTGTGATAGGACGCACATATCACACTCTCTTATTTTTTTTAAAAAAATGAATTGACTGTAATTCCGAAATGAAACCAGCTAAGGTCACCTTCAGAACATCAGTTCAGTCTTCCAATGGAGATGCCGCGGGAATTAAAAACAGGAACCTGGACTCTTCTACCGTGAGCTATGAACTTTACAAATTAACAAAAAAAAGTAATTAAGAACTTTTGTCAATTTTTTTAAAGAGTCAGCTAATCTAAATTTAAAAAAATGAACTCTTATCTGATTTTCAAATTTACAATTAATGTTTAAATTATATATATTTGTTTGCTAAAAAAAAATAATTTCCATTTTATTATTTGTATTAATATTTATTGTTTAAATTTTAAATGCATTAAATTTAAGTTGGGTATGGATGTTGGATGGATTCATTAGCGGTTAATTATGTTGTGGTTTGCATATTCGATTAGAATATATGTCATCGATGTCAATGCGGCATCTTATGATGAATGCCATTGGGTTTCTTGTATTCTCTCTGCAATTGACATTATCGATGACTTTGTATTTTGATCAGTTATGTTTATTTTGAAATGTTTTTGACCATGGAATCTATGCGGCCGATCTATACTCAACATGATAAAACAAATTTTATAAAATTCATCTGTGCGAACGTATATAAATGTTAAATTTAAGTCGGGCGTGAATGGCTGTATAGATTTAGTAAAGTTATATTAAGGGAGAGTAATCTTAGGTTATTCATTTCATAGTTGAATTAGGTCAATGGATTGGATATATTGGTGTAGTTAGTGGATGTAGTATGAGATTCGCTATGGGCAGAATCGATTTGCATGCCGCACAAACCCTTTTTGCCTATGGAAGGGATGATAAGACGGAAACACACGGTCCTTCCTACGGAGTTTTTTTATTGTTCTTCTTGCCATACAGATGTGACATTCCTGTATTGGACAAGAGTCAATGCCTTCTTTAATCATGCTGCTCAACGGTACCTTCCTGGAGAGTATGGTAATTGTGCTGTCGTATCATGCTACATTGAATATGTCAATATATCAGATACATTGACGCCGGTTTGATTGCGAACTTTTGGCCTAATGTTAAATAATGGATAGAATATTTTCTTTTCAAATGCAGATCTATGTAGTTTATTCATATTCAACAATCTTAAATAAATATAAATTCATCTGTGTAGATGATGTTAATTTTTAAAATAAGTTAAATTAACAGAATATTAAAATCTAAAAAAAATAATAATGTTCCTCAAAATTTAAAATGATTCAAAATTATATATGTGCGTAAATAAATATTGTTTGTGTATAAATCACTGGCAGTGGCTTTTATTTTTTTAATATATATTTAAGATACAAATTAATCAAGTTATTTATTATCTCTGCGTCTCCATGAGCTAGTGACATTGGGCTAACAGTCTAAATATTTAAATAAAGTGGAATCTTAACATCACATATCTGCCTACTTTATAAATTTTTCTAGGTTCAAATATCTAGATGGCGCCATTGTAATGCAGATTATGGTATGATTCAATCTTCACTTTCTTTTGAATCGTTATACAAGATTGACTACATAAATTATAATGAAAGAATGAGGGACAGGTGAGTTAAAATAAAACTACTAATATCTGCCCATTAACTACATAAATTTATAATGAAAGAATGAGGGACAAGTGAGTTAAAAAAAACTACTAATATTTGCCTAAGCAATTATCAAGGGTTAGTAATATAAAAAGAGAAACAATAACTATAAAATCTAAACTCGCAATACACTCTCTGATAAATTTAAAATAAGAAATCTTAAAACTAAGATTTCAATACATATAATAAGAAAAATACATAATAAAATAATTACTAATATTTAAAGGAGTATGTATAATTTATTTTAGAGACAGGTTTCTTTTTAGATTAACATGAGACTTTAACATATAGATTTAAACAAGAGATTTAAGCCCTGGTTATGATATGAAAATGTTCATTTACCATGAGGCATAATGTTCTGTCTGGCTGATTTTTTCCAGTGGGATGACACAGTTTATTTCTATCTAGAGTTCATCTCAAAGATTTCGATTTCCATTTATCTTACCGGCTCATGAGTCTGGAATCAGTTCTAAAACAAGAGTTTAGGTCATGTTCTTAAAGGCACAATTATGGCTTCGGGGTTTGTCTTTGGGTGATTTAGCACTGCATATTATTAGGAAGGTTCCACAGTGTGTAATTTTAGCATTCTGTAGGAATGATTACTATTTTCAATGATGTAGCATATTCACTTTTTAGGTTAGCAAATATCTAAGCAATTATTTCTTAGCTCAGCAAGCAATGAATACTATTACCAAAATCTATTAGAAGTCAGGAAATAAAATCTAACTTTGGTAATCTGCGCTTTAGCAATCCACATTGAGCAATTAAAAAAATATAAAAATTAGAGTAGCAATCTGAATAAGAATCACTATAAGCATTAGAATAAGAATCACTATACGCATCTGAATAAGAAATACAATAATAATCAGTCAAAAACCCAGGGCTATTTATGTGAATTGTTATCTCTCACCTAATTTTTAATTAAAAGTTTTTGACCAGGGTAAATTGCTATCTCCCACTTAATCTTAATTAAAAAAACATCTTATCAAGGCTCTTATCTTATTCAAAATTAATTAGAAAAAAAAGTCTTAGCTTTTAAAGATAGATTAAACCCAACAAAATAAAAAGAAACTTTGCTTGCTTTTAATTACTATAATGAAAAAAAGAGACAACAGAAAATTAAATTAAAATCTATTGAAAAGCAAACTCACATAATTTTAAAATATAAACGAGTATGTGCTTTATTGCATATAATCTTAATATATAAAAAAAAAATCTACAAAACTTTTAAATAGTTTTCTTTTTTAAAAACTCTATAAATATAAAGGTTAGTTTTAATTTTGCGATGGTACTTTTGAAGTGGATAAAGTATCCAGTTCAATATATTACTAGAGATAAAAAAAATTCCAGATAAAACATATCCATTTATTATATTTAAATTAAGATCACATTTAAGTCTAGAAGTGCATGAGGTAAGGTTAATCATAATTAAGAAATATTTAGTAAAAAATCTCATCTTTATTAAGCCCATTATACATTATTTATAAGCCTACAGATTATTACCTATTTTATCTGGTAATTTTAATTTCCATTTAATTTTTTTCTACAAAGCAAATTGGGGTTATTGATTGACATATATAGCTGAAATAAATTTCTGCCCAATCATATTTTCATTTTCACAAATGTGTTTAATTCTTGTCAGAATAGAAGTTGTATAACTTTCTCAGTATCATTATAAGACAAAAGGTTACCATTTGGGTAAATTAAAATGGACTATATCTCCAACATTCCTCATGTTCTTTCGTGGGAAAAGTTCACATATATCTTAAATGAGTTATATATAGACAAATATGTTTAAATTGTCAAACAATAAGTGATTGACAGACTAGCAGTTCTTACAAATGAACACTAAAGCAGAAATTAATGATCTATTTAAATTTTCCTAGTAAAATCCTGGAATAATCAGATATAAATACTAATTTCATCACAAAACTCTTATGATGTGAACACCATGTGACATAGCTTTTCATGCAAATTAAGATTATATAATTGTCTAAAGAGAATAAGGGTTCGAATTAGAGACTTAAATATAAAATTCTATTGCTAATCTGACACTGAGCTTATTATATTTTTGTATATAACAATTCTTTTAACTGCTTCAGAGTTTTAGGTGGACCATCTGTGCGATATTTGTTGAAGTTCGGTTTTCTTTTCAAAATTACGGAAAAACTAAGAGGGTTACACATGCGTGAATACCACAATTCTCTGCATCTTTTTTCATACTTTCTTTAGGTAGTCGACATTTTTTTCTACAACAAAAAATACAGTTTTTATTAATTTTTTTCTGAGGAAGGTCAATTTTTTTTTAATTTTTTGTTTTTTTAGATTACACAGACAAAATGACGCAAAGAAATTAATTGGCAGATATGGATTCAGAAACAGATTTTTTCAGCCTCAACGAATTTGAAATTCCTAAACCATTTGATTCCGATGACAGTATTACATACAGTGATCTACAGGAATACTTCACATCATCATCCAAAAAAGAAGCAGCAACCACTTTACCAGCGAAAAGGCGAAGAAAAAATACAAATGTTGTTCTGGATGATAGCAGTAGAGCAGGCCCATCAACTAGTGCTTCTAATGTGCCTTCGAATGTTACTACAGGATAGGTTTGAAGTTTTTGACTGTAGGTGTGTATTCTATCCTAGATTTCTTTTATATGTTATGCGTGTAAAAATTATTGAAGAAACAAATAAATATGCCACTAAGGAGAAATATATGCGTGATTGGAAAAATGTGACAGAACAGGAATTGTCTGCCTTTTTTGGGATGACATTGGGAATTTCATGTAAGGTCCCTGTATTTTGATTGAAGGGCATTTGGAGTAATGATCCTACTATTAGAATCCCATATTTTGCCAATATAATAAAAAAATTCCGAACAAAATAATGCTAAATTTGACCATATTTATAAAATTCAATCTACTATAGAAAAATGCAATGTTAATTTCAAAGCTGCATACCAGATGCACAAAGAGATTGCAGTTTTTATTGTTTTTGTTTTACAAACTTAATTTTTATTATTTTTGTTTTACTTAGTTTTTATTGTTTTTGTTTTACTGATTACTTTTGCCAATTGGTAAACAAGATCTGGAATGATTTATCTTTTATTAATAATAGTATTGAATAATATGAAATATTTTGTATATTTATATTAGATAATATGAACAGGTATGCTTCTCTGGAAGACATATCCTGAAAGAGGTAGAATATAAACATTTTTTATATATAAATATGTGCCTTTAGAATCTTTTTAGTAATCTTTGACTTCTCATATTCTAAATTTGTAAATTGTTTTCTGTATTGGCAATGATTATTCAGTATGATGATGTTATGAACAAGGTTGGTTTATCCAAAGTCTAAAATCAAAATAATTTATAGAAATAAGTAATAATATCTACATTTGTTTTATTATTTTTACATTTTTGAATTTTTTTAAAATCTTTTATTAAGGAAAACGTTTTTTTCTCCAGATGCCTTGAACTTTTTCAACTTTGGGGTGCAAGAAAGAAATGAAGAATTCTTATCTTCCTATTACTGCAAGTTCTGAAGCTACGGATTATCTCAGGTAAGACATATTATACATGTTTTTAAAGATAATTTTGTGAGGAATACAAAGAAATTATCACTGCAGATGTAATTTGAAGTTTAGCTAATGATAAATTCCAAATTATGAACAAACAATAAAATAATAATTATTTCGGATGTGAACATTTTATTTTTATTTTTTATATAGTTATTGTAATGTCTTATGATCCGTGATGATTTTTCTATCATGACGTCATTCCTTGAATGACTGCGGAACTAGACTATTATTGTCTGCGGTATGAATGGTAACCGTAACTAGTAAACAAATACTATTTGATAGCGCTAATTCGTTCTTAAAAATGATAACAAGTTTTTGGCTGGTTTGTTATTCTAGAGACTAAAACACTACACCAGTTTTGGCGACGAGGATGGGATACGCGAGATACTAAAAATATATATTATATTTTAATTCAACAGTGTTCTTTATAATATTATTTTTAATCGTACGTAGGACACCGAATTTTTTTTTTTACTCAAACTTTGTTTCTATTGGATTTATAATGGCAACTATTGGTTCTATAGCACCTTTCGACGCTGACTCACCGCAAATTGGGATACATACACGTCACAGGTAAATTTCTTTTGTGAAGCTAATAATATTATTGCTGACGAAAAGAAACGTGCAACACTTCTCGCTGTCTGCGGACTACGAACATTAAGTATTCTTCGTTCTCTTATATCACCTGCATTGCCTCATGACAAGTCATATCAAGAAATAGTAAATATATTAAAACAGTATTTTAATCCACAACCTTCCGTTATTTACCAACGTTTTCAATTTCACCGTCGTTGGCAACGAGAAGAAGAAAATGTGAGTGCATTTTTAGCCGACCTTCGACGTTTGGCAGAGAGCTGCAATTTTGGTCTTTCACTAACAGAGCGTCTTCGAGATCAATTTGTCTGTGGACTTCGTGATGAAACTACACAGCGCAAATTATTAACAGAAGAATCTTTAACATTAGAGATAGCTATACAGCATAGTTTAGCTGCTGAATCTGCATTGGTGCAGGTGCGTGAAATCCGTGCCACAAACACTTCCATGTCGACTGTTGATCTTATTCAGCGAAACAGATCAACCTTACCTCGCAAAAATGTTTCTAGGTTTTCACTGTCTTCACAAACATCCCCTACACACAAAAGGAACATTGGTGCATCTCAATCAGGATCTCCACTTTGCTATGGTTGTGGCAGTCAACACAATCGAGTGGAATGCCCTTTCAAGAAAACCAAATGCCATTTCTGTCAGAAAATAGGTCATCTACAGCGTGTATGCCGAGCAAAACAACGCACTATTCCTGGATCTGCAAACCATTGCATGGCAGTAATGGAGACGGATGATGATGTAAGCCATATCCATGAAATACGCCGTGATGCTTCAACACCTAAATCCTCTGCACATGTGTACATTAATGGCAAGGAATGTAAAATGGAAATTGACTCAGGATCAGAATATTCTATTGTATCTTCTGACACACTATCTGAATTGTGCAATGGAAAAATACCTGAACTACATCCAGTAACAATTACATTATGGGATTTCCAGCACCACTCAATATTATTCAAGGGATATTGTGTTGTACATGTTCAGTATGGTGTATATTCATGCCATCTACATTTATTAATAACAGAGAGTCCCTGTACAAACCTGTTAGGACGTGAATGGTTCACACCTCTAGGTATTTCATTAACTGGAGTCCATCTAATTACTGAACCATCTATTCAAGATATCATTAATGAATTTCCACAAGTTTTCAGCTCATCTATAGGAACTTACAAGGGTCCAGCTGTATCATTGCCAGTTGATCCTAAATTTCCCCCAATCAGACTACGAGCCCGGCCACTACCACTTGCTATGAAACCTAAGGTGGATGTTGCTTTAGATACTCTGCTCCGCGATGGGATCATTGAACCAGTGGAAAACCCTGTATGGACAACACCAGTAGTACCGATTCTTAAACCAACAGGAGAGGTGAGATTATGCGGTGACTACAAAGTGACAGTCAACAGAGCTCTTCAGAATCACCCATACCCTATACCTGTGGTACATCATCTTCTGACATCTCTTCCTCCTAGCTCTATCTTTGCAAATATTGATTTAGCTAAGGCCTACCTACAACTTCCAGTTGATGATATGTCTGCAAACATACAGACAATCATCACTCATCGAGGAGCCTTCCGCATAAAACGTCTACAGTTCGGAATCTGTGTTGCACCCAGAATGTTTCAATGTATTATAGACAATTTACTTGGAAACATTTCTGGAGTTTTTCCATATTTCGATGACATATTAATTTGTGCGTCTTTAACAATTGATCTATGTTCAAAATTACGTACTGTGTTTAAAAGGTTAGCACACAGTGGATTGCGGGCCAATAAAGAAAAATGTGTATTTGGAGTAGATTCTGTGGAATTTCTGGGTTATACAATCGACTGTAAAGGCCTGCATCCATCTCCAAGTAAAACAACTGCAATTCAAAATGCTTGCTCTCCTAGGAACAAAATAGAACTGAAAGCATTCTTAGGTCTTATAAATTTTTATAACAATTTCCTTCCAGATCGTGCAACAGTAGCTGAACCTTTACATCGTTTATTACAGACAAATGCTACATGGACTTGGACACCACAACATGAAAAAGCCTTTCTTAAACTTAAAGAGGCATTGATGTCCAATAATGTTCTAGTTCCATTTGACCCTCACCAAAGTGTTCTACTTACATGTGATGCTTCGCCTTACGGAGTAGGTGCAGTATTAAGTATGCAATATCCTGATGGATCATCCGCTCCAGTTGCTTTTGCTTCACAGACATTGTCTAAGGCTGAACGAAACTATGCACAAATTGATAAAGAAGCTTTGGCAATAGTATTTGGCGTGAAACGTTTTCATCATTTCCTATTCGGAATTAAATTTAACATTTGTACTGATCATCGTCCGCTGCTTGGCATTTTTACCTCGGATAAACCGACACCAATAATTTTATCACCCCGAATGCAAAGATGGACACACATCCTCAATGCATATTCTTTCAAACTGGAATATAAACCAGGAAAAAAAGTTGTAAATGCAGACACGTTGAGCAGATTTCCACTTCCATCAACCGAATGCGACAATCCAAACATGAATGGTGTCTTTTTCTTGGAGGAATTGGAAGATCCTCCTGTAACTGCTGAACAAGTTGCACATGCAACACGAAAGGACTTTTTGTTATCAAGAGTAAAAAACTATATTTTCACTGCCTGGCCAAGCAGAACCACAGACACTAAACTTCAACCTTTTCTTATAAGACGCAATGAGTTATCAACACACAAAAACTGTTTGCTTTAGGGGTCACGTGTAATTATTCCTTTTTCTCTACAGAGAATTGTTCTTAACGAACTTCATTTGGGTCATTCTGGCATCGTGAGAACCAAAGCATTAGCAAGATCATACGTATGGTGGCCATCAATGGATAGGGATATTGAGAATCTTGTGGGCAAATGCAAAAATTGTCAAGTCATAAGACATGCTTGCCCCCGTGCTCCAATTCACCCTTGGGAACCACCATCCACACCATGGTCACGACTGCACGTAGATTTTGCAGGCCCAATCGATGGGCAAATGCTTTTTGTTGTTGTTGACGCCTATTCAAAATGGGTAGAGGTGCGCAGAATGCCTAAAACAACCTCAGTTGCAACAGTCACAGTACTACGAGAACTATTTTGTACCCATGGAATACCAGAGTGTGTAGTTTCGGACAATGGACGCCAGTTTGTTTCTTCAGAGTTTTCTACTTTTCTTGCTAGTAATGGAATTCGCCATGCACGAATCGCACCTTACCACCCATCAAGTAATGGTCTTGCGGAGAGGGCTGTCCAGTCTGTGAAGGAGAGCCTAAAGCGTATTACTCATGGAAATTGGGAGCAACGTATTGCCCAATTCCTTTTGGTTCAGCACATAACTCCATCTACAACTACAGGTTTGAGTCCAGCCGAAATGCTCTTTCATCGATGCCTTCGTACATGCCTGGACTTCCTTCATCCGGATAGAGCCCCAAAGTCAGCACCATACAAACATCATCGGTTACGTGAATTCCAACCAGATGACACAGTATTTACACGAGCAGCAGGAAGGGGTTCTCCATGGATTCCTGCTATGGTAGAACAGCGTACAGGCCCTCTGTCATATGAAGTACGAACTGATCTGGGTTTACAACATAAGCACATTGATCAGTTGCGCTCAAGAACAGTGGACACTTTTCCAACTGTCTCATCTCCTGCTGAGGAAACACCACTTGCCCAAAATTCTCTACCCAGTGTGACACTGGAAAACACAAATAACCCGAGCTCAACACATTTCCATCCTACATCTTCAATTCAAACTCCAAAGGCTTACAGAGAACACCCTCAACGTCAACGCCGTCCACCAGTGCATTTCAAGGATTATGTTACATACTAAGGGAGAAGGAGTGTAATGTCTTACGATCCGTGATTTTTCTATCATGACGTCATTCCTTGAATGACTGCGGAACTAGACTATTATTGTCTGCGGTATGAATGGTAACCGTAACTAGTAAACAAATACTCTTTGATAGCGCTAATTCGTTCTTAAAAATGATAACAAGTTTTTGGCTGGTTTGTTATTCTAGAGACTAAAACATTACAGTTATCATTATTTATCTTATGCTTATTGTTTTCCTTAGCTTTTCTAGTTTCTATCAATGTAAATTGGTTTGCTCTAACATTATTAAAACTGAAGTTATTGTGAAAATTGTGTCTGAGGTCAGTTTTTTAAAAATTCAATATGGCGCATGACACTAGTTAAGACTAGTTCATGCGTTTGATATAATTGAAATTATAAAACTAAAATAAAATTTAGATGAAGGAAAAATATTCTTCACTTACTATTTGACATAATTTGTTAAATATATTAGCTATATTTAAATGGAAGTATTATATTTAGAGCTTAAAAGTCCCAAGGAAAGTATGAATCTTGTTAATATGAATGCAAAAAAGGTTACTTTTTTTTAATTTCATGTCAAGTTCTCTAAAATATAGTAATATCGTTTTGTCTACTAAATACTTTTGTGAATAAATTGGTATTCGGTAGTTTTGGTTTTTATTTCTAACAATAACGACAATTCATACGGGTGAACAAAGATGGCTGCCAGTTTTTCAAGCTCACAAATTTTTTTTTTAAATATTAGTAAACTATTTTTATAAAGCATTTTTGAATGTATAGTATACTAAATAAAAGTCGGCATGTCATTAAACGTAAAAATTTACCTAATTTTAGTGATTTTTCAATTATTTGTGGGCGTATGCGCATTTTTTAATCAAATAGCTAATACGATTATTGTATAAAACAGAAACTTTAAAATAATATGAAATACTATTGCTAAGCGCTTTCAACACATTTGAATCCTTATCAAGGCTGTATAAAAATCATTACTACCCTAATAAGCGAAAATGTCGAACATTTCATTATACAGACCTGGCACAACTAATCGGAAAACTATTTAACTTTGCATTAATAGCTCCAGAATAGTTTTTTTATAGCGTATGATTCCTTGATCTTACGTTTTTTTATCATATGTTTGATACATTAATATACTAAAATCCCGTGAACAACATATATGTCCAGTAATAATGTGTATGAATATAGAAAACTGAATAAACAGTATAACAAGCATTAGATTTATTATAATACAATTACAATGTGTGTGGGGTTTTTTTTTTTTTTTTAAAAAAAATTCAATGTGTCAAATTATAAATACGAATTTTTAAATCTTATTTTGGTTATCGATGAGATAAAATTGTTTTTATATGGAAAGTTTTACTTTGCTTATTATCAAAGATACGTGATCTAGTTGAACAATGCGTGCGGAGCAATTGAGATTACACTGACATTATTTCTTATCGCGGATAATTGATTAGAAGCATTAAAAAGAAGAGTTATATTTTATGATAACTTTCTTGTAAAAGATTTAGACATTAATATTCAAGTGTCTGCATTAAAAAAAATATATTTATTTTTAGCAAAAAAATTATTATCAATGAATCATAGAGAGAAAATTTAAGTAATTAAAGAATATAGTAAAATTCACTTCAATTTTGATGGTTTTCTTTTCTAGCTTTTTCTGTTATTCAAACTTAAATCTCAATTATTATTCCTTATTTTAATTTCGTTTTATTCTTACTGCTTCCTCACACATTTCCAATTATTCGTCTATCTTTATGTTTCATTTTTAAGAAACTATCCACCTGAGTAGATAATATTTCTGTAGTTAATTTTTACTACACCATTCTCATGCAAGGTAGTGATTGGTTTCTATCCACTTTTAACAACTTGTGGAGGGATGCAATGAGTGCTGGTTCAGCACAAAATGTGCATCTTAGGGGTCATAGATCTTTTTCATATGTCTTTGATTAAATGCTTATGATTATATTCCTTCACAAGATGTTAAAAGTGGGTAGACATCAGTTCTTATCTTGAGTGAAAGTGGTGTAGTGAAAATTACACTACAGAAATATTATTCATTACTGGAAATCTCTATTCTAATAAATGACTAATAAAAATTATTAATATTTACCTGAATAGTATTTAATAATTTATTAAAATGATGATAAGTAACAATGATTTTGAAATGATTTTTTTGGGGGGATTTCATTGATTGTCAAAATCTTTACCAGAATTATAATGACTTAAAAAAATTAACTGCATGATTAATTGTAGTTATACATTGGGTTATATCCATCATTTAATATTAATTGTTTTTAGAAAACTTAAAACTTTATTTAAATATTTTAAACATATTTGAAAAGTTTAAATAAAGTTTGAATATTTCTGAAAACATTTAACAATATTAGATCTTGGAAATAATCTAATATATAATTCTAATTAAAATACCATATCACAAACTATCAGACAAATACTGCATGATTAATTGCTTGGAGGAGTATGAAATCTTCAAGCATCATTGATCAAATTCTTTTTTTTTTAAGGAATAAAATATATAATAAGGATAAACAATGAACATTCTTGTTTCAACTCAAATTTACATTTAATTTACATGGACTCTATATTCTCAGTTTATTTTTATAAATATTATCCTTGCTAAAATACTTAATCATTCTTAACGATCCTAAATCTACTCTACATTTGCAAGATTTATATTCACTTATTCCTATTCATTCCATTATATACCTTTCTTTATCTGAGAATAGTATAAATAGTTGTTTATTTACCTTATAAATTATTTCAATTAATTAGTAAATGATGGATAAATTATTTTCTATCCATCTTCCTTAATAAATATCTCTTAGGTTCTCATTGTGATTATATAAATATGCTACAGATACTATCTATACTAGTTTATAACTATTTTACAATCTAAATAACTTACTTTCTTTGTATAATAATTTAATATTATTCTCTTTCATTTTTATGGAATTTATTATCTTTAATCGCATTAAACATTTTTTTATACCAGCTTTTGCTTACATTATCAAAATTAATAATATTTTAGCTGCCAATTATCTTTTCCTTCTGATTTTGTAAAATCTACATATTACTTCACCACTTTTAACAAGCCTTATAAGAAACTTGCAGCTTCTCGAATATGGAATGCTAAATAGTAGCAACTCTTCTTATAAAATAGTGCCACCTAGTGGCACACTATATTAATAAATAGTGCATTTAATAGCTGTCATGAAAAAATGGTGGTCATTTGATGTTTAATGATATAATATTAATGTTCATTTTTTATTATATCAATGCTAAGCTATTTGTTGAGAAAAAATGACAAATAGGTTATATAAAAAAAGTTGATATTATTTGCAAGCACATTAAATGATTGTTTGGAGATTTGCTTTATGAATAGTAAAATTTTAAAATGACAAATAAATTGATTGCCATTAATATAAAAAAAGGTGAGCATTGTTTTCAAATTAATTTAAATGATTCTTTAAGCATATGATTTACAAATTAACATAGTAATATTTTCAAACTTGTTTGTTCTCATTTTTATTTAAAATTTTTTTTTTTTTTAAAAAAATACAAATATTCTTAACAGAAAAAAAAAAACACCCCACTTTAATAATGCTCATATCTTTACCAACTCCATATATCCCAAGATTTTTACTACAAACTTGCTGAGTACTGTATTTATTTATTTAAATTCTCCCTGGGGAGGGGGGTACTTTTTTTTTTTCATTAACAATATAATTGACACTTCTTTCTTTTTTCCTATTTTCACAAATTAGTGATTTTCTCAATTAATTTATTATGTTTAAAATGGAGTTAATGAAGACATCTAATTCATTTTTGCAGGCTATCAAATAAACTTTGAAGAGAGTAAAATACAAAGTATCAGAAAATAAATAATGACATTCACACTTTAAAAAAATGGAACAACCAAGCCCACTGGTAAATTTACATTGCAAGGAAAATGAGGAATAAATCCATAATCAGAATCTAGAATCATAATCACCTGTTTTATTGATGATACTGTAAATAATAACTTGGAGAGAACATTAATACATCTAAAAAAGAAATCCTGATTTTAGCAACAAATTCTAAATTTATACCAGTAATTACTATGATGGTAGTAAATAATATTTAATTTATAAAGCACAAACAGTATTTGAAATTAAACAGAGAGACTGCAAACCTCTCACGCTTATTAGCCAATCAGGTGTTATTAATAGCGATCAAATTGTAAATACAAGACAGAGAATTAAACAAGAAGAGGGCATCCACCCTCCTCTTTACTTGTCTTTCTATATATCCAAGCCAGTCTGAATTAAATGTGAATATGTTTGAAGATTCACGCTTTCAAATTTAAGTACATCAGACTGGCTTGGATATATAGAAAGACAAGTAAGAGAAGGGCGGCTATTCTCTTCTTGTTAAATTCTCTGTCTTGTATTTACGATTTGATCACTAGTAATAACATATGAAGGTAGTATTAGACTTTACAGTAATTGTTATGTTTTCTTAGCTTTTAATGTCCATGCTACTTAAACTGCATTCCAAAGACAGTGGATTTAATAATAAAGCAGTAATGTTCTTGTTTTGATTACCCATAAGGTTTACACAAGTGCAATCTTATTATTTTTCATCACTACAACACCCCAGCACATTTTGGGTAAAGACTAATCTGAATTTGGCTGAAAACGAAACTACAAATGATTAGAAAATAATAAATCCAATACATATTATTTCCAGATCAACTTTTTTTTTAGGCCACATCAAAAATTGTACCACCATCCACTTCTAAAAATTATGTATTTTTAAGCTTTAGAAACATTTTTGAATATTTTTTAAATAGAAAATACATTGTATGAATTAGTAAAAAGATAAAAAAAATTAAGGAAGGGTAGCTTTCATTAGTATAAAAACGTTAAGATAATCTTTTGATATATTTTTAGATAGAATGTGATAAAGATATTAATAATTGTAATATATCTAATTCTGTTAGAAGAAGAGATAATAGTGTATACTCCTTTTACTCTCAAAGATCAAAATAACTTTTGTCCAACTGGATAAAAAAGTAGTGGCTACCTTTTTGGTATAAAATGTTTCACTAGTTTTATATGAATGCACATTTTTAAGGAATATATAGATACAATTTGGATTAAGTTACAAAGAAAGTACAAACAAAATCCATGCTCTTGCATTACCTAGATATCCAAATACAAAAAAAGGTATGAGCAAACATAAGAAATGGTGATCATGTGATGTTCAGACATAAATTTAATAGTTTATTTTGAATACAATGAGATTATCAATCTATAAGGTAGTAAAACAATCATTAGGAAAATAATTAAACCATTGACCAACATATTTACCATCAGTATTTTAAGAAAATTCAATCAACTATTGATTAATTTTTCCCATTACTGTTTTACAATATTAAATTTCACTTTTCAGAATGAGGTGGATTAATAATAGTTTTCCTATTGCCCACTTTGCAGCATTAGCTTATAAAATAAATCATCTCCATATGAAAACCAGATTTCATCTTGATGAACTCCCTGATTAAATACAAAAAATTATGAAATAACATAATTAAAACAGGCAAAACTCACTATATGTATTGCCACACATAGCAAGCTAGAGTAATCAGTGGATTCCAGAAGGCTTGTGCATAAAATCCCCATCTAGGGCCTACTCATCCAATATCCCCAGACTAATTTCTGGCTTGTGGCCTTCGTCAGTGAGGAGTCTTGGATCTGAGAGCACTGCATTGACAAAGGCCACAAGCCAGAAACTAGTCTAGGGATATTGTATGAGTAAGCACTAGATGGGGATTTTATGCACAAGCCTTCTGGCATCCATTGATTATTCTAGCTTGCTGTGTGTGGAAATACGTATAGTGAGTTTTGCCTGTTTTAACAACAGTTATGCACAAGCATAAAAAGTGGTGGTCATGTGATGTTTAAATAACATAATAAAATAAATTATGAAATAACATAATAAAACTATTAATATGAACTCAGGAAGTATTCTGGGGTTAAAATAATTACAGACACAAGGTCCTAGGATCTTAAAATAAAAAATGACATCATAGTATTGGTTACAATAACACACTAAACTGCCAATTATATCCTCTGAAGAGAGATTTTTCTTTACTCAGAAAACACAATATAATTACTTCAACTTATGTTTAGAAAATATCAAAAATGGAGATTCTCTATAAACTAGATTATCAATATAACATTGATATAAATGTATCTTAACCTCATCATGCATCTAATAATGTACATAATTATAGAATTCTTGGATTTATTTTGATTATTGATCAAATATGCTCTAAAAATGATATAGCTATTTTTGTTTCAAATCATATTGCAAAGCAAAAAATTTCTATTAAAGGTGGTGCATATAAGTTGGTAATCACCATTAAATCGATCATTTTTACATATGCAACATTTATAAATCTCCCAATACAAATTGACCCTATCCTATCCTTCCATATCTTCCTACACCTTTTAAATATATAAATTTGACTTCTCATAATAATCTTTGGAAATATTTAAATGAGGTTTAAGTGATGCCCAACAAGAAGTATATTCCATTCAGATAGATGGAAAACATAAAACAAATTTCTAATTTATATTTTATTTCAACAAAAAATGGTTAATTATTCTTGCTGAACTAGTGATATTGGGTCATTTCCTCAAAGCCAACATAAATCAAATCTAATCACTGTTAGAATCAACATTACTGTAGTTGAAGTTATCTTGATTTGAGGTGGAAATTGAAGCTATTATTTTGGATATATTGAACAGAATATTATTTGAATTTCTCTATTTGTCTCTCGCTATGGAAAGTTTATCAACTTGTAACAATAGCTAAAGAAAAGTCTATCCTTCACAGATAATAAAAATATTTTTTTCCAGATCGAAACAAAACCCATAAGTATTCTTTATAGTCAATTTTTGTGAATCAAATATCCCGAATTGTGGACAAACTTGTAAATCATTAGAACATGCCAGAAATAAAAACATACAGAAGCAAAATTTTACAAGATCTAATCATAAATACTGATCACTTTTACCCAATTTTGGTGAGGTACTTCTAAAAGAACTGCTATTGTCCCTATTAAATTAGATTGCCAATGTTGTATATCAGATTTCTAAATCCAAGATTAATGGAATGAGAAAAGGCATATTTAAAGCAGAATTTCAAGCCTCTAATTCACAATGTTTCTCTAATATCATTAAAAACAGAATGCTGGTTACTAACGTAAATATATGGATTAATGAAGGATGGCCATGTCAACTTACAACAGACTTGGAATGTCAATGGCAGTTTACCAATGGATGTGTTTCAATGACTGACTATATACTGATACCAACAACTGGTGGAAAACAAATTTTAAAATTACTGCATGAGGGACATCCTGGCATTGTTAAAGCCAAAACACTCGACGCCCTATGTACAGTAGCCACATATGATTGATGAACCTGAAAGGGAAATCAATAGCTGTGCAGTTTGTCAATTGATTGGAAGATTACCTAAAAAAATTTAAGTCATAGTCTCAAGCTACTAAGCCATGACACATTGTATACTTGGATCGTATTGATTCATTTAAAGGCCATTTATTTTTTGTAGTCATAAATGCTTAATTCTAAATGGAAAGAATAATGAGTAATGAAAACTGCAAATGCAGCAGATACTATAAAAGTAATTAACAAATTATTTGCATGACATGGTTACCTGAAAACATTAATTTCCAATAAAGAATTGGCTTCATATCCCAAAATTTAAAGTTTTTGGGCTAGCAAGGGAATACAGTATGTTTTCACATCTTTATGTCACACAGAGTTAAATGGATTAACATTTCAGCATCTTAAACAAACATTAAGTATGAAGGGATACCCCAAAACCTGGAATTATGCTCTGGAGGGTAGGCACATTGTAGTAGATGCGTCCACTTCTAGGTGCCTCTTACAGCTGACTAGCATCATCGAGTAAAGTTGCGGTGCCATGTAATAAATTTTTTTGTTAAGTGCATTACACTTATTTGGCGATTTTTGTGATGGCTGAAAAGTTAGATCAAATGTGAAAGACTGTTTTCTATTAGAAAAAAAATGGCAGGAAAAACAGTTGCAATGTTTGAAACGATTTACAAGCAAGCTGTTCTGAGGAAAAATCAACTTTATGAATGGTTTAATGGAAGATTTCAAATTTACCATGTCCCAAAAAAGTGTGGCGAATAAAGTCCAATATTTAGATGCTGCTGATTTTTTTATGCATTGTTCTTTCTTAGAATTGAGGCATTTTTAGTTAGACGATTTGAAACATTTGCACAATGCAGTAGGATAGAAATGTGGGAAATGGTAGTTTCACCATGACAATGCATAAGCACACAGAACTTTGGATATAAAACAATTTTTAACCACAAATAGCATTTGTCAGATTATCCATTCACCATATTCACCTGATGTCATTCCGTGTGACTTCTGTTTATTCCCTGAATTAAAAAATACACCAAATGAAGACATTTTGCAGACTTGGAAGATGTGAAAAAAAAAATGGTGTGGCATTAAAAGATATTATTTTGCAAGAGTTTCGGGACTGCTTCTAAAAGTAGAAAACACATTCAGACTGGTGCATTACATCACGGGCAGTACTTTGAAGGAAATTCAATTTGTAACACCTAAACTTTAATACACAATTTCTTATTAGAAAATTCTGGGTATTTTTGGAGAAGTTCTTATAAAATTATTTATGAAACTGTAACAACATGGTGTTCTACCAACATTCTACTCTGTATCCTATTATGAAGAAATCACTTGAAGAAATGCTTATGAGACAAAAACTCACATATCATGATTGGCATCCAAAAATAATAAAGAGAATAAAATAGAAATAACAAAATTTAGAAAAAAAGTATGGGTATATGATTTAATTAAAAAACAGTGGTAAACTGGAATACTCTTCAAGATATCAAAACAACTAATAGTGATATGACTATTGGATGATAATAAAGTCTGAAGATAAATCATTTACCAAATTAGTAAAGGGAGTTGATAAATATAGAGACTGATAAACTATGTTTATCGGCACTGGAAACCAAGGTGAGTCCAGAAGAAGAGAATGACTTCAACGAACCATTTGAAGTAAAGGTGGAGTAAATACAGTACAGCCTCAAGAGGTTGGTGAAAATAAAAGTGATGAAAAACCCTGACCTGTTGCACTTCCATGAAAGTCAAAATCCAAAGAATTCTGGAGAGATTGAAAGTCTGTGTGTGTAAACAAACATTTAGGTGATTCTCTAAAGTGAGGGAAGGATTGTTATATCTGAAAATTGTACAATATATATATATAATGAAAATGAAATGTGTGTTATCTGTGTAAGTATCAAATATAGTTCTGTATATATATATATAAATTGTCACCTGTAGAAATAATCGGAATCTAAAATAAATCTACATGTATGCTTAAGGATATAATTAAAAGAAATGTAAAATTATGTATAATTAAAAGTTTAGTGCAGTGTAACAGTCAAAAATGAGTAAAATGAGTGATGAAAAATGAAACCATTACAAATATATTTCTGATTAAAAATGACTTACATAACCAGTAAAATTGTAAACATATGTTTATTAATACATAATATGAATAAAATAATAAACTAACAATTAAAAAAACCCAATGATTAGCTTATCATGTTGGTAACATCAAAGTTACAATTATTAATGAGTATAATGCAGGGGTGGGCAAATAGTGGCCCAAGGCCACATGCGGCCTGCTAAGAGTTTTTATGTGGCCCACCAAGACAATATCTACCTTGAACTGAGATTTCCTTCCCGTGTGTGTCTGAAGATTTGTCTCATATTTTCCACTAGGATGACCACGTCAATACACATGCACAGTGTAGATATAATGTGCAGTGCTTTTCCAGTTGGTCAGGTTAATTTCAGTTTTAGAAAATATATACATTTCCAACTTTAGTGAAACCATAAACCCACCGAAAAAATGTAAAATTGGTGATGAATGTCATGTGTTTAATGAAGAATGAACAAACAAATATTTCTTTGATAATACACGGAATAAAGAAGTGTGTTTATTGTGACATAAAAAAAGATGCAGCCCTTTGCTTCCACAAAGTGGCCCCTGATGCGGCCCTTCGCCAACCTCTGCAGTCCCTGAGCCAAAACAATTGCCCACCCCTGGTATAAAGTAATACTCACAAGTATACAGAAAAGTATAAAACAAAATCAAATTTGGGAAGTCAAAATCAGAATAAATATACCCACAAATTATAAGACAAACTATCAGATTTTATAGTTAATTATATTATTTTACTTTAGTGATTCTATTAACTACTTAAATAAACCGTATATTTAACATTAATTTTACCATTATGCATATTAATTTCTGTAATGGCAATATTGTTCAATTCTATTTGAACTCTGTCAAGTGTTTTATTATATTTTAATGAATCACATAACACAAGTGTCCACAAAACCATTTAATTCAAATATAAAAAATATGACGATGAATTTTTAGACAAAGTTTGAAACTCATGTCCAAAACATTTTGCCATATTACATGTTTTTCCCAATAAAGCACCTTTATTACCAACAGTAACTTTGGAGCTTATTATTATTATATCATGCATCCAAATTCATTATAAAGAAACAAAGATGAAGATATGCATGCAGAATACCCCAATCTAAATTACAAATGTAATCAGGTGAATGAAACTATGATGCTTGACATCATTATTCCATAACATCTATATGTTTATCTGTTTTCAAGTGCAAGCATAAATATAAGCCCATTAGATAGCATTATACAAATACTTACTAAAAAGCAGTAAATTAATCATCATAAGCCAGGATCTCCACTGCAACGTGTAGCAGAATGTCTAAATATATAGATGAAGAGTATAAATATCATTATTCAATGTAAAGCATATGTGAGTGTGCATATCACTATAATAGTACAAATAAGTAGGAATTTTACATTGGCATTCTTCATATATTCAGGGCAGAACAATGTATACATAATTTCAAACATGGAATAATTTAATGTCTGCACACCTGTTAATATTATTGATTTATACAAATATATTTATCATTAAAAACCAATCAATACTTAGACAATCCTAATATCAATAACAATCAACAATTTAAAACGTCAATGCAATCTCCACTTAACAATATAGGTGCATCCACATTTCAAACTTAACATCTCCACAAATAAATTACAGATAAATCCTTGAATTCAAATTTATAAAATTGCTTTATTATTTTATAACAAGATTTTAATAAACCACTAAACAACACATGATCACTATCTCATACTAGCACATAATTGTTATTAAACAAGGCAAAACTCTCTCCATACAGTAGTGCCACCCTGTGCCAATCAGAGTAATCAATTTGCCTTGTTTAATAACAATTATGTGCTAGTATGAGATAGTGATCATGTGATGTTTAGTGGTTTAACACCAATCCTGCTTAAATAGGATAGTGGTGGCTATGGTTGTTAAAGAGCCAAAGCCACCAAAATGTATGGGTACTGAATTGAGTTCAGACCCATATGACTATATAAGCTATTGAGCTTAGATTGAAAATATTACTGTGTTTTCAATTTCATTCTCATAGTTTTGTAGTTAAGTGGAGATAAAAGGTGGTTGCTGGAGGGTTGCATTAGATCTTAAGATCTAGGTGCAGTGCTCTCAGATCCAAGGCTCCTCACTGATGATGGCCACAAGCCAGAAACTAGTCTGGAGATATTGGATGAGTAGGCATTAGATAGGGATTTTATGCACAAGCCTTCTGGCATCCATTAATTACTCTGATTGGCACAGGGTGGCACTACTGTATGGAGAGTTTTGCCTTGTTTAAGATTTTATTAAGTAATAACAGATCTTTAACACTTATCCATTCAACACACATAAGATACAATTTGAAAAGTAATTTAAACCTAGGTCATGCACTTTGTCCAATGATCTCAAATGATTTATGAATATTGCATTACATTCATTTATACAAATTTAAATCTATAACATTTTCCATTTATATAAATGAGTACATCTACTCATTATTATATTCTTGAATTATCAATTATACTATATGCATTTATTGGGTAATTAACTAATTAATGTATACTTATACATAATATTATCTTGTGGTAATTAAACAAAATGGGTGATTAGGGAACGCTGGAATTCAAAGGCACTGCACTTACTTATAACCTCTGGAGTAATAAACAATTTGATTACTATTTATTAACTGAACTTATAATAAATCTCTACAAAATCCAATCGTGTTGAATTGATTAAAATGTATTCCATATTTAGCTAGTTTTTGATATAGTTATTAAACATTTGTAATTACTACAATAGCACTATGGTGTAAGTATTATAATCAATGTGTCTGTTTTTTAAATCACGCAATAAATAAATATATGTTATACACACACACACAAGTCATTATTATAATCAATGTCTTTTAAAGCAATATATATGTAGTATATTCTTAATTCTTATTGTGCAATATGCCTACAAGTAAATAAAGTTAATTAAAGTTATATAATTGTTTTATCGACTGTATCTATTACACTTGTACTGAACTTGGAAAAGACGAACAGTTCGCTTGTTCTAATACAAATTTACGTAAAGTTTTCGATTGCGCGATCTTCCATTTTATCAATTAATGACGTTTTGAGTTTATTTTTGGTGCAATGTGCAGTAAGCGTTAATCTTTAAACATTCTTGATAAAAGTTTAGTTTTTATGGCAAAAACGAATACGTATTCTTACTGATTAACATAGTTTCGTATGACGTTTGGCGTTACTTACATGATGTCAATAGTTTTGATTATACTTCAGATATAAAAGCACTCAATCATTCTTTGTAATTAGTGTTTTAAATTAACTAGTTTCTTTAAATTTGCTGAATTATTATCGTATAGTATATCACTTTTTACATTTAATACGTGAATAAATTTCGTTTTTAACGGGTTCACTAAAATGGATACGGAAACTAAAGTAAAATCAGTCACCCCTGAAAGTGAAACAAAAGTGGAGTCTCAATTCATCAATCGTGTTCTAACTATACCAGTTGTAAGTTCGGCTACTAGTCAAGTTTCCGATGTTTACACCACGGTTAAATCCAGTCATTCTGCTATAAAATATACTATGGAAACTGCTGCTAGTGTTGTTAATTATGGTGTACAAGCTGTTCAACCTTTAATCGAAAAGTTAGAAAAACCTATAATAGCTGTAGATAACTTTGCCTGTGATCAACTAAATACTATTGAATCTACGTTTCCTATTATTACTAAACAACCTCAAGAAATTTTAGATGCATCTAAAAACACATATGAAGGAGTTAAGAATTATGGGACTTCTAAAGTTACAGATATTAAATCATTTGGTTATGATACTGTAAGTTGTGTGTTTTTTTTTTTTAAGTTTGATTAGAAATTATAAGTATGCAAATCTTTAAACAGTAAGTTTTCCTTCAAACTGTCGAATATAACATTTTGTTTACTAATTTTATTTTAGGTACAATCGGTTAAAAATTACGGTTCTGAAAAATTATCAGCTATAATGGAAACTGAAGTTGGTAAGCATGTGGTGCAAGAAGTCGAAAAAATTGTTGCTTTAACAGAAAAGTACTTTGATATTTTAATACCTCCTGTCGAAAATGAAAAAGACCTTGAACAAGCAGCAGTAGCGCCTCAGAACACAGTCGAACGTTTAGCGGTCCTATCTGATAAGGCTCATCGTAGAATTCGCAGTCTTGCTTTACAACAGTTAGAGAAATTAAGAACTAGAGGTCAAGAAAAAATCGACGAATTGAAAGCAATTTTAACTTTAGTAAGACTTTTTTTTTTAAATAAAAAAATTAAATTATTCTGCATACAATTTTAAAATATTAATTGTTTGATTTTTTTTTTTTTAAGATGAAAGATAGATCTGTAGCTTCGGCACAAAAATATAATGAGCGAGTCCAGTATTTGTGGCAGGAAATTAACAAATCTGATGATCAAGAAGTTGGAAACAATTGGCAAGAGAAACTTTTACAAAAAGCTAGATTAGTGACGAAAACATTAACTCAAATTTTCAAACAAGTTTCTAATACTATCGCATATGTTTCTGAATCTACCAAACAGAAGTTTACTGAAGCTAAAGAAGGAGCTGAAAATATGTATCAAACCTTTATAAAGGTGTCTGCTATTGAAGACATTTCGGAGCAAGCGTTAACCGTATTCCAAGAACAAGTATCAAAACTTAATGAACTATTAAAATCTCTTGGATTATTAACAAAGTCACCGCAATTAACAGTAAGTAAACTAAAATTTATCTATTTTTAACATTTCAAAGAGAACATCGTATAATTTTACGATTTTTTAATTTTTATTTTAGGATTCTTCATCTTCACCTGAAATTGATTCTCCGGCAAAGACCCAAGAAATTAGTTAAATATTAATTATATTTTTTTGTAATTTAAATTTTACTTAATAAAAAAATATATATTGTATTTGTTTTGTTTTGAATTATTTTATATAACTATAAACATTAATGTTGCCACATTTATTATAAAAATACAATAAATTTGATTTTTTATTCATGTATTTTATAAATATTGCATTAAGAATTTATCTAACTAAACATTTATGGTTGGCACAGCGTACATCACCTCTGGAGAATCATTAATCAATGGTCAGGTCCATAAAAAAAATATACCAAAGTTTCAAAACATGATACCATGTGAATGTGGAAGAACATATATTGGTGAGACCAGCCGTCCCATTCAAAAGCGCTTGCAAGAACCTAAACTGATGATTAGAAGAGAGAAAACAGATGTGTCTAAGGTAGCAGACCATGTATGGACCAATGAACATACGTTCAATTGGGAAAATACAAAAATATTGGATAAAAAAGAAAAGGTACAAAGAAGAAAATTTAAAGAAGCTGCTCACATAACAATGGCAAAAAATCCCATAAGCCAACCTAGTGTGACTATACATAATGTATGGAAATCACTAATCAACTTTGCTCTGAGGAAAAAGTGGAGAAATCAGGAGGAACCTCATAGATAAGTATATGAAATTACTACATACTGTTGCCTTTGGAAGGATGGCTCAGTTGGTTAGAGCGTTACCTTAAATTTCAAGAATCTAAGGACCCAGGTTCGAATCCCATGCTAGTACTGTCACTGGTCAGGCCAGCAACACCTGAAGAAGAGGGGAGAAAAATACCTCTCGAAACGTTGTGCGTATACTAACCTGTTTGCTGTGATATTACTAACAGTTAGTGCATATACTAACCTGTTTGCTGTGATATTACTAACAGTTAGTGCATATACTAACCTGTTTGCTGTGATATTATTAACATTTGTTTGCTGTGATATTACTAACAGTTGGTGCATATACTAACCTGTTTGCTGTGATATTACTAACAGTTGAATGCATTTGGAATATTTAACTAAAAATTAAACTTTTCTAAAGACATTCAACACACATATTAGATGATGGAAATAGTCCAATATAAAAATACAGCTAGAACACCATCATCACAAACCTTCAGAAAAACATGATGTGTTATGCTTGACTCAATTAGTTAACAAGTGGTTAATACCACGTTTTATTTATACATCAATATATATATATATATGCTATACAGAGGTAATTTTATACCTTGGATGACTGAAAGTTTCAGTTTAGTCTAAATAGTGGATGTAAGTAAAAAGAGAGTATATAATTACATAACATTAACTCCCCACTCTTATAAGCTTTGTACCAAATATATTAAACGTCAAGAATACAATGACACACATAAACAATAAATTTCATGTTATAAAAACTGAAATCTATATGTGCAAAGTCTATGAAAATGATTATGGCATCTTCATATCTTGTTTATAAAAGCAACTCTTATCAAAATAATTTGGCCCAAATTTTTTCATATCATTCAGGATTCTGTTCTGAGAACTTATACATTAATTAAATACTATATCCCTGCCCTAGATTTAACTTTTTTTGTTTGCCAATGTGTTTCAAACTCAACTTTTTCTTTACGTTTGCCAAGATGTTTTAAAACTCTTGCAGATATCATTATCTCTGCTGCTTTCTGGGGGGTTTTGAAGACATTTTAATGTTCTGGCCTTGATTATAATCTCTGCTTTAAATACTATATCTGCATTGGTTGATATTCCAGGTTTGATTATTAATCCGGTTCTAGATATTATTTCTATCGTGCATAATATATTTTTGATAATTATCTTTTCGCTATTTCTGGTTAGGCTATTATCTTTGCTTTATTTCTTTTTCTGTATTGATCAAGATTTGTCTCCAAGGGTGCAGTCTGTTCTTTGGCTATGATATCTATGCATGAACTGGTTTTTGCCAATTTTTTCCGATTGCTACTTTTCACCATCTTATTGAAATCTAAACATCATTTTGATCCCAATCCCATTTATTTATGAGATGATTATGTAATATTTGTCCTACCTTTAGATTCCATTAATAATTTTGTGCTAATTTATCCAATGTGGTGGTAATCGTGGGTATAGCATCAGAGGCACTATGCACCCTTTGTACTTGTATGCCTGTTGATTTGTTTGCTTTTGGCATCATACATTCTGCAGACGTATTAGTTTCTTGAAATAATGGTAATGTGAACACATATCAAACGTTTGTGAATTGATCTATTTGAATTCGGGTCCCATTATTACCTGGGAATTTTTAGAGTTGTCATAACTTTTTTAAGATTTTAATTGTAGTACATGTTTGAAATAATAGGACACTTATCCACTCTTAATATTGCCAGTACAATTAAAAAATAATTTGCTACAATGTGTTCCTGCATGGTCAATATATAGATGTGATCAGTGTTATTGGTTTATGGACAATTAACTAATATTACCAAAATCACACTTTTCTTTATGTTTGCCGTAATATCATATAAATACAATTTATCCAAACTTCAAACACTTTTTAGCAAACTTTATTTGTACATACACCTACGTTTCGACTGACCTGCAGTCTTCTAGCTCTGAAGAAGACTGCAGGTCAGTCGAAACGTAGGTGTATGTACAAATAAAGTTTGCTAAAAAGTGTTTGAAGTTTGGATAAATTGTATTTATACAATTAACTAATGTTAATTTATTCGGCAATTTTCTGAATTGATTGGATATCTTGATGTATGTAGAATTATAAATAGCCTCAATGGATCTAAACAAGTATCTGCTTCTCCCCTTGGATTTACACCCAATGCAGTTTTGGATCAAAGTAACTTATGATATCTGATCCAAAAGTCATTATTCATTACATATGACTAATCTTGCTGTTCTGCATTAATTTTCTGACATCCTAAGTCCTGTGTGTCCAATTCCTTATATTTTTACTATTTAAATATCCTAATAGTTCTTCCTTCTCCTAATCCAGATAATTGACTTAATGTATATGCATGTATTATATTTTTATTTTGTCTACATTTTAACATGAAGTTATAGACAACTAATATGTTGAACAAATGAATCACTCTAGGGGATTCTTATTTCTACAGAACACTACTAGCTTAACATCTTCAGTTATCATCCATTATAGTGACTGTGGTTGCAGATTTTTCATCTCTTCATGTTGCCAGAATTTTATATCATTTGATCATAAGTATACTTTGCTTGTTTATAGTAAGAGATATAAAAATTATGTATTTCTTCACTTTATTTTTATTGTCATAAACAAATACTGCTCCCCCACCCTTCCCCAATGGGTGATGTGTCATAACCTCATTTTATTTTCTATATCAAAATGTTCTAATCTTGATGCTTGACATTTAATTTCTTTAGTGCTTTGAATGTCTTTTTTTTGTTTTCATTTTAAGCTGTTTACTTTAGCAATAATCAAAGGATGCCTAATGCTTTTAGCACTGTCTTTACCTTACTCCTTGTGAGATGAATTCCTAATGCATTAATTTTAGATCCAAGAAATTCAATTTTAATTCATTGAAATTTCTATTCAATGTACTGCCTGGATTACTAAATGTTTTTAGCAGTTTTTATGAAGCCTCCTTAGTGATTTTTGCTAAGAGGAAAATATCAAAATATGATAGTTGCCCAGAATGTTTGGGTCAATTGAATATTTGTAGGTAGGCATTTCTTAACTCAATTGGTAAAGTATTTTTCTCCATTAGTAATATTACTTATTTGTTTGATGGCAGAAATTAATGTTATATCAATGAAACCTTAATAATGCTACATCTTTTGTTTCCACATATTACATTTTGCTATTTTGAAGATAATCTAATTTTTGTTAAAATCTTGAGTTTCAGCATAAAAGGAATTAAAATGCTTGAACAGGCCCATTCATTTCCTTAAGCAGGCAAATCTTTAAAAGTTCCACCCCTCTTGTTAAAAATTTTAATTTCCTTAATATATTCATTCACATATTCTGTATGATTTACTGCTATAACAATAGTCATGTTTTGCTATTTTTACAGGAATGGGAACCTTTTTTATTTTGTCTCTCTTGACATCTATTACTGTTTTATCTAGAAAAAGCACTTCGTTGCCTTAGAAATCATAATAAATTTTTAATGAGATCGTCCCCTTTTTTGCTAATGGATTTTGTATTCTTCTAGAGTCAGTGAAATCAGTGATCCTAAGTCCATTTACATCTTCATTATTTAATCAATTATTTTTTATTTTCTTTTTGAATTATGCTTGTTGTCTTTTATTATAGTTTAAACTTACCTTTTAATATTACTTCCATCTTTTCTCTTAAATCCCCTCTATTTTTACAAACTTAGCCACACTTTTTTGACAAGCAAGCTTGGTTAATATATGCAAGAATTCTTTTTGAATATCCTTGCAATGAAACCATTTTTCTGCTGATACTTCATGTGGAGTAGGTCTTCTCTTTTGGCAATGTCTGGAACTCATTCATTAGTTTTTCTTCAGTCATTTTATGCTCAGGTTGTACTCGACTAATTGCATATCATTTATATTTCATGGCCAAACTGAACTGTATATCTATATTCAATAATAATTTCAGTTGTAAATTACTTTCTTTATTATTAAAAGTTTCAACTAAAATATCTTAAAATAACTCCCTGACACAACCTCCTTAAGTAATCTGGTTAATATTGCTTGACATTCATCATCATCATCACCAACCAGTCTCAATCCA